>CM060990.1:515100670-516312670 GCA_030765065.1 Deroplatys truncata
GTACCAAATAAACCTATTACGTTTATGTCATCAGATAATATCTTGCGGGCGTATATTAGGGTACCTGACGTCCAGGGTTCGATCCTTGAGTTTAAATGTCAATTATCGCAGAAACTAGCAGAGATAGAGCTGTAGACGAAAGCATGTTTGATAGCTCATACAATGAACAATTAATGCTGTATATAATTTTCAATCAGTTGCCCCTAGTTCGAACCCCGATCTTTCAATGACTTCACTGATTTTCCTCTGTACTCTAGAATACATCACTTAGATTGATGCTTTAACTGCATGCAGCTGTGTGAGAGAGAGCGAGAGAGGGAGAGAGAGAGCGAGAGAGGGAGGGAGAGGAAGTGAAACAAGCAGGGATAGAAGTGCTGAGGGCCTCTGCGCATGCGTAGCAAGAGATGATGCCATTGGCTGCAATAATCACGTGACGTGTAAGCATCACAGCCATGATGACGTGCAGGCATCGCCTGGAGGGGGTTTAGATCCCTATGTAAACAGACATCTGTCCCATGTTAGAACTGTTGTGTACTTATTAACTTTACATTCAAGTTTTAAAGAGCTTTAAAAGCAACGTGAGCTACAGGCCGTCTACACATTCAGCACATATCAAAACGGGGCAATGCAAGGTGAGTTTTAAATAACTATACAAAATCACTGTTGGCTTTTACAATACATTTAATTTTATTTAAACGTTACAGTACATGAAAGACGATTCGTTACAAAGAGCATCATATTTTCTAATCTGTGCTTTACATTAACATGGATTTCACTGCATACTCTTCTTCAGTTCACATGATTTTCGCCACACATTCTTCTTACATAAACATTCATACGACTTTCCCCTCATTCTTTGTTTCACTATACACTCACATGATTTCCTCTACTCATTCTTTATTCCACCTACAGGTTCATGCTTTGTTAACATTCACACGACTTTCTCTTCACATTCTTTGCTTCCATTAACATTCACATGATTTTCGCCACACCTTCTTCTTACATAAACATTCATACGACTTTACCCTCATTCTTTGTTTCACTATACACTCACATGATTTCCTCTACTCATTCTTTGTCCCCCTGCAGGTTCATGCTTTGTTAACATTCACACGACGTTCTCAGCTCATTTCTCTATTGACATTCACATGATCTTCTCAACACATTCTTCTTACTTAAACATTCATACGATTTTCCCCCTCATTCTTTGTTTCACTATACATTCGCACACGATTTCCTCTACTCATTCTTTGGTTCTCTGCTGGCTCATCTTCAATGAACATTCACATGATTTCTGTACTTATTCTTTATTTCTCTACACCCTCATAGGCTTACTTACAAAACATACACACCCTAGTTCTTCAACTTGAATAATGTAGTGAAAATAATAATTCATGACAATGTCTGTTACAGATTGTTTAGCTGATAGACTTAACAAGATGGTGGAAGAGCGTAGTTTCCTACCGACTCGCCGAGTTCAAGATCTCGAAATAGGTCTTAACTATGAGATAAAGTCCTTAAAGAGAGTTCAAACAAGATATGGTACCAGGATCGTATCTTCGCTGGAGGATTGTCAAGTGTTCTTGCCAGAGCGCTATAATTCGTTAACCGATCAAGAGATTGCAGAAATACCTGGGAGCGTATACCTACAGTATAATGGCATGGCAGAGAAGGGGAAATTTAAGACATGTAAATTGTCTTTTTTACATGCAAAGAAGGTGCGTAGAAGTGTCAAACTTAAGTATTGAATGTTCTCCCATTTCACAATGAAAAATTCATAAATAAAACAACTGACTCATTGATATTACATATAAAGATACAAAAGATGCATATTATAGAATTTTATAAAAAATTAACGAAATTACAATATCACATGCTTGAGTTTAATTATATCTAGCGCATTGAAATAACTCTAAATATCCGAATGTTTATACAAATCTTTGTGCTTCTTTTTACATGTGCCATATGCTTCATTTTACATGTATCATAACAAAAAATGTAATTCTTTACAGGTTGCCTTTACTTGACCAAGATAGTTTTCTAAGACTTTCATTGTGCAATGTTTCAGGGTGTGCAATAAGATGAAGAAGAAGAAGAGGAATAGCCTGCTGGCATGCAAAGGATGCTGACGCTATGGGAGGGTAGAATACCTACAAGAAACATTTCGGCAAGAAACGGGTGCTGAGACATCTACATCACCGAAACACATTAAGGCAGGATCCTTATATAACATTACAGGGCATACAATGAAAAACTACGGTCAATTTTGTATACAATTCAATGCATTGCTGAGAGTTAGCTCGAACTAGTCTCCCTATATTCACTGAAATTAAGCATTGTGAGCAATAATTTAAGTGACTGTGAAAATACTTTAAGTAATTTGTATCCTAAAAGACTTGAGCCCTGTATACATTAACAGCATTAAGGCTGTTTGCCACGCTGGAATACAAATTATGAAAATAAAAAGACTTTCATTTAAATAATAAGGAAATTTGCATAACCTGCTGTTACAAGTGTAATGACATATACAGAAACAATGAGTCGGACGAGAAAGTGATGGAAATGTAAGATAAATAATAACAATAAAAGAATTAAGGTATGCTTTTACATAGTGTTTTTATTCATTAAAAATCCTTGCATTCCTAATGAAAAATAAATCATTACAATGATTAGTTTAAGTTATGTCACAATGATCAAAAAGAGAACCGTCTTTAGATGCATTACTCGATCTTAAGTCAGAGCACCAAAAAATGACAAATCACGGCTTCTCCATTTTAGATGTGGTGTCACTATTCAGGTAAATTCCTGTAACACAACAGGTTGAGTATGCAGATCTGTGGTCCTAAATGGGTGAAACAGAGTCTTATCCAGTTTAACAGTCTTGAGATCTCAGCATCAGAAAGTCGAATCACAAGCCTTCTCCACTCGATGAGTACAGGTTTAACAACAGCATTCTCTTCACCCTGAGACTGTGTAATGTATATAAATGTTCAACTTGACATGGGATTCTAAACTCGTTGTTAGAGTCCAGAACTGATGTATTATATGGTGAAAACACATGTTCCTCTTCTTAGTGATCTTGTCGTCGAATCTCGGTAGCATTGAAGATGTCCATGATTATAGGATTCTGAAGCCCAAAAACTGTAGGAACTGCTGATTGCGTGATGTTAACCTGATGGGCGTCAAGGGCAGAACATGACGTGTGCGTTGAATCATTCCATTATTATATCCTCGACGTCGTTGACTTCTAAAAACTATAGGCATTATGCTTATATCCTTGTTTCTAAAGGCAATGATATTGCTGTTAGGCTCCCCTGTTTGCTCTATGAAGCGGATCTTTATGAACAACAGGTAAAATTTGATTTGAAGGTACCTGTGAAATACGTTATCCAGCCGTAACAGATGGGAAAACTGGTAGATGGAGTGTCCACTTTTACTATAGAGGAAGGAGACTGATGCAATACTGCGCTAAATTCGTATGATGCTCAACTTAAATATATTCACTAGGAAATCAGATTCAGACAGCTGATTAGATGGAATAACTTTGTCACTAATGGGTCGCAGAACGTTCCTATAGAACAATCACTGGAAAAAATCAAGAGTGAAAGGACATTTTAATGACATTTTTATTATTATTATTATTCACTGATCTAATAAAGAAGACATTCGCATCCTAATATGAGGAATCTTTCTAACTCTTTCATGGTTTTGCAAATGCTAATCACGCTATAAAACCACCCAGCTTTAAATCCTGAATAATGTCGTTAATCGCATCGGAAAAGTCATTTTTATCAGCTGTATGAAGCGTCATGAGTACCCTTAGCATGTTTACCAAATCATTAGGATCGGTGTAGCGGTATAGCATCTCCTCTGTATGCGCTTTGGATATATCTTCTAAGCTAACTGAGTTGACACTAGTATGCTTGCTTTCATTGGTGTGTTTATCCAGAGCTTGCTCATTCAAAAAAACTGCTCTCATTGCTTCATTAGTGGTAGCTCTTGATGTTATTACAAGGTCGCTTGAACTGGCTCCAAGCACGGTACATCTTGAATCCCGCTCTTCGGGACTTGAGAAGATTTCAGGATCTCGTTTGGGTGTGTTATTCAATGCACAGCTGGTCATTGCTTTACAGCATCTTCTCCTATGTTGCTTAAGCCTTGAAATTGTCCTGTTTTTTAACGTTCTATTACATATGCAGCACTTAAAGCGATTACTCCCCCCTTGGGAAACATACGAAAAATCAAGATTCTCGTAAATTGACTGTAATTGTCCGTCTTTGTGAGTGTTCATGTTCAAGCTGTATATATAAACTAGTCAATGTATAATGTAGATGTTGAATTCGTATACGATAACACGAGACTGAGTTATTTTTTAACATTTATGTATTTATATATGTACTCAGGTTTTGATGCATATAAACAGCCATGTCCGAATTAGACTAAGCAAAATATTGTAGCATTTCCGCATAATAGTTGTAATTCCGTTAAATATAACTATCTCATTAAGCACAAGCAGATTCAAGTAGCTAGAAATGGATTCATAGAGGTAAGAGTACAAGATTTCTTGATAGTTAGCACAGAGAATGCGAGAGTTAAGGGAGATACAGGTCATTTTCCCTTTGCAGGTCACCTTTGTTTCCCTTTGCTGGCCACCTTTTCCCTTTGCTGGTCACATTTTTCCCTTTGCTGGTCACCTTTTTCCCTTTGCAAGTCACGTTTTTCCCTCTCTGGTCCCATTTTTCCCTTTACTGGTCACATTTTTCCCTTTGCTGGTCACATTTTTTCCCTTTGCTGGTCACCTTTTTCCCTTTGCAGGTTACGTTTTTCCCTTTGCTGGTCCCATTTTTCCCTTTACTGGTCACCTTTTTTCCCTTTGCTGGCCACATTTTTCCCTTTGCAGGTCACGTTTTTCCCTTTGCTGGTCCCATTTTTCCCTTTGCTGGTCACCTTTACCCTTTGCAGGTTACGTTTTTCCCTTTACTGGTCACCTTTTTTCCCTTTGCTGGCCACATTTTTCCCTTTGCAGGTCACGTTTTTCCCTTTGCTGGTCCCATTTTTCCCTTTGCTGGTCACCTTTACCCTTTGCAGGTTACGTTTTTCCCTTTGCTGGTCACCTTTTTCCCTTTGCTGGTCACCTTTTTCCCTTTGGTGGTCACCTTTTTCCCTTTCCTGGTCACCTTTTTCCCCTTTGCTTGTCACGTTTTTCCCTTTGCTGGTCACCTTTTTCCCTTTGCTGGTAACCTTTTTCCCTTTGCTGGTAACCTTTTTCCCTTTGCTGTTCACCTTTTCCCTTTGCAGGTTACGTTTTTCCCTTTGCTGGTCACCTTTTTCCCTTTGCTGGTCACCTTTTTCCCTTTCCTGGTCACCTTTTTCCCCTTTGCTTGTCGCGTTTTTCCCTTTGCTGGTCACCTTTTTCCCTTTGCTGGTCACCTTTTTCCCTTTTGCTGGTCACGTTTTTCCCTTTGCTGTCACCTTTTTCCCTTTCCTGGTCACCTTTTTCCCTTTGCTGGTCACCTTTTTCCCTTTGCTGGTCACCTTTTTCCCTTTGCTGGTCACCTTTTTCCCTTTGCTGGTCACCTTTTTCCCTTTGCTGGTCACCTTTTTCCCTTTGCTGGTCACCTTTTTCCCTTTGCTGGTCACCTTTTTCCCTTTGCTGGTCACCTTTTTCCCTTTGCTGGTCACGTTCTTCCCTTTGCTGGTCACGTTCTTCCCTTTGCTGGTCACCTTTTTCCCTTTCCTGGTCACCTTTTTCCCTTTGCTGGTCACCTTTTTCCCTTTGCTGGTCACCTTTTTCCCTTTGCTGGTCACCTTTTTCCCTTTGCTGGTCACCTTTTTACCTTTGCTGGTCACCTTTTTCCCTTTGCTGGTCACCTTTTTCCCTTTGCTGGTCACCTTTTTCCCTTTCCTGGTCACCTTTTCCCTTTCCTGGTCACCTTTTTCCCTTTCCTGGTCACCTTTTTCCCTTTGCTGGTCACCTTTTTCCCTTCCCTGGTCACCTTTTTCCCTTCCCTGGTCACGTTTTTCCCTTTGCTGGTCACCTTTTTCCCTTTGCTGGTCACATTTTTCCCTTTCCTGGTCACATTTTTCCCTTTGCTGGTCACCTTTTTCCCTTTGCTGGTCACCTTTTTCCCTTTGCTGGTCACCTTTTTCCCTTTGCTGGTCACCTTTTTCCCTTTGCTGGTCACCTTTTCCCCTTTGCTGGTCACCTTTTTCCCTTTGCTGGTCACCTTTTTCCCTTTGCTGGTCACCTTTTTCCCTTTGCTGGTCACCTTTTTCCCTTTGCTGGTCACCTTTTTCCCTTTCCTGGTCACCTTTTTCCCTTTCCTGGTCACCTTTTTCCCTTTGCTGGTCACCTTTTTCCCTTTGCTGGTCACCTTTTTCCCTTTCCTGGTCACCTTTTTCCCTTTGCTGGTCACCTTTTTCCCTTTTGCTGGTCACCTTTTTCCCTTTGCTGGTCACGTTTTTCCCTTTGCTGGTCACATTTTTCCCTTTGCTGGTCACCTTTTTTCCCTTTGCTGGTCACCTTTTTCCCTTTGCTGGTCACCTTTTCCCTGAATGGTTTACATGATAGGCAAGTCAAGAACATTGACATGAAACAATTTTCCACTAAGTTCACATCTAAAGTCGCTTTCAAAGCCTAACATATCAATAGGCTGTGAGCATTCTTGTTTCATCCTCTCTAGCTTGACAGCTATTGTAAAATAAACCGCTCTTAATGTATATACGCTAATGAGAAAGTACAAAAGAACTATCCTGAATAAAAATCGATTAGTATAACGTGAGAGCTAAGGTGGTTAAGTTCGCAAGAGGTTTCGGTTTAATTAACTCTCTCACTAGCCTGCAACCATTGAAGTACATTTACCTGTTTACATAGGCTGAGGAACTGTGGTAAAGCTAGAGAAAAATTAAAGATAGGAGACCCTGGAATCATTCCGTTAGACGATTCGTGTAATCTTAGCGGCATTGCCAACGCTCAGCATAAGGTCTCTGCTTCGAGAAACACTGCTGCCAAGATCTGACTGAAACGACTTGGAAAAGCGTGCAATCTGATGTTACATTAGGTGAAATAGTTGGCAGCGTGACTAGTAACAGCAATTATGAAGGGAAAGGTAGCTCCAGGTGCAGTAACCATGAAGAAGAAACGAGGAGGATTTCTACCTCTCATACCAATTATTGCAGCTCTAGGCGCTGCTGCTGGAGGTGCAGCCCAAATTGCCTCAGCAGTAAATAAGAAAAAGGCAGCAGATAAACAACTTGCCGAAATGATGAGGCATAAGAGAGAAATTGAGAGAAAGGTATCTGTTGGCGGAGGGTCCAAAAAGAAGAAACGAGGAGGATTTCTACCACTCATACCAATTATTGCAGCACTAGGAGCCGCCACTGGAGGTGCATCACAAATTGCTACAGCTGTAAATACGAAAAAAGCTGCAGATAAACAACTTGCTGAAATGATGAGACGTAACAGAGAAATTGAAGCAAGAGGGAGAGGTTTTCGAGTGAAGAAGAATAAGGGAAGAAACACAGAAACGAAGAGGAGACAGAGCCTGAAAGGGAATTCAAAAAACTCTGGAAGAGGACTATACTTGTCCCGGAAAAAACATTGAGTAACATAGACCTTGACTTGTATGCCCGACGTTTAAAGATTCCTCATATTAGGATGCGAATGTCTTCTTTATGAGATCAGTGAATAATAATAATAAAAACAACATTAAAATGTCCTTTCACTCTTGATTTTTTCCAGTGATTGTTCTATAGGAACGTTCTGCGACCCTTCAGTGACAAAGTTATTCCATCTAATCAGCTGTCTGAATCTGATTTCCTAGTGAATATATTTAAGTTGAGCATCATACGAATTTAGCGCAGTATTGCATCAGTCTCCTTCCTCTATAGTAAAAGTGGACACTCCATCTACCAGTTTTCCCATCTGTTACGGCTAGATAACGTATTTCACAGGTACCTTCAAATCAAATTTTACCTGTTGTTCATAAAGATCCGCTTCATAGAGCAAACAGGGGAGCCTAACAGCAATATCATTGCCTTTAGAAACAAGGATATAAGCATAATGCCTATAGTTTTTAGAAGAAGTCAACGACGTCGAGGATATAATAATGGAATGATTCAACGCACACATCATGCTCTGCCCTTGACGCCCATCAGGTTAACATCACGCAATCAGCAGTTCCTACAGTTTTTGGGCTTCAGAATCCTATAATCATGGACATCTTCAATGCTACCGAGATTCGACGACAAGATCACTAAGAAGAGGAACATGTGTTTTCACCATATAATACATCAGTTCTGGACTCTAACAACGAGTTTAGAATCCCATGTCAAGTTGAACATTTATATACATTACACAGTCTCAGGGTGAAGAGAATGCTGTTGTTAAACCTGTACTCATCGAGTGGAGAAGGCTTGTGATTCGACTTTCTGATGCTGAGATCTCAAGACTGTTAAGCTGGATAAGACTCTGTTTCACTCATTTAGGACCACAGATCTGCATACTCAACCTGTTGTGTTACAGGAATTTACCTGAATAGTGACACCACATCTAAAATGGAGAAGCCGTGATTTGTCATTTTTTGGTGCTCTGATTTAAGATCGAGTAATGCATCTAAAGACGGTTCTCTTTTTTGATCATTGTGACATAACTTAAACTAATCATTGTAATGATTTATTTTTCATTAGGAATGCAAGGATTGTTAATGAATAAAAACACTATGTAAAAGCATACCTTAATTCTTTTATTGTTATTATTTATCTTACATTTCCATCACTTTCTCGTCCGACTCATTGTTTCTGTAATGTCATTACACTTGTAACAGCAGGTTATGCAAATTTCCTTATTATTTAAATGAAAGTCTTTTTATTTTCATAATTTGTATTCCAGCGTGGCAAACAGTCTTAATGCTGTTAATGTATACAGGGCTCAAGTCTTTTAGGATACAAATTTCACCATTACTTAAAGTATTTTCACAGTCACTTAAATTATTGCTCACAATGCTTAATTTCACTGAATATAGGGAGACTAGGTCGAGCTAACTCTCAGCTATGCATTGAATTGTATACAAAATTGACCGTATTTTTTCATTGTATACCCTATAATGTTATATAAGGATCCTGTCTTAATGTGTTTCGGTGATGTAGATGTCTCAGCACCCGTTTCTTGCCGAAATGTTTCTTGTAGGTATTCTACCCTCCAATAGCGTCAGCATCCATTGCATGGTAGCAGGCTATTCCTCTTCTTCTTCCTCTTAATGCACACCCTGAAACATTGCACAATGAAAGTCTTAGAAAACTATCTTGGTCAAGTAAAGGCAACCTGAAAAGAATTACATTTTTTGTTATGATACATGTAAAATGAAGCATATGGCACATGTAATAAGAAGCACAAAGATTTGTATAAACATTCGGATATTTAGAGTTATTTCAATGCGCTAGATATAATTAAACTCAAAGCATGTGATATTGTAATTTCGTTAATTTTTTATAAAATTCTATAATATGCATCTTTTGTATCTTTATATGTAATATCAATGAGTCAGTTGTTTTATTTATGAATTTTTCATTGTGAAATGGGAGAACATTCAATACTTAAGTTTGACACTTCTACGCACCTTCTTTGCATGTAAAAAAGACAATTTACATGTCTTAAATTTCCCCGTCTCTGCCATGCCATTATACTGTAGGTATACGCTCCCAGGTATTTCTGCAATCTCTTGATCGGTTAACGAATTATAGCGCTCTGGCAAGAACACTTGACAATCCTCCAGCGAAGATACGATCCTGGTACCATATCTTGTTTGAACTCTCTTTAAGGACTTTATCTCATAGTTAAGACCTATTTCGAGATCTTGAACTCGGCGAGTCGGTAGGAAACTACGCTCTTCCACCATCTTGTTAAGTCTATCAGCTAAACAATCTGTAACAGACATTGTCATGAATTATTATTTTCACTACATTATTCAAGTTGAAGAACTAGGGTGTGTATGTTTTGTAAGTAAGCCTATGAGGGTGTAGAGAAATAAAGAATAAGTACAGAAATCATGTGAATGTTCATTGAAGATGAGCCAGCAGAGAACCAAAGAATGAGTAGAGGAAATCGTGTGCGAATGTATAGTGAAACAAAGAATGAGGGGGAAAATCGTATGAATGTTTAAGTAAGAAGAATGTGTTGAGAAGATCATGTGAATGTCAATAGAGAAATGAGCTGAGAACGTCGTGTGAATGTTAACAAAGCATGAACCTGCAGGGGGACAAAGAATGAGTAGAGGAAATCATGTGAGTGTATAGTGAAACAAAGAATGAGGGTAAAGTCGTATGAATGTTTATGTAAGAAGAAGGTGTGGCGAAAATCATGTGAATGTTAATGGAAGCAAAGAATGTGAAGAGAAAGTCGTGTGAATGTTAACAAAGCATGAACCTGTAGGTGGAATAAAGAATGAGTAGAGGAAATCATGTGAGTGTATAGTGAAACAAAGAATGAGGGGAAAGTCGTATGAATGTTTATGTAAGAAGAATGTGTGGCGAAAATCATGTGAACTGAAGAAGAGTATGCAGTGAAATCCATGTTAATGTAAAGCACAGATTAGAAAATATGATGCTCTTTGTAACGAATCGTCTTTCATGTACTGTAACGTTTAAATAAAATTAAATGTATTGTAAAAGCCAACAGTGATTTTGTATAGTTATTTAAAACTCACCTTGCATTGCCCGTTTTGATATGTGCTGAATGTGTAGACGGCCTGTAGCTCACGTTGCTTTTAAAGCTCTTTAACACTTGAATGTAAAGTTAATAAGTACACAACAGTTCTAACATGGGACAGATGTCTGTTTATATAGGGATCTAAACCCCCTCCAGGCGATGCCTGCACGTCATCATGGCTGTGATGCTTACACGTCACGTGATTATTGCAGCCAATGGCATCATCTCTTGCTACGCATGCGCAGAGGCCCTCAGCACTTCTATCCCTGCTTGTTTCACTTCCTCTCCCTCTCTCGCTCTCTCTCTCTCCCTCTCTCGCTCTCTCTCACACAGCTGCATGCAGTTAAAGCATCAATCTAAGTGATGTATTCTAGAGTACAGAGGAAACTCAGTGAAGTCATTGAAAGATCGGGGTTCGAACTAGGGGCAACTGATTGAAAATTATATACAGCATTAATTGTTCATTGTATGAGCTATCAAACATGCTTTCGTCTACAGCTCTATCTCTGCTAGTTTCTGCGATAATTGACATTTAAACTCAAGGATCGAACCCTGGACGTCAGGTACCCTAATATACGCCCGCAAGATATTATCTGATGACATAAACGTAATAGGTTTATTTGGTACCTTTGTCTTAATTATTTTCTGTTATTAAATTTATAAGTAAACTTCATTGAATCGGTATTCGAACTCAGAACGCCAGAAACAAAATTATTTATAATATTAGCTTGTGTTTAAAAGACCTGTATGCAGTTGCAACATTGATCTAAGTGATATATTCTAGAACACACTGGAAAATTAAGGAAGTCACTGAAAGATCGGGATTCGAGCTAGGGACACTGATTGGAAATTATATAAGGCATTAATTGCCCATCATAGGAGCTAACAATCGTGCTTTGACCCGCTCCTCTATCACTGTTAGTTTCCGAGATAATTGAGATTTTAAAGTTAAGGATCGAACCCATGACACCTGGGCTCTAATATACATGCACAAGAAACGAGCTAATGGCATAAAAGTTTGGAGTTATTAGAAGACCGGTTTCGAGCAATCGTAAATGGAGCCTTGCATCCCGAGCTATAATTAGTTTTTATTGCATCATTTTGTCTCTTTTCATTCAGGACATGCGCGTGAGTTGGTGTGTGCGTGTGTGGGTTGCTGCTGTTGGGTGTAAGTGAACAGGCATATGTGCTTGCACGTGTGTGTGTGTCCATGTATATGTATGCGTGAGTGTAAGAGCACTGGTGTATGTATGTATACGCATGAGGTGCGTGAATGCGTGTGTGTACTGGTGTATGTATGTGTGTGTGTACTGTTGTATGTATGTGCATGTGTGTGTGTATGTGCTGGTGTATGTATATGCGTGTGTGTATGTGCTTGCGTGTGTGCGTGTGTGTACTTGCATGTGCGTGTGTGTATGTGCTTGCATGCGTGCACCAGTGTATGTTTGCTGATGTGTGTACAAGCGCTCGTGTATATGTGAACGCCTGAATGTGTACAAGTCGTGGAGAAAGAAAGAGATAGATAGAAAGAAAAAGAGAGGAGAAGAAGAAAGAATGTTGTCTAGGCATCGAGATATCTAAGTATGCATCAGGGTTTAATATAACTAATTATAGTTGTTAAATGCAATTTTAATCCGACCGCCCGCTGCTTCAATAACTTAATAGTTATTATAGCGCTTCACAGGGTTGGATTCGAACTATGGACCTCTGGTTCCTAAGAATACAGATCGTTAAACATTGTAATGTCGTGTATATTAAATTATATTTGTTAAACACATTTTAATCAGGTCGTGCATAGTTTAATATTTATTAAGCATTAGAGTTTCGCAGATTCGATCTAGGATCCCCCTGAACACCGTTTCATTAATTAAATTATATTCGTTAAACACGTTTTAATCTGGCCGCGCAATACTCACATAGTTTAATATTTATTAAGCATTAGAGATTCGATCTAGAACCCACTGAACACCCTTTTATTAATTATTGTAATGATATATAAAAATTAAATTATATTTGTTAAATGCATTTTAATCTGACCTTGCATAGTTTAATATTTATTAAGCATTAGAGTTTCGTTGGGTAAGATTCGAGCTAGAACCCTCTGAACGGTCTTTCATTAATTAGGGTAATAATGTATAAAAAATTAAATTATAATTGATAAATACATTTTTTAATCTGTTGGTGCATAGTTTAATAGTTATTACGCATTAGAGTTTCACTTGGTAAGACTCGAGCTAGAATTCTCTGAACGCACTTTTATTAATTAGGGTAATGATATAATAATATCAATCATTAATTTCTCATTAGCAATAAACTCTTGATTACAGTAAGAATCGAACACCGATCTATGGATATCACTCAGAGGTTTAATGCACGTAATGAAATGTATATTAGGCGCTTTTTTCGGAGTCGTTGGCTGAAACAGAATGCTTGTTAACTATGCTCGGGTATATTCGTAGGAGGTCGTAAAACATCGGAGAGAACTCCCTCAGGCAAAATCATGATGGCCGACAATGACGTCACACAGAGTTGGTAAACAAGTTTCTCTCTCTTTCACACAAACAAGGACAGGACGAGTATAAAGCAACCCTCGAATTCTTTTGTTAAACTAGCAGGTGGCCAAACAATGGAAACGTCGCAGGTGTCTTTCTAAACTAGCCTTGCCAAGAACAATAGAAAGGCACACACAATAGAATCTCTTACACAATGGAAAGGGTCAGGCTTTGTTATGGAGCAGGTGTCTTTCTAAAGTATGACGTCACGCAGAGTTGGTAAACAAGTTTCTCTCTCTTTCACACAAACAAGGACAGGACGAGTATAAAGCAACCCTCGAATTCTTTTGTTAAACTAGCAGGTGGCCAAACAATGGGAACGCTGCAGGTGTCTTTCTAAACTAGCCTTGCCAAGGACAATAGAAAGGCACACACAATAGAATCTCTTACACAATGAAAAGGGTCAGGCTTTGTTATTGGGATGGGAACGCTGCAGGTGGTCTTTCTAAAGAATGCTTGCCAAGGACAATAGAAAGGCACACACAATAGAATCTCTTACACAATGGAAAGGGACCGGCTTTGTTATTGGGTTGCCACGTGTTCGAGAACAATAGGAGTGGAGTGGGTAACTGACCAGGTGCAGAAGTGGCCGGATGTGGAATGGGTAGGAAAAACATCTCGCCTTTGTTACAGAACCTTAAATTTATGACCCCTTTGTTCGTTTTGACAGTTGATTGACAGCTTTAATTACCTAACTGTCAAGCCTCCATTGTACTCAACAAGATTTACGACCGCAGCTGCAAGTAAAACTACCAAGGCACAGCGGGGGGTGGAGGTGGGGGAGGGGAGGGGGCGGGGGTAATTAGCATATTAATTGCATTCCATGCATATTAAGTGGGCCAGCTCTCTTATTCTCCCCCTACTGAGGCCTGCTCCAGTGTCGTAATATTCCAACTACTGCGTTTCTACGAGAAGGTTCCGCGGTTCTCAGGTGGCAAAGAGCGAAATATGAATCCTTGTATCCTGCTTGACTGCTTAAATAGCCATATTTAAAGCTTTCAGTTTAAGCGTGAGCTAATGTTTTCTACTTGTACTGAGCTGACGTAACATTCCTCTCTGAAACCATGCGGGTGCAAAGCTAGCAGATTCCTCTCACTTCTTTTCTCCTGGTTGCAGATCAGTACCACAGTTTCTGACTCTCACTTGTGTGTAAATAATGGATACCGGAGATGAATTCACTATGGTTCAAGAAACAGTAGGTGGTAGAAAATCAAGGTGTAAGGAGAAGAATCCTCGTACAGTTAAACGTAAGAAAACGGAGCATGAACCAACATAAAATACTCCCATGGACTAGCAGATTTCTCCATGCAGATCAAAAGCTAAAGGAAGTAAGAAGTGTAAAGCGGCATAGTTGACGTATAAAGATAGTGCATTTCATAATAAATTACAGACATTATGCAAAATAGATCAGGACAAATTACTTCTGAAATTCATGACTATCATATCACCAAAGCGTAGGGTGGTGGGCACAGAGTCTTCGAAAAGAAAACAAAGTGTATCAATAACATATAGTGTCAGGAAAACACATGGATAGGTAGTATCTGTTTGTACGTCAAGTTTTCGAGGTGTAACTGGTTTTTCAAAGGACCGATTTTCTCTCCTGGTTTCATTCTACAGGAGAGTCACCAAAGGAAAACGGGAGGAAATACTGCAGGTAAGAAGCAGCATAACCTTAGGATAGCAGTAAAACATGACAAAGACATAAATGCAGAGAAAGCCACTATACTAGGGGAAAATCTGACAGAGTATACCTACCTCCAGAACTCTCTGTTAAAAGAATGTGGACAAGCTTCTGTAAGAAAAGAAGAAACTTGGGTTCGGAGACTTGCTCCTTGTCAAAATATAAACATATATTTTATCACTGTTTTAACTTGTCTTTTAAAACGCCGCACACAGATTCCTCTTCAGCCTGCAAAGTAGTCCTTTTGCAAATAAAAGCAGCGACAAACCTGTCGAAAAAGAATGAACTCAGGACCGAATATAGACTACATAAACTCCGTGCAGACAAGCTTTACAAAATTATGAAGGATGATAATCCCGAAGTAATAAAGATATGTTTTGATTTGCAACAGAACCAACCATTGACAAAATTGTCTGTCGGTGAAGTGTTCTATGCTAGACAAATATGGCTTTACAACCTGTGTCTCATGATTCATTCGAAGCCACAAGAAAAGGAAGACATTTCTTTCTATACTTGGTTGGAAATTCAGTCACCAGGGAGGTGTAACCAAGTTGCATCTGCAGTTTTGGATTTTCTTTAACAAATCTAGATGAAAAAGTTACAACAAATGGCCCTTCCACCAGCCATCTGTTTTCTGATTCTTGTGCCACTCCGAACAAGAACAGTATTATAATTGCAACACTCATGGCTTTTTTGCAGCAAAGCACATGCTTTGATCGCATTCTTAATTTTTTCCTATACGTGGTCATAGCTATATGGCTCCAGATCGTATTATTGGAAGAATAGAGAAAGAATACAGAAGAATGGAAGACATCTTGACACCCATTGGTTACTACAAGATATTGCAGAATCATGGCACAGTGAAGATCCTCAACAAGGACTGGAAAATATTGGACTTAAGGCCCAGTGCTCAACATTGCCTTTCAAGATGGTTCAGGAGTGAGTGAACCACGCATCGTAATGTATCTGTTGATATATACAGTGTGCCGAGTTGCAGTGTGTGTGCTAAAACCAAGAATTAAAGCATGTGATACTTTGTTAAATTCCCGTGTCCTTCCAGAAGTTAACATGGTATCTAAAGAAAAAAAGAATGGTATTAAGAAACTCGTGCAGTATTTCAAAATAACGGACGAGGCAAAGGACTTCTCCACAACTGTTATAGCGGAGGTGTCCCATTATACTTTTGTGATAATTACAGTTTTGTGCTAAAATTATTCATTTTGTTCAGTTTTATTAGCGCTCTAACGAGACTCACATTAAAAAAGACTGCATCTATTAAGTTTTGAAGAAACCTCAGTATTTTGGGAGTAAAACAGACCAATATTTAAAAAGTGCACATAGTTTTGTTTAACCCACTTTTATTCAGTATGAGAGCTTCATACTAAAAACTTTTGTAATAAAGTATATGCCTTGTGTTAAAATAAAAGAATGCGATTCCTGTAACATGTTGATTTCTGCATCTATCGAATTTTGCAAAAAACGCTCCTATAGTGTATGTATTCTAATAAACCACAAACAGAGAGAGATGTTTCCATTTGACGTATTTTAAATAAACATGCCATTGTCACGGAGAATCCAAGTTTTATTATTAAAATTAGGGAAATCGCAGCCCTATTAGTATTGGTAACGATAAACTACGGCGATCCCACAGAAGGTGGAGGCAGGTTGAGTCGGATAGGTGAAAAACCACCTATTCGTAAACAATGCGAGCGGCATTTTTTCTATGGAAGGTCTTTGAGATCTTTAAGAGTGGGGAGCTGTGCAACCTATTTAGCCTGCCGATCTGCTTTTTCGTTACCCGGTATGACAGAATATCCAAAAACCAATATGAGATGGACGATACTATGCTTTTTCCTAAGGTCATATATGTTTGCCTTACACAGTACCTCCCACTAGTCCGCCCCGGGGCAGAGATTGTGGGTCTCATTTCGCTAAAGGGTACTTAATCGGATCAAAGTGGGTTATTGGAGTTGATTGCACCTTTGTGCGTGCAATGCTTGGTAAAGGCAGAAATCTCTGCTGAATAATATGAAATTCCGGAGGTAATGAGAAGAGTGTCTGTATTTTCGCTGTCCAATTAAACAAACGCTGCACTCGCTCGGGTAAGCGCGCGAGAGCCATTGGTTAAAAGGACAATAAGAGATTAGTCACCTGATAATTAGCTATGAATTGTAAATATCTTTGAGGTGCGGACGTGTCTTCTCGGTACAAATCAGAAGGATCACATTAGGTAAATGGGCAGAGTAATCTACTGGGTATAAGGGCAGCCTGGAGAAAGTGTGTATTCCTTCCAATGCACGGTACTTTTGGAAAATCAGGAAGTAAGTCAATGGCAAATCAACTGAATCGACAACGGTATAGAGTTGTAGGCATTCCTCCAGCAAACGTTTGGAATATAATGGCGATTATCGAAATTTGAATAATTTAAGAATAAACCGAATCGATAATTGAACCTGCGCTAGTGGTTCAGAATTGAAAACTAGCGAAAAAAGAAGAATAAATTAATGTCTTCATATACCGAAGCTGTATGGTCTAACAAATAAAGAACACTTCAAAGTATAAGGAAATAGATTATATTATCTCAACTGAGATGTAATAACAATCTGAAACCTGCTCAAACCGCAAGTCAGCAGTATTATTTGTTTTATCACTCGCTGCAGATGTGTTGATATTAGAGGTTGCTGTGGCAATAAATGGGAAGATTTATTATGGATGTGATTCTACAAGGTTTGTGTTGAGCGATTTTGATATTCTCCTTTTGTTTCTTGCGTAATTAGAATATGAAACCGTCAGCAAATTTTACACCACTTCCAACATTACTATTTACGTTTTTGTGCTGGGTTTATATAATTTGCAGGAGTCCAAAAATTGCTGTTATTTTAAAGAGAAGGGATATAGGTTACGCTACATAAAGAAATAAGTACCCCTCTTTGCCCCTAATTTTTTATATATTTTTTCACAGGTAGAATGCAGTCAGTGCAATATATAGATATATACAGTGATTGGCTAAATGCAAAAAATCTGAATAGGACAGAAGTATTTAATCGTTTAACAGATTACTTGACATCAAAAATAGGGTTAAGTAATATCCTGGCAAAAGAGCAAGTGGTAAAGTTTGTTAAAAAATTTTGCTGCAAAAGTTGTAACCGAATGAACGATTACTTTCAAAAGCAAAATAATATATGTTTAAAAATAAATTAACTTTTGCTGTAAATGAAGTTGAAGTCAGCCCTAGTACTTCAAGAGTATGTGGTTGACTTCATAAATAATTTGCAGAATGTAGCGTTAGAAGAAAGCAAAGGCACTATGTAGGAAAGAAATAGGTACAAGTTAGACTAAGAAAACGATCAGCTGCTTCTACATTTCGCGACATTAGTAAGACTTCACCAAAGAGAACTTTCAAACATGGAAAGGCTTATATACGTATCATATCAACACTCAACCAAACGTCGTCCATATTCACTCGAAAAAGGTCTTTTTTAATAATAAATGCAAAATTAAGCAAGAACAAGAATTCATTACGAGATCTGAAGCAAAGATCCATAATACAAACTTTAATCCGTCTTGGCATCCAGTTATTGAAGAAAAGAAAACGTGTTATCACGAAACGGAATTAAACAAAATCTAGCATCAGCGAAGCTTCAAGATATATTAAACATTACGTCAAAGCGTATATATGATCTGCAGAAGGAGGAATTGAAGCCTGTCCCTAGTGAAGTAAATAGTTATACTATGATATGTGAATGGGGATGTAATGGCAGCTCGGAACAAAGTAACTACAAAGAAAAACTAAGTGAATGGGGATGATTCATCTTTCTTTATGGTCTCTTTAGTACCTCCGCAATTATTATTCAGAATTTGATAATCCTTCGAAAACAATAATGTCTGTGAGTCAGAATCCTAGCCCTTCATCATCAAGATTCTGTCGCCTTATCCTGTTGCATACCTATGTGGACCAAACCCGACGTGAATGAACAATTTAGAAAAAGTGACTATAAAGGTCGCGGACGAAGAAAAATATAATCTTGGTCCGTCAGTCTTACATTCCTGGATACGATTCTTTGAATGCTGCCTACATATCGTTTGGGTGTTATCACTTCGCAAGTGAGAGGTTAAAACAAGAAAGTTGAAATGAGGAAAAGAAAATGATAGAACGATTTAGAAAAGAGCTTGGATTGTTGGTACATCAACCAAAGCTCGGTTCCACTAATATTTTTTCACGCTAGATTTCAATTCTGAAATACCTCGAAGGGCAACAAAAAGGAAAGAGGTAGTTTCTATTATCCAATTATATTCAGGATTTGTACGTAACAACACTCTACATGTAACTCTTATAGAAACTTTTATGAAAACCTGCTAACTAGGAAAGAAGTTAGATATAGGATCTAAACTCAACCCTTTAAAGGGGTAGTTTCTATTATCCAATTGTATTCAGAATTTGTACATAACAACACTATGTCGTCTATAAAAGGTAATTTCTATTATCCAAATGTGTTCAGAATTTGTACACAATAAGGATATTGAAGCAGCTTAACAAGACCCAGGCGAGAAGTAAATAATAATATAATACAATATAAACATTAAATATATATCTTAATGGAGAAAATAATATTAATAAAAACATAATAAAACATAATGACAAATAATTCACAACCTGAGATAAACTTAATGTAGGATTGAATATAAAGAGTAATCAGTTAAAAGGGTCATAAAATTGCATAAAGCAAATACAATGAAGTAGGATTTGAATATGTCGCTGTGAAAATTCTTATCTGTATTAAATTCGCCAAAAAGGAAAGAGCAAAATTTGTTTCGAAACGAAAGACAAGTATACAATTATCTGCTTCGTGGGAAATAGCTTGCTGTTACATATGGTGCCGTGAAGTTTGGAGGACTAGCTTTTGTGACTCGGACTTGTACGTGACAGGGACAAAAGATCATAAGCTTATCACGGTCAGAAAGTGAACGTGTTCAATTTTTGACTTAAGAGGGCTCGTGGGAGGATTTTTGACTTAAAATAAGTTGTCAGAATTAAGCCTGGGAGTTGCCGAAGTGGGAATGACCAATAAGAAAAAATCATGAAATACAAGGACAGCGAATGAAATATCGTGTACATGGCACATGATACGTCCTGAACCCAAAACGGCACGAAATATAAAAACAAGTGGGAGAGATTTTACGTAATGGCGAAAAGTGCTGAAACATAGGGTAAGCACTCTTTTGAAAACTAGTAAGCGCGACGATCGGTGAAACTTCTATGGGAAATTTTGGAAGGGAGACGGCCGGTAAAGAACACGACGGAAAATTAACAACATGTTTTTTGAGTCTGGCGTAAAGTATCGTAACATAAGCAACTCGATGAAAAATTAGCAATAGACGATCGAAGAAACACATAAGTCGCGACTTCGCGAACCTTAAACTAAATGAAGGTGGCTTTGATAAACGAAGATAGCGGGTCGGCCAGAAATGAATCTTTTAAAATAAAGAATAGTTCTGTTTAGCCGGCAGCATTAAAACTTTCAAGTCAGTGTCACCACCCTGAAAAGAAGTACCTCAGGTCTACGAGGAAATCATCCCCTGAACTAATTTCCTAAACCCCGCCATCCTCTTTCGAACCCGTGTCATCGAGGTTTCTCGGAGTGGCAGCAATATTGATATAGATGCGACACAGGTCAGCGTCATATGGCGCCCACTATGTACGTTGGGGCTCGAAGTACTGTCAACAACTAACACATCCCGGAGACCCGACATCGGAAGAAAAGAGGGAAAGACGACACCGATGACAGCACCAGCCACCAGAGCCGACGGCAGCAACAGAATATACCTATAGACGAGTGACGATAGGCGACATCGACGTTGTTCCATAGCGGCCAGGAAGCAGGCATCCAGCGCATACAGATCACCTGTTCTCCAGAAAGTGTAAGTGAAGTGAATTGCCAAGTGAATTACTGCAACACTTCGCAGCAGCGCAAATTCAGCACCGAGTAAGCATTAAGTGTACAGCATTACGTAATAACATTTTGGAAGGAAGTCTATATGGAACAGAACATAAGCAAGTTGCGTTTGCATGTTTATAAAAGCTGTTGAGAAACAAGAAACAATAAACAATATGGAAGCTAATAATAATAATGAACAAGAGTGAAACTTCACTAACAACAGCACGCAAAAAGGTGTAGGAAAAAGAGATAGAGAAACAATAGAAAATCAAGTTACTGAACCATTTAACACGAGTGAAATGCTGCAACGAATGTTGACTCAATTGAGCCTGCTAAACACAAAAATAGCAGCTCGAGCAGACACTTACACACATCGAATAACTGAACAAAAGCAAACACTTACACAACAATTAGCTGAACAAGAGCGAACACTTACACAACAATTAACTGAACAACAGCAAACACTTACATAACGATTAACTGAACAAGAGCAAAAACTTTCACATCAATTAACTGAACAAGTGCAAACACTAAAACAGCAATTGTCCGCTCAGGAACAAACATTGCTGTTGCAAATATCCCCACAAATAACCACTCAACAGACGGAGATCAGCCAAGGCTTCATGTTAGAAATTCGGGCAAGCCAAAATGTGCTCTAAGAGGATGGAGGGTCTGTAAGTCACGAATTAAAGGGAACACAGAATACTGTAGAACTTGTCAAAGAGGAACTTGGCGTGGAAATAGACGCCGTCAGGGCACAACAACCTATATACAATGAAAACCTAATGTGTACAATTAGTGATACGGCTAGAGATGAAACATTGACTTTGTCACGTTACAGGATAAGCTGCATGCACTCGAAGTAGAAGTAAATGCTGAACTTAGTAAAATAAGAAAGCCAATAGAGAAACAGAGTAGGTCGCGACAAGCGAGATTGTGAAGCTAAGGGAGGAACTGACACAGACCGCCACTGCTCGCAGTGATGGGCTCGAGGAAATCGAACTGCGATCCCGGGGAGCTACGGACGCGCAAACAACCTCTCAGGTTCCCGCGCCTCCGTCGTTCCATAGTAGCAGCATGAGTCACGAGACGAGGTCGAACGAGCCTGCATGCTTTCCTTCAACCTTGCCGCATGTTTCAAGTGAAATGTCAAGCGAAAAGCGCATTAGAGCCAATGCAAGAATGTCACATACCGTTACAATTTCTGAATGAACTGCTAATCCCCAATTTCAATATTGAAGTTGACAATGCGAAGCATTTCGTTAATGATATCGAATCCCATTTTGCGCGTAGGGAAATCCGTTTCAAAATTGTAATAGTCAAAAGGAGCTTGATAGGCTCGTCTCTGAGTTGGTTCCGACTGACGGTGGGTGAACATGCGCAATACGAATATTTTAGGTAGGTATTTTTAGAGAAATGTTGAGGCGGTGTCGCCCAATACCAAATGCTCACACAAATAAATAATCACCGATACAAGGAATATCAGCGAGAGTCCAGGTCGACTATTTCTTGCGACTCGGCCAATTAAGTCAACTCCTGAACCCACCAATGCACGAAGGTGAATTCGTCTACCTTCTGGTGCGACATTTCCCTCGCGTTATACGTTACGACTTAAGAGTAGCCCGTCCGAGGACACTGAGCAAAGCCATAGAGCTCGTTAAAGTTTTGCAGGGACACGGAACACGAGAGAAAATTATGTCAGGCGATAGCCTCGAAATCACCGAATGGAGACAGGATAATATAATATACTCAAATGTGATGGGACCAGGGCACAAGGCGCGTTGAACGCGAACAGAAACAACCATTCCACGGTCCAACAGCGACACCAAACGCCCTTTACGAGAAATCGGGAGAGGAGCTATAATGCAGGGACCAACCGAGCATGAATAGGCCACCGAGGCAATCTCAAGAGTATCCTATTCAATACATGAGATTGTCCAATTACCGGGGAGTAGTAGGCAACACAGAGGAAATAATTTTCACAACGTAACACAGAATAGGTCCAGAACTCCTCCGGATCGGCAAGGAACCCCTCCGAACAGGCCAAGAACGCTTCCAAACAGTGCAGGAAACCCTCCGCATAGAAATGGAGGCAACGATTTCTTAAATAGGCTGACATACAGCCATGCACTGGCTTCGAACGGGTATCCACAAGAGACATGACAACCCCAAAACGTTCACGAGATGGACGACTACTAGGCCATGTTAACAGTGCAATGTTGGGACAAAATGTGGGCCAAGGGGTGGGCCCAGGTCAAGGATCATGGCCGTGACTGCCGGAAAACTAGAGGCAGGAAAGTCCTAGTGTTCCCAGGCTCAAGCTCAGAGAATGCATGTAGGGTCTCACATTACACGGGGAACGAAAGCAATAATAGAAACGGACAATATAGCCTATGACATGAGCCAGGACGGAGGAGAAGTAAACCATCGCGACAATGAATTTGTGTGCAGGGAGGTAAACCCAGAAAATAACGGAATCCCCAAGAATAGCAGCTGTAATTGAAAATGAAATATATCTGATAACTATTGATACGGGAGCTGCGGTATCTGTTTGCAGTCACTTTTCAATCATCTCATGAGAAAAAGGTGATTTGCAGACACTACCCATAAAGAACGCTTAATGACTGTGGGTCGTGCGAAACAAACGATAACTCAGCAGGTGATGATTAATGCTTGCATAGGTGATGTCAAGGTTGAAATCTTGTGTTTAGTAATAGATATACTAAACTGCTACTAGATATACTAATGGGAGGCGACGTTCTGAATGCATTCCAAGCCATTATTGTCTATAGAAAAGCACTATAAGCACCAACAATAGACGGCTTGCCTAGAAGATGGTTCATTCAGACTTCGAGTATTGGAAACGCGGTGCTATCTGAAACGGAAAGCAAATTCAGGAAGAACAATTTTTCATTGAATATTTATATACAAGGCGAATCACCTAAAACTTGCACCGCAAATATTTCGGAAATGAAAAGTGCTATTGATGTGCAGTTTTAACAGCATTTATTGATAGTCAGGGGCTCGTACGTTTAGCCTATAAACAAATTTTAATAACACTGAGAAAGTGTATTTTTTGACCAAACATACAATTTTTTAAATGGAACAATGCCTAGTTGCATCAACAGAATAAAGGTAGGGTAAATTATAATGCCAAGGGTCTTTGTTGCGGATTCTAGTGCTAGTGGTTAACGAGAAATCGCATTTTGAAAATTGTTTGCCATTCAACCTGCTTAGTTGCTAGGTACGATGTTGCTATGTTTGTTTGCATTTGTTTTCTGTTCATTGATTGCATTGCGACTTTCTGGTCAGTTAATTTGTGACAGTTCAATCAGTATGTCGTGAGTGGAAGATGGGGTTGACTAATGCAGAAAAAGCCGATATGCATCAGATTCATCCAGATATGGCCCAGATTCATCATGTATCTTGTTTAGTGATGAGGCAAGATTTACCAATCATGGCCAAGTAAACCGCAGAAACATGCACTATTGATGTGTTAACAATCCCCATTGGCTTCGTCAGGTGGAACGTCAGCGTCCACGGAGTTTAAACGTGTGGTGTCGGATAGTGAAACATCAGCTCATAGGCCCTTTGTTCATAGAAGGAACAATGAACTCGCACAAGTATCGCAGCCTCCTGACAGACCATCTGCCACAGATGCTAGAAGACGTTCCTTTGCAGACAAGGAGGAACCTGTGGTACCAACATGATGGCTATCCAGCCCATAGTGCACGAAGTATTAAGCTTGTCTTAACGGATTGTTTCCAAATCGTTGGATTGGACGAAGAGGACCTGTACCTTGGCCGGACCGTTCACCGGATCTGACCCTTTTAGACTTTTTTATCTGTGGGGAAGGCTGAAAGAACACTGCCTACAAGGATGTACCAACTACACCAGACGATATGAAACGACGTATTACTGCTGCATGCTCTGAAATTTCCGCTGAAATGCTGGAACGTGTGCAGCAGTCTTTCTATAGCAGACTGGAAGCGTGTATTGAAGCTGCCGGTGGACATTTTGAACACAACTTTGAAGGGCTATGTTCTCTTGTAAGAATCCACAGAAGTATTGTAATTCCCTTTTGTTTTTCTTTAGTTTGTGCTACCACAGGTTGTACAAGTGTCGGTGTGTAAAAGTTTCAACATAAGGTTTCTCGTAAACCACTTGCACTAGAATCTTGCAACTAACGCCACCGACATTCCAAATTAACCCACCTTTATTCTGTTGATGTAACTAGGCATTGTTCCATTTAAAAAATTGTATGTTTGGTCAAAATTACACTTTCTCAGTATTATTAAAATCTGAATATGGGCTAAATGTACGGGTCCGTGACTACCAATCAATGCTGTGAAAACTGCACATCAATAGCACTTTCCATTTCCGGAATATTTGCGGTGCAAATTTTAGGTGATTCACCCTGTATAGGGGAAGGCACTGAATGTAGTTAGAATTTTTACGCAGCAAATGTGCGAGGAAAGCGGTTATAGCGATACGCCACTGCCAGTCAGCTGATGATTCAGGAGTAGGTCAAGCTCCCGTTGTAATGTGTTAGACGTAGAGAATGGGTACATTCAGCGAGCGAAGCACTGTAACAGCGCTTAACACTTTCGCTGCACACAGCACTACACGATTTATTCAATGCGCCGTTGCAAGCAGATGCGGGAACTTCGTAATTTGTTTTCTGGGCCACTTATGCTTTGAATCTTGCAGTAAACGCACATGGAAATACGTTTATTGTAGAATATGAATCAAGAAGAAATTTTGCTATTTGTGCTTGCAGATTATAGCGGAAGATGACAACCATGTTGTTGATCAAATAATTCCACTTGAGAATGCCAATATTGTGGCCATTGGTTATTAAGAAACCAGGGAAGGAGAGGGGAAGGTTCCTGTAAGCCTGATTTATTTTGAGAAAATGCTACTGCAATATTTTGAGATGAGTTTCGATGTCGTTTTAGGATGTCACGTAGCAACACGAATAAGTGAAAATTATGGTTCATTCTAATGTCAATTTTTAAAATAAAGTATCGTGAATTATTACATTTGTTGAATATAGTTGCCATGTGTGTTAGATGAAACCATGTGAAACAGTAACACTTTCTCTACTACGTACTTACAGTAAGTAGGGGAAATACTGCATTTCACTAAAAAATTCGATATCGAGATTTCACCGGAAATACATGGATGAAAACATTAGAAAAAGTTTTGTGTGTGTGAACAGCATAACTCAAAAACAAAAAATCGGATAAATACCAAACTGGGTATTTAACTTCAGTATCTTCCGAAGATGCAATACGATGATTTTCCAGAAAATCCCTCCACCCAAACTACCCTTTACGTGGAAATGTTTTATTTTCTAAAAAGGCCCAACGATTTTGAGTAAATTAGCATATATTAAGTATACTTGCATGACAGATGAAATGTATATATTGATTTTTTTTAGAATAGCCTGTGAAGTCCTCTACATCCGGAAGGAATTATCTAAAACTTTGTAGAACTGGATAGTCGAAAACGTACTACACAAAATATGTAGATCTACACACAATTTATTTGAAATAACTTTTTTGTAGCATAAGTCATGTCCGAGATATCCGTTATTATTGCTTCGAATTGTTCAATACTTTGTCATTGTTTTGAAGTTCCTCTCGATATTCAGTTGTTTCTCGCGATCATGAAAAGAGTATGGAGTTTTAAGGCCAACATATAGCTGTTCCCTTTATATCTATAACGAAGTGTGTAATGCAGCTATGTAAAGGTTTATCTCGATTAAAATGAAGTAGCTAGAAAAATAACCACTCGTTACAACAGTTGTATACTCGCTAATAAAAGGTAGAAGTTTGAGAAATTCATGTGAACGTAACCCATCAGTTATGTTTATACTTGCAGTTAATGGAAGCCAAACCAACGCATCTATTTAGGAACGTATTAAGGAATTCAGAACATAAAAGTGCAAACGGGTAAAATATTTGTATTCTGCAGAATACTATTACTGAACACGAGTTTAAGTAGTAAACTATACCATTGTACTTCTAGAACACTCAGGAACAGAAACGCTTAAAACTGATTCATATTTGCGTAATGTAGTACAACCTACATGTGGTCTCGGAAACAACTGTTTGCACTGTTATTGCTGCATAAATGTTATAGAGGATGAGGTTTAGTAGTCTATTAAATAATCCGAAGACTACAATAAAGCCCTGTCTTCTACCATCCTTTTATGCAGCTTCTCGCTGCCAAATATATCGTAGGATACGTCCCTTATTATACATCCTCTGCAAACACTCCGCCATTCTGATTCTTTGTGCTGCCTATGCAGCGAAATATTTCGTGGCTTCATTTGCTAATCAAAGTGTTTATTTTGGCGAGAGTTCAGACAACTCGCAGGTAAACAAGTGAACAAGACACCCATTTCAGGTATACGCGAAGTTGTAGAGTCGATAGTGAGCCTAAGTGAAAAAACAGAAAGAAGACCTATTTAGCATTCATGTAAAAGAAAGATATTTTCACAGTCGTCCTGAGTGGTGTATGGTTACCATGCTAGCTTCTAGTTCCCGAGGTTGTGGGTTCAAACCCGGCGGAGGGCAATGGATTTTTTGGGCATAAAAATCCTTAGCATGGCTTCCTTCGGAAGGGAAGTAAAGCCGGTGGTCCCGTGTCGTAGACTTACTGCACGTAAAAAAACCTCAAGCCTGATAAAGAGGCTTCTGAGCAAAATTACCGGTCTTTCACGCCAATGGGACGCTAAGGACCACAATAGTTAAAGAGCGTCCATAAACAAAACCCTCCCGGACAGGAGTATACGATGACTTCAATATACATTTGAAGTAGTTGACGTCACGCCTTTCAGGCATAGGTGTTGAGCAATTCCACTCGAATTGCAAAGTGCAGTAAATGAAAAAATTCAAGAATTGTTACGAGATAACATTATTAAGTTGTCAGACTCGGAATATGTAAATGCATTATGCATAATACCATAGGTGTTGGACTGCGCATCCTGGGACGGAGTTACGCGAGTGAAGGTGACGTCACCCTGCTTGCAAGTACTCTTGGTGATAATTCATTATTAGTGTTTTATGCACGTTAATGGGAGGTTTACGATGTTACAGAGACTGGATTGATAGCCTTTGTTTCGCTGTTGTGAGCTGCAATTTTAAAATGAGTCATTGTGCAGTGTAATGGTGTGGTAATAAATATAGGAGAACAAAGCAAAAATGGCATATACTAAGATCCTTCTCATTTGCGAAAGATAAACAGATTCCTAAAAATGGAACATTGTTGCCTAAGGCAAGACCCCTTCTTGACACTAACGTGTAACTTCACGCTTTATAATTAGCAACAGTAGCATAATATTAAGTAATTACTTTACGTTATATTTAGGGATGTTGTTTAATTTCGCTACATTTCGGAAATAATTTTGTGTTTGTGTTTTGCAAAGTAATAATAGTTCTAATCTTTCTGAAAAGGAAAAAAAAAGCTTATTGCTGGTGAAATAAACCAGGAAAAAAAGTGCAGCTGCATTACAAATGGAGCTTTGTGCAACCGCAGAAATTATTTAAAGGAATCTAAAACCGGATGGTGTAGAAGCCTAAGAACTTAAGAAAATGTACTAGAAACTGTGAAATATCCGCAAAAAAGCGATTATCACAGGAGGGACTTCCGACTTCAGAATATACACAAAACTGATGCCAGCTGATTGGGTTAGCACTGTTTCAAGAGGAAATCTAGTTCTGCTTTGCATGAAACTCCAGATGATTGCTACTGTAATGGAAGGATGGGAACTTTGTTGTCCATGATAAATATATAATCAAAAGAACCATGGAATTACTCAATAAAACAATAAAAACAATTAGGAAATGACATTACTATTCCATAGAAAGTAATAAGAACTTTGATTAGAACGAAAACTTGTACAAGAATAAGAGAATTTAATAAAACAATAAAAACCTCCAATAGATTACAAAGAAAACGAAGAAGATTACTTACGGATACCCATATGTGGAATTTCAAATCAATTTCTGTACGATTCATTTCAAAATTTAAGATAGCATTAATTTAATATGGCATATAATTTAAATGCATATCAAATGTCATGCATCCATTCAAATTAGTTCCTGATAGGCTTTTGTTAGTTGTTTATATCTTTTACGGTTTTGGAAAAAGTGCTCCACACAATTGCAATTATATTATTTTAAAAATAATGTTTTATAATTTCACTCTTTAAAAGTATATGAGTAAACTATACAGATGAATGTTGAATTAATTATCCTACTAGTTTGGGAGAAGATGTTAAATATCGTCTTCAATGTTTAGCTTAAACATTTACACAACATTGATATTATTGTTTAATTACTCCACAACTAAGCATGATAACAAAAAATCTTCTGATATTTTGAACGTTGTTATTTATGAGGAAGTAAAGCAAATTTCATACACGTATACCGATAACTACATTGTGGAATAATTTTAAAATATCCGAAAGCTCCAAAAAAGAGTTTAAAACTACGACGCCAAATAATGTTGTTTCTGGTCTTTAAACTGTTTAAAAACATTTACTATATGTACAGGCCCTTCTTCGTTGTGTGCTCCTCTGCAATTGAGTTAATCATTTGAAAATTCTTGCGGCTTCTTTAAATGGTTTCTTCATTTTAATGTACGCAAAGCGTATTCTTTTTTTACCACAGTTGTATATGAACCTGGGTTTACATACATTTAAATGTGCATTTCCCAGGGTTTAAACAACTATGTGGCTATAAAACTTTATAGAACTAAAGTAAAAAGTTTGTTGTATTTAACAGCAGAAAATACATATTTATTATTTTTAGCATTTTTTGACCTTATTCTCATCGATGAATAACCTTAAGGGCAGTTTGGATGGACGAAGCACATAGTAAACGTGGTATTACTTCATATGCAACACACTATTTATCTTGTGTTCTATAAAGGAAAATATATTACTATTGCAACCAAAATGCAATTAATTTTACAATATTCGGATTAAATTGTGGTGTTATTTTAATCCATAAATATTCTTGTTTATTACAATTATACAGCTGTTGTGCATAATGTTGTTTTGTATGAATTTAATATATACAAACGTCTTGGAGTAATAGAATAGTTCTGCTTCAGTTTACAGTAAAACGTTAGCAATTTATTTATACTTACACGCTAAACATAATTATCTATGCTTCATGTCCTTTCCATTTGTTCTTTTGTGTTAGAAATTAGATAAATAAAAAACATTCAGATTTCACTGTGCTGTTATTGTCCTCGCCACAGTCATCAGTAAACTCGTAGCCTTGTTCCACACGTTGCAGTCAAGGTGACTTCACTGAGCAGACCGAACGAAAATAAGCAGAGTTTGTCCCACATCTTTTCTATGATTCCGCCATGCATAGTACGAAAGAGAAGTGGGAGCGTTAGCTTTACTATTGATGTCCAATATGTAAATAATCTGCCCCGACAGAAACTACACTCAGAATACAGAGCAAATTTTAGCAAACACCGGGAGACAAAAATTATTTACTTCCTGGATTTGACAAGTTATCCCTACAAATGCGAGATCCCACCGTTATGCCTACGTATTCTCTGCTATCAGAAGACACACGAGTTGGCTGGAGTATATTGCATATATTAGGTTTGTTCCAGCACGATTCAGAATCGATTCCGAATTATCTGAGTGTGCGCAGTAGCTAAGTGGCGTTCCAACACGACAGAGAATCAGTTCAGAACCAATTCTGAATTTCCAGTTTGCTGTTCCAACGTATTTGGGAACTAGTTCGGAACGAGTGAAATCGGTTCGGGACTAAGAGTAGGAACTGAAAATTCCAGACATGCGCAAAGTGTATGGTCTACAGCGCATACTCAGTCAATTCAGAATCGATTCTAATCGCTTGGAACAAACCTGACAGAGAGTATAGAAAAAGTGACATACTCTCTGTATTCAGTAGAAAATAAAGTTTAATATGTAATTTATTCCTCCATGCGTGTTTATTTCTCAATACGGAATAGCAAAGGTGTTTGGTAAGCAGTTGCTCGCTGTTGAGTAGTATGGCGACATACTTGAGGAAAAGAACAAACGTCTAACAAAGCCAGGTAGCAAAACAGCGTTCAAAGATAACAATAATGAGTGATTTAGAAGGTGACAGTGATCTTTTTAATGATGCATCGACTTCCGAAGAAGAGGATTATTTCCATTTAAACATTATTCCGTTATTTTGGGACCTTTACCCCTTTTTGGCACCTTTATACCATTTCCCCCAACCATGCCCATAATCCCCTTTTTTCTTTTAAGTTTCATTCCAATTTATTCTTTAACTTTCAATTAACGTCTCCTCAGCTTGCTGTGCACGTGCGAATAGTAAGTCTACCTCTTTCAGTAAACGCCGCGCGGGAATTGAAAGCACACCCGCAACAATGGAAAATAATTGTGTGTTCGACGAAAACCTCTTTCTCTCACTTTACTGCTATAAAGTAGCCCGCAATAATGCAATTGACAATGAGTGATTCTATTCCACCAGAATCAGTAGCCTGCTGTTCGTGAATGTGAGTTTGTTGCTGTGAGAGACGTCATCTGTTTACGTGGAGACGAAGCCTGGGCAGGCAGAGACGACAATAACCTCAACCGCGCAGTTCCGAGAATTATTAAGACTGGGCTATAATTCACAAAACAATTATATATAAAGAAATAAACATTTCAGCCCAATTGAATAGATAGTTTAGAAAATACCAATTTCAGTTGTGCATCCCCTTAAATAAACCAGCACCTTATTGTGCCTTTTTCACCTTATTTGAGCACCTTTTCCCTTCCTTTTTTCATCTGAAATTTGCAACTAAAAATCCTAACCCTGATCATAAGTATACATTGGTACCATGTAGTTTTGTATTATTTGAATTACGTGCGGAATAGAATTTATGTGGGGTGTCATTGTCTCAGAGTATTGGAGTTTTAAATTAAACATTGTGTTTAGAAGCTTCTGTAGCAGGAAACCTAATGTTAAATTGGAATTGTGTTAAATTACTTTTTCCGGGTTCTGGTTTAAATACAATATCTATAAATTACAATTGTTATTCGCAATAACTCAGTATCAATGGCTTTAAGCCGATAAACGAACGCGATTTATTTTTGCTCGAATATTAGGACTGGAATCCGTATGAAAGAAACGCTTACGATGTACATCGGCGGAGTTTGATTTCATTCATCAACGCTGTAAACGTAGATATTTGATCGTCTTCTGATTGATCGTGCAACGAAGAAGGCCGTGACAGAACGCGAACGGTTCAAGTAGTGTTCCAACCACACAAAATTCCGAATTAGTTCTGTGAGCGTACTGGACTGGCGCATGTGCATTAGCATGTGTTGGGATTAGTTCCGAACCCGTTCAGAACCGTGTGCTGGAACAAACCTATTGAGAATATCTTCAGCAACAGTCTCAACTGTAATCACGGATAGCGTTTGAGCAATGTATTTTGTCTCTGTAAAAGGGATATATATATATATATATATATATATATATATATGTGTGTGTGTTTTCTAATCTTACTGTTGAGGGTCATACATTGTGTAACTTGTATTGTATGTAAATGTTTGTGTCAATTTCAAATTGTATTGTATTGAGTAATTGAAATGTATTGTGAACATGATAAATGTTCAACAGTAGGCCCGCCACCAGTTGTCGTAAGCTACTAAATAACTTTAAAAAGGTGGGAGAGTGGGACAGAGGAGATGTTAGATGGGACATTGACATAAACCTCTCATTCAGCCTAAACTCCGATGATTAATTTACCGTTAGGGCAATTGAAACCGGTTAGCGAGACCGAGGCGAGAAATAAATAATAGTATAATGCAATATAAACATTAAATATACACCTTAATGGATAAAATAATACTAATAAAAATGTAACAAAACATAATGACAAATAATTCACAACCTCAGATAAACTTGTTGAAGCAGCATTGAGTATAAAGAGTAATCAGTTAAAAGGATCATAAAATGTGCATAAAGTAAATGAAGTGAAATAGGAATTGAATACGTTGCTGTGAAAATTCTTATCAGTAATAAATTTCCTGAAAAGCAAAGAAAGCAAAATGTGTTTCCAAGCAAAGGAAACACTTTCCAACTTCATGGGAAATAGCCTACGGTTACACATGATGCCGTGAAGTCTGGAGGGCTAGTTTTTGTTTCTCGGACTCGGACGTGACAGGGACAGAAGATCATAAACTTAACACGGTCAGAAAGCGGACGTGTTCAATTTTTGATCTAAGAAGGCTGTGGGAAGGCTTTTGACTTAAAATAAGTTGTCAGAATTAAGCGTGGGAGTTCCGAAGTAGGGATGACCAATAAGAAGAATCATGAAATAAAATAAGAGCGAATGAAAGATCGCGTACATGTCACATAATTCGTCTTGAACCCAAGATGACACGAAATGTAAAAAAAGAAAGAAAAAAAAGTGGGAGAGATTTTACGTAATGGCGAAAAGTGTCAAAACGTAGGATAAGCACTCATTTGAAAACTAATAAGAACGACGATCAGTGAAACGTTTATGGGAAATTTTGGAAAGGAAACGGCCGGTAATGAACCCGACGGAAAATTATCAAGAGATTTTTTGAATCTGGCGTAAAGTGTCGTAACATAAGCAACTCGATGGAAAATGAGCAATATACAGTCGGAGAAACACATAAGTCGAAACTTCGTGAAACTTAAAGTAAATGTAGGCGGCTTCGATAAACGACGGTGGCAGGTCGACCAGAAAGGATATTTTTAAAATAAAGAATAGTTCAGTTTAGCCGGCAGCGTTATTGAGGCTTTCAAGCCAGTATCACCACCCTGAAAAGAAGTACCTCAGCTCTACCAGAAATCATCCCCAGAACTAATTTTCTAACCCCTGCCATCTTCAATTGAACCCATGACTCCTAATCTTCTCGGAGTGGTAGCAATATTGATACCGATGCGACCCAGGTCAGCGTCAACATTCTCCTTGCAACTCTTATGCAAAGATTTATGAAAATCTGTTTAATAGCAAAGAAGTTACTAATTTCGCTAAGTTCTCCCCCTATAAAGGGGTAGTTTCCATTATCTAAAAGTATTCATATGTTTATATAGTTACAAGATGCTACTTGTAACACCTATGCAAAGTTTTATGAAAATATTTTAACTAAGAAAGAAGCTAATAATCCTGTTTATATTCGCCCCTATATAGGGGTAGTTTCTATTGTCCAAATGTGTTCAAAATTAGTATACAATAACAACATGCTACTTGTAACACCTATGCAAAGTTCCATCTAAATCTATACAGTATGAGTAGAAAGAACATAGCGGAACCAGCACAAAAAGAGATGCCGCTGACTGATAAGATGTAATCAGATATCTATGTTCCACGCCACCGGCCACGCCCCCTCTTTATGTTACTCTGACACGCCGCTAATGGAGGTGTCATGTAGCTGTCAGATTTGATTGACAAGGGTTTGATAACGATCGTCCATTTGTAACCCTTTGTTCCACGCCGCAGGCCACGCCCCATCCTTTGTGGGCTACTGAGGCCACCCGGCAGAGAACGGGACAATGGGTTATTCTTCTCGTCGCTAATGGACCCAAAAAGGGAGATGCCGCCTATTGATAATCCTTGTAATCCAATTGACTTTGTAATGAGGTAACCCATATGTTCTATGCCGCAGGTCACGCCGCTTCATTGTGCGCTACTGATACCGCCAGCCAGAGACCGCCGAACAATGGGTATTATTCTCGTCGCTAATGGAGGAGTCTCTTTGTGCGCTACTAATATCACCAGCCAGAGACCTCCGAACAATGGGATATTGTTCCCGTACGCTGGTCACGTCCCCTCTTTATGTCCTACTCCTAACGCCGCCCGTCCAAGAACCAGGGCTATTGGCTATTGTTCTCAGTCGCGTGCCACCACACCCCCGTAAATCGAAGAGGTTTAGGCCATAAAGACACCGCCAATTAAAGTTTACAAATGTTTTGACACCCTTTGGCGGTATTTTCTCGACAGTGAGGGCGAAGTCCCCCAGCGCTTAAGTTCTAAATATCTGTGTCAATTAATCAGGTAATGTTCGTCCATGCATAACATCATCTAACGTCATTGAAAAAAATCAGCCTATATTGCGTTCTAACGACCTAGATTCCCGGGTTACATCCCGCTAAAAGGCTGGATGCAGGTCGTTGATTGAAGTACCCCACCGTCACTATATTTTGATTGATTAGTATAATTAAGTGAATATGAATTGACTCGCGCACCTGGTTGTCATCGTATATGTGTGTTAGCATATGTATAACTTTCACGCTCATTGGTCTTAACCTGTCCAGCAGCCCTTCACCTTGTAATGAAAAAACCCAGCAGCCGGCTTCTGTCTGGTAATAACAAGTTTCGATCTACATTTAACCCCCTCCGCGATTGCTTCGTGACGTCACTAACAAGTCTCGACATGCAATCTAACCCGGCTCCACTCTGTCGTTGTCGATAAAACGTGTTAAACCTGCTCACCAATGCCTTTCCTTTGTATTCGAAAACCGTTAGCTGGCTTCTGTCTGGCGAGATGAATAACAGGTCTCAACAGGCATTTCACCCCCTCCACACCTGCTGCGTGACGTTACCTAACAAGTGTCTACAGTATATAAGGAGCGACCGCCGGCAGAGCGGTCATTTGTTTTTCAGTGTTCATTCAGTGATAATCGAAATGGTTGGCGATAATCGTGCAGCTGATGTAAATGATTACTGGAGCGAGTGAGTGGAAGATTATTATCACTATGTATACTTCCATACTGAAACCTGCAATGGTTTTATGCATTCCGTATCGTGTACTCAACCATCGCATCATGATCAGATGACTACGTTGGAAGTGTACAGAAATCTGTCCTGTTTATCAAAGAGCGAGCGTGTAAGTAATACTTTTTCTATAATTCAGTAATATATTGCACGCATTTTAAATGCAATCTAACTTGAAATTATTTTATTCTTCCAGAGAAAATCGCATGGAGAAGGATGTGGAGGATATTAGTGATGTCGATGAAGTTGATGTCTTTGTATCAAAACACCCGGCTGAATGTGATACAGAGACTTGCACCGGATACATGCATTCTGTACTTTGCACTAAACCGCCCCAACGCGAGCGCATGACATCCTTCCTATGTAACGATAACTGCGAGATCTACCAGCGAGGGAAGAGAAAACTTGAGTAAGTAGAAGAAATGATAAATTACATATTAATTTACTGCTTCTAATGCTATTCTGTGTCTAACCTAAAATTAAATTATTACAGATTGCGGATGCCATGCCTAAGGTACACGTGCCAATAGAGGAGCTGGATCCTAAGAGACGCGATGTCGATATGGCCATACCCGGCCTATGGATGAGGATGTCGCTTCATTCCCCGTCATTACTGCTCTTGATGATGATAAAGCTACGAGGGATGAGGAGTAGATGAATCAGAAGACTCCAATTGCTCGCTGGAGATACAGCCAGAATCTTGCAAACCCTTGAAGTGAGTATGACACTCATTAATGATACTTTTGTGTTACATGAGAAGGGGATTTTCTAATATATGTATTTTCTCTTTCAGACGCATGAAATCATTTACTAAACCCATTTCTAACATTGCTTTGAATATATGTTACAGGGATGTAAGGAGGGAGTGGAGGAAGAGGAAGAACGAGACAGTCGAGAAAAAGCAGAAGAGAGGGTGAAAGAGGAGGATCCTCAACGAGGGTCCCATGGTCTTCTTATTCATTGAAGATACCCTGCATTCGCCGGAGGAGCATGGAGAATCAATTACTTGCGCTTGATAACGTCTGCATATCCCCCTCCCATACCGTGAACATTGGACTATACAATGACACCCCGTCCCTCTACATAAAGTGTGAAAGTGATAAATACTTTGTTTATATTGCAAAATCAGACTGGGACATAATATCCAAAACATTCCAGTGATTGAAGATTGCCTACGACAAGAAAAAAACGTTTAAGTGTGATGAATATTGTGACAATGTAATTTATGCATACAATATTACTGTATTTCTTGACAATTCAATTCACTTCATAAATACTTGTTTACATAATAATCTAATATCTTTAGACATTGATGGTGAGAGAATCTAAAACGGATATTGCCTTATATTGAAAGACACTTGAATATTTTAAATGAATTCTACAAGTCTTGAGTATCTAGTTTTTCCGGGAGTAGGAGGGGGAGAAGAAAATGCTTGAAATGTATTCTAAGGTCAATAAAAGAGTGTTTTAGTATATGAATTCAATTTATTATTCATAAACGTATCCTAGTACAATCCTTCACAAAAAACCAAACACCCATTTCCAAACACACACACATAATTATACAGTTGTTTGCATCACGTGAGAAAGAGGTTTGTAGGTAAATACTTTGTCATGTAGAATCAGGCAGTACAGTGATATCTGGGCAGGGATATTTACAGATGCTTGAATCTCGAGTCTGATGTTCACAGCTCCATTTATAGCCTCCTCGGGTTGGTGAGAACAGGCTATTACAAATAATGCTGCACGGTGAAGAAAATACTTTCTCTTCAAGAGGGGATAATTATCTCTTTCATAATAGAAACTTTGAAATGTACAGTACATTTCATATAGTGAAGTAAAATTTGAATTTTTTAAGTCCAAAATAAAATCATGGTAGGGATAGCATTCTCTGTTGAGGAATAGTCTCAAATTAGTAATGTTGCAATGATCAAATTCGGAACCGTTCTTGCTATAATCACTCAATCTTGCAGTCTGCGCACACACTATAATGAAGCGAGATTTCTCGAGCTTAGATGATTGTGCTACATTCCACGTGAAAGATCTTGTCTGGGGTACAGCAGGCAGGGTATGAAGATCCATGGATCGAAATGCGAGGTGTAGAGGTCTATCAGATTTGACAATTTTTAGAATGTGAACCCTTTCAGCATCGGAAAGACGAATTACAGGCATCTTCCATTCGATTCTAGTTAACTTTACGTTAGCTTCCTCTCCATTCGAAGTCTGGGCACAATTTCTAGAATCTTTGATCTTATGAGAACCAATCCAAACTTGCTGTTGAGTGTGAGCTCCTTTTGGTCATTAGCAAATACTAGGAGCATCAACAGAGGGACTACGGCATTGAAAGCCCCATTCGCAGCATGCACTATATCAACTTCTTCGCCAGGATAGGCCCATCCTGCATTCAGCAGTCGATTCGACTCCATAGGGTTGAGAGCCGCATAATTTCGTATAGTTGTAGTAATTCCAGGAGTTTTGTCTATAGTTGTAGCATTCATATCTAGACGAATCTCATGAAACATGAAGGCTAAAGCTTTATTAGTGAGCTTCGCTGTAGTAGTAGGAGATCCATCCACCTTGGTGAGAGCACCTTCGATGTAGAGATAACTCTTGTTAGGTAGCGTATACAAATCTTCAGCTTGGCAGGGTATTCTAATTTCATCATTTACATCCAGAGGGAGGTGTTGCATGGTAGAAAAACATGCTCCTCCTGCTTGGTGATCTTATTATCAAAGGCCGGAACCTCTGTTACCTTTAAGATGTCCATTATAGCAATTTGTAGCATAGCTTCTTGAGGAACTTGCTGTTAGCACATGTTAACTCCTCGGAAGCTGGAGAGGTAGTATGCTTCAAACTTGCTATACGACGTCAATTATAGTATTTGCGATGTCTTTTAAAATGTATTGCCATTGCACCTTATATGGAGTCTCGTAGTGATAACCTCGTTCCTGAAGTTCATTGCCGTCCCGTGTTGATCTACCACTCGAATAGTGATCTGATATATTAGTTTGTATCTATGACTGGTAATTATATCGGGTTCGAAGGTACTTGAGAGATGTGATAGCCTGGTGGAACAGGGAAAAACTCGTAAAGCGAATGTCCACTTTTATCGTCAAGGAAATAGCCTGTTGTAATACTGCACTCCACACGTATGATATCCACTTTAAATACATTCACAAGATCGTCAGATTCAAACGCTTCTCCGGCAGGAGTTATTTTAGTGCCGTTGAATCCTAGAAGCGAGCCAATAGATCTAGTCTTAGAAAAGTCTATTGTATAAGGACATTTAATTTCAGTCTTCATTGTATTATTATTAGGCCTTGTGAAGAAGAATTCGTCATTCAATCCTGGTTTATCCTTTAGAAATGCATTGATATCGGCAATCTCGTAGGTTCCATGAGGAATAACAATGGTTTTAGGTTTACCATTATGAATATAATGAAATCGATTCTTAATTTCATCGACGTTTGGTATTGAATAGAATGTTTCAAAATTCAAGAGAGCAATCTCATAATGACCTGGAGGATCTAGATGTAGAGGTGGGCTTAGATGCGTCAAAATGACAGTGTCTGCCCACTCACTGTAACTGTATAGCTCATCTTGATAACGTAGCAGCTCCTAGGATAAAAGAAATTGCAAGCACAAGTGCCCACAGACGACTAAATCGAAATTCTGATATCTTTCTATATATTAGAACATTTTAACACCTTGTAGATATTTCTCAATCTCAGGAGGTGGTTTAAAATTGCAAAAACTATCAAATTAGTTTGCAACCTTTTCCTTACAGCAACCCACTGTGTTCCTTCATTATCAGAGGTATCGAGATTGGCAATAAGTCTCTCTTTGAAGTAAGGCTTTAAAGGTAGCTTGTCAATCATATATACTCCTCTAAAATAAGGGATTTTTTAAACGCTTAGCATAACATTCAATGTCTAGGTTACTCAGGGCTTCCTCCAGTATATGTACAATTCTCTTCCACAGTTTTTTGGCTTCTTCTTTAAACTCTTACCTTTAGATTCTCTATTTTTCAAGGTCCTGGCGATTACAGATGCAGCGGCTAAAGACGATATCAACGGCATTACAGGTAAAAATCCTCCATTATTCCTCTTCTTACACCTTCTCTTTCGGAGTCCCTTTCTTCGGGCCTCCATCGCATTGTTATGCCTCGCAACTTCTGCTAAGTGCCTATCAGCAGCCTTTTTTATTGACTGCAGAGGCTACCTGAGCAGCGGCTCCAGCTGCAGCGCCTAAAGCAGCAATGATGGGGATCTAAATGATAAAAACCCTCCTCTCTTCTTCTTTCTCTTTCCGGCTCTCACTGCAACCTTTCCCTTCATGATTGCAGTTACTATCCTTGCTGCTTACCTTTCACCAAAAGTTGGATCTGATGACTGCACGTGCTTCCAGGCCTTCTCTGCAAGAATCTTATCCGCTAATTGTCTTGAAGCGATGTGCTTATGCTCAGCGTATGCTATGTCGTGTTGTTTGCAAGCTTCGTCTGATTGGTTAATTCCCGGGTTTCCTCTTTTTAGAAGTTTTTCCAATTGAGTGCCTAGGCCACAATATCTATACCCGGGCAAGTGAGCTTCAAAGGGGAGTGAATTAATTATTGAATTAATAATTCCAGTGCCGCGCTTATACTACAACGACCTCTCTCTCTTAGTTCTCATGATATACCAATCGAGTAAGTGCATGCATTAGCCGTTTTATATTTTCCTTTGATGTGTAACCGAAACGTAACCAGACGCGGCAAAATGAATCCAATCATTAACTACTTTGCACTCGGTAATATGAATATAAACAGCGCAAATACATTTTATAAGTTACTTATTAACATGGAACTTGTTAAGCAGCACCGCTCTCTACCTATCCAGGTATTAGACTTTGAAAGCGACTTTAGATGCTGCCGTCATGGGAAGTTATTTCCATCTAATGTCAGAGCTCTTATTTTAGGGAGTTCCAGTGCAGGGAAAACAAACGTATCACTCAGTATGCAACTCCATGAGAATGGACTACGCTTTGAAAACTTGTATACTTATTCAAAGTCTCTCTATCAACCAAAGTATCAATACCTAACTAAAGTACTTGGAAATATCGACGGTATAGAATTGAACACTTTCGACAACGGAGAAGATGTTTTGCATCCTTCTGCAGTCAAAGAAAGTTCAATCTTTATATTTGATGACGTCATTACTGAAAAGCAGGAAAAGATAGAATCCTTTTACAATATGGACAGACATCGAAATGTCGACTCTGTATATCTAGCGCAATCCTATGCTAAAGTTCCAAAACATTTAATTCGCGATAATACAAACATGAGTATTCTCTTCAGGCAATATCATTTAAACTTGAAGGATATTTATGAAGATTATGTAAATACATAATTGACCTACAATGAATTTAAAGATCTATTTAAGAGTGTTTGGGAGAGAGTATCAGAAGGAAGACCCTTTGTTGTGATAGTTCCTGAGTTTCAGATGAATGAGGGCGATAGAGGAACGGTTTGGTTGTATATAATAAGCTCGACAAAAAAGTAAATGATCCTTCGTAGTTAAACATGGGCATTGACAGGTTCGTTTCTCAGAGAACTGCTCCAGTTGGAAGAGTGTTTGATCGTTTTATCATAAATAGAGATGTCAAAGGAAACTATCAATTCAAGAATAAGAGATTGTGCAATGTTCACGATCCTGAAGATAATCATAATGCATCCAATAAGAATTATGTGGATGCTCTCGAAATTAGGATGCACGGTTTCCTTCAGCAAGCTGCTAGCAATGTTGAGCTTTTGGCTAAGACCATGATCGATGAATTGATTTCAAGATATATTCTCAAGAGGGATAACGAAAATAACACCGTGATCGATAAAGTTAGATTCAAGGTATTGATAGGTCCTGTTCACGATAATGATGTCGCGAATATAACGTTCACTACTGGATATGTCAATTCACGGACGCAGTCGACAGATGATAACGTTAACATTATATTTAGCAATAAGAGAATTATTGATATAGCAGATACTCTTGGAGATATGGATGCTGTAAATAAAAGATATTCTAGATGTATGATCATTAGGATATCGAACGAGACGCGGCAGCAGTTAAATTAGATACTTGCCAAAGGAAATTGGAAGGCAAATAGACAAGAAACTTTAAGACTTCAATGCAAATTTGAAAAAAACTACTGAGCAAGTAGATGCTTTAACAATTTCAACAAAGGAAAGGACAGATTCCCTAACGGCTTCTATTAAACAACAGACAGAGGTATACGAAAGAGATAAAACAGCTATCCAAAGTATATGTAATGAGAAAATAAATGATTTGGAAAAGTTGACAAATAGACAGATTTCAAGCCTGCCGGAACAATCAATCAATTAAAGGCCTAGACTTTGAACACTATAAAAAGCGATATACAGCAGCTAAACAAATACATGCCATAGGAAATCGAGACACAAATATGTAGGTCAGAAGCTGCAAGACATCACAGTAAATTTGAATAAAACTATTGGTAAAGTGAATACTCCAACAACTTCTACAAAAGATAGGACAGATTCTAAATGGACTCTATTAAGCAAGTTACCACGGAGCTTGATAGAGAAAAAACAAATCTTTAGAATCTTTTTAATCAGAAAATGAGTAATTTAGAAAAGATAACAATGAGGCGAGCTTCAGATCTAGAAAGTACAGTCAAGTAGTTAAAGACAGAGGTTTTAAATACCCTAAAAACTGATTCCCGCAATGATAAACTTAAGAAATTAGAGGAAAATATAACTATGATAATGGATACCTACAACAATTATATGCAGCAAATGACAAACCTAGAAGAATTGATCAGAAACCAGAACACTAATACGGCAATCTTTGCTGAGGCTTTCAAGATACATACATAGGAGCATAAGAAAGAAACCGAGCAACTGAGAACTTCGATCGGGATGTTAGCTAAGGTTATCAACACATTGAGATCTCAAGCTGGACGCAGACAATAAATTGAAGGTAATCGTCTATTTTCACACATTTGTAAGATGGATAGTGAAAGCACAAGACTTAAAGGGTCTGCAGTCAGGCACACTAGGGCTGTAAAAGAAAAACCGAGAGGTCTAAAAGGTCTCAAGTTTGAGACTCAGCATGTCATGTCCGAAGCTTTGAAGCCCGTAACCGCCCCCTCAAGGATATTTTGGATACTCAACGGGGATTAACTGTGAAGACCGTCAAGAATGAAGATAACGAATCTACAAGTATTTCTACTTGCCTTCAACAAGTTCGCTCAAAAGACAAGGATCGTATTGATACACTGTACGGTGTGATATATCAGGATGGTAGTTATATCCTTGGAAATAAGGATATTCATTTTATAAATAATCAAATAGTGATAGGCGATGAAACATATGAGCCTACCGGTGGTTTAAAGTAGCGTACCTTTAAGCGATCACCTCAGATGTCTGCATACACCAGTGAAGACTTGGAGACGTACGCTAAGATTGTGAAAAACACTTTTCTCCATAGAAGTGGCTACACCAGACATGGTCGTTTGAGATCTGGTAAATCGTATAAATACAAGAATATAATACGTCCCCTGCTCAATACACATTCAGGTCTAGAACTGGTATGGAAGGAGCATAAGCCAGATAAGGAGGTTGACTACGTTTGCTGGAGAAATCCTAACACATTAGTGAACAGACTGTGGCTACTTAATGATTCGAAGGACGCAGGTAACAATAGCCACACTCAAGAGATTGAGGAAATTAGCCGAGCGTTGAAAGCATCTAAAGTTATAGCATTACCGCCGAACAGAATATCGCCAGAGAGCTTCATGGATCGGCGAGAAGGAACTATTTACAACGCAAAATTATCAGCAAAGGTTTGAATGATTTATTACAAATTGATTTGATTGAAATGATATCCTAAGCAAGAGTGAACAAAACTTTCAAATACATTCTGGTCGCAATCAACTTTTACCCTAAAATAACATATGCAAAGCCGTTAAAGGACAAGGGTGGAGTTAGTCTTGCAAAGATTATGGAGGATATATTACAAGAAATGGATGCTCCGCCCTGAACATTGAAAGTGACAACGGGAAAGAAATTTATAACAAGTTCTTTAAGCGATTCATGATAAAGTATAATATTAACCACTGCAGCACCTATACCAATGTGAAGGCTGCAGCTGTTGAGCGTTTAATTCGAACCTTAAAGAATATGATGTACCGAGAGTTTTTACGTAGTCCAAGGCTCATACAAGTGGTTAGACCTTTTACTTAGAATAATTGTAAAGTACAATATTACGTTTCATTCAACTATCCGCATGAAACCTAATGAAGTGAAAAACAACTTCTTCTGACAGTGTATAACTATAATGAGAACGAAGAGAGAAGAACGCTGCAAGGACGTTTAGTGTTGGTGATTATGTCAGTGTATCTAAACATAAAGGACATTTTTAAAAGGGAGTGTTGAACTAACTGGAGTGTTGAAATCTTCAATTTCGTGTGAATCGTACCAAGCCTACAACATACATACTAAAGGATAGGAATGGTGAGGTGATAAAAGGTGTTTTCTATGGACATGATCTAAGAAAGACTTACTATCCTAACACGTAGAAAAGGTTTTACGTAAACGTGGAAACATAGCTCTTGTAAAGTGGTATGGCTTTGCAGATACTGAATGGACTGATAAAAAGGATTTGGTGTAATGTATGAAGAATTAATCAAGACTAGTGTTTTATGGCTGTAAAAATCATTAGTATGTTTTTTATTTTAAAATGCTTCATACTATTTGTGAGGATAAAATGTAGATACTTAAAGAAACCTCACACTGTGAAATAAATATACAATATTATAACTATATAAAATCACAGGGAAAAGTATTACACAAAAAAACCTCACACATTTGAAATGCATATAAAATATAAAACTATATACGATATTAAAAAAATCAGAGGGATAAAGTATTATACGAAAAAAACCCTCACATATTTAAAATCCATTTTTACACAATATATACATTATTTACATTTTTACAAGGATAGGCACTAGCAATCGTCAGGTCTGGGGGAATAATGGTCCCAGGCTAGAGTCTTATAGGAACCTTCTATCAGCTTCCTCTTGTCGTCACCCCCCTTCAACGCCAATTTGTTTGTTTCAATAGTTGTAATTTTGCGGTTTTTGCTACGAAATGTTTTTTTGAATTGAATAAATTTTCAGAGTATGATCCTTCAATCATTAAAACTAATGACGGAAATCTATTTTCTCCATACCCGCCCTGGTGATGCTCCTTGCTTTCTTTATAGTTTATTCGTTGTATCTGTAGGCGTACAATTTTCCTCTGATACCGACATACTCTTCCTTAGACACGCCTGATTGGGTGCCGGAATAGTATGGCAAGCCGATGGTGCAGCGGTCGCGTTTTGGCACATCCCTCCACGGAAATAAAGTCCACTAGCTGGAACAATAATAATAATAATAATAGAGCAAGTGTACAATATGTTCATAAAACGATGAAGAAATCTTACCATTCGGTGGTTGCTGCATGTATGAGGCAGGGCCCCATCCCTGATGATTGGATGCCGGAATAGTATGGCAGGCCGGTGGTGCAGCGGTCGCGTGTTGGCACATCTCTCCACAGAAATAAAGTCTTCTCGCTGGAATTATAATAATAATAGTATAGCAAGCGTACAAGATGTTCATAAAACACTGAAGAGTTCTTACAATTCGGTGGTTGCTGCATGTATGAGGCAGGACCCCATCCCTGATTATCGGGTGCCGGAATAGTATGGCAGGACGATGGTGCAGCTGTCGCGTGTTGGCACATCCCTCCGCCGAAATAAAGTCCACTCCCTGGAGTAATAATAATAGTATAGCATGTGTACAATATGTTCATAAAACGATGAAGAATGCTTACCATTTGGCGGTTGCTGCATGTATGAGCCAGGGGCAAACTTGCGATGATTGAACGCCTGAATCATCCTGCTGTTCACAGCTCTTCCAGCAACCGGCGGTATCTTGCTGGAGCTGGTTATACGCTTCAGATGGATTAGAGGATCCGAATGCTGAAAACATAAGTAATTTATGTGTTAGATTTTATTTTTTAAAAGAAAAGCTATATTATTAAGTTAATTTATTTTATTGCGAATGGCTCACATACACGGAAATGTCGATGTATTTAACTCGGAAGAAATTTCTATTGCAAATAAAGAACATTTATTATTCAACACAGTCTTGGAAATATGCGTTTTAACCTAATGGAAACAGACTGAATGTTTTCACTAAATGAACGCGTTTGGGAAAAATGGAACATGTCCAAATAGCTATTAACTGAAGAATGTTCAACCGAGGTAACGTGCGAGGCGCGCAATCCGGGTTCGATTCCCGTCGGTCGCCCGAGGAGGAAATTTCTATTGCATATAAACGACATTTATTATTCAACATGGAAGGTATTCAAGTAATTGTATTTTTTCTCTAGAAATGAATATAATTCATTCGCTAAAATCCCGTATTTAAACACTTGGAATAATCAGTTTGCTTAAAATGATTACTTACCTAAACTGCATTTTGAGAAACTCAAATTCGCGCAGCTAGCTATTAACTGTAGAATCTTTAACTATTTGCATATAAATGCCTGACGTTCAAACAAAAAGTAGTAACCCATTTATAAATTGCCTGCGGAGAGTAATAAGTTAAAACTTTTAAAGTAAATGAAGTGCTTTTACAACTTACCAGACGTGATGTCTTGATGGAATTTCACGGCGCGAAGTAAAACCAGAAGAGTTCTTTACTTGGTGAGATCACTCGAGAAACTGTAAAAAATGTCTGGAGAGGTTGACTAATATATCTTTCATTTTGCAATATAAAAATGCAGGCGAGAGGGTGACGGTATAAAATGGATTTATTTTTATTGGCTACTCCACCTCCATCGAGTAGAAGGAGTCATGGAGGGAAGCTAGCCTCGCACAGGGGGACACGTCATAAAATAAACGCGTCTAAACCAGTTAGGGGAATTCCAGCGTCATGCGATAATATGGCGGTAGGGAAAATTATCCTGCGTATATAACGCTAGAGTATTCTTTTGAATACGTTTATTATTCACTCAAGTGTTATATTGAAGCATTCACAGGTATATGGAGATGTCATCTCCCCGGAAGAACCAGCTCTAACAATCTTCTTTGAAAGCTGGATTTTCCGAACGAGGTCTAGTTTACCCAACCTCAGGGCTATACAACATATTTTGCCAGGTGTGTATAATCAACGTTTTAACTCGCTGGCGTCTCCAACATTCCATATCAATGAATCGGTAATTATATTAATGCAGCGTCGTGCTAACGCAAAGGAGAGAGGGAGGGAGAGAGAAAGAGTGTGCGGTGGTGGGTGAGAGGGGTACTTTATCGACATCAACTCTTTTATACTGTGTCATCGCCTGTTTTAAAGTCCCTGCACCATGTTATTTACATTTACACCGAGTTCTGTCTTCAAGTTCTGTCTTTCAGGGTGCATTATTTCACTTCTCGAAGACTGCATGCATGAAGGTCCCCTGTATTTTACCTCGAGTGTCATTATATACTTTCTAAGAGAGGAATGCCTGTTTTGAAAGCTCCTGTATTTTTAGCTTGAGTTCAGGGTTCGATTCCCGCTGGTATTCAACACCGCTTTAGTCATTGCATGTCTAAGCAACCACGGATCTGTTACAGGCAGCTGTTCATTTTGTTGCGGAATACAAAAAAATGCGTTTATTTATGAACGCTCTTTAACTGGGGTTAATTAAAAGAACAACAAAGGGAACGGTTTGTTGTCCTGGCTGTTTAAAGAGCCACATATTTCATATTTATTTATTTTTTCAGAGCCAACCCCGCGTGTAAACAAGCCTTAGAAATAAAAAATTCCTGAAGCGGGAAGTTCCTTATCCTCCTTTCAAATGATTTACGCCTGCTTTAATGTTTAATTGGCATATCATGGAGGACTTGCAGCAATGTTTATTTCATGAATGAAGTGGTCAGGCAGGGTGTACAAGCGTACCTTCCCTTCGTGCCAGCCAGAGAGCAGCATAGGAATGGGTAGGGACTGGCTGGCCGTCTGGCCGGGCCAGGTATAACAGAGCCGTGTCGATATGACCTATTTCATTGCGCGTGAGATCGCTGGCGGAGACAGAAGTATACGCTTAGGCTTCAGAAAAAATATCGCTTTTAAAATACGTTAGAGTCTTACGTATTTTTTCGAGGGAGCTATTTACGCTACCTCTGCCTTTTAGTCATGCATTTGTAAGTCATATAAGAGTTGTAATATTCTTATAAGCCCGAAGAAATTTCCCTCAAAGCAGAATTAAACAAGTGTTATTAGCCGTGATAATTATACACATTTGTAATAATCGCCTAGTTAAGTTTTTAGAAAAAAATATTTGCGTGGGTGCGTGTGCTTGCGCATGTGAGTGGGGTATTTTATCGACATCAACTTTTTATACTGTAACAAAAAATACTTAATTGGAATAATTGTATTAATCAATAAAACAGTGGTGGTAGGGTACGTCGATCGCCGAGCTGCATCCACCCCTTTAGGGGGCGTAACCCGGGAATCCAAGACGTTAGAACGCAATATAGCCTTTGTTAGCGTTTAAATCTTGAAGTCAATGAGTCTAAATGTTGTTATGCATGAATGAACATTACCCGATTGATTGACACAGATATTTAGAACTTTAGCGTTGGGGGACTTCACCCTCAGTGTCGAAAAAATACCGCCAAAGGGTGTCAAAATATTTGTAAACTTTAATTGGCGGTGTCTTTGTTGCCTAAACCTCTTCCTTCGATTTACGGAGGGGTGGTGGCACGCGACTGAGGACAAGAGCCTATTGTCCTGGTTCTCGGGCGGTGGCGTTAGGAACAGGACACAAAGAGGGGGCGTGGACTGCGTGCGGGAACAGTAGCCCATTGTTCGGAGGTCTCTGGCTGGTAGTATCAGTAGCGCACAACGAATGCACCTCTATTAGCGACGAGAACAATACCCCATTGTTCGGCGATCTCTGGCTGGCGGTATCAGCAGCGCACAAAGAAAGGGCGTGGCCTGCGGCATAGAACAAAGGGATATGTCATTACAAAGTTAATTGGATTACAAGGATTATCAATAGGTGCCATCTCCGTTTGTGGGCCCATTAGCGACGAGAACAATAGCCCATTGTCCCCGTTCTCTGCCGGGCGGCCTCAGTAGCCCACAAAAGAGGTGGCGTGGCCTGCGGCGTGGAACAAAGGAATATCTGATTACAAAGTCAATAGGATTACATCCTTATCAATCGTCGGCATCTCCCTTATGGGATTAAAGCCCCATCTTCTTCCTACTAGTATGAGAGAATTTAATAATTTTTTCCAGCTAGATTTGCGATTCGTTCCACTGTGCTGCATTGCAAAATGGATGGTATGACGAGTTCATGGAACACATTCTCTAAATTTTTTTACTCTCACTCCAACTATGCATTACGCTATTTGATATGGGAGGAAGATACTTTCCCGCTGCCACTCCTTAACAAAAACGAGAAGGGACTATATGACCATAGTCTAGTTAGCCAACATAGCAAAAAATATCTTTGATATAAACTTTGAGGGTGAGCTCCAGCTGCTGCCCTGTGAATAACGAAAGATGTTACTAGCTACTAATAAGGAGACATGAAGATGTTTCGTCTGCAATATCTCTCCTAACATGTGGTCTAGTCGCAGTCCTAAAAATTTGGCTGCCTTAGCCAGCGGAAGAGGACGCACACTAATATGCATATATGCATTATGTAACAGTTGAGCAAGTTTAAAGAACACAGAAATATATTTCATGGGATTTCCTGTCAGTCTTTGGTCACTTAGCATGTGTAGCAGTAGATCAAGATTGAATTGAAGTAGTTCCGTGTCTTTCTAACAGTGTCTATTGTGGTACCGTAGTATAAAGTAAATCGCCTGCACATAAAAGAAGTTGGCTGCGCTGAAACAGTAGTCCACTCAGAATATGGAGATACAAAATAAAGAGCACAGGCCAAGGGAGGAATCCAGAGCTAGTCCCTGTGAACTTATTTGGGATAATGTGAGTGTATAACAAGGGTGGAGTCATTTTTTTGTCGGTCTGTCAGGAAATTGATAAAGGTGGTAATAGTGGATATCGAAAAGGAGCATTTTTGTAACACCCAATTAAAGTACAAATGAGTGTGGTTATTGTAAGCACGGGATATGTTTAAGAAGTGTGCCGGAAGCCTTCTAGGTGGTGTCGGGCGACTCGGACGTCATATTATGCGCCATAAAATATTTACAGACGACACACTGTCCTCTCGGTCATAGGTTACAGCGTTCAAGATAAAAGAACAAACAGGAAGTCAAAATCGTTTCAAACAGTTTACGAAGGCCAGAGACGAGTACTATCGGTCTATAATGTCCCGCTTCCTCCCCCGACTTAAACAGTTTAAATATTGGTATTATCTAGAATTGTTTCAACTGTATGAAATACTACTTTTAGTCAGTTATTAGAGAAATAACGAGTAAGATGTGTGAGAAGATTCATTCTTAGGGAAGTGACGCATCATGTCATGGAATTCCTTCAGGACCAGGAGGGGCGGATTTAATATACCTTTGAAGTCCCAGTTGTAGTTCTTGAAGCGTCACCGGTGAGGTGGAGCTCCTGTTCCCAAGGAAAAGACTCCACAGAGTAATTGGATGGTGCACTCTCCATCGGATTTTCGACAACAATGTCCGGAGCTAAAGGGCGTAGAAAGTCAGCCAGTAGCGCCATGTATGGTATAAGTAGTCCCTGGATGCGTGATGTAAACCACTGTAATTTAAACCACGTCTCAGACGTCGAGATTTTGGACGATAATTACGATCAAAAGGTCCTCCATCTGAGTCCTTCCTCGCGTCGTAATCTCCGTCGTGCGTGCGCGTAATGTTTTTGTAGACCAGTATTGAGCCCTATAGCAGAGGAGAGGTATGACCGTAAGGCCCGCCGTTGTTGAGCCGCCGCCGCAGCAGAACAGTGCATGTTCCACTACGGCGGTTTCGTAATCCGCATCTTAGAGGTTTGGGTGGTCTGATAGTAATATTTAGAGAGAACAGTGTTTTAACGCGGCGTGTAGAAGCTCAAAGTGAGGTGTTCGGTGAGGTGTTGAAACGTACTCTGTAGGTCTTGTGTAAGCTGTGAGCAGTCCATAATTCTCGGTCGTAATGGGGCATGTCTTAGTTACTGTAGCTGCCACAGTTGCGCATGTTGTATATTTATTAGTTCAAGGTCGATTAGTTCAAGGTCGCTTCCCATATTGTCCAAATCCACTCTCCAGGTAATATGTGGCCATAGGTAGTTAGAGATGAAGGTGAGATCAGGAGAGGTGGGCCTTTGTGGAAGTTCACCATAGCGCGTGCGTTCGTCGGTGTTTAGGAAGAGAAATCAGGAGGTCAGGGAGTGTAATATTAAGTGGTTATGCATACCGGTTTCGTATTTGTTGTGTAGTTAGCTCGAGGTTAATGCATCCACAGATAGCCGTATCCTCATGGGGTGCAGCAACACTTCCATAAGGTGTTGTGTTTTTTAGAGTTGTCTAGCAGAGCACTAAACACGTCATAGGGTTCAGTTTTGCTTCTGCACACAGTGTTTATTAATCTTGATGAGTAATCCCATTGCGTTGGACAGACATGTGGAAGACGACGATGCAAAAATGTATCAACAAATTTAACATGTTTTGGAGGTCCTGCAAGAAAAAAAAGAAAGTGAAAAAGAAATAAAGAAAAGAGCCCTCAAAGTCCATTAAGCGAACTAAAAATATTTTACACTCTGGTATTTGATTGTTATTTGAGACACAACCTGATTTAGTTCCTGGATATAACATTGAAAAATGGAATGTGTGACTTTGATTAATGTTTAAACCCCATTTAAATGTCCCACCATTGTTGCCGCGCCGTCAACGTTGGTGCAATCAATTTTCCATTACGGCCGAGTTCTGATAAGAAGTGCCGGATAAGTTCTGCAATAGCCTGGGCATGATTGTCACTACTTATATCACATATCCCTAAGAATGTTTCCTTTATCTCTCCTTCATATACATAATGCAGGACAATAGATAATTGTGATTTATTTGACACATCTGAAGTTTCGTCAACCATGACGGCTACAAAACGAACAGCCACAATTCCCTGCCTTTTAGCTGATAAAATGATCGAACATATGGCTTGTACAAAAGGTTCCAAACTTTTCCGATGGACCAGGGGGCGTAGAGGAAGAGGGGGAAGGAATGTCTTCTCGACTAGTCATACCTGGTTATAGCCGACAGTAAGTGTCGGTATCGTCTCAAAGGTCACTTTTATTTTTGTGTAGGCTCGTACAGTTCAGCGACCTGACTAAGAGGAAAGAAAACGAAACTAAATACTTTTCTCTTTGCTAGATCTATCCAAGCGAAATAAATTAAAATTTCCTTTACATAATATGTTGTTTAAAAATCAAATATTGCACTTTTAGTGCGGGTGCTACAGAAGTTTAAGATGCATTATTCAGTAGTTTTCTTCAGAAACAAGGTTCACGTAATGTATATCTTGTTTTTAACGTTTGTTGCTAATAATAAATAATAATAGTTTCACAATTATCACGAATAGACTGTTCTACGCGCACTCCGAAGCAGGGGTTATTTATTATCTTGAATACAAGTTTGTTTTGCTTTTTAATTTTTATAGAGATTGATCACAACGTTTAGCGCTAAGCGTGTAGTTCCATACAGTTTGCACATTCAATTCAAGTAATTACAACATTCAAGTAATGTTTTAAAAATACGGAAGCAAAAGTAATATTAATGTCAAACTGTTGAAGCAGTTTCAGCACAATTAAGTTCAACATTCAATTTTCTTCAAAATGAAATATATTTCGCGTTTATTACTGAAAAACGAATAAAGATTGTTTTATTTGAAAACATAATTCGCCTTACACACACTCATAGGAGAAAGGAAGAAAAACCGTGTTGGTTGCATAGTGGACGTAGAGTAAAAAAAAAACCTGTGTAGATATTGTATCTAAAAGGAGAAAATGTTAATAGATACGAGGAAACAACGTTTAGCGCAAAATATGCAGTTTCTATATAACTGTTTTATTCGGTTAGGGTAACATATGAAAGTGTTAATGCAGAACTGATGATGTGCTTTTGTTGCAATTGGTTTATTTGAAAGCACTCTATTCTGAAAATTAAATTGCCTTGAAAAGTAAACTTGGTTTCAAATTACAAATCTTAAGAAAGCGAAAAAAAAAACACTTAGGTACTTTGTATTACAATTCATGTTCTGAATACTTAAAATGTTTCTCTTCCCTGGTCTGGAATGGAATGAGATGTGTAACGGAGGGGACTCAACCCCGATCCAGTGAATGAGGATATTATGCTTGTGTCCCTCGAGAGGGCGCCCCCGGGAGGGAGGGGCGAGGTGAGAGACACCAAGACACCGGGTGGCCGGAACTAGAAGTGACGGCACAGCAATGACAAGGTTCCTAAGGTTTCCAGATTGAGACCCCTGGACAATCGGGCAGGCAAACCGTGTATCCCACCCCACACAGAGGGTCCAACGCCCTCCAAGAGGCGGTCCGTACACCCCGGCAACCAGCCGAAGACCGAGAGACCGATAAGGTTCCTCAGAGAGCATCCTTTTTCCCTGCCACGCCGCACCGTAACACCATCGCCAACACTTCCAACCCTGGAAGAGATCTAACGGGGTTAAGGATGAATGAAATGAGGAATGGAAGGATATGGAGGGACAGGAAATTTGGGGGCTGAGAGAAACCACACCAGCATTCGCCTGACGACCCGGGAAAACTCTCGAAGAAACCCATAGGTCGGAGTGGGCGGTCGCCGGGAAGCGAACTAGGGTCCTCCCGAATGCGAGTCGCACGCGTTACCGTGGCGCCATCTGGACGGAAACTTGAAGATCCGAAGTTCAAATCTCGGTTATGATTCTATCTTACCAGCCTTGTCCTACACACGGCTTGAGTGAAACGGTCTTCTTGCTAATTGAGATGAACTGTCATTACAAACTTCGTTGTAAGTATAAGAAGAATGCAGTAATTCAAACGATAGTTAGATTTTTATGTGGTGCCTTTGAAACTCCACGCTCTTTACATTACTGTGAGAAAAATCTAACTTGTTGCATTCACATAACTTTCTTTTCTCATCATTCTACAAATTATTTTTACTAAATCTTATGTTTCTGTCTACTTCTTATAATCAAGACAAACTTCCAATTCACATTTAGCCCATCTCTGTGGTGTGGGGGGCTGCCTCACATTCAAAAGGTCGGGTTCGAATCTCCGTTAGGGTGAATTACCTGGATAAATTTTTTTCCAGGGTTTCCTCTTATCCTGAGAAGATGAATGTCAGATTCTAAGCTCTAGGGACCTCGGGTCCATTTGAGCATCATTTTAACAATTTCGTTCAATCACCGTCCGTAATGACCTACCCGGTTAAAGGGTTTTAATTAAATACCAAAAGCAAAAGTTCACATTTGCACATTTCGTTGTAGTATACGTAGGTAAAGCGATAGTCACATTTTCAAAAAACATGTCACTACTTGATGCTTTGTGATTCCGTGCTGTTTGTATGGCCGCGACAAAAACAAAACGAATAGCGACTTCCCAGTTACAAACAGTATTCAAACCAGTAACAAAAAATATCTGGGAAATAGTTAATTTCATAAAACATATATATATATATATATATAAACAGTGTGGTTTACCGGGGTATGCATTTCTTGTGTAGCAAAACTTTGTCCATCTTTTACAGTTTACCAATTATACAAAAGTCATTCAGAAAGAAGAAGACTTGAGAGGCTCTTCTCAATAAGTTTAAAATATATACTTCGTTTGTCATGAAAATGTTTTAAACAGAGAGTATTTTAATCAAAACAATTACAGCCATTTTTAAGAAAATAACAAATTCCAAACATTTTCCATGTAAAGGGAAGTTCAGGACGCGGGAGATTTTCTTGAAAATCCTTGTGTCACATCTTTGAAAGATGCTGATTAAATATCAAGTTTGGTATTTAACCGACTTTTCGTTTTGGAGTTATGTTGTTCACAGACACACAGACATATGGAGCTTTTGCTATAAAATATGATGGATTGCATTCACATGACTTTCTCTACTCGCTCTTCTACAAACTATTCTTATAAAGCTTATTTTGCATCTATTTTATGTTAATACAGATAAACCTTCATCACTTATTTACACAATTCGTTGTAGGTATAAGTAGAACATATTAAGCTAAAAGATAGCCAAACCTCTCAAAGTGGGGCGTCTCCGGGAGGAAGGTTGAGGCGAGAGGAGATACTGGGCGGCTGGAACCATGAGTGAAGGCACAGGAATGGCAGGGCCCTTAGGTTTTCCGATAAAGTCTTCCCTCAGACGGACAGGCAGACCGGGGACACCACTCCGCACAGAGGGGGTCCAACGCCCCTCAAGGGGGTTAGGATACGCCCGACAGTCAACCGAAAGCCGAGGGACGGAGAGGCACACAAAGAGCATCCTTTTCCCCTGCCATACTCCACCGAAATATCATCGCCGACACTTCCAACCCTGAAGAGATCAACGGATGAAAGATGGAGGGAAATGAGAATGGAGATGAATGGAGGCACAGGAAATTCGGGGATGTGGGAGGGTTGTCCTCCGTGGTGTAATGCTTAACATGCTAGCCTCTAGTTCTCGAGGTCGCGGGTTCAAACCCGGCGAACGGCGTAGGGTTTTTTTCGGACGTAAAAATCCTTAGCATGGCTTCCTTCAGAAGGGAAGTAAAGCCGGTGGTCCCGTGTCGTAGATAAGCCTGATAATGAGACCTCTGAGCAAAATTTCCGGTCTTTCACGCCCAGGATAGAATAGGATGCTAAGGACTACAGCGGTTAAAGAGCGTCCATAAATAAAACTCAATTTAATTTTTTTAAATTGGGGATGTGAGAATCCCTCACAGAATTCGCCTGGCAACCCAGGAAAAAAAACCCGAAGTAAACCATGGGTCAGGAAGGTTGACCACAGGAATCGAATCCACGACCTCTCGAATGCGGTCCACAGACGTGATACCTTTGAAATTCTGTTCTCTTTGTATAAACACGAGAACGAAAGAAAGAAACAAAGAAAAGCAATAGCTATTTGCAGTTGAGAGAAGTATAAATATTTGAACATTCAAACCAGTAACAAAGAATATTTCAGAACAGATAAAATATAAAATTGTTTTTTGACATAAAAATAAAAATGTTATTTGATATAAATTTTGTGTTGTGACAAGTGCTACATTTGTTGAGCAGTACGATTTTCTCTCTCTTACGATGTATTAATTATCAAAAGGAATTCAATAAAGACGAATTTTCAGACTATTCCTAGAAAATTAAAGACATACAGTTTATTTGTCATGAAAATAACTTAAACATATGTATTTTAATCAAAATCCTTAGAGCCATTTCTGAAGAATAAACAATTTGGAAAAATGTCCAATGTAAAGCGTAGTTTGGAGTGGGGGATTTTCTTTAAAATTTGCGTGTCGCATTCTTGGAAGAAGTTGAACTTAAACACCAAGTTTGGATTTTAACCAACTTTTTGTTTTTGAGTTATGCTGTTCACGATACACACACACACACTTTACACACACACACACACACACACACAATTGGGCCGTTTTCTAAAAATGAATTCATTGGATTCAGGGAGTCACAAACGTGATTTCTGGTGAAATTACGACATTGAATTTTTGCATGGAACACAATACTTTCTCCACTTACTGTAGCTACGCAGCAGAGAAGGTAAAATTGCTTTCTTTGATTCAGGAGTCTCAAAACGTGTATTTTCGGTGAATCTCGTTACTCAATTTTTGGGTGGAATACAATACTTGCTCTACTTACTGTAAATACGTAGTAGAATAAGTAAAAATGCTTTCTTCGGATTCTGAGAATCTCAAAATATGTATTTCACGTGAATCTAGTTATTCAATTTTTGGGTGGAATACAATGCTCGCTCTGCTTACAGTAACTACGTAGTATAGGAAGTAAAAATGCTTTATTTTGTTTCAGAGAGTCTCAAAACGTGTATTTCCGGTGAATCTCTTTATTGAATTTTTGGGCAGAACACAATACTTTCTATACCTCCTGTAGCTACGTAGTAGAAAAAGTAAAAACGCTTAGTTTGGTTTCGGGGGGGGTCTCAAAACATGTATTTCCGGGGAATCCCGTTATTCAGTTTTTTGGGTGAATCACAATACATTCTCTATTTACTGTAGCTACGTAGTATAGAAAGTAAAAATGCTTACTTTGGATTCAGCGGTTTCAAAACGTGTATTTCCGGTGAATCTCGTTATTAAACTTTTGGGTGGAATACAATAATTGCTCTACTTGCTGTAACTACGTAGTGGAGAAAGTAAAAATGTTTTCTTCGGATTCTGGGAATCTCAAAATATGTATTTCACGTGATTCTCGTTATTCAATTTTTGAGTGGAATACAATGCTTGCTCTGCTTACTGTAACTACGTAATAGAGAAAGTAAAAATGCTTTCTTTTGTTTCAGAGTGTCTCAAAACTTGTATTTCCGGTGAATCACTTTATTGAATTTTTGGGCAGAACACAATACTTTCTTTACTTCCTGTAGCTACGTAGTAGAAAAAGTAAAAACGCTTAGTTTGATTTCAGGGGGTCTCAAAACATGTATTTCCGGCGAATCTCGTTATTCAATTTTTGGGTGGAATACAATACTTGCTCTACTTGCTGTAACTACGTAGTGGAGAAAGTAAAAATGCTTTCTTTGGTTTCAGGGAGTCTCAAAACGTGTATTCCCGGGGAATCTCTTATTGAATTTTTGGGTGGAATACAATACTTTCTCTATTTCCTGTAGCTACGTAACAGAGAAAGTAAAATGTTTTCTTTGGTTTCAGGGAGTCTCAAAACGTGTATTTCTGGTGAATCTCTTTATTGAACTTTTGGGTGGAATACAATACTTACTCTACTTACTGTAACTACGTAGTGGGGAAAGTAAAAACGCTTTCTTTGGTTTCAGGGGATCTCAAAACGTGTGTTTCCGGTGAATCTGTTTATTGAATATTTGGGTGGAATACAGTACTTGCTCTACTTACAGTAGCTACTAGTGCCGAAAGTAAAAACGCTTTCTTTGGTTTCAGGGGGTCTCAAAACGTGTATTTGCGGTGAAATTCGTTATTCAGTTTTTGGGTGTAATAAATACTTGCTCTACTTACTGCAACCACGTAGTAGGGAGTAAAAATGCTTTCTTTGGTTACAGGCAGTCTCAAAACGTGTGTATTTCCGGTGAATCTCGTTATTACATTTTTGGGTGGAATACAACACTTCTTCTACTTACTGTAAGTGTAGTAGGGAAAGTAAAAATGCTTTCTTTGGATTCAGGGGTCTCACAACGTGTATTTTCCGGTGAATTTCTTTGTTAATATTTGGGTGGAACACAACACTTTCTCTACTTCCTGTGCTACGTAGTAGAGAAAGTAAAATTAATGCTTTCTTTGCATTCAGGGGTCTCAATACGTACATTTCCGTGGAGTCTCGTTTTTTAATTTTTGGTTGGAATACAATACTTTCCCTACGTCCTGTGGCTACATAGTAGGGTCGTCCTCCGTGGTGTAGTGGTTACCCGGCGGAGGGTGATGGATTTTTTCGGGCGTAAAAATCCTTAGCATGGCTTCCTTCGGAAGGGAAGTATAGCCGGTGGTTCCGTGTCGTAGATTTACGGCACGTAAAAGAACCTCAAGCGTGATAAAGAGGCCTCTGAGCAAAATTACCGGTCTTTTGCGCCTAATATAGAATGGGACACTAAGGACCACAGCAGTTAAGGAGCGTCCATAAACAAATAAATAAATAAAATTTTAAACAAAGCTACGTAGTAGAGAAATTAAGAATGCTTTCTTTGGATTCAGGGGTCTCAAAACGTGTATTTTCAGTGAATCTTTTCTAATTTTTGGGTGGAATACAATGCTTTCTCTACTTCCTGTAGCTACGTAGTAGAGAAAGTAAAAATACTTTGTTTGGATTCAGAGCGTTTCAAAACATGTATTTCTGGTGAATCTTGTTTTTTAGTTTTGCGTGGAATACAATAGTTTCTCTAACTCCTGTAGTTATGTACTTGAGAAATTACGTATTTGAGAAACTAAAGATGCGTTTTTTAGATTCAGGGATCTCAAAACATGTATTTTCAGTGGTTCTATTTCTTGAATTGTTGGGTGGAATACAATACTTCCCCGACTTATTATAGATAAATAGTAGAGACAATAAAAAGTAGAGTTGTGGTATAGATAAGCGGCTGTTTGTCGTTACGGCATGTTACATGCAACCAAATAGGGAAAAGTGTAACTTGGACTGTAACTTGAAATAATTTCTGGCCTAAATTGTTGTCACGATTAAGATAAAGTGCACGGAATAACCATACTTTATAAGGACATTATGATAAATAAAGAACATATGTTAGTTGATAATGGGTAGAGAAAGCAGTGAATATTGAAAACCAAACCATTTTGTTTTAACACTTGCTGGTTATACAATGACATGATGCCTCTAATTCCTAAAAATTAGTTTGTATACTGCTTATGTCGCTGTGCTGTAAGGTTGTTGCTGTTTTCTTTTCACGATTATTACTTTCTTATAGCCAAGTCTAAGGGAAATGTGTTGGAATATTTTGTTTAGCAGTATTACATACCCTAACCTTGTAGAGCAGGTATGAGCTAAGGCACCTGGCATAACCTCTCGATAAGACGCCCTGCTTTTCTCCCCACACGTGGCACGGAAAACATTTGGAACCGTCTGTACTAGGTCGTTTCGAATTAGATAAGAAGTTGCTTTAAACACATCAAAGGTTTCTAAGTGCTCCGCTATAGGAGGATCATACTCTGCAGTGTACTTCTACAATTCCAAATAATTTCATGATCAATAGAATCTGCGTTTCATCATGTCCTCGGATGACAAGTCCTTGTGTTTCCAGAAAACAGACTGCGTTAATTTTATGGATGTTTCTATTCCGCCTTTCCTTTTTATTGTATAGAGATATTTCGTTTTTAAGGTGGCCATCAGGCGCAATTTCTATGCTATTTTACCCCAAAGCAGCTATACTACAGACGATCGTAGATGGTTAACATACACCCGTGCTCGGCTGTTGACTTCACTAAATTTCCCAAATACGTGTACCCAGTTTTGGTTCAATTAGTATTTCTATCCCTTCCAAACAATAGACAATACCAGCGAAACATCGCATTTAGCCCAGTGCTGCCGCTTAACCAGTCAAATTTTGTACACATATTGCACTGAAAATGTCTATTAAATTTACTGGCCTTTTGAACAAAGTTCGAAAGCTCTGGCATTGGCCGTGCGTTTTTTTATCTCCTTTTCTCTTTTCTTTGTTTGTTTCTTTATTTATTTCTTCTTTGAGTGAATGCGCAGAAAACGCTTGGACAGAGGCTCCTTTACGATTCATGTAGACACTGTTCTGCGTTATATTACTAGATACTACCTTGTACCTTTACAATCAAGTGTTCTGCATCGGGTGGGCCTAGTAGGGTAACGTGACGGCACGTTCAGGTCAGTTCCGTATTGAACCAGGCTTGAATCCGACCGGGTCTCTACCTGCCTAGACCTGTCCCAAGTGTTGCCCGAGACCCGAGTATAAACTCGACTCAAGCAGCAAGGTGTATACGAGCTTAAAGCCTACCATATTCCCCTTGCACCTTCAAGAAAATTAGCAATAAGTTTCTCTTCGATTATATGCAGTTCAGTCAGAACTCACACCGCGTATAAAAATGGTTAATTGATTGGTGTCTTTAATGTCGCTGCTCCCATCAATGGCCAAAGAGTACAAATTCATCTTTTTAAGTTCATCTTTCAATTGATATTCGATATAATTTTGGTAATCCTGCCTGTGACAGTTCACCGAGTGAGGTACATTGATTTAAAATATTCTAACTTTTCTGAACCAAGCTGCTCGGAGACCATGGTTAAATACTCTTAACAAATTCTCCTTACGAGAAACATTTACATTTTTCTGCTATATGCTTTGGGAGCAGGTGACTGGCTCAGAGTGTTTTGATGTTAAACAAATCGAAGCTGTCTCGTCTATAGCTTTTAATTGCATGCTTTAATTCTTCCAATCATTTGCGTGTGTTTGGCCATATTTAGAAAGAATAAGGAAGTAAATTAGCTTTGAAATGATTAAATCAAATCACCACTTCAGTTGTCACTACTGTAGTATCAGGATTACTATTTTATTAATGGTACCAGGATTAAACGAAGGAAGTATCGTTTACAGTCAGTTACTATGATTTGATACACAACAAATTATGTATGTATGTATGTATGTATGTGTGTATATGTGTGTATGTATGTATGTATGTATATTACTCTGTAATGGGGAATGCAGAGGATGATTAATAAAACAAAATGCACGTATGTATATATGGCCATTTATTAGTAAATTCATATAAAACATGCGATGCATAAATAATTTAAGTATGCACCTGCCAAATTCGCCTCGGCGTAATCTGTGCATGGGCACTTTGTAAATGCTGGCGTACACTAAACATGGAGCAGTACGTTTCCTTTTGGCATAGAAAACACAAGGCTTTATCTTTACCAGGAACACAAAAATACGTATGTTCTCACTCGGCTTTGAATGTGACATGATTCCGCTACTGACACAAGGAGGGTTGCTTTGAGCGACTGACCGGTTCTCGGCAGTAGGTAACACAGGAGGTTTGGCCTGATAGCTAACCGGTGTACCATGGTGGATGGGGTTAAAACTACCATTTAGGGGAAAGAATAAACTGAGAAGTTTTCCCCATGTCTGGATTATACACTTCTTCCAACTGAGTTATCAAGAAGCACGAGAGATTAATAACCAAGTAAACATAATATGAAGTTTGTGCTTGTTACAATACGCATTTCCTGTTGTGAAGATGTTTTAGCGTTATCTGTGTATTAGAAATGCATTAAAAGCGATACCATAACATCTGCCATATTAGTCAACTAGCTAAGTGTGAAACCAAAAATATTGTCACGATGGTCTCTGGCAGCGCTGCTTCTTGTCCGAGGCGACTCTAGATTCCGGTGCCACCATGCACTGGCCAAGGACATCCCATAAGGATGACTCGTGCACTCGGTATCTGAAACATTAATCACAGCTAGTTGGGCGCGCATCCACCGCATCATGGGGGACTACTAAAAGGGTAAGGTAAGAAGAGTTGAGGGTCCAGGGTGTGTCTTAGACTACACAAGGCATGACGAGAGGGAATTTGGATATAATCAGGGATGTTCCAAACACCAACATCCTAGCCCGAATTAAATTAATAAGATTTACTATAACTTTTAGGTTTCCGTTCTCAACTGGAAATACAGAGAATTAAACTGTCAGGGAGCTTACCTAAGCCACAAATGACGCCGACTATGCATGGCGGTACACTTTAAACTGATAATTTTGTACGTGAGATTTCAAAATGGCGACCGATAAGGGTTCTTGTAGCAACATCCAAAGATTGCACACCTAGTCCAAAACTCGGATTATTTAACGTAAATCCCCCGCAGACATCAGCACAATGTCACAGCCAAAGAATTGACCTCATGCCAGTCAGTAGAATTACGGGCACTGCTACAAAATGCAAGTGTTGTCTGACACAGCAACTTCCTCGTTAGCTGTTTCGGACTTTTAAACTCTGACCAACATGCGACATTTTTTAATTCCACCTTTTACGGAAACTTATAATATTTCTACGAGTACCTAAAATAATAGCCTATGCATCAGGACATCACCCGCCGCACAGTGAATCCAGACGTTCACGGAACCGAAAAAGGTTACAATAATAATGCACAGTGTGAACAGACATTTACAAAAAGCATATAGAAATAAAATGGTCTGTTTCTTAGTCCGAGCGGGAAGAGAATCTCTAAGGAGTCAGAAGAGGCAGGACTAGCTAGGAGAAAAATACGGAAGGTAGACAGAGGGAGGGGAAGAGAAGCATAGAATACTCTCAAGGGAGGAAAAAAAGGGGGTGAGACAGAATGAAAGGAACATCTATGCACACACACCATAATAGATGAAAGGGACAGACGCACGCACACTTTTCTGGATTACACGGTATAAAGACACAGGAGGAAAATAGTTTATTGGATCATCTTGGCACCATAAAACGTGTAGAAATCTTGTTGTCTTGATGAAACTGGAACTAAGCACATCAATCTGTACGGACAACAGGTTATGTCAGCATTGCTGTAGACTCTCGCAGAGATATCAGGGTGGCATATAGTCTATGTGGAGGAAGAAGGCAACCGTTCATACGGCATGGAAACGAAGGAGAAGTAGAATCTCACTGGTGTAATTTTAGATATGTGTAACTATCGAATGACGGCTCCCTCCTGCCAACTTCGGAGCTGTGTTAAATTAAATTGAGTTTTGTTTATGGGCGTTCTTTAGCTGCTGTGGTCCTTAGCGTTGCATTCTATTTTGGGCGTGAAAGACCGGTAATTTTTCTCAGAGGTCTATTTATCAGGCTTGAGGTTCCTTTACGTACCGTAAATCTACGACACGGGATCACCAGCTTTACTTCCCTTCCGAAGGAAGAACATGCTAAGGATTTTTAGTCCGAAAAATCCATCGCCCTCCACCGGGTTTGAAACCGGTCGGAGCTGTGCAGAGCTCATTCCAAGATGTACCCGGGTATCTCTGAGAGACACCCGCCTTTACCATGGCCGACTGGCAGTAGAAATCAGCTGACTGACTGCCGTGTGCATATGTGTCCTTGGACATGGCGGACGGTGTGAGCGCTCATGAATGCTTAGGAGTCGGGGAGGCTTGTCATCAAGGTCAACCGGAAGCATGAAAAATAAAGTGGCATTAATTGGGACAAAGTAAAACGAGCAATAAAAGGAAAATTAAAGGAAAGGATAGAAACGAAATCTAGTAATACTATAAGGGGTGAGGAGAAGCATGCACAGAATTATAGATGCTTCACAATACAATTCTTAGCACATGTCTGCTATTTGGGGGCCGCTAATTTATAATGGTTGTGCAGGCAGGAACATAAGCAAACAAAACATGGGAGGGCAGTCTATATGGGGAAAGAAACAAGGAGACAAGAAGAGAAAAGAAAGGAAAGAAAGATGAAGAAACCATGACCGACTCATACGAATACTCAAACATGTTGAAGGCTGACGCATAAAAGAAACAAACCAAAAATGTGCGCCAAGCGATGCCAGGTGTTAATGGAACAGCTGGAAAAATATCGATAGTGGCTACTTGCAACCTTTCACTTTATTGACCTACATACTAAGGTCGCTGGTAAGCAGAACAAGCGAAGACCACGTCTGACTGATGAGAAATGTAACTATTGCATAACAGAGCATTAGAGGCGCGCACTTCTCAGAAGGCAAAGTGCCGACGAGATAAAAATCACAGAACAGTTTATCTGCACAGCAAGAATATAAAGAGAACGATTCGTATCTTACAGTCAACTATACAGTTCATCCTCATATCTGTGGGCGTTAAGGCAATATAGAATCTAAAACATATCTGGCACAGGACTGGTAGCTAGGTCAAAAGCCGCATACTGTTACAGAAGATGTGTGTTTACACTTAGCATAAAGTTAAAGTGTACAGCTACGCCGTCAAATTATACCAAACATAAAAGGTGGGGCTCGTATACACAGCATGAATTATACTCCCAGAATATAAAGCAATAATGAGCGATGACATTCCAGCTCGTTACAAATCCATAGGTAGACTTTCAGTAGCAATAACACGTGCTTGAGCGGGAGCTAAACAAAGCATCCCTGTGTGTAATACTTACATATAAAACATAGTTTAAGTTAGTCCTCACACATCCTTCCCAGGTCACAGAACATACGGGAATCTATCAAGAGACGCCAAGAATTCACTCACACACACACAACAGTAGCCAATATACTCACGACTCAGTAAGATCAGGGTATCTGCTGAATATATCTCAACACCATATCACAAACAAGACCGTGGGGTTTTAACTTGAGTAACTGAAGAAACACAGTGTCACTTCCTTGAATTCTAGAACTTAGGTCATCACCACCTTGCTCTAGGGAGCAAGTGCCACCTGCTCCGCTCAGGACGAATAGATACCTTGTGGCAATGGAGCAGCAGTCAAGCTTCTGCATACAGTGGCGGTACTAGTAACCGCGCGTATTTAATGCCAACATATGAATTCGTTTGTGCATATTATACTTATTTAAGCGTGTTTTATATGATACGGATTATAGAACTGCAGGGGAAGAAAATTATTGGTAGACATCAGAAACAACATGCATTATACAGTATTTCCTGCATAAATTACTGCAGATTAAACTTTTTAATATTATTCAATATCTTATTGCATATTAAGCATCTTGCGCTGTATTTTCTTGCACGATGAAGTACCTTGCCTCCCGTGAAGGATTGAAAGTTGTTGGTGTCGATGGCCTACGTTGTGCTGATCTATCTTTTACAGTGATTGAACGATTATGAACCAATTAGGCTTGAATGTAGCGTAGTGCGAGAATAACATCAGTCTTCGCTTTGGTATGCATGAGGTCATGCGCTTCCTGTCGTTGCTCACTCCGTTGCTCCCCACCTTCCAAAGCGCTGAGCAGACCGGCTGCGAAGTTGTTTTGCTCCGAGCTGGTGAACTCTGTACTACATCAATAATACGCGTAAGCATCATTGCCACAAATTTTACTATAACCGTCAGAAACCTAAGGTTTGATACTCTGCAGCAAACAACAATCTTACAGCTTCTGAGTAAACTAGTGTACACGGGCCGTGAGGCTCTTCACGCGCAAAAATACACACACACACACACACACATCATTGGGTCTAATAGATCACACCTTAAATCTAGAAAAATATAATTACCTAGTCAAGAAGAGAAAGATAATATCAGCTAGATAGTTAATACATAAACTTCATAACCCTATAAAAGTGACGAGTGGGTGAGGTACCTAGAGAGGAAAATGTTGGTCTTCGGTATACCTTGTTAAAACAATTGGTGTAGCTTTTGTTTACAAATTACTCAAAGTGGCTTATGCTTAGCTTTCTTCGATAGGTTGATGTTGCTTTGTCCTTGGATTACCGTAGATCGCCAAACATAGTTTTCTTGCAAAGGTCAGTGCAATTAACAGGTTTATGGAGATTGTGCCAGGGCTTGTGCTCGATTCTCGGCAAACACGGCGAAGTTGCAAACGTTCTTGATAAAAAAAAAAGCTCTCATGCCATCCCCAGGGTCAGGTGGAGTGTAAAACAGAAATAAAAGCTTACATTAGTTACCAAACAAACTGACGGAAAAGCAACCATAAGAAAGTATTACTTAAAAGGAGGAAATGAAAAAAAACTTTCTATTATGCAAAAGTGTGGGGGAATAGGGGTATCGGGGATAAACAAACGCTATTAAAAGCAAAGGAAATGGTGTCCCTATAAAAACTCACAGGAATAACTTTCCATAAAGTCAATCTAACGTTAAAGAAAACGTAACTCATTTATCACATGGGTGAGTAAAAACAAAATTTTCTTGTTTCCAAAAGGTTACATTACAATCGTCAATATGTGAAAAATTCTAAACGAAGTTAAAGTAAATATCCAGAAAATAACATAATAAGCGTGAGCCAATGGTTTCCACATATAACTAACACACAATTGAGTCATGACTTCAAATACGCTAAATAAACTGAAGATGAATAATTAAAGGAATCAAACTGTTGAATAAAATTACAAATTGAAACTGGAATGTATCCCAAAATAATACAATTTTCAGTAATGACTTGAAAGTAAGTTAACCAAACCAGTGTAATCACCGAAAATATAAGATTAAGGTAAAAGTCGGCATTTGTGTGAAAGTATGCCTGGCAGTGTGGCATAAAATTCAGATTTACAATATAAGAGATATCAAAATCCTCAAATAAAATTTAACGTAAACATTGTTGTGTACCACATGTATTAAAGTGGTAGCAATTCTAATATACATAAAAACAATTCAAAACAGTTTAGGACCATTAGGCAATAAGAATTTCAAGTACTACATACCATCATGCGTGGAACATAAAATTAAAATACATAAAGTTGTAAAAAAAACAAGTGTAGAACCATACCAGATATGATGCAACCAAAACAGACCCTTGACTCTTCTTCTCTGATCTTGTCATGAAGAGGCGCTGGAAACTTCGCAACGTTTAGAAGTGGATGGGGCTACAAGGAAGAAATGTCATTCAGTTTTAGCGTAGTCACACATTTCACAATTTGAGACTGTCTAATTAACTTTGTAGGCAGATCTTAAAAAAGTTGTATGAAATATCATAAAGATTACATATTAAATATAAAATCAAATAACCTAAAATTTCATATAGCAGAAATTATCGAAGCTTAGCTGTTGGCCGGGGTTCCGGATTTCGCAGGTCTCAACGAGTTCCGGCACTAAGAAAAAATCAGTATCTTGTTACCTGAGGAATTTAAAAGGGGCTATATCTTAAAAAACATGCACCATATATCGTTGGTCACAAGAAATGTGAGGAGATTCGGTCATACTATATATTAAAGTAGGCCATTCCATAGACCTACTCATATCACTACTGTTAACATCGTCAGCAGATAACTCCGTAGACACCTCTGTGCTCCCTGGGCATTTAACAAATGCACATGGAATAACAATATACATGTCCCAACTTTCGAGTGGGCCTTTAATAACAACAGCTAGCTAGTATATAGTAGAGCGTTCCGCGCTCTGAAACTACTTATTACAGGGACAATTGAAACCTTAGGGGCCTCGCGGCATACTCTAGGACTACAGTCTCCTACACTCTCAACAGGAATTCCTAGGTTCTAGGGCCTCACGGCTTACCTGTAAACAAAAACGACTCCAACGGTGACTTCCGCAGTCGCTCAAATACTCTCGACGATGATAACTTAAAGTAAACACCATCACAATACTAGCAAACAACAAAGGAAGGGACTACCTTATGTAACATGAAAAGAGAATAAGCACAGAATGCTGTAAGTGCATGAAAACTAGAAATTCTAAATAAATTAATCTGATGAACACCATCACATTACATCTGACAGAGAATGTACTGCGGTTTATTACAAGTGCTGTGGTAAGTACTACATAATGCAACTCCAAAAATTCAGAAAGGAGGTAAACAATAAAACATTGGATATATCCACAAATACACAATTTGACGTAGAAGCATTCTTAAAACCCAGTAAGGCCTCACCGTGATATAGACAAAAGTCAACAAGTAGCTAAAATGACTGGTACAATTAGCTTTTATTTCACTGCTACTGCTCGTTCTAACACAGTTAAGCTAAGGATACGCGTGTGCTAATGTCATATCAGCACAATATTTTCTCGACCCAGCACTTGTTGGGTATTCCCGTAGCACAGTGCCGGTCTCATGGTTTGCCTAGCCTGTTGATGAAGGCTTACTTTCGTCCTGAACTCTATTTTTCTTCCGCATGCACCACAATACCAACAACATAAAGAAATACATAAAATTTGTTAAGTAGCCTTCTTTAACTATAGGGTCCCCCCTCGTTATGAAGAAGACAACGGTCCCGGATGCAATAGCTTTGTATATGTACCTGTCATAAATATACTGCTTAGTTTGTTACAGATAAAACAAAATACTGTATGAGTTAATAACTGATGGAAAAACTTGAACATGCAATGACAAATGTTTCCTTTATCTTTATATAATAATATAGGTATATTGTTGTATTTATATACTGTACAATACCTATAATACACTGAGTGTTCATTTTATTTTCATCCGTTGTCTAGCATACTGGACCCACGAAGAGTCGTTACAATATGACGTCAGCACTTACTGGCCATCCTTTAGTCTTCAAATGTTAATGAATACGTAAACCAGATAGCAGCGACTGCTAGATGAATAGGTTTCAGGGTGAAAGGAGAAGAGGAAAGAGTTAAAAACTTGGGGTTCATTACATAATATATTCGGTTTTCTGAAGCATTGATTTTTTTTTTAATTTCAGAATGGCTGGCGAAGAGGATAATTCCTTCACGTACTTCGAATAGCAAATTAACGTTTGCGTAAGAAACAAAAATACTTTTCAAATTCTGAAACTTTTTCCAAGCATTAACACAACAAAACTTTACAAAAATGATTTAACGTATCCATCATTCCGATCTAAGCATTTCCTCATCCTCTTAACCAAACAATGGAAGACAGCCTGAAGCATTGCGGGCGTGAGAGTCGTCATCTCCTGGAGAATGTAGTTGCGCACCTGGTTCGGATTTTCAGGGCGTCTAAACTTGATCCTTCAAATAACCCCAGAGAAAAAAATAGGGATGTCAAATCTGGGCATCTCGGAGGCCATTGAGGGCTGCTGATAATTCTGTCGATTACAGCATTATGTTAAAATTAATTTCCACATCATAACATAATAGTTCACATCTGTTGCAAAACACCGTCTGTCAATGTACCTCGCTATCCACACACTTTTTCCGCTAGACGTTTTGCTTACCGTAAGCAAACTATGTACCAATCATAAACAAAACAGAGAAAATACAATAAGTAGAATTATGGCAGAGTGGTTATAACTTAAACGTTGCACAGGAATTTTGTTACGTGCTTAACGACATAAAAGATAAACTAATTCACCCCTTAACTGCCCTCAGGTTCATTCGATACATCCGTTGAAGCTGCGTATATTTCTCTGCAACAACAATTACACATTGATTGATATTGTATTGACATTTCCCTTCAATGACAATACCTGTTCTGAATTAGTATTCAATAATGGTGACTGACTGTTCTTATATTAAAGGCATCTTGATGAGGTGCGGATAAGCAAACAAGGCAAACAGGATTCGAACTTGGCAGTTTAAACGTAAACGGTACCCTAACCCTCCGTTAGTACTGGTACTCTCCGTAGAGGCTGAACTCGGTTGTTTGATCGACAGAGAGCACCATATGTATGAGTAAAGTCTGTCTGATTAAAGCGTGTGCAGTTTGGCGTCCTTCTCTGAGAAACCCTTACAATCGTTTTACAGCACAGAACCTTCCCTCCTTGGTCCCTTCTGCAGAGTTGAATCCTCTTAACATTACCATCTCTTTCTAGACACTTTCTCTCTCAGAACCGGCGAAGTGAGCAACATTCCGCAAAACACTGGGTTTTTGTTTAAGAATCAAAATAAAGCAATTAGAAGCATATCAAATTCGATAGAAAGCTATAATTACTTTTATTGTTATTATTATATAATGTTACTTATTAGTATTATTTATTGGATTTTGTAGGTCTTATATATTTTAAGTGTGAATGGTTCTAGCATTATTCAAAACAATTGCGCATTTTTCGTAGCTTTGCAGGTTTGTCATAAGGATACCAACAAACTACTCTCCAAACACTTCTGCATTCATGTCATCATGACTATCGGCCATTGTATCACCAATGTTTTTCGCCGATAGGAAGAAACAAATCCTTCATTCATCCCTCGGCGGTCCCAGCGTGAAGCACTACAATCCTTTCCTCCCTGGACACAGGAGCAGGTAAGGTGCAAGCACACGAGCCGCTATCCCATTCTTTCCTGGATACATCATGGGTATCGTACCAGGTTTCATCTAAATAAATTATTTTATGTCCATCACTGCGAAATTTTCTTGGTTTTGACGAATACCTATATCGCCAAGCTACAGTTCTGCTGGATTCCATAATAACTTTTTTTTATTCAAATTACGGTATTTGAAACACAGCTCCTTTAGGAGGCCGCGCAAGTTGCAACGCCCATAGGGTAAATCACAAATTTCTTGCAAATGTGCAAGCAAATCGTCCAAGATGGGCGCTCTCCCTTTGCTACGAAAATTATAAATTTCTCTGCGGATTAAGTCACACGTGAAGTTATCCCGTTAGAGAAACGTTTAATTTTATTTCCACACATTGTCGGTGTCTTTGGTGTTCCCCTCTTCAGAACTTTTCTCACTTTTACCCAGAATTTTTGCAGTTATGCTACATTATCCCATACCAAGTTTATTTTTCATCACATATTATATGCATTAAAACAAGCTTTTGAATTTGTTTAGAAAGAGTTACCGTTATAACTTTATTATTTGAGGCTTCTCCACAAGCACCACTCGGGCCAGAAACACTTTCCATGTTTACACCATCATTCATACTAGTGAAAATATTGTCTTCACTGTCATAGTCATCATTTTCGCCTGACTAAACGTTATCTACTGTTTCATTTGCATATAACCCTATATTTTCCTCTCATGGTCTCCACATCGTGACACACTCAACGAAATTTTGCACCTAGTGAAACAGAAGAACTGCAATTCGGTACTTTGGCAACTGAGGCTCTACGTGAAGACAACATGTGTTTGTCAATTTCTTAAAAATCAGGGTTGCTATTGGTCCTCAAGGACAAGGATCGAAAGGTTCCCTTTTCTCGGGCGTGAAGATGGATTTATGACTGTCATTAGTTGTGGCTAGGGCGCTTTTCCTTTGTGAAGCAACTGCACTCGCGTTTACTAAACCGACTCTACCGCTTTAGGACTTTGTTACGCCGTGGGATGTAGTCAAATTCTACGATGCAAACGTACTCCGCTTTTGCAACCTCTGAGGAGGTGAAATTTGCATGAAAATGTTGACGTAATTTAGAGCAAGAGTGAACTATGGCTGGGCCGATTTAAAATTAACACCAGCAATGTAACACAATACCAGCCACGTGTGCAAGAATGTGTATAGAATAACTATTTAGGAAGATATTTAGATGGTACATTTTCAGATCTGAGTGCATTAATAAATTAGTACTTAATCAAGCTCATCAGTTTAAAATAAGGCCCATATTTCGTCTTTATTTGTGCTGCAATTCTCGGATTGAGCGACACGTTTCCCTTTTATTGATAAGGCTGCATTGCACTGACAAAGCCAAGATGTTACAAATGATGTTGCATTCAACTTAAGTAAAGGACTGAATTTAACTTAATAAACACAAAGGATTAAAAACGTGAGGATATAATTCTATTCCTTTATCTGTTAAAACGTTTTTAATTAAACCAAAACTATGCTTGCATTCAAAGGAACTACATGAAAATAAAATGATACAGTCAACCAATGGCTTTTAGTTGGGTATTTCTTTCTACTATTCTCTAAGCAGTCATGGATACCATCTAAGATCTACTGCCTGTTGTGTAATCTAAGCCGTTCAGTGAGTAAACACTGAAAACCTTCCATACAAGATACCTACTGAAATCACTTGGCCATACATGTAATCCATATCCATACATGTCAATAGTTGGATATACAAATCCGTATTATATTTATCTTTTAAATTTGCACTCTTTACGCTTTAAACTTAATGTTTTAAACTCCCTTTCTGTTACTGCTTCCAATGCCATCTTTGTGTGGTCTTCTCTGTTATTATTTTTCATAGAATCTATGACGAAGGTGTTTTGTCTCGAAGTATACTGCGCTGTCTATCTTGAAAGATCTGCTAGTTCAGCAAGTACACAAAACAAAGCTAAATTTTCAAGAAATTTACTAGGCTCTAGCCTATTCAGCAAACCAGTATATTTTGAATGTTTGGTTTTGGTCCTTTTTCTATTGTACACTGCTGTCTTAAAATTTATGCTAAGATAGGGTAAGATTTCCACATGACAGACTTTGTTTTCATGCTACTAGTTAGCTATCATATACTGAAAGTTGTTCCAATTTTGATTATAAATTCTACCCCCAATTCTGAGGCAATATTATTAACTTCTCTCCAATTCTTCGGTGTCTGATTATATAACAAATATTTATTGTTCCATGAAAGCTTTCTGATCCTGTACACTGTAGAGCACTATTTACTTCTAGCTCTTGGCTCAAACAACGCAAAATAATTAAAACAGGAAATCTATCTCATAGTTGTTTGGCGACCCTGACTTAACTCCAAGCATCAGCTTGGAGTTAAGTCCAAGGCAAAAGGCGTCTTATCCAAGGCAAAATATAACACATTCTTGCATAGGTAGTTTTCATTTAACCCATATGTAGGCAAACATTTTAAGGGTGCATTGGTTATGATTATGTAGAATTCTGGTCATTTAATTCAACAATATGCAAGAAAATTGCAGTGACTTGTGCATTGATGACAGCTCTAAGATACACAATAAGCAGAGACTGATTGCTAATGTTTGTGGATTCGTCAGTATGATGGAACATTTATTCCTACTACTAATACTAATTTCTGGCCAATTTCACTATTAGCATCCTATCAATTATAGCCGCTGTACTAGTAAATGATTGAAGACGAATTCTCATATCCAACCCATTTTTCCTTTGTAGCACCAATATATTCCTGTACTGATCATAAGGCCTGTTTTCAGGTGCTAGGTAGTAAGCAGTTTAAATAATTTAGCTTTTTAAACATGTGGGAAGGCTTTCACAACCGGAGTTAATTAATACATTAGTAAAAGTTCCCGGCAACGTAAAAGCAACGTCTGTGGCCCGTATTCGGAAGGTCCAGGGATCGATCCCCAGCGACTGCCCACTCTGACCTATGGGTTATTTTGGAGGGTTTTCTCGGGTCGTCAGGCAAATTCTGGAGTGGGTTCTTTCACTCCCGGAATTTCCTGACCCTCCGTTTTGTACAAATAATCGTTTCATTCATCATTTACCCCGTTTGATCTGGGTTGGAAGTATCGGCGATAGAGTTCCGGTATAGCGTGCCAGGGAAAAGGGGTGCTCTGTTAACTTGTTTCGTCTCTTAGCCTTCGGCTGGTTGTCGGGGAATAACGACCGCCCCCGCAGGGGCGTTGGACCCCATGTGAGGCGGTGTCCCCGGTCTGCCGGGGCGTTTATTGTAGTAGCATCAATTGCTTACGTAATATGTTTTTACGTAAATTATTAGAACTTGAAGATCTTATATTGTGCTGCTTTTGTTTTGTTTGGTTACATAATTTTAACTGCCCCACGTATGGGAGTTAATTTGATGCGGTATTGCTTATAATGTTTGTTTACATCAGTGTTGAAGCCATCTTGTGACGTCATTCATTTGTTTGGTTTGTAGCTCCATCTTGTGTTAGCAATTTGCATCAGTGTTAGTGTTCGTTTGATTTCATTTCAAATGTCCTCCGGCTAGCTATTATCCTGTTGGCTTGGGCACGTATCTCTATACAGGTTGTGAAACGGAAAGGAATCTTTTATCCAAAAATTACACTGATGAAGAAATTTGTTTTATAATTTTTATTGTCGAACACGTTCACTATCACTTTTACATATTGATCTACATACTCGCCAAACTGAAACTGTTATAATAACTTCTTACTGATCACTTTTAATGAACGTACTTCAACCTTTTGTATAATTAACTTTACCATATTTTAGATCTTTCATAATTCTGCTGCGCGTAACTTGTGAATCTATATCCGATGTATGACGAACTAATACTTTCGACGAACTGACTGAAAACGACGTGTAGTGTACACAGATTATTGATGAACTGCCACCGATCTACCTCTGACTTGGCTTATTTATACTCCTTCAATCAGATACGCCTAAAGATTATAACTGAACTGCAATTGGCTAATAAAACGCGCCAACATTAGCGTCTATTTTAATATCCAATGAAAATTATGAATACATATGCTCTAGGAAATATTCCAGAAGGTTCTCAACGGAAAAACGCGCCAATGTTACGCAACTTCCTCGTTTCCAATAATGATAAACAGCTCACCCCCTCGCTGCATTATTGCGCGCTATTATTGACAGTTTCAGTAAGACATTATAAATTTACTTCCCAACAATATTTACAATCAATAAACATCTGAAATCAATGTCACATAAAAATGCATATTCATATTACAATCATTATTTACATTTAAGTAATTTGTGATACAAATTACTGCATCATATGCCCCACTAGAAACATAATTATAAATATTTACAACTTGTTTGGAAATTTTATAATTGGGTTTTTAGTCTCCTAAATCTTGGAACACACGCTATCACTTTCACTTAACACTTCACACGCATTTAACACACGACATATATTTTTTTTTATCTTGCCACTACTTACTGGCTCTGGTTTAATTAATTTAGATATTAATCTGACATCACAAAATTTTTTATAGCAAATACTGTACCCTAAATTATTTAATTACTGTTACCAAATTGTTTACTTTCTTAAGTTGTTGACAAAAATTTATACATTTAAGATTTTTGTAATTGTTTAACATTTTTACCAAAATATTCACCCTCTACACAAATATTTACATCTCTTAAATCTAGGCACTGTTTCACATGTTCTATTTGATACATAAATATTTGTTTTTAATTATATTTACCAATTTTTGTTATTTTGTACTTTATCTTAACAATACTCTTGGAATAGTATTTACGTACTTTTAATTTAATATCATATTAAGTTTCAATCTTTGCATTCTTAATTTTCAAATGTTGTTACAGTTACTAAACATTTAATTTTTTTTTTAAACATTTCTCTCTCTCTTTTTTTTTTGTAATTTATTTCTCTTTTCAAATGACATATAAATAATTAACCCTCTTACGTTCCAATACATTTCTCTGCAAGTCATCTTTAACTATCCAGCATTTACTTTACATCTCATTGTTATTTACCCTCCTGGATCAAATTGTGTGTGGCTAAACATTACTCGTAGCCGTATCCTAACCTTCAAATTTTTGTTCATGAATAACCTCTTGTATTCATTTGAAATTTCATCACATGATAACATTTGAAAACAATCTAAAGTTTCCTGAACAATACATCTTTTAACAACTTTCATTTTCAATTCATCTACCATCTTTTTAACTTGAGAATACTCTGACAAATCTGTACTAAACTGTACTGGACTGGAGTTTTCATTTTGAACATCTTGGTACAATTTATTTCTTTGCATTACTGTCTCATTCTGTATTTCTGATATCTCCCCTCTGAAATTAACTTGCGCCTGATTCACATCTACATTCATAACCTCTTTCATCTCTCTTATCTCACTTGAAATATTACTCATTCTACTACCTGACTCTGTACATTCTACATCAACATGTTCATTTTTAGTATTAACCTCACTTTCTTTGTCACCTATTTCCCTGCTCATGTCTAACATTTTCTTTGAAATTTCTCTTATCTCACTTGCTATTACTTCCTCATTTTCATCACTCATTTTTGGCATACTACTATCTAGCTTCGTAACTTTCTTTTCAATTTCTTCCCTGCTTTTATCTACTTTTTGCTCTAATATCTCATTACTCCTACCAATATCTTCAATTGATTTCCTATGACTCTTTTTCATACTCTCAGTTAGTTTTTGTTCTAATTTCTCATAACTCTGAGTTAGTTTTTGTTCTAAACTCCTATCAAAATCTTCAATTGATTTCCTGTTTTGATCTATTTTCTTTTCTATATTCTCATTCAAATTTTTCAGCATTTCCATAATCATACTAGTATCAAAATTAACATTTCCTGCTATTCTATTCTGACTTTCTGCACTAACATTTCCACCCTCAAATCCTAAAAAGTTTGGGCTATTTTCTGTAACCTGTATTGAATTACAGCTAACTGTTACATTATCTCCCTCCATAATTATTTCTTCTGTATTATTAGTAGCCATTGTTTTCTTTATCCTACCACTCCTTAAGTACATTTGAAGGTTACAATTTTGTTTTCTAAAAAAAAATTACGATACTCTGACCTTTGTGATGCTGTCTGTTGCTGTTACTTTGATGTCCAGCTTCCTGCCCCTCTCTCCTAGGTTATATGTCGCTTCTGCGTTGTGTTATGATGAATCTACGTTGTCTCGATGTTTTTGTAGTTGAATTACCCTGTTTCCTTGTAATTTCGGAATTACGATGTCCAATCATCCGTGTAGTCTGTAGTTCCTTTTGTTGTTTCTGGAATCTGCGTCTTGTAGTTCAGTTCACTTCTCCATTCGCCCCTTTGGTCATCTCACTTCTTCCTGGTTAATTCTGATCGTTTCCTGGTCATCGTGTTCCTTTCCTGGTTATCGTGCCCCACGTTCTGGGTGCCAATTTGCGATAACATTATTGCTTACGTAATATGTTTTTACGTAAATTATTAGAACTTGAAGATCTTATATTGTGCTGCTTTTGTTTTGTTTGGTTACATAATTTTAACTGCCCCACGTATGGGAGTTAATTTGATGCGGTATTGCTTATAATGTTTGTTTACATCAGTGTTGAAGCCATCTTGTGACGTCATTCATTTGTTTGGTTTGTAGCTCCATCTTGTGTTAGCAATTTGCATCAGTGTTAGTGTTCGTTTGATTTCATTTCAAATGTCCTCCGGCTAGCTATTATCCTGTTGGCTTGGGCACGTATCTCTATACAGGTTGTGAAACGGAAAGGAATCTTTTATCCAAAAATTACACTGATGAAGAAATTTGTTTTATAATTTTTATTGTCGAACACGTTCACTATCACTTTTACATATTGATCTACATACTCGCCAAACTGAAACTGTTATAATAACTTCTTACTGATCACTTTTAATGAACGTACTTCAACCTTTTGTATAATTAACTTTACCATATTTTAGATCTTTCATAATTCTGCTGCGCGTAACTTGTGAATCTATATCCGATGTATGACGAACTAATACTTTCGACGAACTGACTGAAAACGACGTGTAGTGTACACAGATTATTGATGAACTGCCACCGATCTACCTCTGACTTGGCTTATTTATACTCCTTCAATCAGATACGCCTAAAGATTATAACTGAACTGCAATTGGCTAATAAAACGCGCCAACATTAGCGTCTATTTTAATATCCAATGAAAATTATGAATACATATGCTCTAGGAAATATTCCAGAAGGTTCTCAACGGAAAAACGCGCCAATGTTACGCAACTTCCTCGTTTCCAATAATGATAAACAGCTCACCCCCTCGCTGCATTATTGCGCGCTATTATTGACAGTTTCAGTAAGACATTATAAATTTACTTCCCAACAATATTTACAATCAATAAACATCTGAAATCAATGTCACATAAAAATGCATATTCATATTACAATCATTATTTACATTTAAGTAATTTGCATCATTATATCTGTAAACTGCGGGGACCCTGTTATTCCTGTGACATCACTCCTGGATCTGGCCACCCAATGTCTCCCTTCACCTCATCCCTTCCTCCCAGGGGCGCCCCCTTGTGGGGGCGTAGGTACACAATCCGGATTCACTGTATTGGTGCCGAATTCCCCCCGCTTCACAGTTCAATCCAAAAGCTCCTGGGCTGGAAGGCTGTAGTCTAGGTATGAACAATTTTACGCATAGGCCAAGGCCTCCACCCTGGGAAGTTTTATTAATTTATGAATTTAACTGCGTTTCTTATTATGTTGTAATTGCATATATATATTTTTAGATTTTCGGTTCTATGCTTAGTTAAAATGTTCCTGTTTTCAGAATGTGCTTGTGACAGTCCAAGAGAAGACATGATTTTAGAAGGATTTAAGCATCTTTCCCTAGTATCACCACTGTATGTAATATTATAATTGTACATTCTGGACGTTGATACATTCCTTGGGATTTATAAGAATTTAATCGTCCCGCAACACTTGAACACACTTTGCAACCAAGAGAGAAGCAGTTGCGCCCCGCCTCTACGACCTGCCCAAGATACACAAGGAAACCACGCCATTACCCCCATAGACAGTGCAATAGGATCACCTACACGCTAGCAGGGCAAATCATAAAGCTCCTATAACCACAAATCGGCAATACCAATATACACTTAAGAAGCTCTACACATTTAATAAAAAACACTGAGCGCGATAAAATTGGCCCCACAAGATCCACGTATAAGCTTCGACGTGACCTCGCTTTTCAAAGGATTCCAATAAATGACAGCTTGTTCTACATCTCCAAGATCTTCCCGGAAGATATTATAACTCTGTTTTGCCATTACCTCACAACTAGCATTTCCGATGGAATGGAAACTACAATGAACAGAAAGATGGAATTGCCCTGAGTAGTCCTCCGAGTCCAGTGTTGCCAACTTCTACATGGAAAAGTTCGAGGGAATCCGGCGTTCACAAACCAAAGGTGGAGGTATGTGGATGACACTTTTCTAACCTGGCCACATGCAGACGAATAAAGTAAAATTCCCCCATCACATCAACATCAATGAAAATATACAAATTACAATGGAGAAGGAGAAGGATCAAAGCACTCCTTCTTTAGATGTTCTGATAACCAGGAAACCCGACATGTCGCTAGGACGCGAAGGTCTACCCGGGGCAAAGTCCCCCTCCTATGCCCAGGGTTAGCGCCAACCGAGTGGCTCTCTAACCGGGGTTTTCCCATGAGGCCAATACCTGGTTTCCTAAAAAGGTCCCCCCGCTTACGCGGAGATGGAAGTGGATACGCCACTTACGCGCGTCATCCCAAAAGGGCAACTACCGATAACCTCGGTAGGGCCGACAACATTCTAGCAAGCCGTCTACCGGCTATCTAGGGCGGTACCGGAGGGCATTGAGGCGTCTCACAATCCCGCCGGTATGGAAACCCATACAGAAGTACCCAATCTCCCATGGGTATCGGGAGCCACCGCCCCGTCGAGACCAACCCAATTCGAACAGCTCCCAACGGGAGGGGCTCAAAACTAGGACCTACAGTCTACAGGAAACGGCTATCTACAAAAGCATTCCGGTCACCTCCCCGGCAGAAGAGAGGTATAATAAGGACCCTAAAAGAGCGTGCCAAGCGTATATATGAACCGGCCACTTTGAAAGAGGAACTGAAACACCTGCACCAGGCACTACAGCCTAACGAATATGGTAACAAGGAAATAAATCCGGTTTCACGTCCAAGAAAACAAAAAAACCGTACTGAGATGCAAGACAGCAAAATAAAGCCTTTTTTGCTCTATATTAATAGTGTTACGCTTCGCATTGGCACTGTTAGAGAGAACCAACATAAAAAAGATCTTCAAACACACCAGAAAACTAAAACACCAACTTAGATTGGCAAAGGACAGGCGGGACTCGCTCTCGATGGAAGGAATTTATCGCATACCGTTGGCACCACCAAGCGCAGCACAAAACCCGCATAAAAGAACAAACCAGGCCGCAGTCCTCACACGTAAAGCAGACAGAATCGGCAAACCACCCACGCCAGCAGCTCCCAGGTACCCGATATCGCACCACCTTCGCCCCGAAAGCAACACACTGCCTCCACAACCAACGACGTCGTGCCGCAGCTGAAAGAAATCATCGCCCTCTCCCGCCAGCGCGCGTCAGAAAAGGCCTAGTCAATGCAGTCCTTGCGCGAAGGCACAACATATCTCAACGCCTGAATGGCTTGACGTCCACGGCGCTGGATGCTCTAAAACTAAGCACTTAGGTCTGCAGTTTGAAATGTCAATAACGATTTTTGTCCGTCTAACTCCCAGGTCCTAGACAGCGCTTCGGCAATGTCTTGGAACTCGGACCACATCCTTTACTCGCTCCTGCATCTTCATAGCAGCACTTTACTTAACGATACTAAGGGGGGCGCTTCCGCGGAACTCCGCCATTTTCACTTTGATTCTTGCCAAACCTACTCCTTAGATATAAAAAAGCGCCACTCATACGCACGCCGGACTCTGAAGTGAAAACATCATAGGGAAGAAGAAGAGACGCGTCTCGCCGCAGCTACTCCGCCGGAGTCACTCACCACAGCTGCCGATAGTACTCCGCCGCCTGAACCGGAAACAACGGCTGGCACCGCACCTGCAACAGTAGTTCCGGCTGCCACCAGAACTGACTATACCGGTCAGCACCACGTTGAGACCGCACACTCCGCCGGTTGCTGAGCCCCCTTCACCGCAGCTCCGGGAGACCTATGCCCGGGTCGCTGCCTCACCGCTGGGTGATTTCACGGACCGCTATGGCGCTGTGGTGTGTGGGGTTCACCGCTTGCTGCCGTAGCAGATTGTCCTGGAGGCTGCTCAGTCGCTCTGGTATTCGGAGATCCGCGTTTTCAGGATCTCCTCTGGCAGAAGACCGACACCGCTGCTGTGCCTGACGTTCTGAATGTGGTGCACCACACCACCGTACTCACGACTGGCCTCTTTTAGGCCAGTCACATCGAATTGAGGCAAGCCGCACCACTACACACTTACCCTGCCGCCGCTGTTACCAATGAGGCTACCTAGGAGCTACTTGCACAGCGCAACCTCGCTGGCATTACTGCGGCTTGCTGTCTCTCTCTCACCTCGGACTGCACTGGGCACAACCTGGCCTTTCGTGCCGCTACTGCGTAACTTGTAGTAGCGGTGACCACATCACGGGCTAGGCTTCCTGCCCGCATACCCAAGGGCTCATTAGCAACGCCGTCAACAGTCTCCACATCCAGCTCCTCCACGTGCGCAGTCAGCACCACTACCGCCGATCATTACTCAAAGAACTCTGCATCTTCACCACCTGCAGGAAGCCAACAGAAACCTACTACCGCCACCATGACACCAGAACTCAAGGACATCTTGAGAGCATCCGGGACTCTTTGAGACTGGCCTTCGCCTCGAGGCACTGCAATGGGAACCAATGCGCGCCTTGAGGCAGTGGAGACCTCTCAGTGAGGTTCTCACAGCTATTACAACTCCGCCAGGTAGTACAAGACGACGACATGGAGGTGCTCGCATCGAGTGCCACCTCATGGAGTCCGATGATCCACCCGATAGTGACTGCGACAACCGACCAACGCGGCTGAGTGCACTTGAGGCCTGAGGCCTCAACCGCTGGACTTTGGGAGCAACATCTTGAAACCGAAGAAGCATTCTACAGAGACTTCACAGCTACAAAACAACCACCAAGTACAGGAAAGCTACTTCCTCGTTAGTAACTTTATGGAAGTACATGTGCTTCCGCTTCCACCACCATAATACACACTAGAAGAAATCACCGATAAAATGACGAATAGTTAAAAAAATAAAACGAATAAAATCCCTTCCTATCCTTCACCTTAAATCCCTGGATGGCAGTCAGAAACTTGTGTCATGGTTAATAACCCGATCTACCTATGATGCTCCCGATCACGCACCGGTAGCTAGTACTAACATTTACTAATGGAGGTGCGTACGCGGTACTCCAATGTCCCTTCTCCTTCATTTCCTGTTGATTCCTACCCATATGACCACTCCAATTTCCTCACCATTTAAAAAAGAAAAGAGCTCCACTCTAGTTGTAAATCAACTAGGAGTCACTAACCTCTGAAGATGCCTGACGGGGTTAGGGGCGATACATCAGGTGATACCTCATCTACTGGACCACGGCATACAAGCCGGGAATCTACATTCTACTGCATTGAGAAAATGTTTGAACATAGCACTAACAATGAAGATGGCATGGTTGGAAGGAGCGTATTGTCCTTGGTGGAATCTAGATGGCCTTATGGGTTAGAAATTTAGGGCACTGAAGAAGGATACAAGAAAATGGATCTCTTTTTGAGATCTTATTTTAATAGGAGTGCCTCAGAACTCAGCAAATATAGGACTCTACTAGAAATGGGAACGGTGAATGTGAGATGAATGGTGGTGGAAATAATATTGAAATATTGGTATTCGATAAATCAGATGGCCGATGAAAACATTAAAAGTTTGTATAAGATATAAGAGAAACACCAGTAGGCAAAGAAGCAATAATTGGTTAGGACGTATTAAGCAACTGGAGAAGATTGGACTAACAGTATGGATATTAATGGGTGGCTTGTTAAAAGGATCTGGAGGGGTGTTTGGTCCAAAATTAAGGATATGGACAGTAAGAATCTAAATTCTGCAAAGACTGAGAAGAGAACTTTAATATATTATAAGGTTTTTAAGGTTGAATTTTTTAAGGAGGCATATATGGGTAAGTGTGACAGACAGGAGAGAGACTTGTTTTAGACTGGGGTTTTGGGAATTAAGGGGTGAAGGAATAATGTACTACAGGGTATGTTCCCAACGTGTATAAGGGATGAGGATGATGTTCATATTTTATTGAAATTAAGGGGGAGTAAGGAGTGGAGCAAATGTTTAATAAGAGAAAATGGGGTGACTTTTTGCTGAAACTGAAGTTGAAATGGAAGTGGTCTGTGGTTAGGATGGAACAGAAGGAGTTTTGTCAGAAGTTGAGGCATTATTAGCTAGGTTTTATGCCGGTATTTCCTAGACTATCTCTATTTAAGAGTTATGCAGGAACCGTATATTAGTAAGGTCAATGAGAAGAGTAGCTTTGGCCAAAATCCATAGACCTTGTGTAATTTGCTGGATTCTAAATGAATGAAAAAATAAATAAGTAACATCACTTATTTGGTGATTTCATACATTAAAAGTGGGCTTAATTGTATAACCTAAAATAAGACCTTTAAACTAAGTGATCAACATATATTCTAGTTATTATATACAAGCTATGTTACAGATTTCATCTTTGAAATTCCGTAAATTATAAAATGGACTATCAAATAGCAGTTTATACAGTGTTTTTTTAATCTGTTGTAATTTGAATTGTTTGTTGCTACAGGCAAGCTGTTTAAGTAATTCCATTCCTACTGTTTTATAATGTTTAGCAATTTTAGGTAATCTGTGATAAGTAGACATAGGATTTTTAGGCTCTAAATCATGTATATTTAGCCACCTAAAATAGGTTTAAAAAGTATTGCAGGCTCTTAACAATTTGTCATACCACATAATATTACCATAATAACAGCAAAATGAAATTTAGAAATTATAAAATTTATACAAGAAATAAAGTTAATTAGTTTGTAGTAAATGTTTATTGACCACAAAGTAAACTTAAAAGAATTTCGCGTTTTTATGTTATTTTAATGCTCTCATTCACCTGGTGCTATCCGGGGCATAGTTGGTATTCGAATACATCACAATTGTATTTTCTAGATTTTCAGGTGTAAAACTCTTATATTTTATCTCAAAAATCATTTTGTAAGCCGAAAAAGATGTTTCAACAGTCATTGATGTAATAGATTCATATTTAAACTTAGCTATATTTGTCATGCTTATTTGTTCTGGTAGGTCTATATCATCCCCATTCATAACATCACATATACTATTCAGATTTTAAGATCTGTTTTCTTAATACTTACTACATTTATTCTTAACCATGACACTAACCATCCCTCTTGTACTTTTTATTTTAGTTTCTGCTTCCTTAATGATTGCAATTTGTTCCTGAAGGGATTTTCCCTTTGCATAAAGTTGTGTTATAGAGCACAGCCAACTTTAAGGACGCCGGAGTCGACGGTTTGGCAACGCAGCCCAAACTGCAACTAGTCGGCTGGGACAACGCATTGAACATTTATTAATTTCTTGCCTTTTGTGTACGTTACGTATAGGAACTGAAATGTTTGGTGACATATTTAGTAGTTCGCAATAGCACACCCCAACTAGATGGTAATCATCATTGAGCTTACGCCTAATGCGTTTATTACCACCCATTAATCCTTTAATGCAATAACCTCGTAATACGGTAATGCAATCATTAATATGAATATATCTGCATGGTTAATTGAGTCAATTCAGTTTCCCTCTTTTATTTACATGTTTATACAACTGGATTATAGAGGATCACTCCACTTTCTCTTAAATACAGACAACTTCCTTAATTTGACTGAGTTAAGGCTAGTTACATTGCATAATTTAAATTATGTTTGTAGTTGCTTAACAGTGTAGCAGCTAGTCATATACGAGTTACCACAAAAACAAAAACATTTAAAAATATAGGAGAGAAAGTAAAAACATGTTCTTCTCTAAAGAAACTTGTTTTGAACTTCTCCGTTAATCTAAGCTTAAAGATAAAGCTTCAACATCATCATTTGGAAAATATGAGATTGTAAGAAATAAGGATAAGTGCCTTTTAAATTATGTTGTGCTTTATCTGCATACGATATTTCACTTCCTCTGAAATACAAGCAACTTCCTTCTTTTGACTGAGTTATGCATGCGATTCATTGTATCATTTAAATGTTTTCTGTAATTGTTTAACAGTACGTTGGCAAGGGAATTTACAATCAAGTCATATATATATATGTATATATATGTATATATATATATATATATATATATATATATATATATATTGCTAAATGAATTGCATGCTAAATGAGATACATTGCGAATTTTCTGTCAAACCAGTAACCACTCCACCTTTGTACTGAAAACTTGGGTTTATATAAATCTCGTGCAATTGAAGATTTACTACCTTTTCCCTTTCCAGTAACCTGCTAGTCAGTTTTTAGAAAATGCAGATTATTTGAATCACTACTTGGTGTGACACCAAAAGAATAAATAAGTTTGGGGTGAGGTAAACACAGAAGCCTATTTGTTCTTGTAGTATCATATTTTGCATGGGACTGTTAAAAAATCATAAAGGCGCAGAGCATTATATTTACAGAGTATTTTTTCATAGTACACAACAGTACCTGTTCACTTAGGAAATCTAAATGAAAATTATTTTCTTTTTCATCTAATCCTGAATTTTCCAGAAATCTAATGCTTTCTCTAAGTTTTTCCAAAGTTTCAGTAATACTAACCTCTACATCATTTTTACTGTCATTTATTACATACCTTATTAGGATACCTTCTAACTGTGTCCATCATGTAACTTTGAGATTTACGGGCGAAATCCATTTCAAATCACTGACGTTCAATACCTGGGCCTGTACACTCTTGAATTACCATATCAGAATTTTCTTTTACACTTACTGCAATTTTAGGGCTACCCTCCACAGATAGCTGATAAAAAACATACCACATCACTCAAAACCAGATAATTCCACTTATTCGACTCTGAAAGCTTCTGAAGAAAGTTATTGTATAAATCGGAGAAACCTGTAATAACATCTTCGGTCAACCATGTTTCATTCTTCTTCTTTAATGTTTCCTCTTCTTTTTTTCTCCTTTCACTAGGATCCCTTCGTGTTACTTCATTGCTTGGGCTGCTTAAATAAATGGGGAGGTTAGGAAAAACCCACGGTATTGCTCCAGGTCATAAGTAGGTTCTTTAGGAGAGAGCGAGGCCACTTTTTGGGAATATATGGGAAAGGATAGGGAAAACGAGGGTAGATGCCAGGTTGAGAGAGCCTTCAAGGCGGAAAATGGATTTATATGGGAGAGATAGGAAATACGACGACTGATACTAGGCTAGACAGGGGTTGAAGGAGGGAAATGCGTTTATATGGAAGAGATAGTGGAGAGGTGTTAGGCTAGACAGACGTTGAGGAGTAGAGTATGGTTTATATGAGAGGTATAGGAAAACGAGGAGAGGTGTTAGGCAAGACAGAGTTGAAGGGCAGAGTATGTCTTTTATATGGCAGAGGTAGGGAATACAAGGAGAAGTGCTAGGCTAGACAGAAGTTGAGGAGTAGATTATGCGTTTATAGGGGAAAGATAGGGAAAACGAAGAGAGCTGTTAGACTAGTCAGGGCTTGAAGGGTAGAATAAACCTTTTATTTGGGAGATATAGCAAACCGAGGAGAGGTATTAGGCTAAGGAGGGTTTGAGTATGCGTTTATAAGGAGAGACGAGAAAACGGAGAAATCCTATGCTAGGATAGACAGGTATTAAAGGTAGAATGTATTTTATATAGGTTAGATAGGAAACCAAGGAAAGATACTCAGCTGGACAGGGGACAGGAGGGGAATGCGCTTTATGAGAGGTAGGGGATACGAGGAGAAGTGCTAGACCAGACAGATATTGAGGAGTAGAGTATGCGTTTATATGGAAAAGATAGGGATTACGGGGAGAGATGCTAGACTAGACAGAGTTTGAGAGTAGAGTATGCGTTTATATATATGAGAGGTATAGGAACTGGAGGAGAGGTGTTAGGCTAGACAGATACTGAAGGAGCACAAGTATGAACTTATATACAGAAGAGATAGTGAATACGAGGGGAGGAGCTAGATTAGTCAGGACTTGAAGGGTAGAATATGGCTTTTATATGGGAGAGATAGCAAACCGAGGAGAAGTATTAGGCTAAGGAGGATTGAGTATGAGTTTATAAGGAGAGACGAGAAAACGGAGCGATCCTATGCTAGGATAGACAGGTTTTAAAGGTGGAATGTGTTTTATATAGGTTAGATAGGAAACCAAGGAGTGATACTCAGCTACACAGGGGTAGGAGGGGAATGCGCTTTAAGAGAGGTAGGGATACGAGAAGAAGTGCTAGGCCAGACAGATGTTGAAGAGTAGAGTATGCGTTTATATGGAAAAGATAGGGATTACGGGGAGAGATGCTAGACTAGACAGAGGGTGAGGGTAGAGTATGCTTTTATATGTATGAAAGGTATAGGGGAGAAGAGGTATTAGGCTAGACAGATACTGAAGGAGTAGGAATATGGGCTTATATACAGGATAGATAGGGAATACGAGAGGAGGTGCTAGACTAGTCAGGACTTGAAGGTAGAATGTGCTTTTTATTTGGGAGAGTGAAAACGACTTTAGACGTAATCGTCACGGAAAGCTGTTTACTGGCAATGTTAGAGCGCTAATTCTAGACAGCTTCAGCACGTAACCCACTCACGCTAAAAATGTAACCCACTCACGCAAAAAGGTAACCCACTCACGCAAAAAGGTAACCCACTCACGCAAAAAGTAACTCACTCACACTAAAAAGAAACCCACTCACACTAAAAAGATAACCCACTTACGCAAAAAGGTAACCCACTCTCACTAAAAAGGTAACCCACTCACGCTAAAAAGGTAACCTATTCACGCAAAAAGGTAACCCACTCACGCAAGGAGGTAACCAACTCACGCTAAAACGTAAGTAATTCAGTTAGTATCACAGTGTGTGACTGATTCCGGGAAGTGGGTATAGCATAGTTCCGTATGATTTCACAGGTAATTAAGATAGTATCGTAGGTATTTAGGATAATTCAGGTAGTATCATAGTGTTTAGGTTAATTCAGGTAGTATCACAGGGTAAGACAGATTTCATGGTTTGGTTGTGTATAGCTCCTTATGAATTCACAGGTAATTCAGAGAGTATCATAGGCATTTAGGATAATTCAAGTATCATAGCTGTTTAGGGTAATTCAAGTATCATAGCTGTTTAGGGTAATTCAAGTATCATAGCTGTTTAAGTTAATTCAGGTAGTATCACAGGGTAGGGCAGATTCCGGGAAGCGGATGTAGCATAGTTCCGTATGATTTCACAGGTAATTCAGATAGTATCGTAGGTATTTAGGATAATGCAAGTATCATAGGTGCTTAGAGTAACTCAACTAGTATCACAGGAGGCTAGATTACAGGGGCGGCACGTATCATAGCTGAATATGATTTCACAGGCAATTCAGCTAGTATCACAGGAGGCAAGATTCTAGTGGACAGTGCGTATCATAGCTGTATATGATTTTCAGTGGTAATTCAGCTAGTGTCATTGATATTTAGGGCAAAGCAGATAGTATCACAGGTGGTCGTGCTAATTTTGAACAGAGATTCACATCAGAGCTATTTAAGGCAATTTCACATTATTCGGGTAGTATCACAAGCATTTAAGTCATTTTAACAGGTAATTCAGATAGCATCACAGGTATTCATAGTAATATAGAGAGTAATTAGATTATAAACATTTCTCATCCAACGTTACAACACTTTATTTACCTGTTTCGAAATCTTACAAACCTTTTGTATGTTAAGCAATTAGTATGGGAGGCGGAGAGGGATAAACTGCATATTGGTTTACAAATTGAAAAGCTTTGCGTCAACGTACCTTTATTTTAATTCGTTGTAGGTGCCTCTTCCCTTTATCTAGGCTTGAGACTAGCACTAGGATTGCTCCTAATGGCAGGGTTATCACGTTCCCTTCCATCTTTTTATTATTCTTCTTTCTTTATCATGCGTCTGCTTGTTGCATACACAGACACGGATAAACTTCATTTTTAAAGACTGTAGGCTTACGAGAAAATCTTCGTCTTCGACTTACATTCTTTTAAGCACTGTTTGTAATACGATAATGTCCATACGCATAGGTAGTTATTCCATCCTCGGCAATAACTCTTTTAACATGGTATGGAGTCAATGTGATTTTATTCCCTTGCACTGTGGTAACAGCGTGCTTTCGTGATAGGATTAGATTCATGGGCGTTCTGATGATTTCTCTGGTTTTAAGACAGTCAGTATAATTCTCGAATGTAACGTACTGATTAATAGCACTACGTTTTATACCTTTAACTTTTTATCATTGAGCCGTGGATATCTAGTGCGTATATCTTAGGTCGTAGTCCGTGAAAGCGCTGGTTGATTCTACCATTAGCCTCATCTTTATATTTCCCAATCACCTTCTTGTTTAGAGCTGAATAGCATATATGGTTGACAGGGTAATCAGCTGTATCGAGATGCTCAAGAAAACGTCGCTTGTCCTGGTACACATCTTCAGTTGTTACACGATGAATGAATGAATCAGTATCCATATACATAAGCTTCAGGTTTTCAGCCCCATAATACGGCAACAACACGTCGTAATGATAGTGGTACATTAATGTCTGGGATATGTCCAACACACTCATACCAATGTATATAGGCTTGTTGAACACGATCTGACGAGAGGCCATATGTACAGCAACTAAGTTAGCAGCATATATTGTCCTATCGATGAACGTAGGCTTGGCGATCAACTTTTCCAGATTATTCTCATTTGTCACCAGTCATATATTCATACGGTTACGCAGCTTCTCCATAGTTTTCCAAACATGGCATTGTTGAACAGCTTGTAGAGATCCTTCTCGAAGTCATTTGCTGCCTGTTGTCGTAGCCTGTTGTTAAATTCCACATGAGGTTTCAACCACCGAGACTGTTGAAATTGTAGCACACGATGGATATTTGTTAGTCGTAGTCCATGACTAAGAGCTTGCTTCAAAGCCATGTAATGCACTACGTACTTCTATGGAGGTCCAAGATAGGGTATCAGTTTCTTTGTAGATGATTCCAATGTTTTCATACACTCAGACAGGAAAGGTAGATCATGAAGTTCTGCAGGATACTCGATGTCAACTTCTAATATGTAGCCATGCGTAACCGTATGGATATACGACTGGTGACAAATGAGAAGGCTCTGGAGAAGTTGATCGCCAAGCCTACGTTCATCGATAGGACGATATATGCTGCTAATCTAGTTGCTGTACATGTGGCCTCTCGTCAGATCGTGCTCAACAAGCCTATATACATTGGTATGAGTGTGTTGGACATATCCAAGACATTAATGTACCACTATCATTACGACGTGTTGTTGCCGTATTATGGGGCTGAAAACCTGAAGCTTATGTATATGGATACTGATTCATTCATTCATCGTGTAACAACTGAAGATGTGTGCCAGGACAAGCTACGTTTTCTTGGGCATCTCGATACAGCTGATTACCCTGTCAACCATATATGCTATTCAGCTCTAAACAAGAAGGTGCTTGGGAAATATAAAGATGAGGCTAATGGTAAAATCAACCAGCGCTTTGACGGACTACGACCTAAGATATACGCACTAGATATCCACGGCTCAATGATAAAAAAGTTAAAGGTATAAAACATAGTGCTATTAATCAGTACGTTTTATTCGAGAGTTATACTGACTGCTTTAAAACCAGAGAAATCGTCAGAACGCCCATGAATCTAATCTTATCACGAAAGCACGCTTTTACCACAGTACAAGTGAATAAAATTACATTGACTCCATACGATGGTAAAAGAGTTATTGCCGAGGATGGAATAACTACCTATGCGTATGGACATTATCGTATTACAAACAGTGCTTAAAAGAATGTAAATCGAAGATGAAGATTTTCTCGTGAGTCTACAATCTTAAAAAATGAAGTTTAACCGTGTCTGTGTATGCAATTAGCAGACACATGATGAAGAAAGAAGAATAATAAAAAGATGGAAGGGAACGTGTTAACCCTGTCATTAGGAGCAATCCTAGTGCTATTCTCAAGCCTAGATAAAGGGGAGAGGCACCTACAACGAATTAAAATAAAGGTATGTTGCCGCAAAGCTTTTCAATTTGTAAACCAATATGCAGCTTATCCCTCTCCACCTCGCACACTAACTGTGTGCGTTGTAAGACTTAGAAACAAGTAAATAAATTGTTGTAACTTTGGATAAGAAATGTTTATAATCTAATTACTCTCTATATTACTATGAATACCTGTGATGCTATCTGAATTAGCTATTAAAATGACATAAATACCTGTGATACTACCCGAATCATGTGGCATTACCTTAAATAGCTCTGATACGAATCCCTGCTCGAAATTAGCACGACCACCTGTGAAACTATCTGGTTTGCCCTAAATATCAATGACACCAGCTGAATTATCAGTGAAAATCATATACAGCTATGATACGCACTGTCCACTAGAATCTTGCCTCCTGTGATACTAGCTGAATTGCCTGTGAAATCATATACAGCTATGATACGTGCCGCCCCTGGAATCTAGCCTCCTGTGATACTAGCTGAGTTACTCTAAGCGCCTATGATAATTGAATAATCCTAAATACCTACGATACTATCTGAAATACCTGTGAAATCATACGAAACTATGCTATATCCCCTTCCCGGAATCTGTCCTACACTGTGATACTACCTGGATTAACCTAAACAGCAACGATACTACCTGAATTATCCTAAATACTTAGATACTATCTTAATTACCTGTGAAATCATACAGAGCTATGCTATACCCACTTCCCGGAATCAGTCCCACCCTGTGATACTAACTGAATTACTTACCTTTTAGCGTGAGTGGGGTAGCTCCTTGCGTGAGTGGGTTACCTTTTTGCGTGAGTGGGTTACCTTTTTAGCGTGAGTGGGCTACCTTTTTGCGTGAGTGAGTTACGTTTTTAGTGTAAGTGGGTTACCTATATGCGTGAGAGGGTTACCTTTTTAGCTTGAGGAGGTTACCTTTTTAGCGTGAGTGGGTTACCTTTTTAGCGTGAGTAGGTTACGTGCTGAATCTGTCTGGAATTAGCGCTCTAACATTGCCAGTAAACAGCTTTCCGTGACGATTGCGTCTAAAGTCATAAAGTCATAAAAAGCATATTCTACCCTTCAAGTCCTGACTAGTCTAGCTCCTCCTCTCGTATTCCCTATCTCTCGTGTATATAAACCCATATTCCTACTCCTTCAGTATCTGTCTAGCCTAACACCTCTCCTCCCGTTCCTATACCTCTCATACATATAAAAGCATACTCTACCCTCACCGTCTGTCTAGTCTAGCATCTCTCCCCGTAATCCCTATCTTTTCCATATAAACGCATACTCTACTCCTCAACATCTGTCTGGCCTAGCACTTCTTCTCGTATTCCCTACTTCTGCCATATAAAAGACACACTCTAGCCTTCAACTCTGTCTAGCCTAACACCTCTCCTCGTTTTCCTATACCTCTCTTATAAACCACACTCTACTCCTCAATGTCTGTCTAGCCTAACACCTCTCCACTATCTCTTCCATATAAACGCATTTCCGTCCTTCAACCCCTGTCTAGCCTAGTATCAGTCGTCGTATTCTCTCTCTCTCCCATATAAACCCATTTTCCTCCTTGAAGGCTCTCTCAACCTGTCATCTACCCTCATTTACACTATCCTTTCCCATATATGCCCAAAAAAGTGACCTCGCTCTCTCCTAAATAACCTACTTAGATCTTTCTCCTTGTTAATTCAGATGAGATGGTCCTTACAATACTTTTCCAGAAGGCCTTCATAAGTTACATTCTTTACAGTGTACCAAGGAATATTTGCAGCCTCTAGAGCTTTACATAAATCCATGTTGAAGTTATTTTTTCTAGCAGATGAGGATTGCCCTGTCAATATAGTGCTTCTTTGCAGTCCAGGCTGCTCAAGACGTATGGCCACTACCAATATTTCGGTCAATATGTGGTTCTTTTTTTGCAATGATACCTACGTATAACAGTAGAAGAGTATAGCAATTAAAATATAGAAAACCTTGGTAAAATTTTGTGGCGATATTGAATTTGACACATTTTATTTCATTACTCGTTCTTTCAGATTTGTTAATTAAAATAATGTAAGAATTATAGTACCTGTTTTTTAAACGTTTTGACAAAAAATCACTCTTCCATCAGTGATGAGACCTGGTATATGCTTGATCCATTGCTGCATCAGCACACATTTTGATGATTTAATCATTGGAATTTTTACGGTATATATTTACACAAGCACACAAAGAATATTATACATGAGCTGCTTGTGAAATGCGCAGTAAGAGGTTGTCAAATTAGGCAGTCACTCAAAATCATAGGAACAAATGGACGTACATGTGAAAGTTGAAATGATTTGGTAGCAACTGATATAAAGAAAAAATCAAATGTATTACAGGTGTTGTTGTAAGAGGATTGGATAATATAAACATCTAGTCCTACCAGACTTTCTGTGATTTTATTTTTTGAAGTTAATTTTTAGTTCGAGCTGGATTTTTCCCTCAATCGCAGGAAGTAACAGTTTAGAGTTTAAAAGTAGTGCATAAAGCACGTTTACGGAAATACAACTCAGATTTGATGCATTTTATTGGCTCTGCGAGGTCCTGTGCATAGCATTTAAACAGACTATAAGCTCAGACATTTTGTTTCCAAAGCTCTTGGCCACGTGAGAAAAATAACAAAGGAAGGGTCAGTAGTGGCTGCTGCACCGAGCAGGGTGGCTCAGGCGGTAACGACTGTAGTCCGGGAGTTCCCGGGTATTTTGTGATTTTTCCGGTTCGGCAGGCGGATTCTGGGTTGGCTTATCTACCACGACTTTCCTGGCCCTCATTTCCTGTACCCATTATCTTCCTTATTATCTGTTTCAGGGTTGTAGGTCCAGGTGACGGTTCAGCGGGTTGCGGCTGGAGATGGCTTGCGCTCTGTAGATACTTCTTCCCTGGTGTCGCTGCGGGGACTCTCAGGGGCTGTTCCCCCGAGTGGGCTCCACCGATAGGGGACTGCCAGTGGTTGGTTGCTTGCGGGTACGACCGGGCGGCGCCGGACATGTTCAATCTGGAAGCGCTAGGGACCCCGTCTATGCTTGCGCTCATCGGCATCCGGATATGGTCGCCCTTCGGGTCTCTCCCCTCATCCCTCCCTTTCAGGGGTCACATTGGAAGCAAAAAAGAGTCGTTACGGCCTAATTACGGTGTTCTCCGTGTTCTGTGCCTTTACCTTGTGGCTGCTGCCAGCAGCCCATAAAGACGAAAATGCATAGTCCAATCGAAAGAAATCGAAAACTCCTTCAGACCGCGTGTCTTCATTTCTAAGTGTTACATTCGAGGGTAATCTAGGAAGTAATGACCATTTGGTTTTAATATATTTAGGAAAATATTTTTTTTAAAGATAAAACAGACATGTCATGTACAAAATTGAAACTCAGTTTATTCCTCCACATAATCTGCTATGTTATTTAAGCATTTGACATATATATCCATGAGCTTTAGAGGTCCCATGTTATAATCTGCTGCCATCAGTCCAACAACATAAGATGTTCAGACACAATTTCACCAAGCAAAGAACGAGAAATATTTGGGAAAGAAATCTGTAGTTCATCTAGGGTTATACATCTGTCTTGCACAATCTTATTGTTCAGTTGATTCTTCAAATCATCTGTGATGTGTGATGGATGTCCAAGTTGAGTTTCACCATACAGATTTGTTCATCCATTGTTTAACATTTCACTCCACTTTCTCACATTTCTTTCTTTCATTACTGTGTTACCATATGCTTCCTTTGTTTAATTTATAAATTTCTGCTGGTTTCAACTTCCTAGCATTAAAAAATCCAATACCTCTAACCTCACAGTTGGCAGGACTTTGTATCACACGCTTCATTTTCAACAATCACAGAATGCACACTCATTTTGACTGGAACTCACAGAAGACTGAGAAAAGATGTTGAGGGAACCGTTGAACCTTGGATATAAGCACAATAATGATCTGTGCAACAGGAATGTGCAAATGGTCATTACTTCTTGGATTATCCCCTTATTTTTATTTAGGGAAGCATTAAAAGTCAACAGTTGAAAAATATGACTTTAAATATTATCAAGAACATCTGCCAAGTTTAATATATGCCAGAGATTGGGTTTTGTTTAAAAGAAGCAATTTAATAAATTAAAAAAGAATGGAGATTATAGCTAAATTTTATATTTATCTGGCAATTTTGAGAAAAAAAGTAAATTTTAAGCTCACAAACACCAACCAGATGCTAATGGGTAAAATAGGCATTTTTAGGCACAGTTATTTTCTTGTTAATACTTTTAATGAAACATAATTATTGGATTTTTATGCATTCCTTTGGGAAAAAGTAACATAAAACCTAAAATCTGAGGTTTAGTGATACAACATTTCTATCTTGTTATTTCATGTATGGTAGGTGTGTATACCTATTATTCATTTTTGTATACGTGTATGTATTTTTAATGTAAACTAGAGCATCATACATATAAAGTCAACAGCTGTAAAATATGTTACAACTGTCAATAAAATAGTCCTCTCTATTAATAATTTATTAAAATAGTTAATTTACCTATGAAATCTTTCTTTTTAATTATTATATGCAATTCATTTCAATTAATTGTATATAATAATTGAAAAGAAAACTTTAAGAAGCACATAAGCAGCCAGTAATAAAATGCTTGTGATGGCATGTCACTACTGAGATTGTCATCTCTAGTGAGATGCCTTGGTGGTCTATCTGGGAAACAACTTGAGTCAATTGGGGAATTCAATGCCCCACCAACATATTGTCACAGTATCTCAATGGTTTAGAGTAACCACAAGGAGAGCGGGAGGACTGTGTTCAAATCCAAGCTGTAGCATTGAATTTTTCAGTTGACTCTGTATTAAAAAACTTACCTATCAAAGTTTAGATATTAATGGTTTTTCTTCTCTCATAAAACGTTTACATTTGTTTGAGTGCAATATGGTTTGAGAAGGACCTCCACAATTTTCATTTACATTTTAATTACTGAATCCAGTTCTTCTTCTTCTTCTTCTTCTTCTTCTTCTTCTTCTTCTTCTTCTTCTTCTTCTTCTTCTTCTTCTTCTTCTTCTGCTCCTCCCCCTCCTCCATGGACTTAAGCCATTAGACCTGTTTCCAATCAAGAAGATTGATCTATCCATCTGGCTATTGGTCTTCCTAAGTTCCTGAACCCTTTCTGTTTATAGTTAATTAAAACAGTTGCCAATCTATTACAGTCCATTCCTTTTGTGTTCAAACCAGTTAAGTCATAATAAATTTATTGTAACTAAAATATTAAATATATTTAAGTACTTCCTAATTTGTTCACTTCTTTGTTTGTACAAGAGTATTTCCTTCTATGGAACATAAGAATCCCATCTCTGCCACTTTAATCCTCCTTTTACCTGATTGGTTCATTGTCAATTTTTACAAGCGTTTGTCAAAACAGGTACAGTTATTGCTTTATAAAATTTAAGTTGTGTACTCTTTAGAGCTATATATTTCAATGTTTGGCTTATTGTTCCATACATTCTATTAAATTTATCTGTTTTTATATTTATGTCTTCTTTCTGCCTATAAGATACAGTACATTTTAAGTAATTGAAATTATTTACTTGTTCTATTGTTTGATTATTATTATTATTTTTCTGCATTTCGTGTGGTTCTTCACTCAAAAGGCCATCACCTTCATTTTTGTTTTTGATATTTTAAAGTTATATTCTGCAACTATTTCATTTAATTTGTAGACAACTATTTTTAAATGCTGAACCCAAATCAGAAATATTCCAATTCAGAAATAATTATGCTGTATCCAATAACTTCCGCTATCTTCTTTTATGTTGGAATGCATCTATTAGCAACTGTTGTCCACTATTTTTATTACTTACATGGTTTAAATGAACACAATCCTATACTGACCTTAAGGATCTCATTTCTGAAACTTTCAGCTTTACTTTGAATTCACATTTTTAATGTCTGCATTTCACTTCCATACAATGGTGTTGGAAGTGCAATTATCTTACAGAATTTCATTTTTGCTTCCTTTGGTGTTTTTCTTTTTAACATTATCCTTAGTGAGCAACAGAGTGCGTTACTTACTTTGTTTATTGCCATTATACACTGTTATTACACATCTAAATTTTCTTCTTTACTTCAGGCCATGTTCCATGGACCTGGAAACAGCCATGGAGGAAGCACGTAAAGCTGTGCATTACTTCTTCAATAATAAATTTGATGAAGCCCGCAACATTTTAGAGCCTTGGTAAGTAATTTTATAAAAACAGGAAAAAAAAAACAAACAAAATTTAGCTTCTGTCACTGACATATGTATTATATTGATACAAGGTTCTTCTGCCTAATTTCTAATTTCTGTTGTTGTATTCTCACCATTATAATAGTTAACTTTCTGGTTTATGTTGATTAGTATTGCAGTAGTTGCTTAACATTTTGGCTGCATGTTAAATTTAGCACCTTTATTGCAACATTACAGACAAAGCTAACATGTAATTGCTTTCTTCATGCTGAATGATGTGGTTGATGTACACCACAGCACAGTGTTGACTATAAAACTGTAAAATCTAGAAGATCTAAGAACTTTAGAAGCTGATCCAAAATAATTCCTAATAACAAAAAGGTAAAAATGCCATTATGCTAGAATTTTTAATGAGGAGGGGGATGCAGACATGGAAGATGTACCAGCAAAAGAACTGGAGGATGATTAAAATTCTGAAAAATATGAGCTTGATGCAAATTATACATAGTTTTACCTTGGAAAAGATAAAGTTATGTATGGTTCAAAATGCCATGCAGAGGGACTGTCACGTGTGCAAATTGTTATTGTTGAATTCATTTAGTAACTGCCAAGGTAATTTTGTCACTGCCAGAGTGCCTGAAAGTCCTAGCAGTTCTTTTATCTGCCAGTAAACTCGCTGACATGAGGCAGTTGTATTTAAGCATACTTAAAGGCAGTAGCGGCTCATGAGTATACATTTGGGTTGTTCACAGAATTTTAGATTCAGATAGCCCTGAAAATCTGAAATAGCATCTATGGCATAATGGTTATGATTATGGACAAATTGATACTACAACAACAACAACAACAACAACAACAACAACACCACCACTGCCACCGCCACTGCCACCACCACCACCACCACCAATAATAATAATAATACATAACCTGTCTGACAAGAGCAAGTTTTTTTTCATGGATTTTTATTATTTTGTACACAATTAAGTGCAGTTTAGGGCAAGAACAAAGTAATTGTAAGCTTTTGCAACTCTCCATTAGCATTCTTTTGTCAATCAAATATTAATATTACTAATTTATTAGCACTCATCAAGCCTAATTTTCTGAAGCAGGAAAAGAGCATAATTTCTTCTTGTAAAATGTCCTGTGTCTCCATACAGTCCACACAAAAGTTAATCAATATAAATACATGTTAAATACAGAAAACTATACTGCACATTGGCTGATGCTATCAATTTATAGAGAAAATCCATGTGTCCGTTTTTCAGTCGTGCAAATGTCTCAATCACTCTATGACTGAATTCTTTAGTTTATAACACAATATACATAACTCATCCAGAAACCCATAATAAATAAATAGATAAATAAATACAAAATATACTTTTCGCTCTGTATAACTATAACATATACTCATGTCAGATCTAAATTTCACCATACAGTGAGTGAATTGGCATAACTATTCAGTATGCTACCATCCAGTGGGATTTATGCCAAACTGAAAAGCAAAGAGGGTTCCCAACTTGCCGCGCCTTCGCACTCTCCATGAATTAAACTTTTGCAGTAGTGTGCTACCACCTAGTGGCATTGACATAAACTTATAGGTGAGAGGTGGATGGTAAGGTCAGTGCACATCTTGAAGTGTGCACAACTCGTGTGCATTTCACCCATAAAGTAACTATATTATATCAGTTGCGCATGCACAAAAGCTCCTAAAGCATGCACAAGTCAAGTTCTGGTCATGACAGTGTTACCATATCTCATTGAGTTTAGAGGAGTAGTATGGCAGATTTAAACACTGTAGATTTTAAATTGCCGCATCTATGTTATGTGTAATATCATTCAAAGAAAAAATAATCAATAAATCCACAAGGTGTCAAAAATTAGGGTGTTCATGTGCTCTTGTGCTCTTACACAGCACCTGTCATTGCTTAAATGCCATATTGCTGGGCCAGAATTGAACCCACAATTTTGGGCATAGAAATCAGAGAAGCAGTTCTGAACTGCCAATGTTACCCAGCCCAACACATTTGTAGGCCATTTTTTTTTATGAGTTGTTTCAAGCTTTTATGTCATCATTGAGAATTAATTATAATTATATTTGTAAATGGCTCATAAAATTCAGTCAGTTATAAATAACGCACTTTTTAAATATCATGCATCAATTTGTTATTTTACAAAAAATTATGTTATTTAATTTCAACAACTTCTTCTATGACTAGTGATATACAATATTAACCTTTCTAAAGAAAATAATACACATTTGCAGTTTGAGGCATATGGGTACAAAAGCTACCATATCGGTTCTTTTTTTCCTCCTGTATTTTGTACAGGTACCTATGTCATTGTGCATCCACTGAGGAGTGAGAAGCTGTTAGTTTATGTTTTAATGGTAACATGTAAAAACCTCCATTTTATGTTAAAATCCTATATTGAAATGTGCAGTTTAAAGCAAAATCAATCAAGTCTGTCAGCTTATGAGAAGCAGAAATTGCCAGTTCTATAGGAGCACATCAGTCTTATTATGTATTTCACATGATGCACTGCACTTTATTCTACATAGCTTTTGTAGCTATTAGAATATCAGTTTGTTAGGCAAAGTGTAGTCGATAATTTTGTTTCAAAATGAAGTGAATATTCACAAATGAGAAAAATGTTATGTTCAGTTATGGTCAGGGTGAATTACATTGTTCCAAAGATATATGTATCCCTATAATTGTTTTAAGGAATGGAAAGAATTTACGGAATAATTCTGTAAATGAGCTTCCAATTGCTGTGAAGATAAAAAAGAACAAATTAATAGATTTGGGCAAACTGTTGTAAAAGTGCTTTCAACCTTAATGGTGGGAAATGGAGACAGTTAAATTATACAAAGAGCTTGATATTCCCAATGAAGATATGTTACGTCAAGTGGAAGAGCAGTCTCCAGTAATGAGAATGGGAGTGAGAAGGTGTACTTGAGGTAGGAATTTATAAAAATATGATTTCCAAATCAGGAACAAAGCAGATAAAAACTAATTTTTGCTCAACCTTAAATCATCCATTTAACCATTGATCCTGAGTTTTAAGCTGTATTAAAACTTTATACTATTACACATATTCATTCTTCATGTAAAGTACTTAATTAAATAGACTAAGCAATTTCCTTATTTTAATTTAACATTTACCATCATCCCCACGATAAAGATTAAACCTTTGATAATTGCAATTGTACATTTATCTTATTTTTAGTTATTTTATGTATAAGTCTTTCACTTGTGAATGTAAGTCACAAGTACAATTTGGAAACCATAGGTACATATGTTTTTCTCCTTTCATGAAATTTTGTTCATTTGGACTTGGCAGGGTTTTCATCTAGATGCCTCTTTAATGATGAATATATTCAAGTATTTAAGAAAAATAAGTGTCATTAAGTATACCAAATATAGCCAGTGCTTTAGGATAAAATAGAATGTGTAACTATGATACTTGTAATCGATTCATATTATTGTGATTTTGCAAATAACAGAAGGTTAAAATACATTTTGTATGGACTATGGTAAGCAAATTGACTAAGGAAACATGGATCCTTATATTACTGGTATTCAAAATATATTTTGTAGAGAAATATTAGTGATAAAGTATAATATAAGAGGTTGAAGGCTATTACTGTGTAACTAAACATAGATCCAATGAAAACATTTTTGATGTTGAAAGGTAAAAGCGTTGTCAGTACAGAAAATGAAGAAAGGACTTCCCATCCACCAATGTATTGTTATAAAATTGAGTATAAAGTCACCATTTGCACATATACAGAATAAGCAATCAAAGCACAGTCAGTCTATAGTAAAAAGTGTTTCAGAAGAGAGGAACAAATATTTTTATAATTAAAAATACTTTGGGTATGGTTAATTGGATTGAAATATAGATTAATTTGAATGAAATATATAACAAATTAAGTATTAAGAAATGTCTATTTAATAATATTTTAATGCAGTGATTAATTTTACACTATGCTACATGTCCATTTTTAACTAAGCAGGTATTGAGCTTACAGTTCTCCCTATTTTCTTGAATACAGAATTTCAGGTAATTTTTTTAATGCAAATGGCACAACTGTACTGGATTATAATTCCATAGGGGCTGTTTACCATCCATGAGATTTGTATTTAAGTATACCATAGGCTGAAATTGAACCTTTCTCTTTGGTTGCAGCAATTTTTCCCCCTCTTCTTGTTTTCACAGCAGAAAGCAGGCTACTCATCTAATATCTTTATGTAAAATGGCAGCTCTGCCTCATTTTTTCAATCATTCCTGGACTACATCGTGTTCACCATTCTGTTCCTGTACACACTGAGCTTGCTTTGAAGTGTTAAGTCCTGCATCACTTATATATCCATGCACTTAATTACCTGTTTTGGATTAGACATGAACAATTTTGAGGGGTTTTTGAAATTATTGTACATCTATTCTATTTTCATGCATTTGAATTCTGTTTGTCATTCCTGTAGTAATGCCTACAACAGGTAGATATTTTATTTTCCATACAGATTTGGAGTTAGCTCACTATTTAGTGCTTCCGAAGCACAACTCCCTGTCCTACACATTCAACTGAAGAGATTTGTTGCTTATATTCATTTGGTATGATATATTATTGACCATGCATAAAAACAAGATACCTCATATTGTTTGAACAAACACATTGCATAAGTAATGAGATCTGATTATGCACAACACAAACACAGCTAACAGAACACATATACTTCACTAAGAGTATGTTCTGTATCATTCTGTATAAATAAAGAATAAGTTAATTATAGGTAAGTATAAGGCATGTTTATAAAGTAAGTACCATTTTAATATTTTTCTGCTGTAGGGCTGCAGTTGCGATTTTGAGCATATGCGATCACTTCCTCCATTCATTAGAAAGCTAAACACAGCTTTGAGTAATCGTTTTCCTTTTGTTAGAGCATTTCAAAATGTTTAGTACAGGAATGATCCTGTAACAATCGCAACAGTGAAGTCAGATCAGTGATTTGTTTTTTGAGTGCGGGAAATGTTATGCCAGCAAACATTCATCACCAATTGGGTGAGGTTTATGGGGAAACAATAATGAGCAACAATGCCCGCCACACACAGCCAAACAAACTCAAGATCTGATCACATCATTTGGTTGGGAACAATTCGACCACTCTCCTTACAGTCCGGATTTGGCACCAAGCAATTTTCATCTGTTTCTTCATCTAAAGGAATTTCTTGGTGGAAAACATTTCAACAATGATAATGTTGTGAAACAAGAAATGCAGACTTGGCTTTCATCACAGGTGGCAGCATTCTTTGACAAAGGCATACAAAAACTGGTTTCCCGTTAAGACAATGGCCTAAATAGTGGCAGTGACTATGTGGAGAAGTGTACAGTGTAAGGTGTAAGGTAATGAATAATAGTAAAGTATTTGGAAAATAGTGTTCTGTTATTTTTTTAAAAAATTATTGGTACTTACTCTAAAAACATGCCTTGTATGTGGTTAATACCTTCAGATTATGTTGATGTATTGTGTAATAAATAAATTAAAATCTTCTTATAACTTGTTCATTGAAAACTTTTCTGGAGAGTTAGTTTTATTTTGTTCTCTTGTATTGTTTTGGTAAATATTTTCTTTATACAGTGTATCATCATTGTGTTCTTTGTTTCCTAAATATTGTATTTTTATGTATTATTCTGTGCATATATATTTTTTATTGTAAGAGCAGTCCTCTTATGTTGTATTTTAACATGTACCATATCCTTGAAAAGATAAAAATTAATGAATGGAAATGAATTGAACTGAAATGAACCCTTGTCTTGGTGGTCATATTTTGGAACCAAATGCTATGTTTCAAAGGCATTTTAAGATATGAAGGAGTCATATTTGAAACAAACTGATTTCACATATCAATTTAGTTCTATAAAACTGGGCAGGCAGGCAGGCGGCTATTGATGTGTGTACATAAAACATTATACTGAATGTGGCTGAATAGATGAGTTGTGAATGTACCGTGTACCGTTTCTGTCTGAACTCTGGCTTACATTAGCATTTCCAATTTATTATAATAAGTAACATATGTGCTATACACCAATAAATTCAGTGTACAGATATATCATATAGTATGTATATAAAATAATGCATGTGCATACACACATACAAATGTATATGTACCTATATACCATATTATGCTGTGTTATATGCCATCAAGCCCATAAAATACTCAACTGTATAAAACAGTCATTAAACAAGAATACCATTACTGTTGATGTATGCTGGTAATTTATCCAATTTTTATTGAAAGTATATTAAATAATTCTTCATATATATATTAAATGAAGGTATAAAAATAATTAAATAATAGTATATTAAGTAATGCAATTTTCATATGAACTGGGCTACTTTGATGGCTTTGGTGTTGGTTCTAGTTACACAAATATCTGCCCTTTGCCTTGTTTTGTGGTGACATAGTCTTCACTCATTCATATTAAACTGTTGAATGCCTGAGACTAACTTTTATATACCTAAACTAAAGAATGTAGTGGGGGAAGGAATTGCCAAAAATTGTTTACATGATGTCGTATGACCTGCATTTAGCAATATTACTAAGACACCCTTCTGCATAAAAAACAACTTTTTGAAGCAAAAGAGTTATACTAAAGTAAAATCCCATATTAATATGAAGTAAGCATAAGCAAAATAAGTTTTCCTAGGAGAAGTAGGCATTGTTTCAATACAATAAGGTGTTGGATGTGAGGTGGTAAGTAAACGAGTTTCCACATCTTATAGACAATACAATTTAAATTTCCAGCAGCAATACTTCCAGTAATGTAGTACGCAGTCCCAAATGTCAATATATTTGGAACCCAAACTAAATCAAGCAGGGAACAAAAACAGCCTACAAATTGTTCATCAAAATTTGGAAAGTTGCAAAATAAATTAATACTTGCTGAGACACTTATAGATTAAGAGGAACTAGATCCTGATATACTGTTTTTCTGAGCACCTGTCAATGAAATAAAATGTATAAATTGTGCTAACTATAAAAGAGCATCATATTATTCCCTCTAAAGAAAACATTTGTGGGATTCCTCTACTACACAAGCCAACAGTCATAGAATTTAAGGAACTAACCAAGTTAAATAATGAAAGTATTTAATTTTAAACATGAAAGCATTCAGGTTTAATACTGAAAATATTCATTCATACCTTAAGGCTAGGGCAACTGAAATATCCAGTTGTAACATCATCATCATTAGTATATCAACTGGTGTGTAAAGGTTTTTATAGAATGTTTAAGTAGGATCTTAGATGAAATCAAATATTTTACTGTTATTGATGATTGGAACATAGATTTCACTCCAAAAACTAAGTAAAACAATGATGGAATTTAATCTGGATATAACTTTCAGGCCAATGTTCAGGAACCAACTAGGATAACTGCACATTCATCAAGTATTTTAAATGAAATGTTAATCACACAAGAACATTTAAACATAAGGTAACCCAGTATCATTAAATTAGGCTTTTCTGAACATTATGCTCAAAATATTAACATTTTCAGAAATAAACATGAGATTGCAAATAAGTAAATGTAAATAGACCTAAGAAACTAACACTATTAGTTGTACCTGAAGATAGTATTTCATACCAATGTGCAAAATGCCTTCCAAACCATTACAAACATAATAAGATATTGTCTTGATTTTGCCATTCCAAAGAAAAGATACAAAATCAGTAAAGAGTGAAAATCTTGGGTAACAAAAGGAATACAGAATCTGATGTTGTCGAAAGGCATGCACTATTCAATTACTGTAATTTCTATTACTTGAAAGGGGATGCTGAACACATAACAACCACAAGAACAATAATAATGATAATAATAATGGAAGTTACCAATTTATTTATTTGGAAAGTCCAGCTGCTGCTGCTTTTTGTTTTCACAAATTTCTCAATGGCAGCATCATAAAAAGCTGAGGTGAACTTCTTCTCATTGATTTTAGCAGTTCTTTCTCATTGGAGACAACAGCCAGTCCTAAAAAGGTTTTCACTCATCACACTTCTGGCATGTGTCACTGATAATGTAAGGAGGAGATAGCATAGTTTACGTAATTTGGGGCAACACTTCTTGGAGTCCATTTAAATGATGTGGTCGAGAAGTTCACTTTAGTTATTTGCTTTCCGAAAAGCCTGTTTCATATAGATAACGTTCATTTCACTTCGAAGAGATACAGTGTCAAAGAAACTGCAACTGCTCGAAATATTTTTAAGTCTGCTATCACAAGAGATAATAGTGCATTTTTATATCAACCTGAAATGGAAAGTAAGAAATGTTTTTTTATATATAATATTATAAATGCATGCAAATATTTTAATTTATTTCATGAAAATATCAGTACGAATCCAGTTAAAAAAGGCTGTGAAATTCAAATATAGGTGTAAACTAAAATGATCAAGTGAATATATATTTCCAATTGAAATGCATACTTTACGGGCATGGAAAAATTGTATATTAATTGTTCAACTTATATGATTAAACTTAAGTTATATATTCAATCTCACAAAAAGATTTTGAAAACTTGATATTATTCTTGAGACAGCGTCGTGGCTGAGTGGTTATACCACTCGCTTCTCCCCAAGGGTTCGACTCCAGGGACTCGCATGTGGGATTTGTGGTGGACAAAGTGGCGTTTGAGCAGATTTTCTCTGGATTCTCTGGTTTGTCCTGCCATTCATTCTACTTACTGCACTATCATCACCTTTCCGTTCATCCATTTCACCATAATTTCATATCTCCAACTTCCTCGCTCTCATACCCAGCATCGGGCTGATTACCCATCCTGGATATTCTATCTGATCCAAAGTGTCTGCTCCTCCACTGGCCTCTGACCCCAGGTACCTGCTTGTAAACCCTGGGAGTGTAATCCTACATTTGAGGAGGGTAAACAGCGACAGAAAAGGAAGATATTATTCTTTAAAGGGCTTGAAGAAAGATAGGAAAATATGTATATTGTTTTTCAAGTGATCTTATAGGCTTAAAACTCTGATTATACATTCAGTCATGGAGACATTTTTGAAAACTCATTATTAAGCTTGAAAAAGTTTGAAGAAACATAGGAAAAATGTATATTGTTTTTTTCAATTGAGCTTATAGGCTTAAAACTCAGGTGATATATTGAATTTCGGTAAACATTTTTTTAAACTCATTATTAAGCTTGAAGAAGTTTAAAGAAAGATAGGAAGAATCTATATTATTTTTGAAATGAACTTATATGCTTAAAAGTAAACTATGTATTCAATCACAGAAACATTTGAAAAGCTTGGCCTTAACCTTGAAAATAGTTTGAAAAAGTTAGGTAAATTGCATATTTTTTACAATTGAATTAATAGGCTTAAAACTCATATTATATATTCAATCTGCATAAACATTTTTGAAAACTCATCATTAAGCTTGAAAAGCTTGAAGAAAGATAGAAAAAAAGTAATATATTTTTTTCAAGGGAACTTTTAACCTTAAAACTTAGGTTATATATTCAATCTCAGAAACATTTTTGAAATCTCATTAACTTAAAAAAAGCCTTGAAGAAATATAAGAAAAAACGTATATTATTTTTTTCAATTGAACTTATTGGCTTAAAATTCAGGTTGTATATTCAATCTTGGAAACATTTTTGAAAACTCATCAATAAGCTTCAAAAATCTTGAAGAAAGATAGGAAAAATGTATATATATATATATCTTTTTCAATTGAACGTGTAGGCTTAAAGCTCAGGTTATATATTCATCTCGGAAGCATTTTTTGAAAAATGATCATTAAGCTTTAAGCTTGAAAAAGCTTGAAGAAAGATAGGAGAAATGCATATTATTTTTTTAATTCAACTTATAGGCTTAATACTCAGGTTATATATATTCAATCCCAGAAACATTTTTGAAAACTCTACATTAAGCTTGAAAACGTTTGAAGAAACAGGAAGTTGTATATTATTTTTTCAATTGAACTTATAGCTTTAAAACTCCAGATATATGTTCTATCTCAATAAACCTTTGAAGAACTTGACCTTAACCTTGAAAATAACTAGAACAAGTTAGGAAAAGTGTATATTATTATTTCAATTGAACTTATAGGCTTAAAACTCATGCTATATATTCAATATTGCAAAGCATTTGAAAAGCTTGACCTTAGCCTTGAAAATAGCTTGAAGAAAGATAGGAAATTGTATATTATTCATTTGTTTGAACTTATAGCTTTAAAACAAAAGATAAATATGAAGGTTCCAGGAAAAAAAACAGGTAAGTCCCTCTTTTTTTTCTAAATGAGTTTAATATGCCTTTGGATACTCCATGGAAAAAGCCATATTTTAAGTGTATGAAACAGCGAAAGAAACTGGTTAGTCATAGATTTATTTGCCATTTAAGTTTTGGCATACAGGAAAAGAAGCAGGCAAGTGAACTGTTCCAATGAAAGAACCACGTAAGTCATCTGCCCGCCAACAGATGGCAGTACACCTATCCCACCATTTATTTTGGTTAATTTTGTTGGATTTTGCTAAAAATGTCCCAATACCAAATATAAGTACCAACGACGTGTACTACAGGCATCAGCTATCAATGCATTCATTCAACATTTAGGCAGTATTTTTAACACTTAAATGATTTCAGTCAAATTATATAATATGTAAATTCAATAACAGCCTGCCTTGAAGCAATATGTGTATGTAATAATTTGTAAAATGTATGTAACAGTCATTGCATATGCTTATATTATTGTAAACATGTTCAATAATGTTATGTGAATGCATTATGTAACTTAATAATGTAGGAGCTGTGAGAATAATAGGTTAAAAGTTGCTAACAATGAGGTAACCTTGAGGCAATAATGAGTAAGAATGTTTAATAATGCTACTAGTCATTATTGGAGCAACAATAATATAATTTTAGTGACAGTTTATAAAATAGCCAATCAACAACCAGAAAAAGCTTTAGCTAAATGACGGTATTCTATTGGAGTAAGATTAGGCAATCAGAAACTGAAAAGGAGAAAATTTTACAAATTTAGAGTTCAGTTGCCTACAGACAGCGTTACTAACCAGACACAAAAAGTGTCCTCAAGAAATATAATATGTATTCGTGTGAGGCGAAAAGTAAGTTTACGTGTTAAAAAGTGTAATTAATTAATAAAAAGAATCTCACAGCTCTCTATACCAGTGAAGTGTTATTTAAATCCTGTCAAGCATTAATAAAAGAAGTGAAGTTAAATTATAATCTGTGTAAGCCTACATTCTTGTTGCACCACAACCCTGCCAAGACATCCATGTCTCTAACAATAATACTTTGCCGAGACAAACATAAATATATAATATTTAAAGAAACAGTTTAAATTACAAATAATATTTTTAAACTTGGGGCAAAGGCCACCTGAAAGTACATTTGGGGCGAAGGCTACCGGAAACGGTTTACTATATGTGCGGTTGCAACTACTACAAGTTCGGCTCCCCAACAGTTGAAATATAATACAACTCCTACAATACAACAATACAAACTACTCCAAATTGGCGACCATACGTGGGGCTAATAAACATCCTTCTTCAACATCCACATTCTCTCTACAGGCCAGACAGCTTTCTATGTGTATCACGAGGGTATTGGAAAGAAAGGTCCCAATGAGGTAGCCTTATTTCTCTTTTATTTCATTATGAACTATCTTGATGACGAGGTTGAAGAGCTTCAAGTGTTTTGTGAAGGGCAAAACAAAAATTTCACTGTTTTTTGCTTCATGTATTACGTGGTTCATAATGTCATTCATGGCTTGACAAACATCAGGATCACATTTCCAAAACAAGGTCATTCATACATAGAATGTGATAAGAACGTTGGTCTTTGGAATTTTAAACAAAGTATGGAAACCCTGGAGGATTTCACGATTGCAAATTCAAGAAGCAAACCATTGCCTTTCATTGTTATTAGTGTCAGGAAATGGTGTATGATTCAAAACATTTTTTAGATAAAAAATATGTACTGAAATGTCTGTGAAAGACCCAGCCCATGAAGGAAATTGGGACCTCATCCATCCACCCATATCTACTGAACTGGAGAGCTACATATAATGGAGCAATGGTATCCAGTATCATAAGAAAGCCTGACAAAGGTGCTTTAACACAGAGGTCAGGAGAATTTGAGCTACCTTCTTTGGCCTATTCAGGTAATTTTATTAGAAATATTATTCTATCCTTCAAATTTTATGATAAAGTTGCTTATATGCAATATATGTAACAAATTTTTGTTTTGTACGCAGATCTTCTACATATTTCCAAAGCTGAGTACCAAGATATAATGATTCTCATGAAATTCTTTGGTCAACCAGCAGTGAAATTTTTCCAAGGATTGGCACATAAATGATAACCTGTGAGATAACTGAGAGTTTCCACAGTTGTAATAATAATAATAATAATAATAATAATAATAATAATAATAATAATAATAATAATAGTATTTACATGATGGTAATACAATCTTAATTACAAACAAAATCTGATAGCTGACATGCCTGGTTCTCTTTCTGTTTCAGGTGACTTGCCTGGATTGTTTACTGAAAAAAGTGCTGTTGGAGTGACCTTTTTTGTTTTGTGTGATATTGTTGATATAAGAGACATTAAGCACATTTTTATTTCGTTTACTACATCTGAAACTTCAATATTTCACTTAGTTTGAAAGAAGTATTTTGTATAGGAATCACCCATTGCGTTTTATAATTAAAAATTCATTTTCTGGGTTTCTTAAAAAAATTGACTTACCTGCTTCTTTTTTCCTGGACCCTTCATATTCAAACTCAGAAAGCATTTGATAAACTTGACATTATTCTTGAAATAGCTTGAAGGAGTTACCGAAAGTGTGTATTATATTTTCAATTGAACTTATAGGCTTAAACACCCATTATATATATATACATATATGTATATTGTCTTTCTAATGAATAATACAAAATGAATGCTTATTGCAGGGAGTTGAGCAGAACGCCATAACATGCTGGCTGAGGAGAACATTTCCCCGCCTACCCAGAATCCAGGATCTTGAGCTAGAGAGGGGCTGTAATATAAAATTCATTAGAAAGTGGATACCAAATATGTAACCAGGACTATAATTACTTTGGACGATAAACAAGTTTTCCATCCAGAAAGATATACTTCTCTAACAACTGAACATCTGAAAGAAATGCCCGGAAATTGGAGCTAGTATACCACGGCATGCTACCGTCAGGCAAATTTGACATGTAAATTGTCTTTTATGCCTGTGAAAGTGTGTAGAAATATTCTGATTGATGTTTCAGTGTTTCTTATTTCACAAAGATGAAATAAACGGGAGGTCTTAAAGCTGTAGAGCATGTAGAGGTAAAATCATTGAGATTATAAAAAAAGCCTGAATCGCCGCATACTGTTATAGAATGTTGCTATATACATAATGCATGTAAATAATGGGCTGTCTGGCGTGTGTGGGATTATAACAATCACCGGTGAAAATAATAGCACATGTCTTAAAGCTGATACTAGTAACAATCTGCAAATAATGATGAAGACTGAAAGTCAAAGTACAGCAATGATTAATAATACTAATAATAACTTTTGCAGAACGTTAAAAAAGAAAAAGAAAAATATATTTCATTTTTCTGAATAGACAAACTGAGCAGATAAACCTCATATTTCCTCTCATTACATAAGAAAACAGTATGACTGAGAATGCGGATGGAAGTCAAAAAATCATCGATGGAAAGGTGAAGAAGAGAGGAAGGTTACACCATTAGAAGAAAGCTAAAAGGCAGCAAACTAGATGGCAAGGGCATATATGTATATGTGGTGACAAACAGTGAAAGGGCTATTGCTGCTCCACTGTTGGTGAGCCAAACTTGAAGTTGTTTAATTGTTGTGGTTGCACCACGTATGGAAGATATGTTTCTTGGAGTGTTCGCCCCACGTACGGTACACAGTTTCCGGTGGCCTTGCCCTCACGTTTAAAAAATCAACTTTGTATTTTAATATTTATTTAAATATATATGTATGCCTCAGCTGCTTCAGTATTAATTTTTATAACACGTATCTCATAGCAGGGCTGGTGTGGCTAAAGAAAAACGCTTACACAAATTATAATTGTATTGTACTTTGTTTATTAATCTTTCACACGATTTAATAACACTTCACTGATGTATCCTACTATAGATTTGTGAGATTATTGTTTAATTGCACTTTTTAACACGTAAACTTTATATTATTCTCAGCGCAATTAATTCTCACATTGAACACGTCCGTACCGATCGGATACGCAATCCAATTTGGACTGGTTGGGAACGCTTCTTGTAGCGTCTCCCGCCTGAATTTGTACTTTTTCTCTATTTCAAGTCTCTGATTGGCTAAGCCTACTCCAATAGAATACTTGTATTTAACTTAAGCTTTTTCTAGTTTTTGATTGGCTATTTATAAACTGTTTTAAATATTACATTATTGTTCCAAGAATTATTAGTAGCCAGGTACTCGTCCACGATGCCAGTTTTATGGCATGCCACTTTTCTTGCGGGCCACAAATGTGACACTTTCTGTTTACACACAGCTCGCAAAGTTGCACGATTTCGTGTTGCGCCATTAGAAAAGTGGCATGTTTCCACAAAAATGTTGCACGAGCGTTTACACGATGCTATATTTGTGGCGGAAATTTTTGTGCATGTCACTTTCTAGTCACATGTTCACATGTGTCCTTGGTGTGGCGTTAATGAAGTTTTGCTCCGCAACATGTTTGTCTCTTATTTTACTTCGTCGACGTAGACAAAAACGTAAAGGGCGGCAAGAAAATCATGGGTAAGAGAGTGGATTCTAAGTCGCAAATATTGTGGAGTTGTAAGCAACTTGCTGCAAGAGTTCTATGAGGAAGATAAAAATTTATATAGGAATTTCCTACGTATATCAGCGGTTGATTTTAATTATCTGCTTAGAAGAGTAGCAGCTGTAATGCAAAGCAAGACACGATAATATAAAAATCACCAACAGAACGTCTTGTGCTGACACAGATTTCTAGCCACAGGTATCGGTTTAAAGTAAGGGAGCAGCAACATTACCGAGTTTAATATAGGTACATATATCACATTCACCTGTCATTATTTTTAACTATATAATCAATGTGATTATTTTAGGCGATAGCTATCAGTCACTGATGTATTTCTTTCGAATACTTGACACAATGAGAACTACGATTTTGTGCTGTTGCAAAGAACTGTTTGCTGTATAAATCCTCATACTGCAGCAAAAAACGTTAGAGAGGAATTCAAGGAGTATTTTACCGCGAAGGAGAGGTTCCTGGGCAATATCGCTACATTTAAAGTGAGTGTGTTGGTACTTACCAAAGAATCTACTCATCTACTGCATCATTGTTGGTGCTGGTGTGGTAAAACATAAACTGCAGTGCATCATAAAATTCCCATTTTGTTTTATAACTTGTCTTTTGCACCACTTGCACATTTTCCTGCCTTCATTTTGTTCCTTTCGTTTGTGAACTGGGTTCTCTGTCTGTGGATTTTTACTTTAATTTCCTCTGCTGACATGTTGAACTCTATTCCTATATCATGTAACACAGTTTGTCGCTTTTGTTTATTTCTGTGATCCGCAGTGTCTACTCTCCACAAGCATTCTTTGGTCTCAATCAGTTCAATAAACTTTTTTGCCATTTTCCTCGTCCATTTATTGTTATGGACATTATTACCTATGAAGAAATAAATTGTCACCGTGCACGTATCTGTCTTAATTCTGTATTTGTATAACACAAATTATGATCCTTATACCCACCTCAAACAGCTGTTTACTACCACAGTAGACGACGTAACAAAGTTGCATGGAATACGCCACAAAAATTTTCTAAACTGTTCAAGCCACTTTCAGGTGGCGCAACTTGTTTTTTCCGCTGTGTACACGAAGCAACTTCCGAAGTTGAACGCCACTTAGAAGTTGCGTTGAATTTGAGTTGCGCGTGCAATTTTTCTACTTGCTTGACAATTTACACGGTGAAACTCCACTTTTCTTGCGCAGTTTGAAGTTGCAAGCCATTTAAGTTGCATCGTGGACGAGCACCTGTATTAAACGTTTTAATTTATTGTTGCCTCAAGGCTACCTCATTGTTAGCAACCTTCGGCTTCTATTCTCACAGCACCTACATTGTTAAATTACATAATGCATTTACATAATACAATGACTGTAGCATACACTTTATATATTATATTATACACATATTGCTTTAAGGCGGGCTGTTATTATATTTTATATTATATAATTAGACTAATATCATTTAAGTGTTAAAAATACTGCCTCAACAGCAAGCTCTAGGAAATTGATTCATGTAATATGTTTTATTAATGTTGATTCATGTGCAATATGCTATGACCATAGATTAAAAACCAAGGTCTAAAGTGATGTGTTTTTGTCTGATAATGATAAGACTATTATGTACAATAATAGAAATAGATTGAAGCCTCATTGTACAAAATATCCGCCTGTTTTGTGTTATGAGTGACCAAACTTGCATGCCTTGAATATAGTGAACAATCAATGTATGCAGACAATCCTAACATATTCATGAATGATGATCTAAACTTTGATAATGCTTGTTTGAATGAATGACTATGGCATGCCCGAGAGAGATTTCTTTAATGTCTTCATATTACGTATGAATCCGGAGCGGAAAGAAGGGCAGTGTTAGGGATAATGTATAATATAAATGTGAGAAGAAGGGAAAATTATGGTCATGTGTAATAAAAAGAAATGTGTTAAAGTATATACTACTCATTTATTTCGGTCATATCCTTTACATTACTTCCTACAAGCTCTCTAAATATTCCTATAATCCCTTGAGAGAACTTTCTTTTAGCTCCATGGGACTACTTCAATCTCTGGTGACAGTTGTTTTGCCTGAGATTTTGTATTGCAATCACAAACCTTAAAAATGATTTGCTGATGTATAGAGACCACACCAGGCTGTAGCCTGCATATTAATGATTTGAGGAGGTTTATTTTATGCAAGCTTGGTGACATGTTGACCGCCAATATTTTTTAGATACCTTCAGTGTGGAAAGAGCCATCACGTGATCTCCTCTGTTAATATAAGTGAATTTCATTCTGAATTAATATTTTGAAATTTGTCTATGCACGGTTCGTAAAGGGAAGCAGATGGTTTGCTTAGAATAGCTGACTTAACTAACGTTTATAAACTGAGAACAGAGTCATTCACTTGCCCTCATGAATGAGATGGTCTTTTACAATAGATGGAATATATATATATAATATATATATGTATGTGTGTGTGTAATATGCAATTCAAAATATAGCACAATTGGAACGAGGAAGTTCACTTATGGAAAATCTCATTGCATCTGTTAATAAAGTACAATAGTGAGTTATTTCATATTAAAATATCTATACATACAGCATTACACGAGCAACCTGAAATGTGCGAGTCGTATGTATATTCGATTTCAAGTACTGTATAAGAGATGACTTCTTTGCTCCTGTTCCTAGTAGCCTCAGGTTCAAACTTCAGAGACTTTAAGTCTAATGAAGTATATAATCAGATTTTATCAAGTATTCTATAAGACAAGTCTTATTCGCACATGTCCCTAGATACTTTAGGTTTAAGCCTCAGAGACTACAATTGTGATAAAGTATATAACCAGATTTTCTTGTGGTATCAGTCGATTGGAGGGGAACAAGGGTGTGAAATAAAACTAGAAAAAACAAATATTAAAGTTAAGTCAGATGACAAAAATCTTTATTGTAAATTATTCCACTTAACATTACATTAAGTAATCATTCGATCGCTGAACAACAATATGATATGGCATAAAGGTTTTTTTTTATTTAAACTTAAGTTTAATTTTAATGCAGTTAAGATATACGCAGTGAGATGTATAGTTAGACAAAAACAAACTTGCAGTATAGGAAGATGATCTCTAAAATAATAGCATCATGCATCCGTTAGTCATTTAGAGTTATTCATTGACTCAATCGCTCTCTAACACCAGAAATATTCAGTTCCTGAATAATATTGTTAATCTCAATGGTATGGTCATTTTTACCCACTGCCTGTGCCCTCCATTAGAAGTCTTAGACGTTCAATAAGTCATTAGGGTCCACCAACTGAGATTATATCTTCTCATTATTCACTTCAGGTGTATAAGTTTGACTCAATGAGGTAGCTCCAGCATATTGATTTCACTGCTTCCAGCTGCTTGTTTATTCAGGCGTTGCTCATCTGAAGGCTCTAATTTTCTTGATTCTAACTCCCCAGGTACAGAACAGCTTGCAGGATCACTTACACATTTGCAAGCACAGGGCAGTTCAATACTTCTTTACTGCTTCTTCTACTATGTACCTTAAGTCGATTTACTAAATCATTAGGGTCCACCAACTGAGATAATACCTCGACATTATTCATTTCGGGTACATCAGCTTGACTTAATGAACTACCACCAGCATATTTTATTTCACTGCTTCCAGTCGCTTGTTTATTCCCAGGTTGCTTATCCAAAGGCTCCACTTTTCTTGAATCTAACACTCTAGGTGTAGAAGAGTTTCCATGATCATTTACGAAAGTTACAAACACAGAACGGTACAATACTTCTTTACTGCATCTTCTCCTATGTACTTTAAGTCTTGATACAGCTCTGCTCTTTAATATCCACTGCATATGTAACACTTAACGAAGCGGTTTTTCCCGTGGCTAATGTATCAAGAATTAAGCTTGTCGCAAGTCGGGTGTAAGGGCACGCCAATACAATAACTAATGTTTAAGGCGGAATCCTACTGCGTTTTTAACCCAAAATGATAAAAAATTCGAAATTTGGATTCTGTTATAATGTGATGCTCCAATCCTTACACCACAGTGTGATATACTTATTTTTCCTGTGCGACCATTTTGAAAGGTCCTATACAGACATTTAATCATCCGTGCACTGCATGGCAATATGTTATGCCTACCCACTGAAGTGGCTTTTCTCAAAACGACATTTTTACCATTCAAAATGCTCCATGGGTCGCAGTTTAATAATTCAGATCTCCTTGAAACTTTATATATATGTTAACATCTGTATTTCGCATTAAAGGTGCTATGGTATAAAATTTGTGCATTACTTAAACAAAAAAAATCTTGGTTCAATGTCCAAAGAATTGAAAAGTATGATTTTTTTAAAAATGGTAAGATATATATTATATATATTTATTAGCCTTAAAATTATCTACAGAATAATGTCCATCTAACTTTTGTTTATATACCCATAATGTTGGTATTAAACAGTTTCAAAGAAATTATTTAAATATTTTGTGCAAGGGACCTTTTAAATATAACTGAATTTATTTTACTAAACTATTAAAATAATTAGAACTGTACATCAAAATGTATTCTATTCAGTACATAATTTAATTTTGATCATTATAATAAACTCTGAAAATGTGGTTCAAATTGGATAAAAAATTAAAAATTTCAAAACTCACAAGGGCTCCCTTAAAAACTAACAAAGTCACATATCTGTGCTAGACGATGTATATTTTATGTACTACCGACGTTGCATCGATATACGTAAACAGAGGAGTGAACATTATACGGATATTTACTCATTTTATACATAATCGTACAACATTGATAACTATAAAACTGAGGCCCTATATTGCAAGTTATGCTAACCCACCCTAACCTAGCACTTCCTATTAATGGCAGATTTTAAATTAATTACAGCTATTCCATTAATTACATTCAGATTTACACTGTTTGAAACTGGGAAACACAGACGTTGAGTGTCATTTAAGGTAGCATAGCATGAGAATGTCTAAGTAGAGATAGAGGTTATTTGGTTAGGTTAGGTCAGGTCAGGTTAGTATAGATTTACGCAAGTGTGAATTTCTTACGCACTGCATATGTTTTTGCTCACACTCTTTTTTGCTTACGTGCCGATACATTTGGTAACCTTTTGGCTGCACTTTAACTACGATTTGCTTGCATGTGGGTACATTCTGAGTACCTTTTGAATACGTTTTGGTTACGTTTTTGTTACATCTGGTTACCTTTTACAAGCGTATGAGTACCTTCTGCCTACCATTTGGCTACAACTGTTTACTTTTCGGTAATGTTTCGGTTACCTTTGACGACTGTGGTTACATTTTGGGCTACAAATGGTTAGCTTTCGGATAAGTTTGATGAGTTTGGTTACCTTTTTGTAACATTTTGGTGACTCGTCACTTTTTGGTAACACTTTGGTGATTTTGATCACCTTATCATAAGGTTTTTGGTAACCTTTCGACGAACTTTAGTGTAAGTCTGCTTACCTTAGGTTGTATCTGGTTACATTCAAATGTGCTTCTAGGTTTAGTGACATGAGTTGGTGCCAGGCAGATAACTCAGATGCTTGCTCAAAGAAAAGAGCCTTCTCTGTGGGCGCTGAAGGATGCTCGGTCGGTATTCGTTCATCGTTCTCTCTATACAGCTACTCTGTAGGTGGGTTTTCACAGTTTGATCTCTAAGGTCTTCTGTCCTGGAAATTGTAGGGAATTTTGCGCGTCTCTGTGGTCTTCAACCTGTGTACTGTAGCATCCGGCGGTTCCTTGATTTCATCCCTGCCTGAGATAGGTTAAGGTAGGTTTTCGTAACCAGCAATGTGACACGTGAGGTGTATAGCTGTAGAGATGGTGTTCAAAACAAGACAAAACCTTCATTTATAGTTTTACAGCGTATCAAAAATATATAAATATTACCCTAACATTAGTACTACAATTTCCATATTCTGTAGTTATAAGGAGATGTCAGATATATTTTATTATTGTTAGCTACACCTTGTAAAAATAATAATAATAATGATAATAATACTGCATTGAGGTATTATAAGAAATCATATGACCTTGTTCACTTTTATTCACTTGTTCAGTCTTAATTGAAACCGGTTTGGACTTGTTCAATTTTGATTGACTTGTTCAGCGTTGATTGCAACCGGCATGGACATGTTCAGTTTGATCGCACTTAAAATTATAGCCACACAATATATATTTAAATTTCAGTTTCTTGAGTCATCCATTTAAACCTCTACTGTACATTCCTATACAATTTCGCACAGTAATGAAATTATAAACATCATAAATGTAATCAATAAAACGGCCTGTTTAAGAATTTTCTAAACAGGTTTGTTTGGTATACCTCTACTTGTCGTTGTGTATATCTTGGTTGTGTTAAAATTGCGCTTAATTTAAATAAAATACTTTGTGTCATATGAGGCTCTTCAGCGATTTAATTATTGCTTAATGTAATGTGAATTGAAATAACTCACAATAACGATTTGTTTGTCATTTGACTTAACCTTAATGTTTGTTTTTATTGTTTTATTTTACTCCCTTATTCCCCTCATTTTGAATGATAGCATAATAAAATCTGATTATATGCTTCATCAGAATTTTAGTTTCTGGGGTTTAAACCTGAAGAATTTAGGAACATGAGTAAATAAGGCCTGTCTTATAGAACACTTGGAATCGAATATACATTATTGTAGTAACCCTTAGGGTGGTTTGCCCCGAGGGTTGCTGACAGTACGGGGAGTAGGGTTAGATGGTAAAGCCAGTTGGGACCGGGGTGAAAGATGTGATTGGGATCCTCGGGGAAGGGTTGCGAAATAGGAACCCGGAATTCTATAAAAACTTCTGACAATATTCTTAAATAAAATAGGGTGAGATTGGGGCCACTCTGTAGAGTGGTCTGCCGTGCCAGAGCTTAACAAAAATTAAATTGAGTTTTATTTATGGACGCTCTTTAACAGCTGTGGTCCTTAGCGTCCCATTCTATATTGGGCGTGAAAGACCGGTAATTTTGCACAGAGGCCTCTTTATCAGGCTTGAGGTTCTTTTACGTGCCGCAAGTCTACGACACGGACCACCGGCTTTACTTCCCTTCCGAAGGAAGCCATGCTAAGGATTTTTACGCCCGAAAAAATCCATCGCCCCCCGCCGGGTTTCAACCTGCGACCTCGGGAACTAGAGGCTAACATGGAAACCACTATACCACGTAGCTTAACGGTACCCACACATGACTTACCTGTAGAATTCTGGTAGAACTTGAGAAACACAGTTTTAGTGGTTAACTGTTAAGAGTGGGGCGCGGAGCCGTAAACAGACGTGACCTCTGCGTCGTAGCAAGTCGTGGAGAGAACTGGGGGAGTTGACCTACTTATGTGGTCAATGAATATGTCTTCAAGAAACAATTCAGCAGCCCGATGCCCCCAGTGTTAGCGCTTATTTCATTATACCATTCTGTGAAACTTAACGCAATCTGATGCAACTCACCGTCCGTGGAACGAACTCCACACAGGATCGCTACAATACGTCTCGCGCTAGATCTCAGATTGCTAGCGTGATGCTTATGTATACACATTTTAATATGAAAGAGTTTCCTAGAGTGATGCTTATGTATACACATTTTAATATGAAAGAATTTACTACTGTTCTTTATTACAGATGGAATGAGATTTTCCATAAGTAAAGGTCCTCATTTTGATCGTGCTATCTTCTGAATTACATATTATATATAGATTCCATTAAATATAAAAAAGGCCATCCAAGAGGGCATGCGAATGACCCAATCTCAGATTTTAAACATTATTAGTTCGAATATGCTAAGCAAACTTTCTGCCTCCCTTTCCAGACTGTGCATATATAGATTTCAAAATATTAGTTCAGAAAAAATGTTCTTACGTATTGACAGAGTAAGTCACGTGATAGATATTTCCACACTGCAGGTGTTTGAAAACATTATTTGCGGCTCAACGTGTCATCAGGATTGCGAGAAATAAACCCCCTCTAACAGTTCAGCATGCTTGCTACGGTCTGGTGTGATCTCTATAAATAAGCGAATCGTTTTTAAGGTTTCTGATTCCAATACAAAATCTCAGGTAAAACAGAACTGACATTAGAATTTGAAGTAGTCATCATGGAACTATAAGGAAGTTTTCTCAGGGGATTATGGGAATACATAGGGAGCCCGTACGAAGTAACTCAAAGAATATGACTGAAATGAATGTGCAGTATATACCTTAATACAATTCTTTTTATTACACATCATCATAACTCTTCCTTCTTAAATTAAATTGAGTTTTATTCATGGACGGGCTTTAACTGCTGTGGCCCTCAGCGTCCTATTCTATATTGGGCATGAAAGACCGGAAATTTTGCTCACATGCTATTTTATCAGACTTGAGGTTCTTTTACGTGCCATAAATCTATGACACGGGACCACCGGCTTTACTTCCCTTCCGAAGGAAGCCACGCTATGCCCTCCGCCGGGTTTGAACCCGCAACCTCGGGAACTAGAGGTAACCTTTACACCACGGAGGAAGACTAACATTTATAATATGCATTATTCCTAAATGTTTCTTTCTTTCCGCTCCGGATTCATGCGTAATATGAAGATATTAAAGAAAGCTCACTCAAGCATGTCATATCATTCATTCAAACAAGCATTATCATTTTTCAGATCATTCATGAATACATTAGCATTCTCTGCATTACTGACTGTTCACTATATTCAAAGCATGTTTGGTCATGATTTAAAAAACACTTGGATATTTTGTACAATGAGACTTCAATCTATTTATATTATTGTACACAATGGTCTTATCGCCATCAGACAAAGAAAACGTCACCTTAAACGTTGGTTTTGTATTCCTATGGTCACGGTAAGTTATACAGAAATCAACCTTAATAAATCATATTACGTGAGTCAATCTCCTGGAGCTTGCTGTCTGTCACCAAATATGCATATAAGGTCTTCACCGTCTAGTTTGCTGCTTTTTAGCTTTCTTCTCATGGTGTAATCTTCCGCTCTTCTTCGCATTTCCATTGGTGATTTTTTTACTTTCACCCGCATTCTCAATCATCCGGCTTTCTTATGTAATGAGAAGAAATATGAGGTTTACCTGTTAAATTTGCCTGTAATCAATAAAGATAAAAATTGCATATATTATTTGTTTATTTTTAACATTCTGCAAAATATTTGGATTATTATTATTATCATTATCAGTATTAACCACTGTTGTACTTTGACTCAGTTCATCATTATTTGCAGATTGTTACAAGTATCAGCTTTAAGATATGTGCTATTATTTTCATCACTGATTGTTATAATCCCACAGACACCGGCCAGGCCATTACATTATGACCAGGCATTATGTATATAGCAAAATTCCATTATAGTGTACAACTGTTCAGGCGTTTTTTGTAATAGTGATTGTACCTCTATATATAATACCTTTGAGGCTCACTGTTTATTTCATGTTTGTGAACTAAGAATCATTGAAAAGTCAATCGGAATATTTCTACATGCATTCACAGGCACGAAAGACAACTTGCACGTCTTAAATTAGCCTGGCAGTACCATGTCATGGTATACCAGCTGAAATTTCTCGGACACTTACTCCAATTGTTCAGCTGTTAGAGAAGCATATCTCGCTGGAAGTAAAACTTGTTTATCGTCCAACGTAGCTACGGTACTGGTCCCATATTTGCTGTCCACCTTCTTTATGAATTTTATATTATAGCACTTCTGTAGCTCAAGATCTTAGACTCTTTGGGCCAGCGGGAAAATGTTCTCCTCAGCCAGCATGTTAAGGCGTTCTGCTAAACTCCCTGCAGTAGGCATTCATTGTATAGCATATATTAGAATGACTATACAGGATGTAACAAAAACGCATGGCACAAGTTGCAGGACACATTCCTCATACGTAGACGAAGAAATTGTGTTATATTAACATGGGCATGGAAGCGCTTTGTTTCCATGTTACAACTCATTTTCTCCAACTCATTAATCATGGGAAACACACACGAATAGAACGTTAGAATCATGGGGAACATGCACTGTTGGTTACGTTGTCATTATCATAGGTGCACCGTCAGTGTTTTGTTTTACATGTCCCTGTTGCCATGCGACCTACGTTAATGCTTGTTTACAGGTAATAGCAACTGTTCCAGTCAGCAGTACGACCTTGGCAAGCACACGGCTTACTACGTACTAGTAGAGTTGATCACAGACTTGGTTCGTGCAATGGCAGTGTACACAAATACAGAGATGGCAGATGCCCATTTGATGTATGGATTAGCAGACGGCAATGGCGCTTGCGCTCAACGTTTGTACCGGAAGAGATTTCCGGGACGAAGGTGCCCCGACAGGAAAATGTTTGAAGCCATTGATCGTCGTCTTAGGAAACGTAGGGCATTTCAGCGTAATACTCGCGACCGGGGGACGCCTAGAAGGACAAGGACACCGCAACGGGAGACGGCAATTCTTCAGGCAGTTGACGACGACCCTAGTGTCAGTAAAAGACTTGTAACTGCAACAATCAATGTTGACAACGTGGCTGTCTGGCGAGTGTTACACGAGGTCCGGCTGTATCCATACTATTTACAGCGTGTGCAGACTCTATCAACACCTGATTTTCCTGCACGGATACGCTTCTGCGAATGGTTTATGCAACAAAATGTCAACGCTAATTTTAGCGCAACGGTACTGTTCACAGATTAGACATCGTTTCAACGAGATCAGATTGTAAATGATCACAATCTGCATGTATGGGCTGACGTAAATCCTCACGGAACTGTTGAAACAAGTCATCAACATAGATTGTCTGTCAATGTTTGGGCCGGCATTGTTGGTGACTGTTTGGTAGAGCCTCACGTTCTTCCATCCAGGCTCAATGGACAAAGTTACCATAATTTCGTAGGGAATGTTCTACCTGATCTGTTAGCAGATGTGCCTTTAGCTGTGCGACAAAACATGTGCTTCAAGCACGATGGAGCACCTCCTCATTTTAGCGTTAATGTCCGTCGGCTTCTAAATAACAGATTCAGTGACAATTGCATAGGTAGACGTGCCTGACCTCCTCACTCCCCGGACCTAAATCCACTGGACGTTTATTTGTGGGGGCATTTGAAAGGTCTTTTGTATCGAACACTAGCACCAGATGTTCAGAGTCTCCGTACCCGTATTGTGGAACGCTGCGAAACCATACGCAAAACTCCAGGGATACATCAGCCAATCCGGGATTCACTACGACGGCGGGTTGATGCATGTATCAATGCTCAAGGAGGGAATATTGAATATCTGCTGTGGGAAAGAGTTGCATGTAATATGCTGGTACAGTGTATTCTTGAGTGTTTCCCATTAATAATGATTTGGAGAAAATGAGTTTAACATGGTAACAAAGCGTTACTAGACTCATGTTCATATAACATAATTTCTTCATCTACGTGTGAGGAATGTGTCCTGCAATTTGTGCCGTACATTTTTGCTACATCCTGTATATATATATGGGGCATCAGTTGAAAAAATAATATACACTATTCCTAACTTCTTCAAGCTATTTTGAAGAATAATGTCAAGTTTTTCAACTGCTGGTTTCCGAGACAGTATATATATTGGGTTTTAAGGTTATAAGTAAAAGTAAATAAATAAAATACAATTTCCGATCCTTCAAGATATTTTCAAGGTTAGGTTCAAGTTTTTCAAATATTTGCCAAGTATGGATATACAACATTGTTTTTGAGCCTATAAGTTCAATTGAAAAAATAATATTCAATTTATTATATTTCTTCAATCTATTTTCAAGGTTAAGGTCAAGGTTTTCAAATTCTTTCCGAAATTGAATATATAACATGAGTTTTAAGCCTATAGTTTCAATTGAAAACGAATATACACTTATCCTATCTTTATTCAAGCTATTTTCAAGATTAAGGTAAAAGTTTTCAAATGTTTACCCAGATTGGATATATAGCATGAGTTTTAAGGCTCTATGTTCAATTCAAAATAGAATATAGGCTTTTTTCTAAATTCTTCAAGTTGTTTTCAAGATTTAGGTCAAGTTTTTCAACTGTTTACCGAGATATGATATACATCTAGAGTTTTAGGGACATAAGTTCAGTTGAAGGAATAATATACAACTTCCTCTCTTTCTTCAAACTTAATGATGAGTTTTGAAACGTGTTTCTGGGATTGAATATATAACCATAGTTTTAAGTCTATAAGACCACTTGAAAGATAATATACATTTTTTCCTATCTGTTTTCAAGCATTATTAAGAATAATATCAAGTTTTTAAAATGGTTTTGTGAGATTAAATATATAACTAGAGTTTAAGCATATAAGTTGATAGAATGATATACAATGTTTTTTCTATGCCGCAAAGTACGCATTTAAATTGGAAATATATATTCACTTGATGAATTTTAGTTAACAGTTAAAGTTAAACTTCTCTGTTCTTTAACTTGATTCACACTGATATTTTCACCAAATAAATTAAAACATTTGCATGCGATTATAAGCATATATAGAAAAACCAAGTTCTTACATTCCACTTCAGTTTGATGATATAAAAATGCACTATTATCTCTTGTAATAGCAGTGTTCAAAAATATCGAGAAGCGAAGTATTATTGTCGTCTTTGTTGTAGAACGAACACCACACTCCAAAGCGAGATGACAAGAGATTGCGTTGGTTACGCCCTTATGTTTATATACACGAGAAAGTTCTTACCCCTTTGGCTTATTCCCCCATATGCATGCGCAGAAGGAGAAAATATGAGACAAGGTAATTGGCTTGTCATGTAAAAATATGGATCCTGCTTAATTAATTCACTCTCTCTGCGACAGAGAGATGGAGAGAGAGAGAGAGAGAGAGAGAGAGAGAGAGTTATTTCAAAGGAAGGGTGATTTTGCTCCCTCTTGCAATAGTGCACACATATACCGAGACGTCTTGGCTTGAGTATTTAATTCCTAGGATTGTAACAAGTAGATGTGCGTTCCCTAATCAATTCTTTTGTATATACTAGCTCTGTTTGTTAATCTGCCACGAGAAGGGTGAGGTCCCCGTTACAGAAGGGACTTTTTATTGTTCGGAACTCCGCTATGTCTGGTCAGGGAATTCCTTATAGTCTTCGTTACGAATTTATGTGTACGCCAGGCATACGGGGTAACATTAACATTCAATGTATGAAATATTTATGCGAGAAAGCTTATTTTATTGTTCTTTCAATGAACTTGCTTTTAACATTTCCTTTTGTATTTTAGATACACTAACCAAACTGCTGCAAAGCGAATATGGATGTGTTTAACATATGAAATTACATTTATAAGTATTTTTCTTCCTAAATCGTGGGTTGACTGCTGGTTCGTATGTATTTGCCGCTTCTTTTAATCTCTTGAACAAGGACGAGTACAGAATTGAAATAAAAGGGACAAATATCGTCATGTAATGCACAATTACTATATTTAAAATGTGGATACTGTAGTGTAATGGTTACCATAGTAGCCTTCAGTTCCCGAGGTCGCGGGTTCAAACCCAGCGGAGGGCAGTGGATTTTTCGGGCGTAAAAATCCTTAGCATGGCTTTCTTCGGAAGGTAAGTAAAGCCGGTGGTCCCGTGTCGTGGATTTACGGCACGTAAAAGAACCTCAAACTTGATAAAGAGGCCTCTGAGCAAAATTACGGGTCTTTCACGCCCAATGGGACGCTAAGAACCACAGCAGTTAAAGAGCGTCCATAAATACAACTCAATTTCAATTTTCTAGGGTCCACGGTTCGAGTTAGCCAGCGGACTTCTTTTAATTTTCTTATGTATTTTTAACTATATGAACTAAACTGCTGTAAAGTGAATATAGATATGTTTAACATTTGGAATTACCTGTATATTTTTTTTCTTTCTAGCGTTCTCGGTTCGAACACGTATTCGGGTCTATTTACCGCTTCTTTTAATATCTCTAGAGCAAAAACTACTAGAGAGGTGAAATAAAAAGGGAAAACATCATCATTCAAAGAATAATTACTGTATTTAAAATATAGAGTCTACGGTTCGAATCGCTCAATGGCAGGCTTTTTTTTTAAAAGAATTTCAGGTATTTTTATAGCTAAGAGTGTTACAGAACTGGGATGAATTTTAAATTTACGCCTAGGAATGTATTGCGTGTATGAGGCTATGAGCAGGGCCGTATTTAGAGGGGGGGTTTTAGGGTTCAAACCCCCCGAAACTTCTGACATGTTTTATTTCAATTCATCAAACCAATATGGGAAAAAATTCGTTAGATAACAGTAGATCTACTGCTGGTAGCACATTTACAAGAAAGAGGGAAACTTAATAATATTGTTGCCTTACATAGCCGCATAGGAGGCTTAGTGCGGACACAATACTATATACGAGAGCAAGCTCCGATTGTTTATGATGTGTTTCAATGCTTGCGCGACAGAAATTATCGCACTGCAATGTTATTGTTACTACACTGGTGATGCTATCACTTCTGAGCATTCTCTCTGTTGCGTAAACGCAGTCGTAATCATTCTGTCCACACGGAGCTTACCTTAGTGCAGTTTGTTGGTTTAAATCAGAGATGGCGAAAACGTGACTTGCGAGATATTTTGACTCGCAGGCGCCGTTCCCTCTCTGCAACCGTCCGTTTGTTTTTCACATGCTGCTAAGTGATGCAGTGCGTGTTGCATATTTGGTGACTCGCGGAAGGAAATCGTTTTCGTCACCCTTGGTTTAAAACATTTCAGTAGTTCACGTTGTGCCACCTTGCAAAATTCGTTAAAAATGAAATGCAGTGCTGTTGGAGGGAGTAAACAGTTGTCAAACAGTTGGGATATTCTGTTGCAAGAAATCTAAACATGAAAATGAACAGGATTTGAGTAGCAACATCAACAACAGTGCATCTACAAGTGACATAAGCATCGGATCATCGTCTTTGCCTAGTGATTGTGCTAGCAATAATGGTGCCTCTACGAGTGATACTACCATCGAATCGACGGTTTTGTTTAGTGATCGTGAGTCCCACAGAAGTGATATTGCCACACATTCATCAACTAATATATTGTTAGGGACCAAGGATAGTTCTTTCAGTGAAAATGACATTGGTTTGTATGTTAAAACAGAAAACATTGACGACCTAAAAAGGGAACAGCTTTTGAAAAATCTGCGGTTTCTAAATCCTAACTATGTTTTCCCACCTAAAACGAAACGAAATCCGAGGTTTCAGCTAACGTGGCTTGACAAATTTCCTTGGTTATCCTATTCAAGTAAACTGGAAAGTGGGTTGTGCAAAGTTTGTGTGTTGTTTTGTAGAGGGACAGAAGGGGGAAAAGGTCGTCATCAACATTTGGGAGCGCTTATTACCAAAGAATATAGTAATTGGAAAAATACATTGGAAGATTTTACCCATCATCAAACGCAGCATATCATAAACGGTGCTTATAAAAGGCCGAAAACTTCATAAAAGTGATTGAAGGGAAAGCACAAAAAATAGTAAACCAACTGAGTAGCGAGCGAGCTAAGCAAGGCGCTGAAAATCGTGAGAAACTACGATCAATTATAGAAACAAATATCCTTTGTGGTCGTCAAGAAAATGCCCTTCGTGGAACAAGTTTCTTTGAAAATTTCATGAAATCAGAATAATCAGGAACAAATAATGGCAATTTTCGTGCCTTACTACGTTTCCGCGTAAGTGCGGATGATTCAATGCTTCAAAAACATTTGGAATCAGGTGCACTAAATTCACAGTGTACAAACCCCAAAATTCAGAACGAATTAGTTGCAATTTGTGGTGATATAATCAAACGAGATATAGTAGCAAACGTGAATGCTGCGGGGTGTTTTTCTGTGGTGGTAGATGAAACTACAGACATCGCCCGAATAGAACAAGTATCTGTTTGTGTGCCTTTATGTTGACAGGAAAGCAGGTAGGATTAGGGAAGATTTCCTTGAATTTGTTCCAACAACCGATCTCACAGGTAATGGTTTGACAAAACTCATTTCTGCTACCTTAAAGAGGAATAACTTCACCTGCAATGTTATGGTTGGACAAGGATATGATGGAGCATCTGCTATGAGCGGTTACCTGCATGGTGTAAATGAATATATTAGGAAAGAATACCCTATTAGTAGTATAAATAGAGGGATTCTGGTGTAGTTTTGCGTTTATATATGGGCTCTATGCTAGGCTAGATGGATGCTGAAGGAGAAGGGGATACGCTTTGTATGAGAGAGGTAGTGATTACGAGGACAAGTGCTAGACTAGACAGAGTTTGAGGTGTGGAGTATGCTTTATATGGGAAAGACAGGGAAATCGTGAACAGACGATAGGCTAGACAGATGCTGAAGGACGGTGAACATGGACTTATATACAGGAGAGATCGGGAATACGAGGAGAGGTACTAGACTAGACAGGGCTTAAAGGGTGGGATATGGCTTTCATATGGGACAGCTAGCAAACCGAGGAGACGTATTAGGCTAGGAGGGTTTGAATAGTAGAGTATGCGTTTATATGAAGAGACGAGGAAAAGAGGGTAGTTGGTAGGTTGAGAGAGCCCTCAAGGAGGAAAATGCGCTTATATGGGAGAGATAGGGAATACGAGGAGAGACGCTAGTCTAGACAGAGGTTGTGGAGTAGAGTATGCGCTTATATCGGAAAATATGGAAACGGGAGAGATGCTAGGCTATACAGATACTTAAGGAGGGGAATGTATGTTTATAAAGGTTAGGTAGGAAACCTAGGAGAGATGCTAGGCTAGTCAGATGCTGAAGGAGAGAGGGATACGCTTTATACGGAAGAGATAGGGGAAACGTGGAGAAATGTTTGGATAGACAGAGTTAAAGGAGGAAGAGGTTTAGACCGCAAAGACACCACACATTAAAGTTTACAAATGTTTTGACACCCTCTGGCGGTATTTTCTCGACACTGAGGGTGAAGTCCCCCGGAGCTAAAGTTCTTAAATATCTGTGTCAGGTAATGTTCGTCCATGCATAACATCAATTAGACTCATTGACTTCAAAGTTTATACTGCTAACGTCCTGGCATCGTGGCTCTAAAGGGGTGCACGCAAACCTTCGATCGAAGTATCCCCGCCGCATGTATTTTGATTGAGTAATGTAAATAAGTGTATATGTAGGGTAAACCGGGTAGTATCACAAGTGTTCATGGTAATTCAGTGCAGCGATTCGTACCAGAGCTATTTAATGTAATTTTCATATGATTCTGGTAGAATGTAGGGTATTTAAGTCGTTTTAACAGGTAATGCAGATAGCGTTACAGATATTCATGGTGATATAGAGAGTAATTAGATTATAAACATTGCTCATCCAACGTTACAACACTTTTATATACTTTTTTCTAAATCTTACAAACTTTTTATATGTTAAGCAGCTAGTGCACGAGACGGGGGGGGGGATAAACTGTATATCGGTTTACAGTAAAGGTATATAGAAGTATATGTCCTAACCTATCCCTACCTTGACTTCTTACTGTCTATTCATTCCTATCATCGTCTACCCTAACCACGTAACAAGACGTAACGTAACCACCTAACAAGACGTAACACAACGTAACATAACCGCATGACAACACGTCACACAACGTAACATAAGCACGCAACCACGTGTCAAGACGTAACACCACGTAACAAGACGTCACAATACGTAACGTAAGCACGTAACCGCGTGACAAGACATAAGACAGCGTAACATAACCACGTAACAAGACGTCACACTGCGTAACATAAGCACGTAACCACGTGACAAGACGTAGCACAACGTATCATACCCGCATGACAAGACGTCACGCTATGTAACATAAGCACGTAACCACGTGTACAGACGTAACAGCCACGTAACAAGACGTAACACAGCGTAACATGGTCACGTAACAAGACGTCACACTACATATCATAAGCACGTAAACAGTAAATGTAACAACGTAACCAGTGAATGTAACAGTAAATGTAACAACGTAACCAGTGAATGTAACAGTAAATGTAACAACGTAACAAGACATAACAACACGTAGTAACCATGTAACCACGTATCATAACCTTATAACATGATGTAACACCCTGCTATATGACGAAACCAGAAATGTAACAAGACCTAACACCGCCCCGTTACCAGAGATAACCTCGTTTTTTAGTGAAATAGCAATGTTTTATTCAGGTTTTATTATTTGAGAGTCTTAATTGAAATGTTTTACGTTAACGTACCTGTATTTTAGTTCGTTGTAGGTGGTTCTGCCCTTTATCTAGGCTTGAGACTAGCACTAGGATTGCTCCTAATGGCAGGGTTAACACCTTTCCTTCCATCTTTTTATTATTATTCTTTCTTCATCACACCTCAGCTAGCTGCATACACCGCACATGGATAAACTTCCATTTATTCTTTAAATTGTAGACTCAAGGAGAAAATCTTCATCTTCGACTTATTCTTTTAAACGCTGTTTATAATGCTGTAATGTCCATACGCATATGTCGTTTTAACATCCTCAGCAATAACTCTTTTATCATCGTATGGAGTCAATGCTATTTTATTCACGTACACTGTGGCAAGAGCATGCTCCTGGGACAGGATCAGATTCATGGGCGTTCTTATGGTTTCACTGGTTTTAAGACAGTCAGTATAGCTCTCGAATGTAACGTGCTGCTTAATTGCACTACGTTTTATGCCTTTAATCTTTTTATCATTAAGTCGAGGAGATCTAGTGCATACATCTTAGGTCGTCGTCCGACAAAGCGCTGGATGATTTTACCATTAGCCTCATCTTTAAATTTTCTCAAAACCTTCTTGTTTAGAGCTGAATAGCATATATGTTTGACAGGGTAATCAGCTGTATCTAGGTGCTCGAGAAACGTAGCTTTTCCTGGTGCACATATCCAGTTATCACACGATGAACGAACGAACCAGTATCCATATACATAAGCTTCAGGTTTTAGATCCATAAAATGGCAACAACACATCATAATAATAGTGGTACATTAATGTCTTGGAGATGTCCAACACAATCATAGCGATGTATATAGGCTTGTTGAATACGATCTGTCGCGAGGCCATATGTACATCAACTAGATTAGCAGCATATATCGTCCTATCGATAAACGTAGGCTTAGCGATTAGCTTTTCCAGAGTCTTCTCATTTGTAACCAGTCGTATATCCATACGATAACGTAGGTTCTCCATAGTTTTTCCAAACATGGCGTTGTTAAACAGTTTGTAGAGATCCTTCTCAAAATCATTTGCTGCCTGCTGTCGCAGCCTATTGTTGAATTCCACATAAGGTTTTAACCACTCTGACTGACGGAATTGTAGCACACGATGAATTTTTGTTAGCCGTAGTCCATGATTAAGGGCTTGCTTCAAAGCCATGTAATGTACTACATACTTCTTTCGAGGCCCAAATGGGGTATCAGTTTCTTTGTACTCGAGTCCTTAGGCTTCATGCACTCAGGCAGGAAAGCAGGCCGCTGTGTAGATCGTGAAGTTCTGCAGGATACTCGATATCATCTTCTAATACATATCCACGAGGATCATCTTCCTGTAGTCTTTCTAAGCCGCTTTTTTAAGGTGATATCCACTCAAATCCACCATTAGGGAGGGCGTGACACATGGACCAAACCGTATTGGTTATTGTCGTCCTCATATGTAATAAATTGGGTTGGTCTCGACGGATCATACTTCTCCATGCAGGCGTTGTTTGCTTCGGCATAAAGATGCGAAACTTGACATAAAGCTCCTCTTATGCCGGATTCCACCATGAGTAATTGGTCATAATCCTGTAACAATTCCAGCTGAATTTCTGTGTACAGCAACATAGCGTCCCATGTAAGTCCTGGAGAGGTAAAACAATGAGCAGGGTCGACTTTATGTGTTTTGAGGGTTTGATCTCTAAATGTCTCAAAGACATCAGCTAGAAGAAGTACATCAGATGTTAAGTAGAGCTCGCTGTACTAACCCAGGTTTCTTACATTTAACAGCTCCCATGCGTGTCTAGCATGATCGTAGTCAGCATCACTAATTTCTTCTTCATTTAATCTATTGTAGAAGGAGTCCTTAGGAGGCAAGCAGGTTTCGTTCAAAACATCCCATGTAGTGACGTAATCATAGGGAAATACTCCCTTACGAGTCATCAACTTCATCTTGTCTTCTCCGAAGTGTTTCAGTGTTTCATGGTACGGTGTTAGATTTTTCACCAACTTATCCAAGCTTGTACTGAGAAACTGAAAGCTAGCCACAAACCGAAGCTTTATATCTCCTACATACTTGGAGAATGATATATAGCTTTCTTCAGAGCTAGGAATTACTTCCACCCGCTCACTTGTACATCCCAGCTCCTTAACAAAGAAGTGCGAGTCATACCCTCTGAGGTTGTGCATGAAGACTGGAATATATTTAGGTGTTTTGTAGGCTAAATTACATTCATTATGTAGACTTCCACGATATTCACCACTGGTATTATTATGGTCGCGTACTTTATAGTTCTCTTCAGTAAAGATTTTTCCACACAAGTAGCATACTGTAGAGGAGTTGAAATCCATCTGCTGTTGATATGTATGTTTCAGAGGTAAAACGGATTTCTATATATTATTAATTTCCTTTGCAAGGAACGACAGGTATTTCATAAACTTCTAAGTAGCATCAAAACCGCGATATACATAGGAGTGCTTAGGAAGACCAGTTTCCAGATGTTCAACGTCGGATGATGGTTTAACGTAAACGCAGAAACTCATAGGTTTTAGCTGCTGATATGGCGCTGTATATGAAGTTTCAGGATTGGGTATACATGTGTGACGTGGAGCGAGGATGATTTCAAAGTCTGCGTAGATGACGTAAGGTAGTTTCAACATCCTTTTAAAATTTATAACTGTACAATTGATTTCTCCTTTATAGGCATAACTACCCTTGCAACACCATGTTGATTACAGTTGGTGGCATGCTCTTGTAGTTTTTCCAGCCGACTTCGTCCATATCGACCATCAAAATGGGTAAAACAACGCTTACAGGCCTAAACACGTTCTTTACATTTAGTTTTCTGACGTCGAATAAGCTTTTCAAAACTCTATATATACACATAGTGATTTCTCCCACTACTGTCACTCAATAGCAGGAAGTCACGATGGTCAGGTATTCCAGTCTCACCGACCTTTATCAGATACACCTCTTGCTTCTCATCCAGGCAGAAGACATTGATAGACATCCTATTAAGCTTCTCAAATTTAGGTATTTGAGAAAGTGGAGTTGGATAAGTAACACAGCTGAAGTCATATTTATTTTGAAGTTGCTCATATTTGCTCACGCGTTGTGCATCCTTCTCAACGACTTTGGATAATACAGAATACATAAAGCATAGCTCATCAGTTAAATTCAAGATGTTAATGTAGGCTTTTCTTGCTTCAACAAATGGAGGCAGGGGTATGTAGCTACTTCCTCGTAATGGATTGTACTTGTTAATACGAAGGCGAATTCCTTCTACAGCAAGCAGAGCCCAGTTGCTACCCTTAAGTCGTGTTTCCTCCATTTCAGTAATCAAATTCTTCATTTTCGTTTCCAACATAGGGCCCAGGTCCGTTTCTAGGAAAACAGTTTGACTCCGAGTTTTAAATGCTTTGTCAGAGGTTTCTCCGACACTGTTAACGAATCTACATTCAGCTAGCAGATTAATTTTCACACTTTGGGAATACCAATCTCTTTATGTACAGCCAGGATTATCCGCTGTTTCGCCTCATTCAGGTACATATTCAGGTCCTTATTTGATTCCCAACGTATAAAATCTGATTTCAAGCGTCCATTGAATGAAGTTTCATATTCTCTCATGTCACAGTCATCCATTGTAGATAATAACTCTTGCTTAGTAGGTTCTAATCTACGTTTCTTCTCAGACCTGTTTATTTCACACGCATCTTCGTGTCGGTGACCCTTATAACTGTCTTTGAAGGCTACATTACAATATTTACATTTGAAGAGCTTCTTACAATGTAGCTCATGCCGTCTTTTATCATACCCACGGAGGAATTTCTTGCAGCATTTACCACGAGAATATCCTGAGGCACTAGGAATTATATCCTTATATGAGGACTTATTCATCTTTACTATGATGTAATAGCGTATTAATCCTTCTTCTAGGAAATGCACGCCCCTTCACTTTGGTAACACTTTAGAAAGCCAATTATTTTCTGAGAGAACAGAGGCGTTGACACCTTAGAGATAATTAACAGAATGAAGTCCAGTTTTTTTTTCAAGTGGAGGAGAAAATGATTTAATCACTAACCCCAGCCCCGATGGGAGTCGGGACTGAGAGTGTGGGAATCTCCAATAGTCGGCATACCCACTAAAAACTCCTCCACCGGTGGAAAAAGGAAGAAGGTAAAAGTGGAATGACGTGGCTTTGTGCGGTCCCGCATAGCACCCGCGTTAGTAAGTGATAGATGGATGTCTCCGCCCTATGGGCTGGAGCGGTATAGGTGGGTACTAGGTTGCAGCCATGAAACCTGACTGCAACCCTAGTGAAAAATGGCGAGGGTTTAGGTAAGGGTTGGAAAGGTGATTGTATGGAAGGTGTAGGTTGGCGTGGAACTTACTTCCTGTGAGGTTGCATCCTGCTGATGTACTCTTGTGAGAATGCTGCGCTGGCCGGAGGCTTTCGGCGGTTGCTTGGGGCCTCCGGTATGGTTGGCTGCTGGAAGTAGGCCCGAATTTGGTGCTGCTGCTCTTCCAGGGATCTGATGGCGATGTCGATGGAATCTAGGTGTTCTGTGATGGTGTCTGTTGCTCATGATGAGTTCTGGCTGGAGGTTTCTATGGTGCTGAGTCTTGAAGTGAAGGTCTCGAACTGCCCAGCTAGAAAAACTTGCTGAGCAGCTGAGGTGTCTTGAAGGTCCCTGATGAGTTCCTCCAGGGCTGTAAGCTTCGTCGTCATGTTCAGGAACTCCGCGTGAAGATCCTGAACGGCGTCGCGTAGGCCCTGGACTTCCTCGATGATCGCTGCTGAAGACGGTGTCGGCGCTGGTGATGGAGCTGGTGTCGGCGTCTGTGGAGGTGATGCTGGCTGCGATGAAGGTGCTGGCGGCTTCTGCGTTTCCTTCCTGCGAGGATGCAGGGGGCAGAGCGCTTGGCCGGTGAAATGTGTTGACCCTCCACAGGTCGCACAGTAGCGGCGTCGGCGGCGAAGATCGTGCTGCGTGCACGAAGACGTGGTGCTGGAAGCGCCACAGTAGTGGCACCTTGGTTTCGCCTTGCAGGAGCTCTCATTGTGCCCGTAGGCACAACAGCGCCGGCAGGGAACCTGGCGTTCCATTCGGCTAGCCTCGATGCGTAAGCACCGCCCTAACAAGGGCAGGCCCGCCCTCAAGGCCGCTTCCTGGTCACCAGGGTCTGCAAACTCGATCCTGACGAGGATGGTGGGTCCCAGTGCTCCCTGGATCCGAACGGCCTTCAAGGTTGAAGACAACTGGTGGCGTGCTGCGTTGATGAGGAACCTGACTGGCAGGTCCCTCGGGACCCCTCTGATTACAGCACTGTACCTCCCATGAGGCACAGGCTGTGACTGCGCTGGCTGGACAGCATCCAGGATCGGCGGCGTTGGCTGCGGTGAAGCTGGCGGCAACTGCGGAGGCAGTTCCGGCGAAGCTGCGCTGGCACGTGGCGAGGTTGCCCTAGGCTGCGGCGGCTGCGGCGAAATCTCCTCGGCGGATGCCGGAGGAGATGAAGAGGTTCCTGCCTTAGCAGGAGCGGCGACAGAGCGACCCTTCTTCCTCGCCATCTCGGAGCTGAGTGATGTCCAGTGCTCGAGATCGCTCTATTTATAGAGGAGGCACGAACCTTTTTGGATCAATTATATAACGTATTAACCCTTCTTCAAGGAAATGCACGCCTCTTTACCATGATAACACGTTAGAAAGCCGATTATTATTCTGAGAGTACAACGACGTTGCCATCTCAGAGATAATTAACAAAACGAAATCCAATGCTCGAGATTACACTATTTATAGAGGAGGCACGAACCTTTTTAGATCAATTATATACTGAGGTTTAATACTGAAAACGATGATTAAGCGTCTAAGTTCTTATATTTCAATTCGTGTTACACTGATGTTCGAGCGTCTCCGTACAGGTTCGGGTGCTTAGTGTAAGTATAAAGTATTGTGAAGATGTATGTATTGTTCGGGTATAATCGTACGGATTCGGGTGCTTGACTCGTGAGGGCGATGAACGTTTTGTCAACCGAGCAAGGGATAAGTATCTTTTGAGCAAGCATTCACCATGCACAGCGAAACCTAGAAGCACAAAGATGCGAATGAAAGTAAATCGTGATAGCATTCACCATTTCGGCATTCGCAAGCAGACCAAGGAAACCACGAAAAACCTGAGGTCAGAGTGAGATACTAACGGGAATCCAACCAGGAGGCTCTAGAAGCATGCCTGAAGGATGTAAATTATATAGAACGAAAGGAAATCGTGGTAGATGAGAAAACACTCAAGCATTCTCCTACAGACCAGGGACAATCACGAAAAATCCGAGGACAGAGTGAGCGACCAACGGGAATCGAACCAGTGCTTCTAGAAGCACACGTGAAAGACGTAAATTATATAGAACGAAAGGAAATAGTGTTAAATGATAAACCACTCAGGTACTAGCCTGCAGACCAGGGAAAATCACGAAAAATCCGAGGCCAAATTGAGCGGACAATGGTAATCTAACTCCTGAACCCTAGAATCACACATGAAAGATGCAATGAATAAGAATTAAAGGGAAAGGAAATCGGAATCGATGAGAAACTACTAGCATTTGCCTGCAGACCAGCGAAAATCACGAAAAATCCGAGGTCAGAGTGAGCGACCGACGGGAAATCGAACCAGAGACACTAGAAGCACACCTTAAAAATGAGAATGAAAGGGAAAGGAAATCGTGATACATGAGAAACCACCCAGTCATTCGCCTGCAGACCAGGGAGAACCATGAAAGATCCGAAGTATGAGTGAGCGATCAACGGGAATCGAACCAGGGAGACCTTCAGATTGTACACGTAAAAGATGTAAATGAAAGGGAAAGTAAATCGTGGTAGCATACACCGCTCAGGCATTCGCCAGCAGACAGCGAAAACCACGAAAAATATCCGACACCAGAGTGAGCAACCGACCGACGGTAATCGTTCTCTACGCATTTCAACATGTCGGGCTGATCCTAGACAGTCTGTCTACAGGTGTGACGTCATCTGGCATGGCAGCCTATTGTTATGAGTTGTATGGGATAAACCTGTTTTTACGGCCTGGTTCAGACGATAACGTCTGTGGTTTGCATTCGGAAGTCTCTAGTTCGATTTCCGTAGGGACGGTCACTCTGACCTTCAGTTTCTCGTGGTTTTCGGTTGTCTGCAGGCGAATGCTAGTAGTTTCTCATCGATTCCGATTTTCTTTCTCTTTAATTCATTTCATTCGCGTCTTTAACGTGTGCTTCTAGAATTCAGGAGTTCGATTACCGTCGGTCGGTCGCTCACTTTGGTCTCGATTTTTTCGTGGTTTTCGCTGTCTGCTGGCGAATGCCTGAGCGGTGTATGCTACCACGATATACTTTCCCTTTCATTTACATCTTTCACGCGTACAGTCTGAAGGTTTCCCTGGTTCGATTCCCGTTGGTCGCTCACTCTGACTTCGGATTTCTCATGGTTCTCCCTGGTCTGCAGGCGAATGCCTGGGCGGTTTCTCATCTATCAAGATTTCCTTTCCCTTTCATTCTCATCTTTAAAGTGTGCTTCTAGGGTCTCTGGTTCGATTTCCCGTCCGTCGCTCACTCTGACCTCGGATTTTTCGTGTTTTTCTCTGGTCTGCAGGCGAGTGCTAGTAGTTTCTCATCGATTCCGATTTCCTTTCCCTTTAATTATTTTTGATTTGCACCTTTCACGTGTGCTTCTAGGGTTCAGGAGTTCGATTACCGTCGTCCGCTCACTCTGGCCTCGGATGTTTCGTGATTTTCCCTGGTCTGCAGGCGATGCCTGAGAGTAGTTTCTCATCTATCACTATTTCCTTTCGTTCTATATAATTTACATCTTTCACGTGTGCTTCTAGAAGCACTGGTTCGATTCCCATTAATCGCTCACTCTGACCTCGGATTTTTCGTGATATTCCCTGATCTGTAGGCAAATGCTTGAGTGGTTTCTCATCTATCACGATTTTCTTTCATTCTATATAATTTACATCCTTCAGGCATGCTTCTAGAGCCTCCTGGTTGGATTCCCGTTGGTCTCTCACTCTGACCTCAGATTTTTCGTGGTTTCCTTTGTCTGCTTGCGAATGCCGGAATGGTGTATGCTATCACGATTTACTTTCATTCGCATCTTTGTGCTTCTAGGTTTCGCTGTGCATGGTGAATGCTTGCTCAAAAGATACTTGCTCGGTTGACAAAACGTTCATCGCCCTCACGAGTCAAGCACCCGAATCTGTACGATTATACCCGAACAATACATACATCTTCACAATACTTTATACTTACACTAAGCACCCGAACCTGTACGGAGACGCTCGAACATCAGTGTAACACGAATTGAAATATAAGAACTTAGACGCTTAATCATCGTTTTCAGTATTAAACCTCAGTATATAATTGATTTAAAAAGGTTCGTGCCTCCTCTATAAATAGTGTAATCTCGAGCATTGGACTTCGTTCTGTTAATTATCTCTGAGATGGCAACGTCGTTGTACTCTCAGAATAATAATCGGCTTTCTAACGTGTTATCATGGTAAAGAGGCGTGCATTTCCTTGAAGAAGGGTTAATACGTTATATAATTGATCCAAAAAGGTTCGTGCCTCCTCTATAAATAGAGCGACCTCTAGCACTGGACTTCATTCTGTTAATTATCTCTGAGGTGTCAACGCCTCTGTTCTCTCAGAAAATAATTGGCTTTCTAAAGTGTTACCAAAGTGAAGGGGCGTGCATTTCCTAGAAGAAGGATTAATACGCTATTACATCATAGTAAAGATGAATAAGTCCTCATATAAGGATATAATTCCTAGTGCCTCAGGATATTCTCGTGGTAAATGCTGCAAGAAATTCCTCCGTGGGTATGATAAAAGACGGCATGAGCTACATTGTAAGAAGCTCTTCAAATGTAAATATTGTAATGTAGCCTTCAAAGACAGTTATAAGGGTCACCGACACGAAGATGCGTGTGCAATAAACAGGCCTGAGAAGAAACGTAGATTAGAACCTATTAAGCAAGAGTTATTATCTACAATGGATGACTGTGACATGAGAGAATATGAAACTTCATTCAATGGACGCTTGAAATCAGATTTTATACGTTGGGAATCAAATAAGGACCTGAATATGTACCTGAATGAGGCGAAACAGCGGATAATCCTGGCTGTACATAAAGAGTTTGGTATTCCCAAAGTGTGAAAATTAATCTGCTAGCTGAATGTAGATTCGTTAACAGTGTTGGAGAAACCACTGACAAAACATTTAAAACTCGGAATCAAACTGTTTTCCTAGAAACGGACCTGGACTCTATGTTGGAAACGAAAATGAAGAAGTTGATTACTGAAATGGAGGAAACACGACTTAAGGGTAGCAACTGGGCTCTGCTTGCTGTAGAAGGAATTCGCCTTCGTATTAACAAGTACAATCCATTACAAGGAAGTAGCTACATACCCCTGCCTCCATCTGTTGAAGCAAGAAAAGCCTGCATTAACATCCTGAATTTAACTGATGAGCTATGCTGTATGTATTCTGTATTATCCAAAGTCGTTGAGAAGGATGCACAACGCGTGACCAAATATGAGCAACTTCAAAATAAATATGACTTCAGCTGTGTTACTTATCCAACTCCACTTTCTCAAATACCTAAATTTGAGAAACTTAACAGGATGTCTATCAACGTTTTCGACCTGGATGAGAAGCAAGAAGTGTATCTGATAAAGGTCGGTGAGACTGAACTACCTGATCACCGTGACCTCCTGCTATTGAGTGACAGTAGTGGGAGACATCACTATGTGTATATATAGAGTTTTGAAAAGCGTATTCGACGTCAGAAAACTAAATGTAAGGAACGTGTTTAGACCTGTAAGCGTTGTTTTACACATTTTGATGGTCAATATAGACGAAGTGGGCTGCAAAGACTACAAGAACATGCCACCATCTGTAATCAAAATGGTGTGACAAGGGTAGTTATGCCTACAAAAGAGAAATCAATTGTACAGTTATAAATTTTAAAAGGATGTTGAAACTACCTTACGTCATCTACGCAGACATTGAAAGCATCCCCGCTCCATGTCATACATGTATAACCAATCCTGAAACTTCATATACAACCCCTTATCAGCAGCTTGTACCTATGAGCTTCTGTGTTTACATTAAACCATCATCCGACGTTGAACATCTGGAAACTGATCTTCCTAAGCATCCCTATGTATATCACGTTGTTAATGCTGCTCAGAGGTTAATGGAATACCTGTCGTTCCTTGCAAAGGAAATTAATAATATATTCCAATTCGTCTTACCTCTGAAACTTACATATCAACAACAGATAGATTTCAACTCCTCTACAGTATGCTACTTGTGTGGAAAAATCTTTACTGAAGAGAACTATAAAGTACGCGACCATAATAATACCAGTGGTGAATATCGTGGAAGTCTACATGATGAATATAATTTAGCCTGCAAAACACCTAAATATATTCCAGTCTTCATGCACAACATCAGAGGTTATGACTCGTACTTCATTGTTAAGGAGCTGGGATGTACAAGACGGCGGGTGGAAGTAATTCCTAGCTCTGAAGAAAGCTATATATCATTCTCCAAGTATGTAGGAGATATAAAGCTTCGGTTTGTGGATAGCTTTCGGTTTCTCAGTACAAGCTTGGATAAGTTGGTGAAAAATCTAACACCGTACCATGAAACACTGAAACACTTCGGAGAAGACAAGATGAAGTTGATGACTCGTAAGGGAGTATTTCCCTATGATTACGTCACTTCATGGGATGTTTTGAACGAAACCTGCTTGCCTCCTAAGGACTCCTTCTACAATAGATTAAATGAAGAATAAATTAGTGATGCTGACTACGATCATGCTAGAAACGTATGGGAGCTGTTTAATGTAAGAAATCTGGGTGAGTACAGAGACCTCTACTTAATCTCTGATGTACTTCTTCTAGCTGATGTCTTTGAGACATTTAGAGATCAAACCCTCAAAACACATAAAGTCGGCCCTGCTCATTATTTTACCTCTCCAGGACTTACATGGGACGCTATGTTGCTGTATACAGGAATTCAGCTGGGATTGTTACAGGAATACGACCAATTACTCATGGTGGAATCCGTCATAAGAGGAGGTTTATGTTAAGTTTCCCACCGGTACGCCGAATAAACAACGCCTACATGGAGAAGTATGATCTGTCGAGACCAACCCAATTTATTACATATGAGGACGCCAATAACCAATATGGTTGGGCCATGTGCCATGCCCTTCCTTATGGTAGGTTTGAGTGGATATCACCTTAAAAATCGGCTTAGATGGACTACAGGAAGATGATCCTCGTGGATATATATTAGAAGTTGATATCGAGTATCTTGCAGAACTTCACGATCTACACAAAGACCTGCCTTTCCTGCCTGAATGTAGGAAGCCTAAGGACTCCTGTACAAAGAAACTAATACCCCATCTTGGACCTCGAAAGAAGTATGTAGTACATTACATGGCTTTGAAGCAAGCCCTTAATCATGGACTACGGCTAACAAAAATTCATCGTGTGCTTCAATTTTGTCAGTCACAGTGGTTAAAACCTTATGTGGAATTCAACAATGGGCTGCGAGAGCAGTCCGCAAATGATTTTGAGAAGGCTCTCTACAAAGTGATCAACAACGCCATGTTTGGAAAAAACTATGGAGAACCTACGTTATCGTATGGATATACGACTGGTTACAAATGAGAAGACTCTGGAAAAGCTGTTCGCTAAGCCTACGTTTATCGCTAGGATGATATATGCTGCTAATCTAGCTGCTGTACATATCACCTCGCGACAGATCGTATTCAGCAAGCCTATATACATCTGTATGAGTGTGTTGCATATCTCCAAGACATTAATGTACCACTATCATTGTGATGCGTTGTTGGCATATTATGGATCTGAAAACTTGAAGCCTATATATATATATGGACACTGATTTATTCGTTCATCGTGTGATAACTGGAGATGTGCACCAGGAAAAGCTACGTTTCTCGAGCACCTAGATACAGCTGATTACCCTGTCAACCATATATGCTATTCAGCTCTAAACAAGAAGGTTTTGGGAAAATTTAAGGATGTGGCTAATGGTAAAGTCATCCAGCGCTTTGTCGCACTACGAACTAAGATGTATGCACTAGATATCCTCGGCTTAATGACAAAAAGTATTAAAGGCATAAAACGTAGTGCTGTTAAGCAGTACGTCACATTCGAGAGTTATACTGACTGTCTTAAAACCAGCGATATCATAAGAACGCCCATGAATCTGATCCTGTCCCGGGAGCATGCTCTTGCCACAGTGCACGTGAATAAAATCACATTGATTCCATACAATGATAAAAGAGTTATTGGTGAGGATGGAATAACAACGTATGCGTATGGAAATTACAGTATTACAAACAGCGTTTAAAAGAATAAGTCGATGATGAATATTTTCTCCTTGAGTCTACAATTTAAAAAAGAAATGGAAGTTTATCCGTGTGCGGTGTATGCAGCTAGCTGAGGTGTGATGAAGAAAGAATAATAATAATAATAAAAAATGGAAGGGAAGGTGTTAACCCCGCCATCAGGAGCAATCCTAGTGCTAGTCTCAAGCCTAGATAAAGGGGAGAGCCACCTGTAACGAACTAATATAAAGGTATGTTGACGTAAAACTTTTCAATTAAGACTCACAAATAATAAAACCTGAATAAAACATCGCAATTTCAGTAAAAGAAAGTCGAGGTTATCTCTGGTTACGGGGCGGTGTTACGTGTTGTTACGTTTCTGGTTACGTCATATCGCAGGGTGCTACGTCATGTTACGTGGTTATGATACGTGGTTACATGGTTACTACGTGTTGTTACGTTGTTACATTTACTGGTATGTTGTTACATTTACTGTTACATGTACTGGTTACGTGCTTATGATATGTAGTGTGACGTCTTGTTACGTGACTATGTTACGCTGTGTTACGTCTTGTCACGTGGCGTTACGTCTTGTTACGTGGCTATGTTACGTATTGACACGTGGTTACTTGCTTATGTTACGTAGTGTGACGTCTTGTTATGCGGTTATGTTACGTCTTGTCACGTGGTTACGTATTTATGTTACGCAGTGTGACGTCTTGTTACGTGGTTATGTTACGCTGTCTTAGTCTTGTTACGTGGTTACGTGCTTATGCTACGTAGTGTGACGTCTTGTTACGTGGTGTTACGTCTTGACACGTGGTTACGTGCTTATGTTACGTAGTGTGACGTCTTGTCATGCGGTATGTTACGTTGTGTTACGTCTTGTTACGTGGTAACGTATGTTGGTTACGTTACGTCTTGTTACGTGGTTATGGTAGATGATGATAGGAATGAATAGACAATCATAAGTCAAGGTAGGAATAGGTTAGGACATATACTTCTATATACCTTTACTGTAAACCGATATACAGTTTATCCCCCCCGTCTCGCGCACTAGCTGCTTAACATATAAAAAGTTAGTAAGATTTAGAAAAAGTATATAAAAGTGTGGTAACGTTGGATGAGCAATGTTTGTAATCTAATTACTCTATATCACCATGTATATCTGTAATGCTGTCTGAATTACCTGTTAAAACGACTTAAATACCCTACGTTCTACCAGAATCATATGAAAATTACATTAAAAAGCTCTGGTACGAATCGCTGAACTGAATTACCATGAACACTTGTGATACTACCCGGTTTACCCTACATATACACTTATTTACATTAATCAATCAAAATACATGCGGCGGGGATACTTCGATGGAGGGTTTGCGTGCACCCCTTTAGAGCTACGATGCCAGGACGTTAGTAGTATAAACTTTGAAGTCAATGAGTCTAATTGATGTTATAAGCATGGACGAACATTACCTGACACAGATATTTAAGAACTTTAGCTCCGGGGGACTTCACCCCCAGTGTCGAGAAAATACCGCCAAAGGGTGTCAAAACATTTGTAAACTTTAATTTGTGTTGTCTTTGCGGTCTAAACCTCTTCCTCCTTTAACTCTGTCTATCCTAACATCTCTCCACGTTTCCCCAATCTCTTCCGGATAAAGCGTATCCCTCTCTCCTTCAACATCTGACTAGCCTAGCATCTCTCCTACGTTTCCTACCTCGCCTTTATAAACGTACATTCCCCCTCCTTCAATCTCTGTCTAGCCTAGCATCTCTCCCGTTTTAAATACTTTTCCGATATAAACGCATACTCTACTCCACATCCTCTGTCTAGACTAGCGTCTCTCCTCGTATTCCCTATCTCTCCCATATAAGCGCATTTTCCTCCTTGAGGGCTCTCTCAACCTAGCATCTACCCTCTTTTCCTCGTCTCTTCATATAAACGCATACTCTACTATTCAAACCCTTCTAGCCTAATACGTCTCCTCGGTTTGCTTGCTGTCCCATATAAATGCCACATCCTACCCTTCAAGCCCTGTCTAGTGTAGTACCTCTCCTCGTATTCCCTATCTCTCCTGTATATGAGTCCATATTCCCCATCCTTCAGCATCTGTCTAGCCTATCGTCTTTTCACGATTTCCCTATCTTTCCCATATTAAAGCATACTCCTCACCTCAAATTCTGTCTAGTCTAGCACTTCTTCTCGTAATCCCTACCTCTCTCATACAAATCCTATCCCCCTCTCCTTCAGCATCTGTGTAGCCTAGCATTGACTCCCGTATTCCCTATCCCTCCTATATAAACGCATTTTCCTCTTTGAACCGTCGCATCTACCCTTGTTTTCCCTATCCTTTCCCATATAAACGCAAAACTACGCCAGAATCCCTCTATATATGCTACACCTATGGCCCTTTACGTAAATTGTAGTGCTCATTCACTGAACCTTGTGCTAGCAAATTCGTGTTCCCTACCATTGATACGCAAGACTTTAGGAACTGTTCAGACTGTTACACATTTTTCCGCTCATCTGCTCAAAGGAATGAATTTCTGAAGAATGCAATAAAAGAGAATATGCCAGAGTGTCTACATGGTACTCAGTTAGGGCTTTTTGAAACAAGATGGGTCCATAAGCATGGAAGTGTTATAAGATTTAAAGAGCTATATCCAGCTTTAGTAAATACATTAGAGTTGCTAGAGTCATCTGTAAACAAATAGGCTGCTCAAAATGCATGTCAGCTGCTAAGTGTCATTAAAGGAGCTAAATTTGCTGTTTCTCTTTTGATTTTAGAGAAGGTATTTTGTTTCACCGTGACTTTGTGCAGACAACTCCAGGCTGTTAATACAGATTTAGTAGAAGCTTGCGATTATGTTGACCATATGATTGACACTTTAAATACAATTAGAAAAAACTTTGAAAAAGAATTCAAAGAAGTTTTCACCTCTGCCGCATCCATGGTTTCTGAAAATGGTGGGTATATGGACTTTCCAAGGTCTGTAAGCTGGCAAACTCATCGAGACAATATTTCATCAGTGACCTGTGAGGAGTATTATAAATTGAATACATTTCTTCCATTTCTAGATCATGTTCAAACACAACTTAGTGACAGATTTAAACGCCACAAGACTTTAATATGTTCTTTACAAAACGTCATTCCAAGTAAATGTGTTAAAGCCAGCAGCAAAGATCTGAAGGAATGTGTAACATTTTATAGAAACTGTCCACCTGAACCTAGTACTGTCCAAGCTGAATTTGTAGTGTGGAAATCAAAATGGGAGAAACAAGCCACACAACCAGTCTGCAATAGAAGGCTTTATGCAGTGTAACTTTTCATTGTTTCCCAACATCGGTAAATTGCTTCAGAACCTGGCCACATTACCGGTTTCAACATCAACACCAGAGAAAACATTTTCATCACTCAGGCGGCTGAAGACATAACTTCGAAATTCCACTGGTGAAAATCGGCTCAACGGTCTTGCGCTGATGTCTGTTCATAGCAATATAAAGATAAACCTTGAAGATGTGCTGGATGAGTTTTCGAAGCAGTCTCGGCGTTTTGTGCTGTAAGATGTATTATATTAGTTCTGGTGAATTTTTCTTGTCTATTTAATGTCTCCAAGCATTTTCTTGTCCACATAACATCTATTACAAGGTAGTTACATGGTAACTGTGTAGGGTAGTGTTTAGTTTAGATCTAGTTATGCAACCCCCCCTCGAAATTTTTTTCTGGGTACGGGCGTGGCTATGAGGGGAGTAATCACGGTTGTATCAGTGTTTGCAAATATGCTCTTCAATGCATTTAAATGAGTAAAAATATTTTACACAAACATTCATTTCTAGAATGGAAGGGAACTTTTTCATCAGGATGTGAGTTCCCAGGCATGGCATCACCACCCCGCCAGGCGCAGCTGTTCGAGATCATGGAATGAAGTGGGAAGCTATTGCAGGTCGCGACTTGTTCAAGTATCAGACAGTAGAGCTTGGGAAAGGACTGTTGGCCCTCAGGTGATATTACAGGGAAGCTTTTACAGGTATAGACTTGCACAGGCAGCAAGCAAGGGAGTTGGGAAAGGATTGTTTAGCTCAATGGTGTCTGGTGTGCTGCAGGTGGCTCCAAGTGAGTGTGAGGGTGGGGTAGTGATCGTTAATATGCTAATTGGGTTTAAATATATTAGAGGATAGGAAGACCGCTTGTTAGGGGCATTCACAGAGATAAAGGTGTCAAATATTCATATAATTAATCTGAAAAACTACACCTGCAAACGAACAAAAGGCTTGGGAGAAGGCTTCTTTTAATTAAGCATGCAGGTGTGTCCCATGGGGTGGGGAACGGACCAGTAAGTTAATATGCTAAGTGAGTTTAAATAAACTTGGATATGGGGAATCGCCTTCTGTTATCATGTAAATAGGGTTTAAAAGATTAGTGGGAGAGCGAACCACCTATTATCATGTAAATCGGGTTTAAGATGGCATTAGGGTGGGAAGGGAACGGTAACGGGTTGCTAACGATAAATATTTAAATCGGAATAAATATTTCAATTGGGTATAAACCGACATGGTGTTGGCAGAAGGGGTTGTTAATGACCAGTCAAAAGGTTAAAATCAATTGCGTATCTATGCAAGGTAGTTTTGAATGGACATTCTGTAACTGCTGCCATTTTTTTATAAAATAGAAAATAACAAATATCTTTTCATGTAAAGGGCAATTTGTGGTGGTGGAATTTCCTTGAAAATGTCATGTTGCATCCTTGGCAGATGATAAAGTAAAATATCTAGTTTGGTATTTATCCAACTTTTTATTTTTTTGATTATGCTGCCCACAAACACGCGTAAGAGGAGACTGAGTCTACCTAAATAACTTTCTAAGAAAATAAGTGGATTCATAAACAAATAAATAAAGACAGTCTCAACCAAATTAGAAACCCATTAGTACTATCATCAAACTATTTTTCGCTGCTACAAACCCCAACCCCTACTGCTAATATGTATACTTCAGGAGTCGCGTATTTAGGCAACTTCAAAATCTTATTATGTGGCACTCAAGTAAAGCAGAGACTGGAATGTTCGCGCAAGTTGAAAGTCTCATAAGCCCCTTGTACACGATCAAACTTTTTTTTCAATTCAAGAGTTTACAAGAAAAATTGTCAAACATTTTTCAGTATGTGACAAGATTGGATAAGACTTGACAATGTCATAAATGTGTATTTACAAGTTGTCTTTTTTGAAACTGAAACCCTTCAGAACACATTAATAAATAATTTCTCACGTACTAAGCAATTTGTTATTTGCGTCACGGTATAATATTTTGCAATGAAATACTGATCTACCGTATACTAATATTATGTAGCATTTTCACATATTATATCCAATGAAATCATATTACGATTATGGAATACAATGGAAATAACACTAACTCAGTGGCGAAGCGTGACTTTCAAAGTGAGGGAACTCCAAGTAATAATTTTCATTAAAATAGGAGAGAACCATGAATGTTGTATCTATATTTTTTCTTAATCTGGGTACAAAAGGAACCAAAAATAGATTTAAATTTTTACAAGTAATGAATAATATATTTTTTCTTAATATCAGTAAAAATAAATAAAAATAGATTTAAATTTTTACAAGTAGGTAATGAATAATATATTCTCATAAATACGAGTAAATTAAATATCGTACCTTAATTTTTGTATACCAGATCGATCCTTCTAGTTTTCCTCCCAAAGATATCAATCACATCATCGTAGAAGGATGGGCTTTGGCGCAAATTTGAAAGCAAGGACTTTTCAATGCTGAGAAGAGCTAGTGAAGAAAGTCTCCCCTGACCTTGAGTATTTCGAAGATAGGATTTAATTCTCTTCATTGCTGAGAATTACCTCTCAGCAGACGAACTGGATGCCAGAATGGTTATTGCTAAAAGGACAAGATTATGTAGTTCTGGAAATACAGACACTAATCCCGCTTCTGTCAAGTACTGATGTAATTTCACGACAGTGTCTTTATGCATTTCAATATCTCTGAATAACACACACAATTCACTTCTCAAAATTGGGAAATCAAAGTATTTGCCAAAGATCTGCTTTAAGCTAAAGAACCCTTCTTCTGGAAACTGTTTTGCAAGTTCCTTAAAGTTCGCCGAGTCTAAAATACTAAGGAATTTGAGTTTTTCCAAGTCAGCAAATCTGGAATCCATATTGATCTTCATTACGTCAATAAATTCCAAGAATAATCTCTTAGAAGAAGTTGATACATTTTCCCCTGGTTTAGTATCTACTGTGTGTTTTATTAGGGCCAGGCATACCACACACATCAGATACTTTATGCCAGATAGATTCAAAATCATCTCTGAGTTTCATAAGATGCATTGAAAATTTGTCAACTTGTTTACGGCAAAACTCAATATCAAAAGCCTTATTTTGGAGTACTTGGAACAGTATGTCAGCCTGAGGAAATATACAATAGAATACATGAAGAAAAAAGTTGAAATCAAACCCATGTAATGTTGGAAGAAGACCTTGAGCACCATATACTGTTTCCGGATCCCAACCATCTGCATTTTCGACCACTGAATTTAGCAAGTTTTCTATATCTTGTTTGTACTCGTACACAGTTGGTAATAGCCTGTTACCATAATTCCATCTTGCTGGAGCTAATGTTGGAAATTTCTTGTTTATTTCAGAGTCGAGTGCTGCCATTCGCTTTGTAGATTTAGAAAAGAAAATGCCAAAACCAGAAAGTGAAGTAAAAATATTTTACACTGCTTAATAAAGCTCACAGCTTGTGACAAAACCAAATTCAGTCTATGTGCATAGCAATGCACAAATACAGCTTGTAGGCATTTTTCTCTTACTCTCATCTGAAGACCACTGTGTTCCCCTGACATTACAGCCGCCCCATTATATGTCTGTGACACCAATTTCTTTTCACAATTAAATTCTTTTAAGATATCAAACACATGATGTGCTAAAGAACTTGCTGTTCTATCGACACTGACATCTCTGAAACACAGAAATCTTTCTTCAATACTTCCAGTTTTTGTCACATACCTAAGTATAATAGATAGTTGTGATTTCGTTGTAATATCTGTTGCCTCATCCACAATAATTCCAACAAAAGAAGTCTCAGAAATTTCCTTCTTTATTTCGTTTGTCATCAGTTCCGAAACAGGATAAATAACATCATTCTGTATGTCACTAGACAACCCTGAAAAAACCGTCGAATTTGACAAGTGACGAGATAAGACTATATCAAAATCTCCTAATTCCTTCAACATTTCAATATAATTTCCTTTGTTCAAAGAGCTTTCGGACTCATCATGGCCTCAAAATGCAAGTTCCTGCTTTCCCTGCTTTATCATTTGCGAAAGAATGTCCCTGTTTCTTTTTACGTCTTCATTGTGCTTCTGTATTGTAAGCCGGAATTGTTCACTTAAACACGATTCAATTCGTGTATTTCCGAACTGCGTAAATTATTTCAGACAAATTATGCGATTTTGCAATCCTTGATGCCTTTTCTGAGCTTTGTGTAAATTATTCAAGTCGTCAAAACCTGCATAACTCCAAGTGCTTTTTTCTTGCGAAAATATTAAGCACGGCCAGCAAAACAATTTTCGCAATCTATGACACCCACATAACCATGGAATTGTATCATACATGTTTTATTAAAGTGGCGCATAAATGTTTTAACATCTTTGCTTTGTATGCCGATATCATTATTAAGACGTTTTTTCGGCTTGTCACTTTTAAATATATTTAGTTTTTCCTCATAACTGAAAGAACTAAACCTACTCTTCAGTGCTTTTTCTATAGTACAGTCACACGTAGACCCTTCTTGTACTGCAAGACTGTTCACACTACAAGCAGACATATCCCCAACCCACTCCACTCAGACGTTCCAATAATTCGTAGAGCTGGCCAACACCGCCTGAAATGTTAACCTAAAATGGAGACAGTATGAAATTCACCGCTTTTGCTAATAACTTAGAATTTCACAAGAAATATCTATTTATTACTAGCAAATACCAATCCACGCAAAATACGCGAATTATTGCCATTAAAATATACTTACAGTTCTACTTAAAAGCGCCACATAAAATTAAACAATAAACTTTTCTTCGCACACTACAGAGATTTCACGTGACGATGTCTTTCAATACTTTCTCAGTCACGGACAAGTCCCGATTGCTTCCGGAAACCTACGAAGTATGTTGGCTAGTCGCTAGTGGAGATTACGATGCGTGAACACGGAAATGCTCAGTATTGAATGAGCTCGCGGATCTGGTCACTCAAGCTTCGGCAGTGTCCAGATGTCGGCAGCACTGCGGATGTTCAGGAATAAATTTTAAAAATGTATCCAGAGCAAATAAAATATTTATTCGCGTGAATTTCATTTGCCTTCTTCTTTTTAAATTCTTGGGGAAGCGGCGCTTCCACCGCTTCTATGTACGCTTCGCCACTGCACTAACTGATAGGTTAACCACACTATATAACATTGCATTAATGTATATTTAGTTCGGAAATCTGCCTGACAATTATTTCTTCATATGCCTTCATCTGCTTCATCTTGTGGCAATCCACAGAGTCCTAGACATATGGACACTACCAGCTTATGTATAACCTAATAGTTCACATATAACATACCTTGGCCGGGTAGCCATTTTTGTTTACTTTTCGCTCTCCAATGTTTCAGATTTTGTGACGCACTGTAAATACTCGCATTTCATTGGCTAAAACCATCGAATCATTGTCAAATCTTTTATCGTTTCGAGCATGTTCTTATTTGCTTTCAAGACTTTCAAAGAGTTTAAAAGTATTGGAAGCAATTTGACAAGAAAAGTTGTAAAGTTGTGACAACTCTTGAAATGTCTTGTAAAGTATTGCATTTGACAAAACTTTGATCGTGTACAAGGGGCTTTATACGGCTTATATGGCTTTCCCCATAAATGCTGGCTCACTCGTTGAAAGAAGACGAGTGCGCGTGAGCGGCATAAACTCAATCATAAGAGAGACGCAAAAGATTTTACGAGGTTCTAGTCTCAATAGACAGGGTACCTGCTCGCTTGAGAGGCTAGAAACGGGACTGTAGAAAATTAGTAGGGTAGGATAACAAACATTATATTCCTTTGTATTTGCTGACCCAGCATTGATTGCAGTCCAGTGTTAGTTTATTTTAATCTATGTGATTATTTTTAAGTTTTGCGTGTTTTAATCATTTTGAAAGTATAGACAGTTCCAGCGATATAGTTGATTACTTATTAGAAACACCATTTTCTATTCTGCCTTATGCAAGAAAAAAGTGTGAAGTAAAAGACAAATTCATAAGATTGACATTGTCTTGCAAGGAAAGACCAAAAAACGGACATTTCAAACGTCTTGGTACAGTGAATTGAATTGGTTAACTGATTGTTACCTGATAACAATTGCATTGCTTCATATGTTTCCTATTTGGCAGGGAAAAAGAATGGAATGTTTAAGGTGTGTGAAGCGAAAAAAAAGCGTACATAGATGAGGACTATAAGTCACATTCATAGCAAAGCATCATTTAAAATACTCGGTAGGGGGACATTAATTGAGCATGTTTTCTCTGAAGCTTCACGATTGTCAACCATTGAACACAATGGTAAAGTGGCAGGCAATCGCAATGTATTGAGGCTACATAACTCAAATTAACACTTTTAGCCCATTGAGAATTAGCTTTCAGCTGTAACAGTGAAGAATCAGTGTCCAGCAAGAAAGGCAATTTTTTGAGTTATTAGACTACATAGCACGGGAAGAACAAGTTATGAAGGATAACCTGTGTTCATCACTATCTTGTTCTTCTCCTCTCCCTTCTTCCTCATCTACTTCTGACTTTAAAGGTACTTCTTCAGACTTTAAAAATGAGCTGATTCAAATTATAACGCCAGTTCTAAATGAACAGATTCACGGGAAATCACGGAAGCTAATTTTATATCTGCGCAAGTGGATAAAACTTTGGATCTTTCATACAAGTCAGCTATGTATCACCTTCGATATTGCATAAGTGATAGGGTTGAGGAGAGATTTGTGGGTTTTTCGATATATCAGGGATCAGAACTGCTGTTTGTCTGAAACATACCTCCTGAAAAACTGTGGCATTAATTCTAAGTTAGTAAGTCAAACTTATGATGGTGGTCTGGCGATGTCTGGTGATGTCTGGCGAGAAGTTTGGGGTGCAAGAACTGATAAAACAAAATTGCCCAATTTTCCCTCCTTGCATTGTTATGAGCATCAGTTAAACCTTGTTTGATTGCATGGTTCTAAGACACGTAAACATGTGCGCATATTCATATATGATCTTGTAGATTTTCATAGCTTCTTCAAGAAATCTTTAAAGCACACAACTCTTTTGACTGAAAAGGGTTTCAAAGTACCTCACGCAAATAGAGCACACTGGAACTTTCATTCTAGAGCATGTCAGCCATATCGATACATTTTCTGGACCAAAATGAAGTATTTGAAGAAATTATTGACGATCTGGATAGTCACTGGTTAGCAGACACATTCATCTGTGCTATTGGTTTGAAAAGACACTTAGACAACCCTAAATTAGCTTATCTGCTTTGTTTGTATCTTTAGTTTGTTGACATTTTGTTTAATGTGCTTCAGAATAATACCAATTCAAATATTTATGTATGCCAAAACGAAATAAAATAAACAATAACAAATATAGAAAAATTCTCGGAGAAAGACACCGTCACCAACTGCGTTGTATAAAAGTAAGACGTTCAATGAAAAGCTAGAATTCAGTGTATCCAATAACCCACATTTGAAATCCTGTGCTATGAAATACTTGACTATCTAGCGGTTCAATTAGAAAAAGGAAATTTGAGGATTTACTCAGGCTTAAATTCATTGAACTAGTGAATGAACAGTTGTATCCAAAGTATAATTTTGAATTTCTTAAAACAAAACTAATTAAACTCCTGAATCAGTATCCGTTTTAGAATCGGAAATAACCTGAATGTGAACTTTTAAATATTTACGGGGATACAGCAAAGCACTTGTCACCGGCTCTGCTTTTGATTTACTTGGTGAACAATAGTTTTTGATGATGTGTACATAGAAATCACTAAACTATTGTGAATAGCGTTAACATTACTTGTCACCACCACCAGCAGTGAAGATTCTATTAGCATGCTTAAAATAATTAAGACCTACCTGAGAAGCTCTATGACAAACCAAGCGTTGGTAACAGCTTCTTGTTCATCGTTGGCAAACGTGCATAACAAATGATGGTGATTATGGAAAAATAACAGTATGTAGCTGAAGTCTTGCGCTATTTAACTGCATTATTGTGCTTTCTGTATCTGTTGTAGTTTCCATGAAAATAAACAGCAGGCATTACTTTCGGAATTATGTAATATTTGCATTATTTGGTTATTTAAAACATTAATATATGGGAATTATTGTGTCATTCAACAATTGTAATTTTAGTTTTGAAAATGTAGTTTACCCAAAACATAATTTCAAGCTACGCTGCGCGCACTACGCGCGCACACACAACTTTTTTTATAAAAATCCTATTTTGTGATTCGCGGAATCTCAGAATTTGTGTTTTAGGTGAGATCTGGATATAAAGTTTTTGGACGGAGTGCAATAATAATTCTTCTACTTAGTACAGGCAAAACATTAGAGAAAGTGAAAAGTCACCAGAAAGATATAAAAACTATGAGAAAATAAACAAGTTAACTAATCCAGAAAACTTTAAGCATTATTATAACACATGGAGACAAATATATACGTAGGTTGAAATTGAAGAGTCAGCTAGTTGAGACAATGACATCACTAACTTATGCACTTCTTGTACATGTTTCGGCAACGGGAATTGTTCCCATCTTTAGCATATGTCCAACTGGTGTTTTGTTTCCTTCTTTGAAGATTAATGTTTAAGTGTGATGTGTGTAGAAACATCTGATGATGGTTTCATGAATTTCCAATTAGTGATGTTGGTGTCTCAACCAGCCGACTCAATTTCAGTTGATCGACACATCACTGTTACTAGCTCCTCATGTGAAAATTTATCAAAACATTACCAGATGTCTCCACACACGGCGCCTTTTTCACAACAATCTTAAAAAAGGAACCAAAACAACCGCTCTTACATTGCTGGAGATGGCAACAAGCCCCATTCCAGAAGTGCATATAAGCAAGTCCGTCTCAGCCAACCGACTCTTTTATGTCAATTGATCAGCACATCATTGTACTAGCTTACGTAAAAATCCTTAGCATGGCTTCCCTTGAAGGGAAGTGAAACCGGTTGTCCCGTGTCGTAGATTTACGGCACGTTAAAGAACTTTAAGCCTCATAAAGAGGCCTTTGAGCACAATTTCCGGCCATTCACGCCAAATATAGAATGGAACGATATGACCATAGTTAAAGAGCGTCCAGAAATGAAACTTAATTTCAGTTTTACTGTACTAGCTTCTTTACAAGCTAAATTAATATATAGGCAAGTTTTAATAGCAGCAAAAAGTATCATAATGATAAAATAATTATAAACTCAGAAAATAAATCAAAGGCTCTGTGGCAGGTATTGTAACACGAGCTAGGCACTAAAGCATAAAAACATAATTTCAACATAAAGAATAAGAAAAACAAACCCATTTTGACACCCTCATTGTAGCTGTATTGTATAACATAGCTTTGCAAATGTAGGACATCATTACTCAAGCAAAAATAAAGAACAGGTAATTAATTGACATTCACCATAAGCCGTGTGTAGGACAAGGTTGGAAAGGTAGAATCAGACGACTGAAAAATTCAATGCCGTAGCCGGGACTTGAACCTCGAGGTTTACATCCGGGTGCTCCAACCAAATGGCAACATGACGGTCTGACATTAAATTCCCCAACTGACTCGCAATTTTCCCGGTAAACCACAAGGAGATCTCAAATTATTTTGAAATGGCATACCCAATGACGACTTACAATATCGTAAGTACTTTAATTCCTGGGCTTAATAGTTTAAACAAATATTAGGTCAATCATTAAGTCAAAATTGGGGTATGTCATCTCAAAATAATTGGAAATCTCCTTGTGGTGTACCGGGAAATAGGCGAGTCAATTTGGGAATTTAATGCCGCACTGGCATGTTGCTATGGTAGCTCAGATGGATAGCACAAACGGAAGGAAACCGGAAGATCCGTCGTTGAAATCCCGGCTGTGGCACTGAATTTTTCAGTCGTCAGATTCTACATTTCCAAAAATAAAGAACACCTTTAAAGTGAACATATTTGCTAAATTCAAGTATAATATCCCCCAGGGATTCTGAAAGAGTGTACCGCAAAATTACTTGTCTGCTTAAAAAATACATTGTGAAGGTATGACCACACAAAAGTATATGGTATTAAATATTTTATTAGTGTCATTTATTAACTTTAGAGAACTGATAATATATGTAATACAAACTTAAAAATTTTATGCACATGTTCACGACCTTCGTTAAGCTGTCTAACCCACTTCCTCACCATTCCATCACTCATTATTGTTTCTCTATAAATATCACACAATTAGCCATGAATGTTTGCTGGCATAATTTTTCTCGCATTAAAAAAAAACGAATCATTCATCAGACTTCACAGTCGGCGGATCATCCTTTCTTTTTTAACATTTCGAAACGCTCTAACAACAGGGAAACACAAAGTGTAGATTGCTCACACCTGGTCGAGCTTCCTAATGAATGGAGGATGTGATCGTGCATTCTCAAATTCGCGACTGTAGCGCTGCAGCGGCAAAACATTAAAATGGTGCATAGTTTAAAAACACGCCTCATATTATATGCGTGATTATTCAAGTTTGCGAAGTTGCAACAAATCCAATGCTTATCCTGAAAAACTAAGATGCGCTATTGATAAGTTTTCAGGAGATAACAGTAAAGTATTGTCATCGCATTTCTCAATTACGGCTAAGTATTAAGTCAAACATCTGGCAAAAAAATGTTTCATTAAATTACCAGATTTTTCGCCTATTAATTTCTATTACATAAAGATAGAATCCCAGAAGAATTATTTGAGAAGAATGAAAATAGCCGCAACTTTTTGACTCTATGAAACACAAATGTAATGCTTCAAACGTTTCAAAACAGCTCTAATAATGGTGTCAGGATAAAAGAGCAAATAAATCAGTAAGGTTTGCTTTTGTTACATGAAGATGCTGATCGTAATGATAGCGATAATAACGAGAAACATTAATTTCTTAGCATAGACGGATAAGATATATTTATTCGTACCCGTTGCTTCTTAACTTGGCAGGAGAAAAGGTAGGGTATGTTTAGTTAATATTGTAGGCATTAGTACTTTTAACTAACTGAAAGTCAACTGAAAAGTTAATTGCAATTCTTAAAGAAGTTAAAAGTGGCAAATGGTTTCAACGACTTGACAGAAAAAAATAAGCATAAACAGAAAAATTGTTACAATACGTTTAACTTACATAAAAATGAACCTCGCAACAGTACAATGTACAGGGTGTCCGAAAAGTCCCGCACCATAGGTAAATTACATTATTTGTTAAAATTTCATCAAATTCCAGACAAGTCTGTAGGCGGAAGTTTAGGTTATTTAGCACACGGGGACCAACATTCTGTCCATGGCACGGCGTACTTCCTCACTTCTGGTGCGTAAGTGGGCCACATCACGAAACTTCACACTGTACACCCGAGACTTCAGATATCCCCAGAATGAGAAGCCAATTGAATTCATATCCGGCGAACGCGGGGTCCATTCAATGGATTCTTTGTGACAAATCAAACGTTGCAAAATGTTTCATCGAACCAGTGTCGCACAGTGTGAAGGGACACAGTCCTGCATGAACCATGTGGGATGTTCTACAAATAAATCCAACCTCGGCATCAGCCAATCTCCTAGCATAAGCAGATACTTTTCACGTCCACATTTCCTTCGAAGAAGTATGGACCATTGATATGAGTGTTCCAGGTGCCACAACACACCACTACACGATCAGATCCCTGTTGTGTGGCAGGATCGTACCAGTGAGGTTTCTCCATACTCCATTAGCGCAGGTTTTTCTTGTCGACTTCACCTTTCACTTAAAAATTCGCCTCGTCGGAAAATATCACGGTGGATATGAAGTCTGCCTCCTCTTCAGTCCACTCCAAGAATCATCCACACATTTGTGTCCTACGACCAGGATCGTCTTCCAATAAATGTTGTAACAGTTGCAGTTTGTATGGGTGAAATATTGCCTGCTTCAGGATATCGTGGACGGTTGACTGAGAAACGTTCAATTCCATACTATTTCGCCGAATTGACTACGTTGGACTGGCACAAATTTTGGCAATCACCGATTCTTGTGTCTTTTCATCAGTTCGTGGTCTTCCCGACCAAGTCAAATCAGCAACGTAACCTGTTGCGAGGAATTTTTTTAAGTAATCTTCCCACTTTGCTGTGTGTGATTGGTTGGCGTCCAGGATGACAACGATTAAGTTCCTTACTAACATCACGGTGTGAACAAACTTCACAGCCACGCAAAAGGATGATCTCCACGCGATTTTCTTTAGAAAGTATCGTTCACTGCAAAGAAGGCAAAAGAACACAGAATCAGATATTTCCCTATGGTGCGGGAATTTTCGCATACCTGTAGATTTCTCCGATGTATCGTCGACATTTCTTTGCGATTGTAAAATCCTTTTCTTCCTGATTTCACCTTTTTAGCACGTGAATGAACAATTTGTTGGAGTTAGGAGATGTATTGTTGCACAGAGGAACTATACACGATTTGTAAGTGTTGTGTTTCAGACTCGGGCTGGAATTCATGGTGATCCCGAAACGAAAACGTTCTGCTGCACATGCTACACAAAAACCGCACTAACTACACCATACACTAAAACAAAGGGAAACAAACACAGTGTGTGTGTGCGTTTTACATAGCATAGCGTGTTTAATTCTTGCGCTTGGAAGTGCGAACATACACGGTGACATCAGATCAACAAGGAGGCGTTATTGCCTCCCGTGATCTCTTTGCAAATGAAATTGTAATTGTATGATATTGTCACGGTTAAATTGAAGGGGTGAAGAAGGGCTGAAAGGCGCTCAACACGGGCGCATATACAAACTTTCACGGTGAAATAAGGGATGAAGGATGTGACTGAGTGTCATGGGCAACTGAAGGGGTAGCTCAGAAAAATGGCAAGGGATGTGACAACTTCCATGTGGAAGGAGATCCGTGCATCTCCTCCACGTGCCAATACTACATAGCTTACGGTTCGAAACGACGAACCCAGAGCACTCGCCTGAAGCATGGAATCCGGAAGGGGAAGATCTTTAAGGATTCCTAAACTTACTGAAACATGATGCGGAAGGATGCAGGTATGGCCAAGAGCGGCCCTGAACTATCGCAGAGTACCCAACACATCTATAAAGTATAATTTTTTAGGAAGAATGGCACGAGGCCTGAAAGGGTTTGCAGAATAAATAAGTGAAGTGTGCCTTACCTGTCGTGAAGGTTGATGATGTAGGGTGCTCGTTCATTATCACATCTTAAAATAGCTTTGTAACACGTGGTCGTTCGGGGAGCCGACCGGCGTAGGCTCCTGCTGCAAGACGGTTGGAGCCGCCTCTCACGTTTAGAACCATGGGTTTTGCAGCGAGAATGGAAGGGCTTGCACGTGAGTAGTGCTATCTCACACAGATTCCTATCCTAGCTAGCTAACTTGGTATTTCTCTGGATTATATAGGTGAAGGCAAATAACAAGCAGACTTCCCATTAAACAGCTTAATTTATTCAAATATAATGCCCATTGAAGCGGCTTGCAACTTTGTTCTGCTTAACACTAAAATGATATAAAAATGTACATTTAATCTTCCCACTACTGTGAGTTATTATGTGGACCTATCTAACTACGTCACATATATTTCCCACCCACATACACACATAGAATATTCCGCCTGACATCACATGTATTACATCGCTGACAAACACCAAGATTGCTATATAGAGAGTGCGAGCGAGATCAAAGTCAGAGTCAGAATCAGAAGGAGGAGCTTGGAGCCTCTGTCTCCTTTTATATTACCTACTATGACGGTAGATTCGCACCCTTATATGTAACAACTATTCTCATTGGTTATCTACTTAGCGTGCTATGAAAATGAAATGTTCCAAATTTTAGACGCCATGCTTCCCTTTAACTTCTCTGTTAAAACCCACTATCTACGTCTCGCTTTACAACTCTCGTATTTCTTTCTATTTTTCAAAACTCCTTAGCTTTCAGGAATTGGACCTCTATCTCTGTTTTTCTCGAACCTCTCTCTCTCTCTCTCTCTCTCTCTCTCTCTACCTTCCGTGACTGCCTAACCCCTGTGTACATTAGCGTGTGTGTGTCGATGGACTTTCACCCCTGTTGCTATCTCACGTGGTTGTTAATTACAATGTTCCTTAGATGTTTGCTTTCTCATTAATTACATTCTGTGGTACAAGTTATTTTACAATAAAGCTATTTCTCAATATTATTTTACATTATTAGTTATTCCTGTTATTTTCAATACTCTATTCTATTGGGTATATATCCCCTTACAAACTGATGAAAATTGCGATCTTAATAATTTTAGGACGTAGTTGACAGTCCCCACAAAGCATGCGTACAAAAATATTAAGGTACACTGAAATTGAATGAACAATAAAATGAAATGAACAATAAGTTAGGGTACAGGTATTTACATAATACTTACATGAAATATACATGATATTCATAATTATTGTGCTGGTTTTATTTGCATTTAGTGCTGTCTGAGAGTTTTTAGCGCAACTAGCTTGATTTCACAATGATGAATGCCAGAGAGAAAACAAATAACTAATCACTTTCTTCTTTTCCGGGGCTGGTGCCACTGTAGTTTATTGTCCCAACTTTTCGAAAACACTTTGGGCCTTTATTATTTCTGCACTAGCCCGTATGCCTGTTTTCTCAGGCAATTTCATTCGCGTTTTGTTTCACTGCTTAAATCTAATTACAAGTAAATAATTGATGCTGCAATGTTTTTCGGCGGTTACCTGCACTCTCTGGATTGTTAAATATAAATTAACATTTTAACTAAGTCATAGGCAAAGAACTCATTATCTACCCTGCAATGAGAAGAATTTTGGTACTCCCTACTTCAGTTTAACATTATTATTATTATTATTATTATTATTATTATTATTATTATTATTATTATTATTATTATTTTGAAGGGTCCTCAATAAGCAAACTATGATGGTGTGTTAAATCCCCAAACATTATGTATCTTCAATAAACAAATCACAACGAAGCAAAATTACATTCTCAAGATTATGTGTCCTCAATAAACAATTATGCTACTCAAATATTCAAATCCTCAGTATTTATCTGTCTGAAATAGACACATACAACGATGCAAAACTGAATTCTAAATTAATTATGTGCTCACAATAAACAATAAACGTTAAATCTTCCAATAATTGTGTATCTTCAATAAATAAATTGTAACGATGCAAAATTAAATTCTAAAAATTAGGTGCTTTTATCAAGTAGTGGCATTCTTAAAAAATAATGTGTGGCAATCATTACTGTGTTAATAATAATAGTAATAATAATAATATTAATAATAATATATGACTGGGATTTTGTGTGCATTTTGCTATTCTATAGCTTGATTTATTAACAATGTAAAGAAATTAGGACACTAAAATGTTGCACAAAATTTACCCTGGATATTTACTACTTAAATGTGAACTCTATATACAACATGCTCATATGACACAAATATTGGGAATACAATAGAGGATTGGACTAGCCTATTTATGACCTGAAGGGTTTTAGTAACTGTTCGTGGTATCCTCCCTAAATTTGATCATTATTCACACTTCTTAACTGAAATGTGCGCGCGCCAAACTGAGCTGTGATAACTGCCGGTTTTTATATAATAAGTTCATCCGATGATAATTTTTGCTCCAAGCATCTGATTTCTGTTTATTGCTTATTACACTAAGTCTCCTTTCTCCGATTTTCATTTTGTGGCGCTTAGCTTGGGATTTTCTTAGTTCTGCCTTTTTGCGAATTCGCTGGAGAGCTTTCTGCCGTTGTTCCAAGGTTGTTTCCTCCAGCCCTCTTGGAAATGTGGGCGGTGTGTTTGTTATGTTCAGCACTGGCCTCGGTCTAAACTGGAGTTGAACTGGGGCATATCCTGTGGTAGCAATTTATAGAATGATTTAGGATAAATTCAATGTGTGCACAATGGTCATACCACCCTGTGTGTCTCTTGTGACCTAAACTTCTAAAATACCCGTTATGTCTCTCAAAATGCGCTCGGCCATATTCCCTTGGGGATAATAATTGGAGCTGTGGTATAACTTAATGCCATTGTCTCCCATAGATTTTTTGAAGATTTTGCACCGATATACCGTAGCGTTGTCACACAACAATGCTTTCATCTTGCCACAATGGGGAATGTAGTCCTGGGCGACTTTTCTGACACATGTTTTCGATTTGATATCTCTTACTAGATATATTCTGGTAAATTTTGCAACGAAGTCAAAAATACTATTATGAAGTTCATTCCAAATTTACTTACAGCTAAGGGACTATGCGCATCCATTGTTACCAACATTCTCGGTTCTTTCCGAATTACTGATTGCACTTCTAGGTAACATTTTACATTCATTGGCTTTGCTAGTTGACACAATTTACAAGCGGAGATAAATTTTCGTACTTTCTGCTGCAACCTTTTAATGTAGAAGTGCTCCGCGTTATTTAATGCTGTGCGCTCCGATCCTGCATGTACGAATGAGTGATGGAATGTAGCGATTAACAAGTCTTCCAAGGATTTTGGAATGTATGTCTTCCACTTCTGAGGGTCTACAGTAATTTATACAGTACACATTAGTGCTGTCCTATATCTGTGGGAATTACAGTTATTTCTGGTGCGGTCTCTAACAGCTCACGACTTTCTTCACTATTTATTTGCTACGTTTTTATGTTGCACAGCGGCTTAATTGAACTTTGTTTTCCATCTGATTCTAAGCTCATAACTTTGATTTCGTGAAACGGTCTGCTATTATTCTCAGGCAGTTAGTTGCACCTCGGGAGGCGTAACAGCACATCGCTGAAAATGTTAACGGCCTCGGATATGTGTACAATATCTACATCATACGTCAGAATCTCTTGAATATACCGAGATATTCTGCTACTTGTTAATTTGCATTGCTTGATGAATTTCAAGCTTATGTGGTCAGTATGGATTATGAGTTTGCATATATATGGCCTATATGAACTGTTTGAATTTCTGGAGCTCAGAATATAATACTCCGATCTCCAATTCGCTGACGCACGAGTAGCTCTCCGTCGTGGGCAATCCCCTAGAAGCAGTGGCTATGACGTGCATCTTATTTCCTCTATCTATATGGCACAATATACTTCCATGTCCCCCGTACTGGCATTACAATATATGTGAAAAGTACATCGTGTATTGGGCGTTCTAACAATACTGCCCCATACCCATTTTGTGTCCTTTCGCAGTAATGTACGTAATGGGGCTGCTTTCTGAGCAAAAAAAAATAGAAATTTGCTTTCATACTGGATTATTCCAAAAAATCTTGTTAATTGCTTTAGATTTTTAGGCTCTGGTATTTGCCTGAATACCTTCGATTCGTTCTGTTTGGCTTAATGCCTACTTTACACACAATGTATGCCAGAACTTCTTTTTTATGAAGAAGTTACGTTTTTCTATATCGATTGTCATACCGAAGTGTTTTAAGGTGGATAAAATATAGTCTTAAGTGTCGTATATGTCTTTCAATGTCAGTGTCATAGATAAAAAATGATCGACTTACTGTACAACAAAATTTGCAGTGGTTTCACCAAGCATGGCATGAACTGCCCTCAATAAAGCACTGCTACTAGTGCAAAGTCCAATGAAGGAATAAATTTTAGCTTTGTGCAAGAAGCCGGTTAGCGGCCTTAATTTCTCCTCTAATTCCAGAAAATATTTACCTTTTTTACTCTGGCTAGCAGTTGTTCTATTCCCTTTGTTCGAAAATGATCTGGGAGAGTAAATGAATTAAGCCTAAGAGCATCTAACGTCATACGTAATTTCCCATTAGGTTTCGTCACCCAGCAACAGGGACTAATATATACGGAATTTGAGAGTTCGATAATGTCATTTCGAAACAATTCCAATGCCCTCTAATTGCGAATGGTAAGTTTCTACATTTATGAGTCTATGGAGTTATAGCCTTCACCCCAAATGAGTATGTGTATGCTGTGCATTTTGCCGGTTTAGGGTAAAAACTTCTTTGTTTTTCCATTGAACCAGCAATAGCATATTTACTGCTAGTCTGATATCTCGTGTGTTTCGGCTACCTTTCGGCGAATTTTTTCGGCTATGCCCAGATCACTGGAAGCGTCACTCTGAGGTACCGCAAACCGGTTCTTGCCTGCCTGCCGCTCGTTACTGGTATTAACTGTAAATAGCCTCACGTGCTCTGAAGCACCGCAAATTTCCTGGGTGTTGTCATAGAAAAGTTCCTTATCTAAATTCTGGCTCCTGTTTACAAAGTTACATTGGCCTTGTCCCTCGTCAGCATTTACTATATCTATCTTTGGTCCCTCATTTGAAGTGATGGATTCGGCAAAGAAAGGTTCTTCTGCTATCTGTTGCTCCCCTTCTGTGGGGTTGCTTTCCTGACTTTTTTGTCCCTTTGTAAACTGTACTATGATTTTTTCCTTATCCAAAGTTAAGCATTTATCTTCAAAACTAATGATGGCCTCCCATGTATTAAAACAATCTGATCCGACAATTACTTCTTGTTGTAAGCGTGGGATAATCAAGAAAATCACCTGAAATGTGGTATTTCCCACCTTTATTGAAAACATTGCCTGTTGTTTAACCCTTTCTTTGCTTTTGGAGATTGCTACCGTGCAGTACACTTTTTAATGAGCAAGGGCATTATTTTAACTTTCCTATGTATCAATTTTTGAAAATATTTGCACCCGTATCTATTAGCACTTCGGTCTATGCATACAGGCATTGTATGTGCATTGTTCTTATTTTATAAATATTTACATTCATTAATAATTAAAACGGAAGCTAAATTAGACGACTTGATTTTGTCACATCTGGTTGAGGTGTTCACCTGACCCCTGCAAACACCTGGGACTGGTTTCCCAATTTTCTGTATTAGTTTGGCCTTCGTTTTCTCTATTTAATTCTGGGTTCGATCTCCATCTCCTCTCATTGTATTTTCTGTCGTCTGGGAGTTTACCGTACTATTTCCTCCAGAGCTGTTATAATTTCTCCTGTACCGGTAATGGTTATAGTTTCCTGTGTATTGGTTTGGGTTTCCCTGACATTGATTTTGACTACCCTAGAAGTTCCTAGGTCAATGTTGAAATTGCCATTGTGAGAATTGCTGCTCCCAGTGCAATGAAAATTATTAATTGTGGTTTCCTTTTGAATTGTCTTTGTTGCCTATCACCGTAGTGTGTAACTTGCCTCCTGTCTGACCTAGGCGCCTGGTGTCTGTATCTTTCCCTTAAATTTTGCTTGCGGTCACTGTTATATCTGGCACTTTGTGCCCCTGTCACCATAAAATGTGGCGGTTGTCGGCTGTCTTGTGAAAATGTTTACTCTTGAACGTACCTGCCAGGTGTTAACCGTGCTGGATTTTTGGTCAAATACCGTAATAAGCTTCAGCTTTTTGCGATTGTTTGCGGCTGCGCAAACATGAGCCCGTTCTAATGTGTGGTTCAAAGTGATTTATTAACAGCGCAATTACCTCATTGCCCTCCATTGGAGGGCCAATTTACTTATTTTTCTGTGCCAGTCCCAAAACATAGTCAATTAAACTACCATGCACACTCGAATTGTAACGGTCATTGTTAACTTCTAATCTGACTTTATTGACTTCTGTTGGACCCCAATATCTGAGCAAGAATGCTTGCTTAAACTCTTCGTATGAAAGGAAATCTCCCAGTGATAACCTCAGCCAGTTCAACGCACTTCCTTTTAAACTTTTCTTTACAACAATGAGTTTGATTTCATCTGGAGTGGCTTTTACTCTAAAGCACTGCTCGAGCCCTCTAATGTATTCATCGTCATGATCCCCTTTTCTCTCATCGAAAGTTGGTGAAGGTAACTCATTCAATACGTGAGAATTAAAATTGTAGGTACTACTGTGAGAGCAAGTATCCGGTGGAATGACGCTATGTGCATGCGCATTGTTATAACTGCAATTACTCGTATATTTACATTATTTAAGTCTTCGCCGGATAGCAATGATGAGCTTCCGGCGTAGGCCGACATTTTGTTGGTAGTCAATTGACATACTATTTGATAAACTATGTTCCAACTCTAATTTTTGCATGCTATTTCTGGGATTGACAACCTCTTTCATGCACATTGTTCATGGTTTGAATGATATTCCTAAGATCTGCAATTTCCTGGCTGCTTTGCACTTGGGTAGCGTTAACAATTCTTTTGTATGAGTTCAATTCAGAGTTTGCTTTCTCTTCTAACGATTTTCGACCTAGTCTTACATTTTCCAGAACCTGAGTTAAAGTGTGTATGTGTGAGGTCACAAATACAGAAAGGTGCCTACCTCACCTTTATTTATGTTAATTCTTGCCATAGACTGGGAATGCCTGATTGTATGGTTGCTGACCCTATACTGATCTGCTCTAGTTTTTCCTGCAACTGCCTACTATTGTTTTATAACTGCCTATTTGTCTCTCTGTTATTTTCTAGTTTTTCTTGCAACAGTATATTTGATTCTCTATTGTAACTGTCTAATTGTGCTTGTAAATTAATACTGGAACCTGTAGTGTGACTTTCTAGGTTTTATTGCAACTGCCTATTAGCTTCTCTATTGTTGTTTTCTGGTTTTTCTTGTAACTGCATATTTGCTTCTCTATTATTGCTGTCTAATTGCTCTAATTGGTCCTATAGTTGCCTATTTGATTCACTAAGTTTGGAAGCTAGCATAGACTGCAGTATCTGCATTAAGTTATCAGTGCCTTGTCCATTCTCTACTGTTGTTTGCGCTGGGCTGGTTTCTGATTGCTGCAACTCAATTTCCCTGATTTCAACTTGCTGAATCACAGGTGGAGCAATGGCTTCTCCCTCTGATGTGTTACCAGCATTTGCATTTTCTGCCATGTTGAATACTTTGTGGCTTATAAGCAACATGGAAGCTACAGAATTACAAAATTAGACTAGATACACTTTATACACTACTCGGTGTCGAAATTCTGGAAGTTCTGGTGGAGCTATTTCTTCTGGAGGTGCTGCATGGATGCTGCCTTCTTAGTCACACAACGTGGGCATCATTTGTTGCGGGGATGCAAGGGCTCCCACTTGAGTGCCACGTGCTATCTCACATAGATGCTGTCTCGGATCTCTAAAGTTTCCTTGAACTTCTCTGCCGGGTTGCTTGTTGTAGAACTGAGGAAAACTTCCTATTCTATCTAGCTAACTTGGTATTTCTCAGGATAATGTAGGTGAAGGCAAACAAAAAATTGACTTTCCCTTAGAAAGCTTAACTTATTGAAATATAATGCCCATTGAAGCGGCTAGCAGCTTTGTCCTACTTAACACTAAAATGATCTAAAAGCTGTACATTTAATCTTCCCATTACTGTGAGTTATTATGTGGACCTATCTAACTGCGTCACATATATTTCCCATCCACATAGTACAGAATCTTCCGCCTGACTTCATACGTTTTATATCGCTGACAATCACCAAGACTGCTATGTGGAGGGTGCGAGTGAGATCAATGTAAGAGTCAAAATCAGAATGAGGGACTTGGGGCCTCTTTCCCCTTTTATATTTCCTAGAATTCGCGCCTTTATGTGTAACAACTATTCCCATTGGCTATATACTTACCGTGCCATGAAAATCAAATGTTGCAAAATTAAATGTCACGCTTCTCTTTGTCTTCTCTGGTAAAACGCACTATCCGCGTCTCACTTTACAACTATTGCTTTCCTTTCTATTTTTTCAACTTCCTTGGCTTCCAGGAATTGGACCTCTATCTCTGTCTTACTCAAACCATAAACCTCACACTCTACATTCTGTGACTGCCTCACCCCTGTGTGCATTAAAGTGTGTGTGCCGATGGACTTTCACCCCTGTTGCTAGCTCGCGTGTTTGTTAATTTCAATGCTCCTTTCATGCTTGCTTTCTTGTTAATGATTATGTGGTGTAAGTTATTTTACAGTAAAGCTATTTCTCGATATTATTTTACATTATTAGTTATTCCTGTTATTTTCAATACTGTGTTCTATTAGGTATATGTCTCCTGGCGGTTTATAAAGTAAAATGTCGCTGCCTAGGCACTACGTCACTCTCAAGTGAAAGCGCTGCACTCCGCCACAGCTAAACGTTCGCCATTGCCTGTGTTGATGCAGCAACTTCCAGGTCTACTACTTGCCTACCGTATGGAGGCTTCTAGTTCTCGGTTTAACTATTTTGAATTATACGACCAAAAACTATACATTGATTTTAAAATAACGTTAACGCCAGATACACCGCGGCAGCACTCTCCAGCCAAGTAAAGCAGCCGTTCACGGCTGAAGCATAGAATGGAGTAGGAATACAAAAGAACTGAACATACAATACGCTTAGAATACGTACTACAAACAATGAAAATGTGCAAAAGCAGTACATTACGAATCCTGGGGATGTTTTTTTCTTACTGTTGTTGTGCTATTTTCCCTGTTTGCTTTTTTATATACAAATACATTCAGTAGTTACAAACATAAGTAAGGGGGAAAAAGGAACTAGGTGGGAGCGGAAATAAGGACTAACAGAGGACGAAGAAACGGAGAGGAGGGAGAGAGAGAAAAGGCGAAGAGAATACTCGCAAGGGAGAGACGACCATATATGAGGGGGAAGAAGAGCTACTGAAACATCCACGACCAGATTAGAAGGGAGAAGATGGTGTACGCATGTCCCCCAGACACATCCTTTATATAGGTAGGGGTGGCAAGGTGGAATATATGGGTACTCATTAAAGACGACACAGCGATCCTGGGCGCATTCACACGCACCTCCAGCAGCATCCTTACGACGGAGACGGTAATGTTTGTTGTCCCGAAGGTTCATAAATGTTGCGAAAAACTTTACAGCACCCAGCTGATATGACGGACAACCCTGAAGTTTCTTATGGATGAGGCCAATGGGATCCATCCCATCAGAAAGAATAGAAGAGAGAGTTGCACGTATCCTGGTGACGACACCGTCAGCCTACACTGATGTTCTTGCTCTTGACGCAGGGCGCGTGTTGTGCATGCAAAATGGGGGTCTCATACGCCTCCTGCTCGTGAATGTGTGTCACAGGGTGAACATAAAAACGTCATCGATGTGGAACAAACATAACGGCAGCGAAACCTTAAGGAGGAAGGACATCACCATAGATAGCGGTTGCAGGTGAGGGTTTCGGGCGAGTATCGACCGTAAGGTGGGCAAAGGAAGAGCGGAATAAGAGGTAATAAACGGGAGGGAGGTGTATACATAACAGACAGGAGAGTCCTTTCGCAGGACCTCTTATTCAGGAGATAGAAATTAACAATACAAAGTCAAATGGACCAAAACGTTTGCGTGCACACCGGAAATGAATTATGTAACGAAAACTCGTGTCTGCCACAGTGAGAACAATTCAATTAAACTACTATTCACACATCGTTCCCAAGCCACTGCATTTACCGAAATCTATCACAGTAACCAACCAAGACATAAATAAACAAGTTTATGGGCCGTTATAATTATTTTCTCATCACAAAATTTAACGGCTCAACAGAGCTCAACATGGCTCAACATAATGTTCCATCCAGACCGTGAGTTTTAACTGTAATGCCACACAACGCATAGTATTCCACACTAATGAATACCGTCCTTGTACAGCTGTGTTTAAGGTACACACAGAACATGCTGTGTGACCAACCAACACATACAGGAATGCCGAGACCTCTCGGTTTTTCCACTCGGTGTTAGGATTACGCACTATTACGCACTTAATACTCGAAGTACCCATCCGCTTACGAGCTGTGGGGCATCTACCGTGCTATTATAAAATAAGCAATTTCAGCATATATTGGTGTCTGATGGTCACGCCCTACAACTATAAACACATATCAAGTACTTTGTCATTGTTTTTACATAACAATAAAAGAAGGGGACTTAATATGGCGTTAGTCCTTGGTAACCATCACTATAGCATGATGTACCTGAGTGTGATAATCTTACCAAGTGACCGGAGTATGAGCTACTGGAGGAACAAAATTTATTGTGTTCCTGCACTGTATAGAACCGCGTGCATAACAATTACATTAAAATTATGACTGCAAGGAGTCCAAGAAAGAAAAACAACGATTTATTCTGAACAAAGCTTAAGAATTAGCTGGATTTTATGTTTTCAGAATAAAGGTGACTCACCTGTGTGACAAGAAAAAGAAAGAAATATTGGCTGTGTGCCTGTAGTGTGTTTATTTTTTTCTTCTTTTGTTCATGAACAGTTTAAGTAAATTTGGTTCCCCAATACTGACCAGAACTCGCGCTGAGATCTGGACAAGAAAAAAGCCTTAAATGCAGTGCATGACCAATACACAACTGATAATGACTAAAAAGACATGCCCAAACGGGGGCCCCGACGTCTCTGGTGGTGGATCGAAAAATGGAAAAAAGACAATTTATAAACATTTGAGGGGGTGCAATCTACTACGTCAGCACAAGCTCATCCTGGTCTTTCAGTTTATTAAGCGTCGCATACTTATGATTCTTCGTGAGCTGGTTCTCCTTGAGTTTACGCTGACCGCGGTTGGAGTTTTCTTGCCGTCAGGCGATTTGTAGAGTTGTGTGTATACCGCCGAGAACTCGTGTCGCAAGTTCAACTGACACGATGAGAAATATGTGTCACCAATTCTCGTGCCACGATCTCGCGTTCGGTGGCATGTAAAATAAGGACAAATATGTCTTAGTTGCAAATTTCAATAAGGAGGACAACTATATACACATGATGCTCACAAAGAGAAAACGAGAAACAAATTATTCATTTTGTATAAACACAAGTATACTTGGGGACATAGAGGGGGAGTACTTGAAATAATGAAACACTTACACTTAGAGAAAAGATAGGAAGATATCTATATAAAATACTGACAATATTAACTCTATTGCACACTAAAAACTTAACCCTACAACCTAAGCACCTCATCCTTCACGAACAGGTAAAAGAAAATTTACTTCATTTAGCAACAGTGCGAGACATTTTTGGAAATGTTTCATACTACAAATTCTACTAAAATGAGTCAAACAATTATTTCAAAACTCTGAAAAACATGCTGCTGATTTTCTTATAGCTAGGGTAGCGGTACATTAATGTCTCTAAATATTTCACGAAGAGGGTCGCTAAGATTTGAACTAAACACACTGCTGAGAAAAATTATAGATTAAAACCATGAGCTGAATCATTATTCACAATACAGTGTTTACCAACCATGTGGTATTTGCCTGAAATTATGCCTGCTGCTGTGTTATAAAATTTAACTTTGCTATAGCGAGACATTAAAATTCAGATGGGAGATTTAAAATACGCGTGTACCAACATAGCAACATTTTACAATCAGTGAAGAAATTTCATGAGAATTTAGTAGTAATGTGTGAAAACGTATTGCATGCGACACACCGACATGCACTATAAACAACAAATTATAGAAAATGTAAACAACACTTTGGAACGATACCCATAACCGGGCGTTTCTTCATGCTGGGTTCATCCGTGGGGAGTGGTTTGACTATAAATCTGCTTGGGTTAATCTGACATCACTCGGACCCATTTTCGTCATTTTTCCTGGTGTACCGCTGCACACCATAACTTGCTTCTAAACCCATATTTATAAGGGGTGTTAACGTTTATGACTAACTGTCCTGTCAGATAACATGACACAAACTTAATTTGCAAAAAGGCCGAAATACTTGCGGCTTAACTTGCAGTTCCTGGCCCAGCGTTCCATAATTGAGCAGTTTGACACTTTAAAAAATTCTAAACAGGGGCATCCAGAACTATGCATCCTATATTCTTACTCTTCGAGTATGCCAGGAAAAATTTTGGTCATATCCTAATCTTAAATTATATCACTCCGTGCACCAATTGAGCATTTTGGCTATCATCTCGGCAGGACTTATCCGTATCCCTGCCCGTTAGCATGCGCTTGATGCTAACGAATTATGCAACCCCCGTGCAAAACTATTAACCCAACCCCTGTTGGCCTTTACTCTCACCACCACAGAGGGATCCGCGCTCCGTAGCACAGAATTCCTAAATTTTGATAGGGTCTTGCAACTTTCCTGTCAACGGGCTCCAATCGCGACCTCCATTTGTCGCACAGATTCTGGACGATGATAACCGCAATGCAATACTTACAACTAAATGCAACGACTACGTCTCTGACGGGATTGAACCACGTTCATCCACGTAGTAGAGTAACAAAATGCCGGAACTCACACACAGTTCCTGACGTGGCATCCGCATATATGTTCTCAACTACACATTACTATTCATAAAAAAGATATTCAAATACTGAATGCTACTCTCACATAACATTTTTGTGGGGAGGAGGGATTAAACACATATTGCTGTACTAACCCTAGCACAACTCTAAAGGGAAAGGGGACAATTTTGTCAACTGAAAACCATAACTGAAACCATAGGCTGCAAAGCCCAACACATTGCTTTTAAAAAGACAGGACATTCTTCCAGCAACAATAGAACTTTGTGCACTACCCAAAAGAGGTAAAAAACCTTCACAGGAATGGAAATATATTACCTATCCTTAATTATCCCTCTGTCTCTTTCTTTTCCTGCTGTCAATCGCCTTGCATGGGTTCAACAACCGGATGTGCGTACGTGCCGTCGCAAGAGCATAATACTTCTTAGTCAGCACTAGCCGAAGGATTCGCTTCGGTTTCTTGATTTCTCTTTTACATGAATACCAATAATCCGGCCTTTTTAATACATTGCCTCAAAAACGTTTCCCTTATCTTTTTTCCTAATTCTTTTGTAGCCCTCTCTCATGCTTAACAAGACTGACTGTCGCAGTTAAACCACACAACAACAAAACCTAAAGGAAAATTAGCTGATAGCAATGCACTTAAAAATGTCTTAAATTGCACACAATATCGGAGGATTCTTTTATTTAGCTACCCTAAAGCTAAAGAACCCCGCCCCTACTTTAACCTACAGGGACACGGGTATGTCCAGATTAGTTTTCTAATCTGAACATACCCGTGCGGATTACAAGGGAGGGAGGGCGGGGAAAAAGAACTGGGGGACTATTGCAATGGCGGGAGGGAGGGGAAAAGGAAACATCTCACAAGCTTGAGCGGGAAGGCGGGCGGAGAATAATAAATGTCGGTGGTACTTGAAAGGTTAGGTAGGCGGGGATAAACAGGGAGTACTGGGATCGAACACGAGGTTCTCGCAGTCAAAATATCGGGAGCCGGGCAGCCTCCAACAATGTGTCACAGTTAAACAGAAGGGGTGAGATACGCTCAGCACTGGCGCATTCACCAACTGTCACGGTGAAATAAGGGATGAAGTATATGGCTGAATGTCACAGGTAACTGTAGGGGTAGCTCAGAAGGATGCCAAGGGATGTGACAACTTCTATGTGGAACGAGATCCTGCATCTCCACATGCCAATACCAACTTAGTTCGAAACTACGAACCCAGAGCATTCGCGGGAAACATGGAATCCGTAAGGGGAAGGTCTTTAGGATTCCTAAACTTACTGAAACATGATGCTGAAGGATGCAGGTATGACCAGATCGGTTCTAAACTATCACATAATACACAACACTTCTATAAAAATATAATTCATTACGAAGTTTTGCACGAGGCCTGAAAGGAGATTAGGGAATAAATAATTGAAGTGTGCCTTACCTGTCGTGAGCGGTGATGATGCAGGGTGCTGGTTGATTATCACATCTTAAAATAATACTTTGTAACTCGTGGTCTTTCGGGGAGTCGACTGGCGTGGGCTCCCCCTGCAAGACGGTTCGAGTCGCCCCTCGTGCTTAAAACCATGGGTTTATAAAGTAAAATATCGCTGCTTAGGCACTACTTCACTCTCTTAGATGAACGCACTGTACATCGTCACAGCTAAACATCGGGCACTGCCTGTGCTGATGCAGCGACTTCTGGGCCTGCTATTTGACTACCGTATGGAGCTTCAAGTTCCGGATTTAACAATTTAGAATTATACGGCCAAAAACTATACATTTATATTAAAATAACGTTAACGCCAGATGCATCGTGACAATATTTAAGGTTAATATTTTTGCTTCGTGATATTATTTTGGATTCTACGTAAATTTTTCAATCAGAATAGTTCCTATGTGAGCGTAATTACATTGTCTGGCATGTTCCCAATTGCAGATGACTGTTAATCCGTTCATATATGCTCTGCTAGTGTTTGAGAGTGATCAACTTGTTTTCTAAGCGTTCCAGTGATTCACGTACCCTCCGCTAGGGTTCTTGAACTTTATGGGCTGTTCCTAAGCATTTGAAATTTCTCTTATGCAGGTAAGGTTGCTTCTACATTAGGGATATGTCACTATATTCTACACGGTGAAATAGAGTACCACGAACCAAAAATTTAAGAACACCTAATAGAACCTGCTTCTCGTGATGAAATGAACACTACCTCCTAAACGTCTATAAAACAAATATTTGCCTAGCGTGAATGAAACACCTGATTATACATTTCATTGCCCATTTCATGATAGACCCAATTTGTCGTGTAAGTTAGTTTGTCATTCTCAACAGGTATCTTTCCAAGTTGCTTTAAAATGGATAAAATCAAACTGTCACACAAGAAGGGAAAAAAAGAGAAAGTTGAAAACTACAGACCAGTAGCACTGTTGTTCACTATATCAAAATATTGCAACCACTAAAATACAACAGAATGGAAAACTTTATCTTAAAAATAAATGGAATATTAAGCTCAGCACCAAATGGTTCCGTTAAGGGTGAATCAATAGAAACAGCAGTACTTTGCTTTATTGCTGATATGCTTAACTGTTTAGATAAGAAGTCGCCTCGTCTAGAGGCACCATGCTAGCCTCTAGTTCCCGAGGTTGCGGGTTCAAATCCGGCGGAGTGCAATGGATTTTTTCTGGCTCAAAAATCATTAGCATGGCTTCTTTCGGAAGGGAAGTAAATCCGTGGTTCCATGTCGTGGATTTCCGGTACGTAAAAGAAACTCGGGCCTGATAAAGGGGCCTCTGAGCAAAACGTTGTGTCTTTCACACCCAATATAGAATGGGACACTAAGAACCACTGTAGTTAAAGGGTGTGCGTAAATAAAACTCTTTAATTCTTTAGATAATAAAAAACATAATATACTGTTCTTTTTGGATATCTTTGAAGTGCCCGCTTTAGTTAATTATGACATACTATTAAAAGAACTAGATTACTATGGAATATGAGAAAATCCAAATTACTGGTTGGATTCATATTTATGTAGATGTGAACAAGTGATTTAAATGATATGCGGAAATGAAAATACACACACACACACATCAGTCAAGCAGGAAACATATTTCCTGTGGATTTCACAAAGCTCAGTTCATGGGCCCTTGTTTCTGATATGCATAAATGAATTTCCAATATACCTACATCCTCGTGATATTTGCTGATGTACTACAATATATATGACAAGCAACAATTTAAAAGACGGCAATGGAAGTATTATAATTGTAACCTGCTGCCCCGCAAAAGCCAGAATGATTCAAACAAAATAAATTACTCATTTACATAGACAAATAGGCAGCTGTTTCATTTTTTGACAAAGAATTACCAAATCCATAAAAGCCGCACATAGTATTAGGTAACAAAAGTATTCTCTACAAGACTTCTACAAGGTTTCTTGGTGTATACATGGATGAGTATCTGAAATGGGACATCCACATAGAAACTCTAACTGCTAAACTAAGAAAAATAGACATTAAGGTAGTAAGCTTTAATATACTGAGATTCCTGAACCTTACCCATTTTGCTAGATTAATTAGATTTCTGTTATATACTGTGGAAATTCTACTGCAAAGGACACATTGTTTTTATTACAGAAAGGAGTGATTAGAACGATAATGAACATACACTCTATAGTGACGCAGTGATTATGGCCTGAGCTTATCAGGAGGATAAGCCGTTGATAGAGATAAGTCGATGGGTTAGCGCTCTCACTCAATGTAAACACAGAAACGCTATCGGGAGTTAACGGAATTGTTCTGGAACCTTCTTTCTCTCTATCTCCCGAACATCCTAGAACTCTCCCGAAAACTCTAGCGGTTACATAAGCGAGCATGCTTGCAAATGAGCCAGTTTGTAAAAGAGTTAGCAAGTGAGATAGTGAGTCCATTTCTACTGCAACGAAAAGGGCTGTTCTCCGAGTGAATTTGTGACGACTGTTGTGACGTGCAATAAGTGCTGCTACTGCAAGATATTAGAGAGGTCTTGTTTTCGACTCCGCACTGAATGAAGCGGGGGAAGAAGAGGCTGCTTCGCTCGTATTTAATTTCACCGCTACGCGCAGTCACAAAAGTGAACTAGAAACATTAGTGAAGAAACAGTGAAAACTGGACTATATGTGTATATATAATAAGAATTAGAATTCTATATTATATTAAATTATGTACTTTTTGTGTTACAATTTGCATATATGAAAGAAAACACACGACTTTAAAAAATGCGATAACGTAAATATAACACAAAAATTAAGGTACACATAAACATATTTCAATAAAAAAAATACACTTTTCACTAAGAATTTAATTGAATCTAGCATTACGCTATATAACAGCCTTCCCACTGATTAAAATGGTACTTCAGAAGCCTAATTTAAGCATATCAAAATGCATTAATAGAACATTGTTTTTGTAAACGAAAATTGTAATATATGGAACATTACACTTAAGATACTTTAAAATGCTTAAGCACATGTATAGGGGTATATTCAAGTTTATAATAGATTATAAGCATTTTATACATTATAGGGATGGTGCCCAATCCTCAGGCGGAAGGGCAAAATGCTAGAATATTTATTTTGTGGTCATAAATAAGAACAGGTGTAAATAAGAAAAGATTAATAATACAGATGATTAGGCATACTGGACATATTTAATTATATCAGACAATTATTGAAATAATACACTTGTGAAAGAGCAACATTGTGTGTGTACATACAATAATACATATGTTTTATTCCCGTATGTGAAAAAAGCTAATGTAGACATAGCATCTACTGATTAACAGGAACTAGTTGTTGAAAATCACATTAGGAGGGAAACCTTAGCACGTACCCATTTGCTTACGTGGGAGCTTGTTAGAAGACAGTTTGAGGGAATGACTGTTGGAGATTTTGGAAGAAGCCACAGACCACACAGAATATGCAAAAACTGTTGTATATCTTTTATAAATGTTCTTTGGGTGAACCAATAGGGAGAGTGGTTAAGTTAAACGTATATGATGAATCAATAATAGTGTAGTTATAGCTTAGGAGAAATGTTAAGTAAAAGAACACTTCCATATTTTCCTTCGTTGCTGGAAAGTTCACAAACGCTACCAGAGATGCGGCATGTTGTATTTCATATTGAGTGCATATTGTAGATACATGCAAAGGAGTACCGCAAATGTTTTCAAGTCCTTGATGAAGGGATTACAACTTTACTGTGTGAAAGGCAGAATATCTTGGTCCCTTAATTAACTAACCTAATAATCTTTAATAATTCATGGATGTAGATCAAGTACGGAGTATCAAGGGTTGCGTTCTAGTTAAGAGAATAGAAAACAGTAGGGAAAGCCAGTTAAAAATCTGAATTTCTCTAAGTGAAGATAAATTAATCATGATAAATGAGTATTTAGTAGTAAACTAAATCCATCAGTCTTCATAACTTGCAAATGCCAGGGAGGTATTACCTAGGTACTTAGGTTTGGAGCGTTTCCTTCCCAAATTTCCTTCCGCGAATATCATTTCATATATCACCAGTGTCACCGCCTATGGTACCGTATCTAGTCAGACCAGGCGTTAAAAACTACTAAAATAATAATAATAATATTATTATTATTATTATTATTATTATTTAGTAGTAGTAGTAGTAGTAGTAGTAGTAGTAGTAGTAGTAGTAGTAGTAGTAGTAGTAGTAGTAGTACTGGTACTGTCACCATCATTATTGGGTCCTTGATATCACACACACGAGAACCGGAGAGGAAGGGAAGCTACAAAAACACCCACTACAAAAACCCAGCCTCCTCTTTTCTTGAGCAAGCCGTCTACTGTACATTTTCTCGCTCACTAAATATGGCACGATAGCATGTGTGGCGGTTAAAGGACCATGCATCAATGGCAAACACCACATCAGCAGGGAGCCAGCAACTATAGCATTAACCTCTAGAATAATTAGGAAAATGCCAGAGATACATGCATTTTTAAAACAAAGTTAAATGTGCTAAGAAGTGACAAAATTGTAAATAAAACGTGTAATAACTACGAAGATATAATGCCCTGCTCCAACAATATAGAAAATGTAAATACTGGGGCAACTGTAAATATTATAGAAAATGTAACGTCCGTCTGACAAACGAGTGATGTAGGCAGCAGAGAGCAATAGACTTTAATGATGATGCCTTAGACAGCACTGGCATCGACATTTGTAGAAAAGTAGGAAATTAGCGCAAGTAAATTAGAAACAAGAAGATAGAAGTTAGCCGAGGAAATTCAAGAACAGATAGGGAGAACCTTAGATGAAAGTAGTAGAAAGTTAGGAAAATACATAGAAAATAATTTGTAAGAGACACTGGTCAACATACATTTTATCCCTGAAATGAACGTGTAAAATATTTATAAATTTGAGGTGCTAAACACAAAACTCACAATAAAAACCTACTTGTTGGCTTTATAGTGTCATTCAGTCTTATTTCGTTTAGTACTGAGCGATCTCTTGTCTATCGATAAGTGGTGTGTGTATTTCTCGGGCTACATTTCCATCTACTACTTTATTCTTACAAGAGAATTTTGCAGTGAAAATCCAACAACAGTGATACCTCGTTACTTTGTTAATCCCTATACCTTTTGCTACATTTGTGGTAAGTGAGTTTTCAAGGCAAAAGAAGGCTGTTGCTGCACCTGTGAAGAAGGCATAACAACTTTATTTAGGATACAAGATTGAGGACTAAGACAAACTTTGGGCCCCATACATTCCTTATGATACGTGTGATAGAAATCTTACAAAGTGGTTGAAAGGCGGTAAAGTGTCAATGCAGTTTTCTGTTCCAATGGCTAGGAGGGAGCAAAGAATCATTTAAGTGTCTACTACTACTTCTGTATGGTACCATATGTTTCTGGAAGAATTACGGGGAAAAAGAAATACAATAAGTACCAAATATACTGTTTTACCTTATACAGTACCACACAGCGAAGAACTCAAAGTTCTCGAATCCCGAAAAAATTTAGAATTGATGATTCAGAAGGCGAGGAGGAGGAAGACAAACTAATGTCTCCAGAACCTTATGATGAGCCTTGTGTAGATCGGGGTGCATCATCTGCTCAACACAAGATAACACAAGAAGGATTTAATGACCTCGACCTTTCAAAGAAAGCAATGTTACTGGCATCAAGATGTGAACAGTGACAGTACCTTTCAGGAAATGTTTGGGTGAACTTAATTTCGCACGCGCTATATGCACTTTGCGCTATGCGTTTAGAAAGGAGGCTATCTAATGTTCTGTAACGATGTAAATGACATTATGAATCCCCTTCAAATCAAACATGACACACAAGAATGGTGACTATTCATGGACTCCAAATTTAATCACAAAGTGGTTTTGCCACATGATGCAAACCAACTTACATCCATTCCAAATGGACATGCTTTGTATATGAAAGAAACCGATCAAAATCTAATACACCTGCTGGACTTTCTTTAATACAAAACTATGGGGGGCATATCTTTGGTGACTTAAAATAAATGGCTGCGATAATGGGTCTGTAACTAGGATATAGGTAAGACTGGCGTTTTTTCTTTAATTTGACAGTTGAACAATGCCGTTGAACTTTAAGAACAGAGAAAGGCCTGCAAAGAAATCTCTGAACGTAAGAGAAAATATTGTGAAACAGCCACCACTGGTAGAACCACATAATATGCTGCAACTGACCCTTTCACTTAAAACCGGTCGGGTGTAAGTCAAGAACCAGACTGCGCCAGCTTTTAAGGGTCTCGTGATGAATTCTCTTGACTTAGCAAAGCTAAAATTAAGAAAGGGGTTTCTGTTGATTCTCAGATTCGAAAGTTTCTCACTGATGAAAAGTTTGCTATCTGATCGAGAAATAAGCGTGGTACAAAAGGCTCCAACAGTTTTGCGATGGACCAAGGGGTGTAGAGGAGGAGGGGGAAGAAATGTCTTCTCGGCTATTCATGCCTGGCTATAGCCAACAATAAGTGCCGGTATCGTCTCAAAGGTCACATTTACTTCTGTGTATGCTCGTATAATTCAGTGACCTGACTCTAAGGAAGAAAAACCACGGCAGTCGTATAGCGGACGTAGAGTAAAACACCTATGTAGGTATTGTATCCAAAAGAGAAAATGTTAATAGATGCGAGGAAACAACGTTTAGCGCAAAATATGCAGTTTGTATATAGCTGTTTTATTCGGTTAGGATAACATATAAGCTAAATTTTCAAAATAGTGACCCGAAATTGTTAATGCAGACAGGTAGATGTGCTTTTGTTGCAATTGGTTCGTTTGAAAGCACTCTGTTCGGAAAATTAAATTGCTTTCAAGTTACAAATTTGAAGATGGCAAACAAAAAACAAAAAAAAATGGACTTAGGTGCTTTGTATTACGATTCACGTTCTGAATTCTTAAAATGCTTCTCTTCTCTGGTCTGGAATGGAATTGGATGTGTAACGGAAGGGACTCGACCCCGATCCAGTGAATGAGGATATTGTGCTTGCGGGAGCGCCCCCGGGAGGGAGGAACGAGGTGGGAGACACCGGGAGGCCGGAACCAGGAGTGACGGCACATCAATGACAAGGTTCCTAAAGTTTCCAGATTGAGACACCCTGACAGTCGGGCAGGCAAACCGGGGAACCCACCCCACACTGAGGGTCCAACTCCCCCAAGAGGCGGTCCGTATACCTTGGCAACCAGCCGAAGACCGAGACGCGGATGAGGTTTCACAGAGAGCATCCTTCTTCCCTGCCACGCCGCACCGGAACACCATCGCCGACACTTCCAACCCTAAAACAGACCTAACGGGGTTAAGGATGAATGAAATGAGGAATGGAACGATATTCGGGCCTGAGAGAAATCATATCAGCATTCACCTGACGACCCGGGAAAAGTCCCGAAAAAACCCTACGTCAGATTGAGCGGTCACTGGGAAGCGAGCTAGGGATCTTCCGAATGCGAGTCGCACGCGTTACCGCGGCGCCACCTGGACTTAAACTGGAAGATCCGTGGTTCAAATCTCGGCTATGACATTGAATTTTTCAATCTGATTCTATCTTTCCAACCTTGTCCTATACACAGCTTGAGTGAAAGAGTCTTCTTGTTAATTGAAATGAACTGTCATTACCAACTTCGTTGTAAGTATAAGAAGAATGCAGTAGCTCAAACGATAGTCAGATTTTTATGTGGCGTCTTTGGAACTCCACGCTCTTTACATTACCACGAGAACAATCTAACGTGTTGCATTCACATAACTTTCTCTTCTCGCCATTCTACAAATTATCTTTTCTAAATATCATTTTTCTGTCTACTTATTATAATCAAGATAAACTTGCAAATCACATTTAACCCACCTCTGTGGTGTGGGGGTCTGCCTCACATTCCAGAGGTCCCGAATTCGAATCTCGGTAGAGTGAATTACCTGGATAAAGTTTTTTCCAGGGTTTCCTTTTATCCTGAAAGATGAACGTCAGATTCTAATTTCTAGGGACCTCGGGGCCATTTGAGCATCATTTTAACAATTTCGTTCATTCACCATCCGTAATGGCCTACCCGGTTAAAGGGTTTTAATTAAATACCAAAAGTAAAAGTTCACATTTGCACATTTCGTTGTAGTATACGTAGATAAAGCGATAGTCACATTTTCAAAAAGCATGTCATTACTTGATGCTTTGAAATTCCATGCTGTTTGTATGACCGCAACAAAAACAAAACGAATAGCGATTTCTCAGTTACAAAAAGCATTTAAACCAACAACAAAATATATCTGGGAAATAGTTAATCTCATAAAATATATGTATAACAAACTGCGTGCTTTAATGGGTCTGGATTTCTTGTGTAGCAAAACTTTGTCCAATCTTTTAGAGTTTACCAATTATACAAAAGTCATTCAGAAAGAAGAAGACTTGAGAGGCTCTTCTCAATAAGTTCAAAATATATATTTCGTTTGTCATGAAAATACTTTAAACAGAGAGTATTTTAATCAAAATCGTTAGAGCCATTTTTGAGAAAATAACAAATTTCGAAAATTTTTCCATGTAAAGGGATGTTCAGGACGGGGGAGATTTTCTTGAAAATCCTTGTGTCACATCTTTGAAAGACGCTGAACTTAAATATCAAGTTTGGTATTTAACCGACTTTTCGCTTTGTATTTATGCTATTCAGGGACACACAAGTATATGGAGCTTTTGCTATAGAATTTGTGTTGCATTCAGATGACGTTCTCTACTCACTCTTCTACAAACTATTCTTACAAAGCTTATTTTGCATCTCTGTCATATTAATACCGATAAACTTTCATCACTTATTTACACAATTCGTTGTAGATATAACCAGAACACATTAAGCTAAAGCGATGGCCTCAAAGCTGATTGCTATGTGATAGCTTTGGATTGGTTAGCTATGGAGGGGACTCGGCACTGATCCACATAGTGGATATTGTGGCTACGCCCCACAAGGGGGCGTCTCCGGAAGGAAGGATGAGGCGAGAGGAGACACCGGGCGCTTGGAACCAGGAGTGACGGCTCAGGAATAGCAGGATCCCTAAGTTTTCAGATAGAGACTCTCCGTCAGACGCACAGGCAGAGCGGGGACCCCACCCAGCACAGAGGGGGTCCAACGTTCCTGAAGGAAGTTAGGATACCCCCGAAAGCCAGCCGAAAGCCGAGGGACAGAGAGTCACAGAAAGCATCCTTTTCCCCTGCCACACTGCATCGAAACACCATCGTCGACACTTCCAATCCTGAAAGAGACCAACGGATGGAAGATGAAGGGAAATGAGAATGGAGATGAGATGGAGGTTCAGGAAATTCGGGGATGTGAGAAACCTTCCCAGCATTCGCCTGGCGACCTGGGAAAAACCCCCGAAAGAACCCCTGGGTCAGGAAGCTCGGGCAGAGGAATCGAACCCACGGCCTCCCGAATGCGAGCCACGGACGTGATAACGTTGAAATTCTATTCTTTTGTATGAACACGAGAAAGAAGGAAGAAAAGAAAGAAAGAAAAACAATAGCTATTTGCAGTTGAGAGAAGTATAAAGTATATAAAAATTCAAACTAATAACAAAGAATATTTCAGAATAGGTAAAATATAAGTTATTTGACATAAAATAAAAATGTTATTTAATATAAATTTTGTGCTTTAACAAGATCTACAGTTGTTGTGCACTTAGATTTTGTCTCTATCTTACAGTTTACTAATTACCAAAAGCCACTCACAATAAAGACTAATTTACAGACTATTTCTAGAAAATTAAAGATATACATTATATTTATTATGAAAATAGCTTAAACATATGTACCTTAATCAATATCCTTAGGACCATTTTTGAAAGAATAAAACATTTCGAAAAATGTCCAATGTAAAGGGTAGTTTGAGTTGGGGATTTTCTTTAAAATCTCAGTGTCGCATTATTGGAAGAAGTTGAACTTAAAACACTAAGTTTGGTTTTTAACCAACTTTTTATTTTTGAGGTATGCTGTTCGTGGATACACACACACACACACATACACACACACACACTTGGGCCTTTTTCTAAAAATAAATTCATTGGGTTCAGGGAGTCACAAACGTGATTTCTGGTGAAATTACGACATTGAATTCTTAGATGGAACACTTTCGCTATTTATTGTAGCTACGTAGTAGAGAAAGTACAAATGCTTACTTTGCATTCAGGGGTCTCAAAACGTGTATTTCCATTGGATCTCGTTATTCAATTTTTGTGTGGAACACGATACTTGCTCTACTTACTGTAACTACGTAGTAGAGAAAGTAAAAACGCTTTGTTTGGTTTCAGGGAGTCTGAAAACGAGTATTTCCGTTCCGAGAATTAATCCCGTTTTCAATTTTTGTGTGGAACACAATACTTGCTCTACTTACTGTAACTACGTAGTAGAGAAAGTAAAAATGCTTTCTTTGAATTCAGGAAGTCTCAAAACGAGTATTTCCGGTGAATGTCATTGAATTTTTGATTGGAATTCAGTACATTCTCTACCTCGTATAACTACGTAGTAGAGAAAGTAAAAATGCTTTCTTTGGATTCAGGGGGTCTCAAAACGACTATTTCCGGTAAATCTCAGTATTGAATTTTTGGGTGCATTACAATACTTTCTCTACCTCCTGTAGCTACGTAGTAGAGAAACTAAAAACGCTTTCTTTAGTTTCAGGGAGTCTGAAAACAAGTATTTTCGTTCCGAGTATTAATCTCGTTATTCAATTTTTGGGTGGATTACAATACTTGCTCTACTTACTGTAACTACGGAGTAGAGAAAGTAAAAATGGTTTCTTTGGTTTCGGGGAGTCTTAAAATGTGTATATCCGGTGAATCTGGTTATTCAGTTGGGTGGAATACAATACTTTCTCTACCTCCTGTAGCTACGTAGTAGAGAAGGTAAAAATGCTTTGTTTGGATTCAGGGAATCTCAAAACGTGTGTAGCCGGTGAATCTCTTTATTGAATTTTTGGGAGGAATACAATGCTTGCTCTACTTACCGTAACTACGTAGTAGAGAAAGCAAAAAATGCTTTCTTTGGATTTAGGGAGTCTCAAAACATGTATATCCGGTGTATCTCGTTATTCAGTTTTTGGGTGGAATACAATACTTTATCTACCTCCTGTAGCTACGTTGTAGAGAAAGTAAAAATACTTTGTTTTGGATTCAGGGGGTTTCAAAATTTGTATATCCGGTGAATCTCGTTATTCAATTTTTGGGCGGAACACAATACCTAATCTACTTACTGTAAGTACGTAGTAGAGAAAGTAAAAACACTCTGTTTGGTTCCAGGAATTCTGAAAACGAGTATTTTCGTTCCGAGTATTAATCTCGTTATTCAATTTTTGGGTGGAATACAATACTTGCTCTACTTACTGTAACTACGTGGTAGAGAAAATAAAAATGCTTTCTTTGGATTCAGGGAGTCTCAAAACGGGTATTTTCGGTGTATATAATTAAATTTTTAGTGGAATACGATACTTTCTCTATCTCGTGTAACTACGTAATAGAGAAAGTAAAAAGGCTTTCTTTGGATTCAGGGGGTCTCAAAACATGTTTTTCTGGTGAATCTCTTTATTGAATTTTTGGGTGGAATACAATACTTTCTCTACCTCCTGTAGCTATGTAGTAGAGAAATTAAAAATGCTTTCTTTCGTTTCAGGCAGTCTCAAAACGTGTATTTCCAGTGAATCTCCTTATTGAATTTTTGGGTGGAATACAATACTTTCCCTACTTATTATAGGTAAATGTTAGAGACAGTAAAAAGAAGAGTTGTGGTATAGATAACCGGCTGTTTGTCATTATGGCATCTTGTATGCACCCAAATACGGAAAAGTGTAACTTAGACTGTAACTTGAAAGAAATTCTGGCCTAAATTGTTGTCAGATTAAGGTAAAGGGCACAGAAAAGACATACTTTATAAGGAAATTATCAAAATAAAGAACTTAAGTTAGTTGATAATGGGCAGAGAAAGTAGTGAATATTGAAAACCAAACAATTTGTTTTAACGCTTGCTTATTATACAATAATATGATACCTCTAATTCCTAAAAATTAGTTTGTATACTGCTTATGTCGCTGTGCTGTAATGCTATTGCTGCCTTCTTTTCACATTTATTACTTTCTTAGAGCCAAGTCTAAGGGAAATGTGTTGGAATGATATTCTCTTTAGCACTATTACATCCTCTAACTTCGTAGAGCAGATATGAGCTAAGGCACCTTGCATAACCTCTCGATAAGACATCCCGCTTACCCCTACAGGTGGGATGGGAAACATTTGGAGCCGTCTGTACGCATTTCAACTGGTGTCAAATAGCTTTCTCGGAAAGACCAAGAAATAATCTTCAAAGAATTGGTTGAGAATATGTTTTCTGCGTATCATAAACTGGGCTGCAATATATCGCTATAGATGCACATGCAATGTGAACGGAAGGGTCAAGAATGTAACAGTGTCAGAAAGCATCAAGTAGAATTCGCAGAAAAACAGAAGTTAGGAAAGGAAAAGGGACCGGCATACAGCAAACAGGAATCAAGATGTGGGAGATTTAGTTCTAGTTCCAAACAAACAGAAAGCAGATACAATCAATACGCCATAATATAATGGTTTTGTTATATATCATGGTCCAGCGGTGATATTGGTAGAATTTGGTGCACTTACCTATGAATTAGTGAAGGATACAGCTACCGATAAAATTTAGGGGATATATATATATATATATATATATATATATATAATTCTTACGATAGTTTAAGTCGGTAAAGAATGCTTCTCTAGGAGTCTGTGATATTTCATGTATCTTCTGTACTTGAGTACTTCATTTTGTTTGCACTGATATAGTTTGCATGCTAAGGAAGATAAGGATACACAGTTAGAATTTTATAATAGCAAGTAGGAATATTAATCAATGTCAATTATTAATAGGGACAGGAATTTGATGCTGTAATAATGTGTATGCATTTATGCAACGAAAGCTTCTATAATATTCTATATAAAAAGTATTAAGGCATCATATTGATATACATTAAATATTTAAAGGAATTTTGTGTAATCTCTCCGTGAATCTCTTATTTTGGAAACCATATGAATTACTTAACTTATTAAAATGTATCTCTTATATTTAAGAATTAGGATATACCCCTACAACCTAGCTTTGTTGCTCATTTTTACTTTTGGCTTGATTACACGAAAATAAGGCTTTTACCACAAGCAGGCACCACATCATCGAATTGAATGATCTGAAGCTTCAACTAGAACCTGCGGGAATATTTTCCATACCATTTCAATTATTAAAGCTATTTAGTATTTAAATATTTTGAATTGCTTACATTTGTGTAAATTAGTAGATTACATTTCTATAAGTGTTAAGAGATACTAAACGATAAGCTTTAAACTGAATGTAATATTACGTATAAGTATAACCACCACACCTAAACCCAATTCCGAGAATTGCTGTTCTCTGTAGCTTTTCTATTATTTTCGAGGCAATAGACAGTTTTTAGTTGCATATAAACAAGCTATAGATTGCTCTTTCGTTAGAAGAAACAACTGTCAATGGATCTGAAGGAGCCGAAATCTGTGTCCAGAGCGCACATTTGCTAAAATTTCTTTGTTTTTTTATCTTTCGATAACTTTATTATACATTTACTATTTAAAAGTTTTGCTTATTCACAGATTAGATAAACATAACTTCAAAGATGGTAAGGAACCTGTCCAGTAATAGGCCTTATAACTATAGTATAATTAGATCTGTGTTATGTTTTGTTTTTAATCTTCTTTCTCTTAGGGTAGCCGCGAGGTATTCAGGAATCGTGTTGAGCAGTGGATTGGAGTGGTTGGTAAACCTATTGCAGAGTCTGGTGTAGCAGTCTTGAAGGGCATTGGCTACTAGTAGTATCTGGAGATCCTGGTGGATGGTTATATTGCGGAAATATCATGGTGTTTTGTTATTAGCCGGAGAAAGCTATTTTTAACTGCCTGTACTCTTTTATCTGTGAATCAGAAGGAGAGCCACAAATGCCACACCCATAGTCCATACAGTTCGAACCAAGGGGAGATGGATTATTCTTTTGTACTGCAGTTTGAGAGACGATGTGTCTCGTATTAGATACTGTAAAAAGCTGATTTTATTCGTAACTTTCTTCACTACATGGTGATGTGTGGTTGCTATGCTAATTTCTTATCTGACGCTGGTCTAAAGTACTTGACCGAATCGGTTTTTGGGATGTTCTCATCACAGAGGTTTGTTGTATGGTTTGGCACATAGGTTTTGTAGGTAAACTGCACTGATTTCTTTTTGCATTAAGTAGTATCCTCCACTGCTTATACCACTCTTCGATTTGCCAGACGCACATTAATTTAACGTGAATGAGTTGCCGTTTCCTTTGCTAAGAATAGTCACATCATCGGCAAACTTCGAAATTGTGATTTCATGTGATACGGTGAAATCTGAGACATAGATGAGATACAATATGGGACCACATAGACTTCCTTGAGGAATACCGGACTGGGATTGAGAGTTTCCACATTTTGCTTTAAAAGTTCTACTCTTCAAATAGGATTGAACGATCTTGTAGAATTTGTTAGGTAGTATTGACTTAAGGCTATAAAGTAAACCAACATTCGAAGGCTTTTTCGGTAGCCAAAACTAAGACATAACATGCCATATTTTCTTCATAGCTTCCTAGATTGACAATCAGCTACTCAATATAATTTCTGTAGGCAATTATGATTGCGTCTTTAGCCAAAGTTTGTATAAGGGATTACGGGTTTCAGATGAACCATTAATTTTAGAAGCGGAAGACATTCAAATAACTTGGAGAATAATGTAAGAAGAATAATGGATCGGTAGTTTCTTGCATATTTCTTAATTTTATCCGTCTTGTGTATCATAAATATTATTGCATGTTTCTGTTTTTGTGGAAAATAGGCTGTTCTCATTATTGCGTTGTAAATCTGGGTTAAGAATGCCAGCGTCTTCCTTGGAAGTGCCTTTAATAACGGTAAAACAATTGTCATGCCCAGGAGCCTTTCCCTTTGGAGATACCTATATTGACTGCATTAAGTACCTCACCCGCAGTGAAATGCGTTTTAAAAGGTAATAGCTGTAACGGCAGCTTTAGGGCTTCCTCAATGTTGTTAAATATAACACCTTGAACAGAATTCGCCTGGAATTGCTCCTGTAACATTTCTGGGAATACACCAGCTTTCTCCTGAGATGTTGCATACCAGTTACCATTAATATTTGAAGGTGGGGTGACCAATTGTTCTGCATTTTGCAGGTTACTCCTTTATTTAACACCTTATCCTGCGACCCGCGTATAGGCTTTAAAATCACAAAAATATCCGGTTTTCGAGTAATGTCCCGCTAAAACTCCTGCGAAATTGAATTTTATTTAAAAACGCTGGAGGGCTGTCATTCAGACCAATATGGATAATAGAAGAAATGCACACAATTAGCAAAGAGTATAGTGTCACAGTGTATTATCACACATCACTGCATACAAACCATTACTAAGCATACGATCAATTATCTTTGACTTCCACTTCCAGTTTATGCTTCCTGTTTGTTTTAACTACAAAGCAGAGCAGTGTTGTAGTATACAATAACACGTGGTAATCAAATCAATCTGCAGCAATGTTTAAATTATAAGTTAAATTAACCATGCCGAAAATGAAAGGGAAATGTGTTTTGAATGCGGAGTTGCGATCTCTCTATCCATTTATCGTTGAAAATAAGTCTAATATCGAAGTGCTCTGTACAAAGTGTTCGGCGTTGTTTTCAATATCAAATGGCGGTAGAAGTGAAATTCATTGACACGTGCAGACAATCAAACATAAACTTGCTAATAATGCTGTTGCACCCAGCTCATCTTTGACATCTTTCTTCCGAGGCACTGAACAGGCATAACTGAACAGAAACCGGCAACTACTGCTATGTCAAGGTCGTTAGGGGATTTTAATGATAACTTTAGAATTATAACACTGTTTAATGCTTCTGCGTAGAATTTCCAGTCGAAAGGATATCTAATTAAGCAAGGAGAAATATTTTGCGTAGTTGCCACATTCAAACTAAAGCTTACTGGAAGATAATCAGAGCTTAAATCGCGCTGTACCACAGGTGCTGAACAGTACTGAACAGTGCTTTTCACAAGGAAAAAGTCGAGTACATAGGTGAATGGCCTACTTCTGAATAGTAAGTAGGTTCTATAAGGTGTAGAAATTCCAGAGAGAATTTTAATGCCACGTCAACAAGCAATCGACCTCTAGGACTGGTTATGTTAGAGCCCCATCGAGGATCTCCACCAATTATATGGTTTGAACCCATAACGTGTATAAGATCCCACAAGTTCACAGCAGTTAATTTATTTTCATGCGCTGAATAGAATGATGCTATTTGATAAGATGTGTTATTCAAGCTGATACCAACTCTGTAAAGTTGTAATTCCTCCTCTCTAATCGGCAAGAGTTCATTATGCTGAATATAACTTTGAACATTGTGCATCCACCCTTTCTAGTATATCTGGGGTAATCTGCTGGAATTATTTTATAACCTGGCATGTCAAGCAGAGTATGAGGTGGAGGTTTTGTTCCAGTTATGAGCAGTACGTCAAAGTTATAACTGTTGAGATATATTTCTAACTCCGAGTATTTGATTTTAATTCCTCTACAATTCCAATGCATACTTTAAAATATTTTCCTTTAAGCGTGGTATTCATTTTTAGTTGAGGACAAGTGGCAGCACTTGTTGCAACGTTTGGACTAATGGTTGTATAATAGACAAAAGAGAATCCATCTTATCAACCAGTTTATTTATCATGTTGTTGTCAGCATAAGATGGTGTTTCTGGATTAACTGCTGCATAATTATTGAGTGAATGTTGCTTATTTGCTGCCACTTGAGAAAACGATCTGTTTGATATGCAGTAAGAATATGTTTTTAGGGAGCTCTGTGGTAGCAGCGCTGTTGCCCACACAATTCTTTAAAATTCTAAAGAATCTTGTATAGTTTTGTGCATAGGGAAACTTCTAAAGCTGGCTGTGTGGTTACCTTTGCAGTTAACACACGCAGGTGGCAGGTTTAAGGGCTTTGTACAGCTTGTTGTTGCATGTGTGCCATCACATTTAACACAGAGGTGATTTGTGGCAGTAATTTTTGCTGTTACCATATTGTTGGCATTTCATACACTGAATCACAAACAGTTTGGGTTTAGGTGGCTCCACTTTTATAGCAACACAATGGAGATGGCTGAGATCGTAGACGTTTTCACTATTTGGGTTTAGTTTTAAATCTACAAAAAAAACAAGGGAAGAGCTTTTGAGATGGCACAATGTACAGGCAACTTTTGTTCTGGCTTATAACCTAGTTCTCGCAATTCTTACATAATGAAATTGGTATTGCAAGATTGATGCAATCCTCTTATTAACTCGAGAGCTTTTCTCATTTTTAGTTGGAAAGTGTGGTATTCTGCTTTGGCTGATTCTAGATACTTAATGGCTGATCTGTAATCCTCAATCATTTCAAAGCGAAATTTTACTCTCTCGGTACTGATATGGTATGCCTGTAAGGTCCTGGATTTAGCTTATTAATTTCACTTAACAAGAGGTTCATATTGACGACATTGCTAATGAAAATGGGTGGTGGTTTATCTGTTGCACTTTCAGTAGGATTGTTTTCACTCACCTCAGTATGCAAGAGGAGCAAATTTACTTGCTGAAGCAAATTGAGAATCACGTGTTACCTTTTGCTTCTTTGTTCCTTGTGTTCTGCTAACGAAGTCATTTTGTAAATGACTTAACTTGAAACGTAGGTGGAAATCCAACACAACTACATAGCTAACTGAAGAATTAGCTTTAGCTCATTTGATAAATATCACTTAAACACAACGCAGACAGTTAAAAGCCACTAATATGTAAATATCACACAGATCCAAATACAATAGGCGTGCCGATTAAATGGAGAGCTGCTGTGGAACACTAACATTTCTTGCAACTTAATTTTCCCAGCTTGCGACCAGAGAGAGCTCTAGCGGCTGCTTCACGCCACAACCACCTGGAATAATTCTACAGTGAGGAATCTAATATGCACAATATGGATCTAATATGCCGTGCACGGGAACGAGAACGTTAAAGCTTAGTCCAAGTCTTCCTTCCCGTTCCCGAGACCCGGGAAAGTTTTCCTTTAATTACGATTGCTCACATTAAAGTCTGGTTCACAATAACCGAGAACGGTAACTGGAACGAGAACGACAAAGTTAAAATAGATGTATTATAATGTGAACGTTCACAATTGAAGTGTTTCAAGCCAAAGGTTACTATCCTTCAAAATTAAATTAACTATATCCATATTATATATATTGCAATGTTTATCAGTTCTCAAGACAATGATCTATTTAATGTAAATTACAATAAATACGTTTCTTATGCATAATGTGCTGCACTCTATGAAATTGGATAAGCACTACATAGTAAATGCTAATTCCATCAAGCCACACAACACTACCCAGAGACATCTAGTCAATCATTTCAAATGTCATGGAAAAAACAAATAAATGGGAATCGACGGTCTGTTGTTTGTTTACCAGACCTAAACGAAGAAGTTAAAACGTACCGGTGTGTTTATTTATTGCTATACAAAGTGGAAGATAACTTATGGTCATTCTTGAACAGGATGACTCTTTGTAATGAATAGAACAAAATATCTTAGTGCAGTTTTGGTGTTTTTAAAGTAGTTTTTGAGAAAAAAACACAATTGCTTAATATTAACTCCATTTTAAATGAGATTTTCTGGAACTTAAATACTTTTTCAAATCAAATATTTCTTAGATAAGATTGAGAGATAAATATTTTTTGCATGGTTAAATACATTTTGAGTTAAAACAATTCGCACTCTTTACCATTACTATAAGCTTTCGAAATGTGCCTCAGTTGAATCTACATCATTAGCCACGAGACTATACAACATGACAATGTAAGATCGAAAGAAACACACTTCATCTATTGTTTATTGCGCTTATAGCTTGTTTTCGAAGCAGCGGATTATCAGTTACAAAATGGCTCACTTTACTAATGCCGAGTGTCTTGAAATGCTACTCAGTTAGGTGAAACATATTGTATGCGGCAGCTGCGGCAAGAATTGATCGAGAAAGATTTCCAAATAGAGGAGCACCACATCTTAGGACATTTGTTTTCATCTGTCAAAGAGTTCTAGATATGGGAAGTGTATCTCATGTCGAAGGAGTTGTTCAAAAAAGTAGGTATTGCACAAGAACAAGAAGTCCTTCAATTGGTGGAAGAAGATCCTGAAAGCAGCAGCCGTGGTATAGTTCACAATATTGACGTATCCCATTGGCTGTTTTGAGAACATTAAAAGAACTGCTACGCCCTTATCATACTCGACGCGTCGAGTATCTCTCTGAAGCACATTGGGCCCAAGGGTATCATTTTCCGAATGGTTTCTTCAACAAGGAGGGGAATTTTACCTAAAAATTCTTGCAGTGGATGAAGTAACGTTTACCAGAAATGGAGTAACTATTTACCGCAATGCCCACACCAGGGTAAACCACATCAGTAAGACAAGACAGCTTTCAGCACAGATTTTCTGTAAACTTTTGGGCAGGAATTATAGAAAACACATTAAGCGGTCCCCGGATTCTTCCTCGGGCTTTGACAGGAGCCATCTACCTTCAGTTTTTTCAAGAAACGTTACCAGTTCTGCTTGAGGATGTTCCCCTGGCAGTAAGAAAGTATATGTGGCTACTACATGATGGCGCACCTCCGCACATAAGTAGAACCGAGTGTGGCCATCTACGCATCACCTACGTAGAACGCTGGGTCACTCGGAATGGACCAATCAGATGATCACAAAGATCGCCAGATTTTTTTTCTTTTGGGCGTTATGAAAACTCGCGTACATATTACAGAAGTGCCTGAGTGGCAACATTGCAAGAAAGAATACTTTCAGCAGCGGAAGAAATAAAAAACAACTCGGACGCACTTCGTAGAGTGCGGCAGAATTGGAAAAAAACATTATGAAACGTGTGTTGGCGAGGGGTGCACATTTTGGACAATTTCTCTAAACATTAAAAGAAGTTTTGATTGATTTTCTGTTCTTGTCTTGCTTTAATTATTCACAGAATTTTATAATTCACAAGGAAAGGAAACATAATCTTGTAATTTGGTTCTCTCAAGCTTTTATTTACCTTTATAAATAAATGTTCTTATTAATAATTTGTGTAGTATTCTAAATGCTTCCTCAGTTCCATATTCTGTATGATATTTAGGTTACATTACAATCACATGTGGTTTTCTATTTATTTGTGGGTATACCGAAAGTATTTATTTGTTCGTTGCCATAGCAGCAGAAGCTGTAGAATTAAAAGTTAACCTGTTGAATGTAAAATAAACCTGTTTGATTTGCTGCATTCCAATATTGTGCAAGACTAAATAGTATTTATCTTAAGAACGGAAAACTTTATGGAACAAATTTGTTAAGGGAAAACACTCAAAACAACGTGTACTTTCATAGTTTAAGAGGATGATCATAGATCACCTTCCTTCCTGAATATGTTAACACTAGAAAAAATGTTCTCTCTAAAAGGTATTTATTCATTTGCCATGCAATTGTTCACCGAACTGTAACCAAAGTATAACATGAGATAGAAGGCAGAGAGCATTCAAAGATTATTACAAAATGAACTGGAATCTTAAGTCTGCTTTCATTATGAGTCATGTTGAATATATTAATAAAAAGAAACAGCATACTAAGGGTAGTTTTTCAAGGCATAAGTATACCAGAATGTACAAGCTTCCAGCATTTAATGATAATGAGGACATTGTTGTGTGCAAAACTTTTTTCAAACAAACTTTACAGATTTCTGATGGTGAAGCTGAACTCACCTTGAAAAAGAACAGATAAGAGGAGGGCCAACTATAGACAGATGGGGTTGTTGTGTAAAACAGTTCACGGACAAATTTGTTTGTGATTTTGTTGATGAATTTCCATCACGCCACAGTATGAAGGACAATGAAAGTAGAATATATTTACCTCCAGGTTTGAAGTTTTCTGTATTATACAGGATGCATAAAGAATGAAGTAGGAACATTTGGAAATGAGTGTGCTTCTCTTCCTTCCTTCCTTAGCATTTTCAAGAGTGGATTTAATTTTTTATTCCATATTCCTAAGAGTTGTACTTTTAATCAATGTGATGCTTTCAGTCAAAAGCTAAATTGGATGCTATGTAAAGATGAAAGGCAATGGACTGCCAGAAACATCATCATGAAGAATCTTAAAGTGCCAGGTTGAGGAAGGATAAAGTCGTAGGTGAAGCAAAATCAGTATAAAAAAGAAGGTTCTCATCTTTGATCTGCAGAAAACTATGCTAACTCCTCTTTTGTCCACAAAATGTGGCTGACTATAAACGGCGGCAGATGTGGACATTCAACCTTGGCCTAATGATGCAACAACAAATACTGACTTCATGTATGTTTGGAATGAAGGTATAGCTTCAAGAGGAGCACAGCAAGTAGATCCTGTCTATAAAAAAATAAAAAAATAAAAAAGTAAGTAGGCATTCAAAATTTCATTCCCCCGGAGATGAACCACTTTATTTTATGTAATGACAGCTGTGGGTTCAAAGTCACAATATAAAAATGTCACTTCTCATGCATTTATTACAAAATTCTCAAACTTTGGAGATTATTGGCTAGAGATTTTTCATTCTGTGACACAGCTTCAGTGAATGTGACTAAGACACTGCAATCATTGAAAAGGCTACAAAGTTTAATTCTGAAGTATACATTCCAAGCAATTAGTTGAATGCAAATAAAATCTAAAGGGAGATCTCCAAATTTTCATGAAACTGATATGACATATGATGATTTCTTTAGTAAATTACAGTTTGAAAAATACATAGTGAATTGATAAGATCTTTGTTGATGGTAGCAAAGTAGAGTGGCTTAAAACATCTGGGATCAGAATTAAAAAAGGCAATCCAGATTTCTAAAAATGAAGCAGAGCAATGATGACATATCATTTTCAGCATTGGACTTAAACAGAAGAGTAAATGGGAGGAAAAGATTTTTTGAAAATGTTCCACTACCTTTGTTGTTCCTGGAAGGAGGGGCATTAACACAGGAAAAGCTCAAAGATCATATGTATTTGTGACTTTAATCCCACCTGTTCACCATGAATTTTATGGGAAGTGGCAACACCGAAGATAATTCCCATTTATAAACATAAATGCATTAGTCAGCTTGGTATTTCTCTAATTTTCATGAACTATGTAAATAATTTTGTTCAACAATAACAGTAGTATAAGTCCCGGATGAGCCAATTGGATTAACGATAATCCTGCCGCTAGGGGCGCTAGTGTCGCTAGTGTCGCTGCATGCGACGGCGGCGGCGGCAAGTTTGAAAAGCGCCTTGAGCGGAAGGATAATCGTTATTGCAATTGGTTCATCTGGGACGAGTTAAAAGAATTGAGGATTAGGGTAAGATGAAGGAAAAAGAGGAAGTGACGTGGAGGGTTTTGATTGGTATGAATAAGACGAAATGTGATTGGTTCGTTAATTCGGGTGGAAGATGAAGGAAGGAAGATAAAAGAGTATGGAGGACACGTGATGGAGAGGAGCGGGGTGGCGAGGTGTTGTGTGTGCGGAGGTCGGGACTGAAAGAGGGAAAAGATGGGGAGCGAGGGATAAAAAGTATAACAGAAAGTGACGTCTGAAGTTGTGATTGGTGGGAATAAGAAGTGATGTTATTGGTGGAAAGGAACAAATGAAAGTTGTTGATTGGTAAGAATAAGGGAGATTATGATTGGTGGAAAGAAAAAGGTGTGGGAGTGGGGTATGTTGGAGGTGATGGGTTCATCCGGGACGAGTTAAAAGAATTGAGGATTAGGGAAAGATGAAGGAAAAACAGGAAGTGACGTGGAGTGTTTTGATTGGTAAAAATAAGATGAAATGTGATTGTTTGGTTAATTTGGGTGGAAGATGAAGGAAGGAAGATGAAAGAGTATGGAGGACACGTGATGGAGAGGAGCGGGGTGGCGAGGTGTTGTGTGTGCGGAGGTTGGGACTGAAAGAGGGAAAAGATGGCGAGCGAGGGATAAAAAGTATAACAGAAAGTGACGTGTGAAGTTGTGATTGGTGGGAATAAGAAGTGATGTTATTGGTGGAAAGGAACAAATGAAAGTTGCTGATTGGTAAGAATAAGAGAGATTATGATTGGTGGAAAGCAAAAGGTGTGGGAGTGGGGTATGTTGGAGGTGATGGGAAAGGTAAGTTTTGCTAGCAACAAGATTTGCAAAAGCCTGACGAGAGATGGGGCGATATGAGATGCGGTGGCGAAAATGGGAACTAAACAAGATGGTTGAGACAAGAGGTTTAAGGACGAGGAAATTTGGAGGTTAGTGGTGAACATGGCGGTCGCAAGAGGTGGGGGCAAGGAGACGCGGTGGTGAGAATGGGAACTAAAAGAAGATGGCGGTAGCAAGAGCTTAGAAGAGCAGATTTTGAGGTTAAAATAGTGGGAACTAAAAATGGCGGAGGGTCTGCAACAAGGAGATGCGGTGAGAACTAAACAAGATGGCGGACGCAAGAGGAGGGTAAGGAGATTTGAGGTTACAGTACCAAAACACGAAAGGATATATTCCTACGCCAAGCAGGCCCGAAAAATAATTATGCGTGTGGTACTTACCTGTTACTGGTGTGGATGCGTCACCAAAAGCGCAGCAGCTTCACGCGACGCGAAAAAATAAAAGCAAACTGTTTTTGAAAATGCTTAACCAGCTTTAAGATCAACCAACATCACTACCCACTGATATACCTAGGTTTTTTAAAGCGGTACAGACGCCCTTTGCACAGACGTAATTTAACTATACCAAAAACCTGGTACTGGACCATCGTAATGGTCGCTAGCGTACGTAGGAGCAGGGTTCTCATAGCCGGTCGAAAGCGGTCAAAAAAGTGTACGACGTAGGTGTTCACAGTAGCTGCTGTCGAGTCAACCGTCGAGGTGTGAATGAACGAGATCTGTTCTTGCCGGCAATCTGGTTGGGAGATGAGAGGCGCGGTGGTAAAAATGGGAACTAAATAAGATGGCGGAGGCAGGAAGTTGAGGTTAAGGAGCGGTGAGGTGTTGTCTGTGCGGAGGTTGGGACTGAAAGAGGGAAAAGATGGCGAACGTGGGATAAAAAGTATAACAGAAAGTGACGTGTGAAGTTGTGATTGGTGGGAATAAGAAGTGATGTTATTGGTGGAAAGGAACAAATGAAACTTGTTGATTGGTAAGAATAAGAGAGATTATGATTGGTGGAAAGAAAAAAGGTGTGGGAGTGGGGTATGTTGGAGGTGATGGAAAAGGTAAGTTTTGCTACCAACAAGATTTGCAAAAGCCTATCCAGAACTCATCAGCAATTTTAAATAACTAGTGTTTCGGGGTTTTCTCTGGTTGGTAGACGAATGCAAGCTGTTTCTGCTTTTTCATAGGTTTTCCCAAAATTGAAAATGCATATATATTGTAACACAAAAGTGTGCAGGCAAAAGAAAATAAAAATTAAATAGGCACACACACACACACACACACACACACCCGTTGCAGTTGCCATACTTATATTATTCGTCTTTTCCTTTTTTTCTTTTTTTTCTTTTTGTTTCTTCGTTTTTTTAAAAATAACTAGTTTTGGGGGGTTTTCTGTGGTTGGTAAACGAATGCAAGCTCTTTCTGCTTTTTCATAGGTTTTCCCTGGTTGGTAGGCGTTTGCTGTAGTGGTTGACGAAGCCGTTTCTAATTTTCGAGGTTTTTCAGGGTTTTAGTGGTTGTCCCTGCCCGGTAGGCAAATGATGAAGTTTTGCCTTGTCGGCTCACGGATACTAGGCACATACTCGCGCACACACACACACATGTAATAGTAGCGTGTAGCTAACTGTTTTTGAAAAAATGCTTAACCAGCTTTAAGATCAACCAACATCACTACGCACTGATATACATAGGTTGTTTAAAGCGGTACAGACGCACTTTGCACAGACGTAATTTAACTATACCAAAAACCTGGTACTGGGCCATCGTAATGGTCGCTAGCGTACGTAGGAGCAGGGTTCTCATTGCCGGTCGAAAGCGGGCAAAAAAGTGTACTATCTTGTTTTCATGGGTTTTCCAGATCGGTAGGCGTTAGAATACTCTTAGAGCTTTTTTCAGGTTTTTCGCGGTTGTCCCTGTCCGGTAGGCAAATGTTAAACTTTTTCTATAATGTCGTCGTTTTGGCTTGTGGCGCACGGATACTAGGCACATACTCGCACACACACACTATAATAGTAGTGTATAAAAAATTTAACAAACAAAATCTACACAATGACAAAATTGAAAATGTATATATATATTTTAACACAAAAGTGTGCAGTGCAAACGATTTTCTAGCCCCTAGTGAGTGTAAAATTGCGATTACTTCACTTCTTTCAAACTGCTTAAAAATCATATAAATGGTTGTTTCACGTCATAATAAGCCTATATATACCAAGAATACTGAGTTGTAAAAAAGTCAAGAAATTGGATTTTTTAGCTCCAAGTGAGTGTAAAATCACGTTTACTTCACTTCTTTCAAACTTCGAAAAAATCATATAAATGGTTGTTTCACGTCGTAATAAGCCTATATATACCAAGAATACTCAGTTTTTAAAAAGTCAAGAAATTGGATTTTCTAGCTCCTTGTGAGTGTAAAATCGCGTTTACTTCACTTCTTTCAAACTGCTTAAAAATCATATAAATGAATATATCACCTCATAATAAGCCTCTATATACGAAAAATGCTGAGTATTCAAAAAGTCAAGAAATTGGATTTTCTAGCTCCTAGTGAGTGTAAAATCGCGTTTGCTTCACTTCTTTCAAACTGCTTAAAATTCATATAAATGGATGTATCACCTCATAATAAGCCTCTATATACCAAGAATATAGAATTTTTGACAAGTAAAGAAAATCGATTTTCTAGCCCCTAGTGAGTGTAAAATCGCGTTTACGTCACTTCTTTCAAACTTCAAAAAATCATATAAATGGTTGTTTCACGTCATAATAAGCCTATATATACCAAAAATACTGAGTTTTTAAAAAGTCAAGAAAATGGATTTTCTAGCACCTAGTGAGTGTAAAATCGCGTTTACTTCACTTCTTTCAAACTTCGAAAAAATCATATAAATGGTTGTTTCACGTCGTAATAAGCCTATATATACCAAGAATACTCAGTTTTTAAAAAGTCAAGAAATTGGATTTTTTAGCTCCTAGTGAGTGTAAAATGGCGTTTACTTCACTTCTTTCAAACTGCTTAAAAATCATATAAATGAATATATCACCTCATAATAAGCCTCTATATACGAAAAATGCTGAGTATTCAAAAAGTCAAGAAATTGGATTTTCTAGCTCCTAGTGAATGTAAAATCGCGTTTACTTCACTTCTTTCAAACTGCTTAAAAATCATATAAATGGATGTATCACCTCATAATAAGCCTCTATATACCAAGAAAATTGAATTTTCAAAAAGGCAAGAAATTCGATTTTCTAGCGTCTATTGAGTGTTAAATCGCGTTTACTTCACTTCTTTCAAGCTTCGAAAAAATCATATAAATGGTTATTTCACGTCATAATAAGCCTATATATACCAAGAATACTGAGTTTTTAAAAAGTCAAGAAATTGGATTTTCTAGCACCTAGTGAGTGTAAAATCGCGTTTACTTCACTTCTTTCAAACTTCGAAAAAATCATATAAATGGTTGTTTCACGTCATAATAAGCCTATATATACCAAGAATACTCAGTTTTTAAAAAGTCAAGAAATTGGATTTTCTAGCTGCTAGTGAGTGTAAAATCGCGTTTACTTCACTTCTTTCAAACTGCTTAAAAATCATATAAATGAATGTATCACCTCATAATAAGCCTCTATATACGAAAAATGCTGAGTATTCAAAAATTCAAGAAATTCGATTTTCTAGCCCCTAGTGAGTGTAAAATCGCGTTTACTTCACTTCTTTCAAACTTCGAAAAAATCATATAAATGGTTGTTTCACGTCATAATAAGCCTATATATACCAAGAATACTGAGTTTTTAAAAAGTCAAGAAATTCGATTTTCTAGCTCCTAGTGAGTGTAAAATCGCGTTTACTTCACTTCTTTCAAACTGCTTAAAATTCATATAAATGGATGTATCACCTCATAATAAGCCTCTATATACCAAGAATATTGAATTTTTAACAAGGCAAGAAAATCGATTTTCTAGCCCCTAGTGAGTGTAAAATCGCATTTACTTCAGCTGTACCTCTGTTTCTATACGTGAACGGCAGATTGCAGCTTCGATACGTGTCCACGGAGACCACGCCGGGCAATAAAACAAAAACCATATTGAGCATGATGCCCGGCGTGACGCATTGCGCGGCGCGCGTTTGCCGTAAACCGTTACAGTTGCCATACTTATATTATCCGTCTTTCTTTTTTTTAAAAAAAATCTTCGCCATCTTAGTTCACAAATTCACCGCTAATTCCTTCTCGGCATTTTTCATCCAATCACCTTTGATTTTATTTTCGCCTATCACATCACGTTATTTCAATTTGTCCACCTATCAGAGATCGCCTTATTTTCACCAATCACAACGTTCCACGTCACTACTTGTTCTACTTTTTAACCCTCGGTCGTGCATGTTTTGCGTCCTTGAGTTTCCATACCTCGCAAACGCAACACCACAGCGCGATAACATGTCCACGTGCTAGCTGGTGTTCCGGTACGATCGCCTCCTGGGCCTGCTCAACGCCGAGGAAGTGGTAGTGCAGACCTGCGTACCCGTGACGAACCAGGTCATGTACGTGGTGTTGAGGTAACTCCGAGGAGAGCCCCAAGGGGATCCACGCTACCAATGCCGTGATTGCGGCTTACACCACGGCACACAAGTGCCTAGTGTTATTTTGTCACCTGAACCGAAAGGTCTCCGTGGACACGTATCGAAGCTGCAATCTGCTGTTCACGTATAGAAACAGAGGTACAGTTGCCTAGCACTAAGGTCTCCGTGGACACGTATTAAAGCTGCAATCTGCCGTTCACGTATAGAAACAGAGGTGCAGTTCCCTAGCATTAAGGTCTCCGTGGATACGTATCGAAGCTGCAATCTGCCGTTCACGTATAGAAACAGCGGTGCAGTTGCCTAGCACTAAGGTCTCCGTGGACACGTATCGAAGCTGCAATCTGCCGTTCACGTATAGAAACAGAGGTATAGTTGCCTAGCACTAAGGTCTCCGTGGACACGTATCGAAGCTGCAATCTGCCGCTCACGTATAGAAACAGAGATGCAGTTGCCTAGCACTAAGGTCTCCGTGGACACGTATCGAAGCTACAATCTGCCGTTCACGTATAGAAACAGAGGTGCAGTTGCCTAGCACTAAGGTCTCCGTGGAGACGTATCGAAGCTGCAATCTGCCGTTCACGTATAGAAACAGAGGTGCAGTTGCCTAGCACTAAGGTCTCCGTGGACACGTATCGAAGCTGCAATCTGCCGTTCACGTATAGAAACTGAGGTGCAGTTGCCTAGCACTAAGGTCTCCGTGGACACGTATCGAAGCTGCAATCTGCCGTTCACGTATAGAAACAGAGGTGCAGTTGCCTAGCACTAAGGTCTCCGTGGACACGTATCGAAGCTGCAATCTGCCGTTCACGTATAGAAACAGAGGTGCAGTTGCCTAGCACTAAGGTCTCCGCGGACACGTATCGAAGCTGCAATCTGCCGTTCACGTATAGAAACAGAGGTACAGTTGCCTAGCACTAAGGTCTCCGTGGACACGTATCGAAGCTGCCATCTGACGTTCACGTATAAAAACACAGGTACAGATGCTGACTTTTTAAAAACTCAATATTTTTGGTATATAGAGGCTTATTATGAGGGGATACATCCATTTATATGAGTTTTCACGATCCACCGCTGCACGATCCCTACCATCGACAATAAAACTGCATTTAAAATATTTTATCGCTGACGAACATCCGTTTCTCACGCTCATTTTTCACATACATCAGCACACGGTCTTTGCACGTAGTGCTGCACATGAGAATGACTCTTTTTACTGCTTTCTCCGAGCCTAACGGGAGCAGAACTATAACGGTTGCTAATAGTGGTTCAGCTTGCACCCCCACTAGTGCAATATTTAAAACTATGAGTGTCGTGTGTAGTGTTTTTGTGTTGTGCCGTGCATACGTGTTATGTAAAATGTAAGAATTAAATAGAATCAGCAGATAGTTCCTTTCTAAGGAGTAACACCAACTGCAGAATAAAACATTCTCAAGTGTTACGTTCGTATGTCCTCTACCCTCTATCTCTTATAGGTGAGTACGAAAAGAACTCAGTATTTTTGGTATATGAAGGCTTATTATGACGTGAAACAACCATTTATATGATTTTTTCGAAGTTTGAAAGAAGTGAAGTAAACGCGATTTTACACTCAATAGACGCTAAAAAATCGAATTTCTTGCCTTTTTGAAAACTCAATTTTCTTGGTATATAGAGGCTTATTATGAGGTGATACATCCATTTATATGATTTTTAAGCAGTTTGAAAGAAGTGAAGTAAACGCGATTTTACACTCACTAGGGGCTAGAAAATCGAATTTCTTGGCTTTTTGAATACTCAGCATTTTTCGTATATAGAGGCTTATTATGAGGTGATACATTCATTTATATGATTTTTAAGCAGTTTGAAAGAAGTGAAGTAAACGCGATTTTACACTCACTAGCAGCTAGAAAATCCAATTTCTTGACTTTTTAAAAACTCAGTATTCTTGGTATATATAGGCTTATTATGACGTGCAACAACCATTTATATGATTTTTTCGAAGATTGAAAGAAGTGAAGTAAACGCGATTTTACACTCACTAGGTACTAGAAAATCCATTTTCTTGACTTTTTAAAAACTCAGTATTTTTGGTATATATAGGCTTATTATGACGTGAAACAACCATTTATATGATTTTTTCGAAGTTTGAAAGAAGTGAAGTAAACGCGATTTTACACTCACTAGGGGCTAGAAAATCGATTTTCTTGCCTTGTTAAAAATTCAATATTCTTGGTATATAGCGGCTTATTATGAGGTGATACATTCATTTATATGAATTTTAAGCAGTTTGAAAGAAGTGAAGTAAACGCGATTTTACACTCACTAGGAGCTAGAAAATGCAATTTCTTTTTAAAAACTCAGTATTCTTGGTATATATAGGCTTATTATGAAGTGAAACAACCATTTATATGATTTTTTTGAAGTTTGAAAGAAGTGAAGTAAACGCGATTTTACACTCAATAGACGCTAGAAAATCGAATTTCTTGCCTTTTTGAAAATTCATATTTCTTGGTATATAGAGGCTTATTATGAGGTGATACATCCATTTATATGATTTTTAAGCAGTTTGAAAGAAGTGAAGTAAACGCGATTTTACACTCACTAGGGTCTAGAAAATCGAATTTCTTGACTTTTTGAATACTCAGCATTTTTCGTGTATAGAGGCTTATTATGAGGTGATACATTCATTTATATGATTTTTAAGCAGTTTGAAAGAAGTGAAGTAAACGCGATTTTACACTCACTAGGGGCTAGAAAATCGAATTTCTTGACTTTTTGAATACTCAGCATTTTTCGTATATAGAGGCTTATTATGAGGTGATACATTCATTTATATGATTTTTAAGCAGTTTGAAAGAAGTGAAGTAAACGCGATTTTACACTCACTAGCAGCTAGAAAATCCAATTTCTTGACTTTTTAAAAACTGAGTATTCTTGGTATATATAGGCTTATTACGACGTGAAACAACCATTTATATGATTTTTTCGAAGTTTGAAAGAAGTGAAGTAAACGCGATTTTACACTCACTAGGTGCTAGAAAATCCATTTTCTTGACTTTTTAAAAACTCAGTATTTTTGGTATATATAGGCTTATTATGACGTGAAACAACCATTTATATGATTTTTAAGCAGTTTGAAAGAAGTGAAGTAAACGCAATTTTACACTCACCTGGGGCTAGAAAATCGTTTGCACTCCACACTTTTGTGTTAAAATATATATACATACGTATATACATATATACGTATAGAAACACAGGTACAGTTGCTGACTTTTTAAAAACTCAATATGCTTGGTATATAGAGGCTTATTATGAGGTGATACATCCATTTATATGAATTTTCACGATCCACCACTGCACGATCCCTACCATCGACAATAAAACTGCATTTAAAAGATTTTATCGCTGTCGAACATCCGTTTCTCACGCTCATTTTTCACATGCATCAGCACACGGTCTTTGCACGTAGTGCTGCACATGAGAATGACTCTTTTTACTGCTTTCGAGCCTAACGGGAGCAGAAATATAACGCTTGCTAATAGTGGTTCAGCTTGCACCCCCACTAGTGCAATATTTAAAACTATGAGTGTCGTGTGTAGTGTTTTTGTGTTGTGCCGTGCATACGTGGTATGTAAAATGTAAGAATTAAATAGAATCATTAGATACTTCCTTTCTAAGGAGTAACACCAACTGCAGAATAAAACATTCTCAAGTGTTACGTTCGTATGTCCTTTACACTCTATCTCTTATAGGTGAGTACGAAAAAAACTCAGTATTTTTGGTATATGAAGGCTTATTATGACGTGAAACAACCATTTATATGATTTTTTCGAAGTTTGAAAGAAGTGAAGTAAACGCGATTTTACACTCGCTAGGGGCTAGAAAATCGAATTTCTTGACTTTTTAAAAACTCAGTATTCTTGGTATATATAGGCTTATTATAACGTGAAACAACCATTTATATGATTTTTTCGAAGTTTGAAAGAAGTGAAGTAAACGCGATTTTACACTCAATAGACGCTAAAAAATCGAATTTCTTGCCTTTTTGAAAACTCAATTTTCTTGGTATATAGAGGCTTATTATGAGGTGATACATCCATTTATATGATTTTTAAGCAGTTTGAAAGAAGTGAAGTAAACGCGATTTTACACTCACTAGGGGCTAGAAAATCGAATTTCTTGGCTTTTTGAATACTCAGCATTTTTCGTATATAGAGGCTTATTATGAGGTGATACATTCATTTATATGATTTTTAAGCAGTTTGAAAGAAGTGAAGTAAACGCGATTTTACACTCACTAGCAGCTAGAAAATCCAATTTCTTGACTTTTTAAAAACTGAGTATTCTTGGTATATATAGGCTTATTATGACGTGCAACAACCATTTATATGATTTTTTCGAAGTTTGAAACAAGTGAAGCAAACGCGATTTTACACTCACTAGGGGCTAGAAAATCGATTTTCTTGCCTTGTTAAAAATTCAATATTCTTGGTATATAGAGGCTTATTATGAGGTGATACATTCATTTATATGAATTTCAAGCAGTTTGAAAGAAGTGAAGTAAACGCAATTTTACACTCACTAGGAGCTAGAAAATCCAATTTCTTTTTAAAAACTCAGTATTCTTGGTATATATAGGCTTATTATGAAGTGAAACAACCATTTATATGATTTTTTTGAAGTTTGAAAGAAGTGAAGTAAACGCGATTTTACACTCAATAGACGCTAGAAAATCGAATTTCTTGCCTTTTTGAAAATTCATATTTCTTGGTATATAGAGGCTTATTATGAGGTGATACATCCATTTATATGATTTTTAAGCAGTTTGAAAGAAGTGAAGTAAACGCGATTTTACACTCACTAGGGTCTAGAAAATCGAATTTCTTGACTTTTTGAATACTCAGCATTTTTCGTGTATAGAGGCTTATTATGAGGTGATACATTCATTTATATGATTTTTAAGCAGTTTGAAAGAAGTGAAGTAAACGCGATTTTACACTCACTAGGGGCTAGAAAATCGAATTTCTTGACTTTTTGAATACTCAGCATTTTTCGTATATAGAAGCTTATTATGAGGTGATACATTCATTTATATGATTTTTAAGCAGTTTGAAAGAAGTGAAGTAAACGCGATTTTACACTCACTAGCAGCTAGAAAATCCAATTTCTTGACTTTTTAAAAACTGAGTATTCTTGGTATATATAGGCTTATTACGACGTGCAACAACCATTTATATGATTTTTTCGAAGTTTGAAAGAAGTGAAGTAAACGCGATTTTACACTCACTAGGGGCTAGAAAATCGATTTTCTTGCCTTGTTAAAAATTCAATATTCTTGGTATATAGAGGCTTATTATGAGGTGATACATTCATTTATATGAATTTCAAGCAGTTTGAAAGAAGTGAAGTAAACGCGATTTTACACTCACTAGGAGCTAGAAAATCCAATTTCTTTTTAAAAACTCAGTATTCTTGGTATATATAGGCTTATTATGAAGTGAAACAACCATTTATATGATTTTTTTGAAGTTTGAAAGAAGTGAAGTAAACGCGATTTTACACTCAATAGACGCTAGAAAATCGAATTTCTTGCCTTTTTGAAAATTCATATTTCTTGGTATATAGAGGCTTATTATGAGGTGATACATCCATTTATATGATTTTTAAGCAGTTTGAAAGAAGTGAAGTAAACGCGATTTTACACTCACTAGGGTCTAGAAAATCGAATTTCTTGACTTTTTGAATACTCAGCATTTTTCGTGTATAGAGGCTTATTATGAGGTGATACATTCATTTATATGATTTTTAAGCAGTTTGAAAGAAGTGAAGTAAACGCGATTTTACACTCACTAGGGGCTAGAAAATCGAATTTCTTGACTTTTTGAATACTCAGCATTTTTCGTATATAGAGGCTTATTATGAGGTGATACATTCATTTATATGATTTTTAAGCAGTTTGAAAGAAGTGAAGTAAACGCGATTTTACACTCACTAGCAGCTAGAAAATCCAATTTCTTGACTTTTTAAAAACTGAGTATTCTTGGTATATATAGGCTTATTACGACGTGAAACAACCATTTATATGATTTTTTCGAAGTTTGAAAGAAGTGAAGTAAACGCGATTTTACACTCACTAGGTGCTAGAAAATCCATTTTCTTAAATTTTTAAAAACTCAGTATTTTTGGTATATATAGGCTTATTATGACGTGAAACAACCATTTATATGATTTTTTCGAAGTTTGAAAGAAGTGAAGTAAACGCGATTTTACACTCACTAGGAGCTAGAAAATCCAATTTCTTGACTTTTTAAAAACTCAGTATTCTTGGTATATATAGGCTTATTATGACGTGAAACAACCATTTATATGATTTTTAAGCAGTTTGAAAGAAGTGAAGTAAACGCAATTTTACACTCACTAGGGGCTAGAAAATCGTTTGCACTCCACACTTTTGTGTTAAAATATATATACATTTTCAATTTTGTCATTGTGTAGATTTTGTTTGTTAAATTTTTTATACACTACTATTATAGTGTGTGTGTGTGTGCGAGTATGTGCCTAGTATCCGTGCGCCACAAGCCAAAACGAAAACATTATAGAAAAACTTTATCATTTGCCTACCGGACAGGGACAACCGCGAAAAACCTGAAAAAAGCTCTAAGAGTATTCTAACGCCTACCGATCTGGAAAACCCATGAAAACAAGATAGTACACTTTTTTGCCCGCTTTCGACCGGCAATGAGAACCCTGCTCCTACGTACGCTAGCGACCATTACGATGGCCCAGTACCAGGTTTTTGGTATAGTTAAATTACGTCTGTGCAAAGGGCGTCTGTACCGCTTTAAAAAACCTATGTATATCAGTGCGTAGTGATGTTGGTTGATCTTAAAGCTGGTTAAGCATTTTTTCAAAAACAGTTTGCTACACGCTACTATTACATGTGTGTGTGTGCGCGAGTATGTGCCTAGTATCCGTGCGCCGACAAGGCTAAACTTCATCATTTGCCTACCGGGCAGGGACAACCACTAAAACCCTGAAAAACCTCGAAAATTAGAAACGGCTTCGTCAACCACTACAGCAAACGCCTACCAACCAGGGAAAACCTATGAAAAAGCAGAAAGAGCTTGCATTCGTTTACCAACCACAGAAAACCCCCCAAAACTAGTTATTTTTAAAAAAAACGAAAAAACAAAAAGAAAAAAAAGAAAAAAAAGAAAAAAAGGAAAAGACGAATAATATAAGTATGGCAACTGCAACGGGTGTGTGTGTGTGCCTATTTAATTTTTATTTTCTTTTGCACTGCACACTTTTGTGTTACAATATATATGCATTTTCAATTTTGGGAAAACCTATGAAAAAGCAGAAACAGCTTGCATTCGTCTACCAACCAGAGAAAACCCCGAAACACTAGTTATTTAAAATTGCTGATGAGTTCTGGATAGGCTTTTGCAAATCTTGTTGGTAGCAAAACTTACCTTTTCCATCACCTCCAACATACCCCACTCCCACACCTTTTTTCTTTCCACCAATCATAATCTCTCTTATTCTTACCAATCAACAAGTTTCATTTGTTCCTTTCCACCAATAACATCACTTCTTATTCCCACCAATCACAACTTCACACGTCACTTTCTGTTATACTTTTTATCCCACGTTCGCCATCTTTTCCCTCTTTCAGTCCCAACCTCCGCACAGACAACACCTCACCGCTCCTTAACTTCAACTTCCTGCCTCCGCCATCTTATTTAGTTCCCATTTTTACCACCGCGCCTCTCATCTCCCAACCAGATTGCCGGCAAGAACAGATCTCGTTCATTCACACCTCGACGGTTGACTCGACAGCAGCTACTGTGAACACCTACGTCGTACACTTTTTTGACCGCTTTCGACCGGCTATGAGAACCCTGCTCCTACGTACGCTAGCGACCATTACGATGGTCCAGTACCAGGTTTTTGGTATAGTTAAATTACGTCTGTGCAAAGGGCGTCTGTACCGCTTTAAAAAACCTAGGTATATCAGTGGGTAGTGATGTTGGTTGATCTTAAAGCTGGTTAAGCATTTTCAAAAACAGTTTGCTTTTATTTTTTCGCGTCGCGTGAAGCTGCTGCGCTTTTGGTGACGCATCCACACCAGTAACAGGTAAGTACCACACGCATAATTATTTTTCGGGCCTGCTTGGCGTAGGAATATATCCTTTCGTGTTTTGGTACTGTAACCTCAAATCTCCTTACCCTCCTCTTGCGTCCGCCATCTTGTTTAGTTCTCACCGCATCTCCTTGTTGCAGACCCTCCGCCATTTTTAGTTCCCACTATTTTAACCTCAAAATCTGCTCTTCTAAGCTCTTGCTACCGCCATCTTCTTTTAGTTCCCATTCTCACCACCGCGTCTCCTTGCCCCCACCTCTTGCGACCGCCATGTTCACCACTAACCTCCAAATTTCCTCGTCCTTAAACCTCTTGTCTCAACCATCTTGTTTAGTTCCCATTTTCGCCACCGCATCTCATATCGCCCCATCTCTCGTCAGGCTTTTGCAAATCTTGTTGCTAGCAAAACTTACCTTTCCCATCACCTCCAACATACCCCACTCCCACACCTTTTGCTTTCCACCAATCATAATCTCTCTTATTCTTACCAATCAGCAACTTTCATTTGTTCCTTTCCACCAATAACATCACTTCTTATTCCCACCAATCACAACTTCACACGTCACTTTCTGTTATACTTTTTATCCCTCGCTCGCCATCTTTTCCCTCTTTCAGTCCCAACCTCCGCACACACAACACCTCGCCACCCCGCTCCTCTCCATCACGTGTCCTCCATACTCTTTCATCTTCCTTCCTTCATCTTCCACCCAAATTAACCAAACAATCACATTTCATCTTATTTTTACCAATCAAAACACTCCACGTCACTTCCTGTTTTTCCTTCATCTTTCCCTAATCCTCAATTCTTTTAACTCGTCCCGGATGAACCCATCACCTCCAACATACCCCACTCCCACACCTTTTTCTTTCCACCAATCATAATCTCCCTTATTCTTACCAATCAACAACTTTCATTTGTTCCTTTCCACCAATAACATCACTTCTTATTCCCACCAATCACAACTTCAGACGTCACTTTCTGTTATACTTTTTATCCCTCGCTCCCCATCTTTTCCCTCTTTCAGTCCCGACCTCCGCACACACAACACCTCGCCACCCCGCTCCTCTCCATCACGTGTCCTCCATACTCTTTTATCTTCCTTCCTTCATCTTCCACCCGAATTAACGAACCAATCACATTTCGTCTTATTCATACCAATCAAAAGTCTCCACGTCACTTCCTCTTTTTCCTTCATCTTACCCTAATCCTCAATTCTTTTAACTCGTCCCAGATGAACCAATTGCAATAACGATAATCCTTCCGCCCAGGGCGCTTTTCAAACTTGCCGCCGCCGCCGTCGCACGCAGCGACACTAGCGACACTAGCGCCCCTAGCGGCAGGATTATCGTTAATCCAATTGGCTCATCCGGGAGTTATACTACTAATAACTGTTGTAGGGTAAAGAGCAAATTGTGCCATTTTAGTATGAAAACAATATAATTTTTATGCCAGAAATGACTAACATTTTTGGATTGAAATAAGCATGTATTCTGTTTTATGTCATACATGACTAACATTTTCCATGCTTTAGAAACAAGATTTCTTAATTAAAAAGATAGTATTCTTCTTACTGTGTATTACCCTTCACACTTGTAGGTTGCAAATAAATGTTGTGTGAACACAAACACTTTCTGTGGATTTAACTATTACTTCTTTCCTTTACCCTACTATATCTCCACACCTCATCCTTATGGCTTAGTCACTTTTGGCTTGTGACCCTTCAATTAACAGGAGGCTTTCATGGATCCTGAGAATGGGAAAGTAGACTTGTTCTAGTTTTAACCTTCTTGTTCTTGTTCTTGTTTCTGGGCATGGCATATTCATATTGTCAATATAAGACTCATTATTGTGGAAATTATTCAAGGTGGCAGTGACATGAAATGACCGCTAGAGCTCTCTCTAGTCACAAGCTTGGAAAATGAAACTGGAAGAAATTCTAGCATATGTGCATCCTAACATCAGATCCTGATACTCACAGATCCATTGAGCTTTTATTCTTCTAGCGGAAGTGCCATCTGTAGCTTGTTTATATGCAAGTCATAACCATGAATGTATATAACAGCTAGATTGCTTACCATGTACCAAGAATGTGAGCTGCCATCTGCTAGCTCCGCTGGCATACTGGATGGATCCATCAGGAAATGCAATAACAATAATGAATCATATAGTTATTATTTATTTAAATATCTGACCCTAATTAGGGCTTGCCTAATGAAACAGAATACTTAAAATATGAATTAATCACATAAAATAATATGGTGATGGAAAGTAAACATGACAATGACTATAATAGAAACAGTAACAAAATTAATAACATTAATACTATATAATCATACACATTCAAAATTAGGCATAATAGATACTTAAACAATGTGTCTCACATAAAGATGACTTTTCAAAATGGTAAAAAATATTTTATTTTTGTGACAATATGAAAATACATTGTTTTTTGTAACTTAAACTTTCCCCACCATGAAACAAAATGCTTTGTAATAGTTACTCATCTGCCAAAGAGGAGAGCACTTACAACAGTTTTCTGAATATGGTATTTATCTATAAAATAAGGGAGTGTTGGTTCATATGCACCTACTCTTCTTTTCTACATGAACTTCTTCAGGTTGTGTAGTTGTCTGTTCAAAACCAGATTGTTGGATCCATTTCTGCCTTGTTCTTCTTTTGGTTGATGAAGATGATGTCTATATGCCTTATGTTATCATTATCAGTGATGCAATGCACATCTTCATGCACTTCTAAGCCCTTAGAACAGAGACTATTTGCCAGCAAAGTTTTTACACTGCCATGCCTCTTAATGTGCAGTAGTTGTCTTTGAAAACAATTCCTTGGCACATAAGAAAGGGTTTCAAACTTGTTGCAATGTCTGCAATGGCTAGTGCTAGAAGAATGTCCTGAGACTGACCAAATAGGTGGTACTATGGCATTCATTTTGATCATATCGCGCCTTTCACTACTTGATAGATCATGCTTGGTTAAGAATCCATTTATTTGCTGAGGGTTCTGGGAAAAGAGTGCAATTCCCTTACCTTTGTGGGGATAGGAACACCAATGTGTAAATTCTCTCTCTCTGAGATGTTGCTGAAGTTGTCTGGTATTTTTTGATTTCATTGAATCATCTATTTCGAGTTCTTGAAGACAATGAGCTTTAATGCCATAATCTTGAATGTTTACGTGAGGCAGGTTGACTGTTTCCAGAGTTTGGTTTATTTGTACATTTTAGAAATGTTTCCCACAATGTATGAAGAAGGGAAAGTCCTATGAATTTATGGCAAGTGTGGAGCATGCTAATTGGAGTGTGCTGGGTAGTTGTAAAGTTTGTTTGAATGCCTGCACATCATTTTATCAGCCTTGTTTAGAAAGGATTTTGATATGTTTTGTAAATGTTATGTTTGAAGAGGATAAAATAATGCTGGACCTATAAATTGATTAACCACCATCAGTTTTTATTGTGCTTCTGATATTGGTGTATTTGTAAGGGTATCAAGATTTATTTGTAGTTTTTGTAATACTGCTGTTGAACTGAAAATTAATGACTTGATAAATGTTGCACCTAAGTATTTGATTTCCTCATGGGTTAAAATAGTTGAAGTATTTGCACAAATTGTTGTAGTTCACCTTAAAATAATTTTCCCTTATTAAAGTTGATAGCTTGCAATTTTGTGGCATTTTATAGACAATCCAATTTTTTGTAATAGTACAATGACCATAGTTACTAAAATATTTGCAGATTCTAAACCTTTACCAATTATTACCAAGTCATCAGCAAACCCCAATATTGTAAGAAGATCTGTGTCTTCTGATAGTTTTAAACTATAGGATTTTGCAATGGTATTTTCAGTGATCTCGCTGAATATGTGATTAATACTTAAATTGAAGAGGAATGGCGAAACTGGAACATCCTGCATTACTCTGTGTCATAAGCTAATTCTCTCTGTTTATTTTCCACGTGTCTGAATTTGAGTGGTATTATGTGTCAGTAGATTTTCCAACAATGTTTTCAGTGGAAGTGGCAAGAATGCATGTTCAATGGTAGAACAGAGGTGATTATGACCGACACTATCAAATGCTTTACTGACATTGAGAAAGAGAGGCATGCAGAAAGATTATTGTTATCTGAATGGTGTAGAATTCCTTCAACAATATTGATATTAACAAAAGTGCCAGGAGTTGTTAAAAACCCTCTCTGGTATGGATTAAGTTCTATCACTTGTCAAATCATGCAGTCTAAGGTCTTTGATGTCATATTATGCAAAACAGATGATATTGTTATTGGTCAGCATTTATCTAAGGTTTTGCCACCTTTGTGGATGAGCACAGTTCGAGCTTCATTCAGGACTGTGAGCATGTGACCCATCTGAATAATTCTTTTCATAAGCAAAGCTATAGAAGAAGCAGCAATCAGGTTTTTAACTGCTTTTATAAGAACTTTGTTGGGTCCTGGGATAATGTCAACCGCAATTTTTTAATCATTGAATTTATGAAATTGTCTGTAACTTCTGGGATAAGATTATATTTACATACTAGTGTGTATTTCATAAGATTTGTGCATGCTTCAATTTTCAGTTTAAAAGAATGATATTAAAATAATCTTCAACTTTTTCGATGTTAATATCATTAAGTGTTTTGTTACTATTATGTAATATTCTCCTAACAGCTTTCTTTCATTGGTGAAAGTAATCATATGGGACTCTTTGATACTCATAGTTGGCTTTTCACCTTAAATCAACCAGCTTTTGAGGATATTTGAGGATTTCTTGAGTTTTTTTAATGTTTGTTGTTATTACACAATTTACGTTCTTGTCCAGCCTTCATGTATTTTGTGGCTGGGTGTTGGGAACCAGGTAAGAAATTGGTTGCACTAGCCAGAAACTCAACAAATTAAGTCACATTTGTCTCAAATGTAGCATTATCCATCTTGTAAGTGAATTTATCTGCAGAAGATTTTAGTAAATTTTTATATACCATATTTGTATTACCTTCATTAGCTTTGTAAATCTGTTGAGGATGTTCAGATGAAGAATCAGTATGTGCAGGGGATTCTATTTGAGAATTATTGATTAAAAGATTGCAGTATTCATTGCAATGGACTTTGCTAATGTAAATTTTTAGGCCCTTATAATATTCACCACAATATAAACATGTTCCTTTGGTGGTAACAGAACTCTTAGGATTATGAAGAGAACTAGGGGCCTCTACATTTTGAGATTTAGAGGCCACTATGCATTTGGTGACATTGCATTGCTATGTAAACAAACCAACCCTTAAGCCAAATGCAAATAAGTATGTTTATAAATCTACGAAAGCTTTTACACCACCACTGCTGCCATTGCCTCCACCAGGATTATTGGATTCTAGATACCACGTCCTAGGACAAGAGCAGGAGAAGAAGAGAGGCTACAAGCACACACAGTACCAGAACCCAGCCTCCTCTAATCCTCAGCATCCTGCTTACAGTTAATGTTCTGCTACATGTACTTAGATATATTCCACATATATTTTCTGTATCCTTATATTGTAACGTTATGTAGGGACAGGTATTTCACATTTGATGCAAGTATCTACAATGGGATGAAATAAATTACATTTACATTAACTTTTTCATTCATATTTACATTACTTCTTAACTGTTAGCAGGCGTGGCAGATTAGGTATACTAATTTTACTGGTTGAGTGATTAGTATGTCTCTCTCATCTAAGATATTGATTAACCAGCACACCAAGGAATTTTACATCGTTGGTGCTTGCATTTAATATTTTATTATATGTTATTATTGGTTCTTGTATTTTATAAAATGTTAAATATAAAATGTATTTCTGTTATCTTTTCCCTGTTGACTTTGAAACTGTTTTTGTCAAACCTGCTCAATAATACATCTAGGATGATGTTTATTAGCATTATTTGTTGTCATATATTTTAGTATTTGTTATAATGTGGTTTCATCTTCATATTGAATAATATTTTTGGAGTTGGTGTTACTTTAGAATCATTTATATAAAGCAAAAAGCATCACCAGTCCTAAAATTGATCCTTCAGGGACTCCACATGTTAGGAGTCATTTTTACATACCATATTTGCAATATTGAATGTTTTCCCCCTCTCCATACACAACTTCTACTAATTGCTTTCCTTCTTCCAAGTATGATTAACCCATTAATAGTTATGTCCCTTTATACCTAAGCATTCCAATTTATTGAAGAGAAATTTTTATTTATTACATTAGAAGCTTTTGATAAATTAAATAGTATGCCTGTGGAGACACTCTGTTGACCATTGCTTTTAGAATATTGTTTCAAAAGTTGTGTGGTGTACCTCTATCAATTTATTCTTTCTAAAGCCTTATTGGGTGTCTGCAAATAAATATTTTTCCTACAAAATTTTAGTCTTTTGTAAAATACTTTTTCAGTAATTTCCCTAAAGCCAGAAAAAAATGATTTGGTTTGCTATTAGTAGTTTAAGATGTACTGCTTTTCTTCAACATGGCTATTTTAAGACTTTGCAGGAAAATGACATACTCCGGTGAACTATAGTAAATGTCTGACATTGGATTTACAATGTAATCTGCACATATTTTAATAATATCTAGAATTTCATTTCCATAGTTGTATTAGTTTTTAACCCTTAGAAAATTGGTTTTAATTACATATTTAATTATATGTTTATTTTTATATTTGTTAAGGAAACCTATTACAAAATACACTTTGATACACCTTCATATGTGCTTACATGCATAAATAACAGTGGTATGATATATTCTGGCAGCACTGTGGCCAAGTAGTTAGACCACTTGCCTCTCACCAAGGCAGGCCTGGTTTGATCCCAGGAACCTGCATGTGGGATTTATGGTGGATGAAGTGGCATCTTAACAGGTTTTCTCTGGGTTCTCGGGTTTTCTCCGCCATTTGTTCCACCAATTGCTCCATCATCACCTTTGTTTTCATCCATTTCACCTTAATTTCATATCATCTTCTTCCTCACTCTCATACCTCCGGGCTCTTTATCCTCTGATTCAATGTCCATCTGCTCCTCAACAGGCCTCTGACCCTAGTCATGGTTGTAAGTCCTAGGGGGTGTAAGCCTTACATAAGAGGATGGTAAGCCAACTAAGTGAGTAATGATATCTTCTCCTTTTGCTACTGCAAGGTTAGACTGTAAAGCCTTTCTGGAACAAAGATGTTTTCCTCAGGCTCTGGTTGAATCATAGAACATTTTCCTTATAATCAGTACAGTGAATGTGTTTAATTATACTATTTGGGTTTATGCTGATAGCTATGCCATTTCATTTTATATTTGAAATTCATATATACTTATTTCCTCATGTATTTTATCATTGAATAAATAACATCTCAACGAACTTAATGAAGCATGCTCAGTTATCCCAGATGAAGTGAATTTTGTAATGGATTCCGTCTATTTTTATAATGCTGCATGATAATGTCTGTGTAATGCATTTGTTTCAAATAGATTTTTGAACCCTTCATGTCTTAAATGGTTTTCAAATAGAACATTAGCTTTACAAAGTGCAGAGTTTACCTTAAAATATTGTAACCATTTTATAAAGTACAGTTTCCTGGGGCAGTTTTACATTGGGTAAGAGATGCCTCAGCTTCATAAATCTATTTGTAATCTGAATTTTTGGAAGCTTAAGAGAACAAGCTTGTACCATTTTAAGAAAAAATTTGTGATTAGCAAAAATCAATATCAATTAAAGGTATGCAGTCAGTAAAATGGCCCATAAAATAATGCAAAAGTAGTTTTTTTATTGAAAAATGCTGTATGTAGAGGAATAAGGAAGAAAGAAGGAATGCAAATATCCCTTTCATGATGTATCACTGTATTAGAGATTGCCTTGAATGTTTACCAGGACACATGAACCAGGTGAGAAAGTTTAATGCACATTCTGTCATCTTGCCATGGTAGGTCACTGTCAGAGCATTGGCATGGAAAGCCAAAGATTTGCGCTTTCAGTTCTAGCAATGGGATGAGTTTTCCCAGTATGATTCAACTCTGTAAATTTAATGTACATTTGGCCTATGTGAAGGAAAAATTTTTAGGACAAAATTTACCCTAACAGCTATTAACTATAAAAGCCCAGAAGTTAAAAGTACCTACTTGCAACATCATAAATCACCCTTAAGGATACAACATCTCAGAGTATTTGAGATTGCTTTGCAAATTTAATGGCAAATGTATCAGGTGAGAAAGTTTAATGTGTGTCCAAGCATCTTGCCATAATAACTCAGTAGTGGAACATCAGCTCAGAAAGCTGAAGATCTGGAATCCAAGCCTTGTTCATGGCACTGAACTTTTCAAGACAGATTCAATTCTCCATCTTTAGCCTACAGTGGCCTGTATGAAAAAGCAATTTAAAAATAAATAAGAAGAGGTACTAAATTGTTTAACTCATCCCTGACTGTCAAACACACAAATATGAAATTAGATATTTTTTCTTCACTACTTCATAATTCTCTTCAAAAGGTTATAATTACATTTTAAAATATTTTTGAGTTGGTGTGTGCATGGAACTGTTTAACTTCCATTTATTTTAAATTCAAATTTATTTGAGCCACATCTAATCTGACTGCAGATCTGAGGGCTTACGAATTACTAAGTGCTTGATTTGCTTCACCTCTGAGTCCATTTTAAGCAAATGATAATTGAATAGTGAGAGCTTGAGGAAGTTGTGAAACAAAAGCTTATTTTCATGGTGAAAAGTCATTACTATGGGCTAAGGAAGGTCTATGAAGTAATAAATGGTAATTATTTAGTGGGGAATTGAAACACAAAACACATTTATTTTCTGAGAAATTTGTAAGTGATAATGAGTAGGCAGTTATAACTTATTAATTCATAACTTTGGTGTTGAATTCATTCAGATGAATGAAATAAATGATTATTCACCAATTCAATGAAAATCTGTATTTTATTAAACACAGAATAATTACATTGTTAAATAATGTTTATGTTATTTTACCATAGGGCAAAGGGCAGTATGTACCATGCTGTGGGAAATAGTGTATTCACCTTTCTGGAGGCCATGCTCACCTTTGAACAGGTATGTAAATTAAGATAACATAATTAATGTAACTGTATTAATATCATTTTGATGAAAGAACATTTTCAAAATGCTTAGAACAGAGGCTACATGTTGCTTAATTACAGGAAAAGAATTGATTTTTTTCAAAAGCGAATAAATGATCAAGTTTTGAAAATTCAGATCTAGTTACATACTCATATCAATCAATCTTGTTGTCATGCATGACCTATTGAAATGGTTTAGTCGAAATCTAATATTTACCAGGGTTATTCAGTGTTAAAACAGTAAGTATTTGAAAAAATTGATATTTGATCTCAGCCAGTTACAGCAAAACTTGATAAACACAAAATGTGTTTTACTTCTAAGAGAGAATAATATCATACAGGAGTCAATTATTGGCAAGTACTTCCTGCCACACAACAGCTCCTGATTATTTGCTCAGTTTGTGCCAATTTCTGCAGGCACAACACCACAACAAATGTGTGATCTGTTATACTACAATATGGAGGTTCATACAAGCAGTTCAGAAACTGACATACATGTAAGTCAGTGCCAGATGGTAGGAAGTTCCGATCAAGCGTAAAAGCAGCTAAGAAGCCCAGCAAGAATAAGAGAATGCCAAGTATTGCATGTTCACATTGGCTACCAGATGTACCAGTGAATCCTAAAGCCTGAGGAAGAAAAGAATGCAGAACTGCTGATCTCGCTTATGACAGTATCACAGGTTTTTTGTGAGAATGTAAATAATTTAAACAAAATTGACCAGGATAAATTATTATTAAAATACCTGGAAGTCATCACCAAAACTCAATAGATTTTTGACTTTATGAAAAGTCTAAAAAGAAGGTATTGTTTTCAGTATTGAACACCTTACTGAAAGTTCTCTCAAAGTTGAAGTACTGAGGTCCAGAAACTATAGCCAGGAAGTAAAAAAAGCAGCTGCTTTGCAAAATAAGGAATATGGTCAGCAAGGATATGAAAAAATAAACCTTAAAACTCATCAAGCATTTTGAAATACCAGAAAGAGCAGAAGGATTTTATAAGGACCTTGATAAAAGTCATCATAAGGTTTCCAGTTTTGTACTATTGGAGTCTGAATGTTTTATTTTGGTAATGTTATACTATGTTTTGCACTTAAGTTTATCGAACTGTTATGGAACATTGTGATACTAAATGATTGTAATATGTTCGGCAGAGTGAAGGAAAACACTAGTTTTGAACATGCTGGGCAGAACGAAAGAAAACACTACTTTTAAGCACTCCGGAAGGTCCTATCCTTGCAATGTTAAATTTGCTCTATTCAATGTCACTTTTCTCTTAATATAATATGAATACACAGTTAAATATCTTACAGTAGCAACATTGTGCTTTTTTTCATACTTTAACACAAGGATTTAAGGATATTTTATTCTTCTAATTAAATATAATTTTTTTTATTAATATGTATTTTTTTATTTCATTTTTCAGCATATGTTTCGGTGTAAACCAAAAAATAATTTATATTTATTAAAAAACCTGATCTAAAATATGCACAAAGGTGTAATAAACATTTCCTGAAAGTTTCAAAGCAATATCTCTTCCAGAAGTTGAGAAAAGTTATGTTATATATAAGAAAATGCAACTTACGGAAAAAAACCTCTGAAGTTTTCAGAGCATTCCTGATTCATATGCTGGGTCATCCTCCATTTCATCCTCCAATTTCCCCTTGCATCCACTTCTATGCTGTCTTGTCCTCTGTTCCACAGCTCTGAAGGCTTTATTAAAGGCCCTTATCCTTTCTTTGTCTAATTTGGACATTGCTTTTATTATATTGCAGCCAATTGAAATGCCCATATTTTATAGCACATGACACCTTGTTATATTACCATTATTAAGTTTGCTAAAGCATCATATAATCCTAAATGAAGTGTATCCAGGTACACAAAATCTGTCTTGGGGCATCTAGACCATATAATACTGTTGACACATTCGTTGGGGTTCTGGGTTCAACTATAGACACACTTTTGCAATAAACCTTTATCTGCCAAATGCCTGAATATCGGCTTTATAATTTCTAATATTGGGCCTGGTAGAGGATGTTTATGGTAATATTTTTCTCCTGTATCCTTCCCTCTGTTGAGCTTGCACCAGCTGTCATTTCCAGAGAGACACAAACCATGCTGAAGATTCTCATCAGATGAAGCTAGGTGAAAAAATAATGCCCATACTGACTTCCTCATGTCTTCCACATTGCTAGTGTTTTGCCTGATGACCAGTCTATAACAATTTTGAATTCTGCCAATAATAGCTGCAGATAACCTGTTTTTTCCATCTAATTCCATAACATCATTCAACTGCTTTCCTTTATAATTTGTTTTTAACCTTCACAGTCTAGTGCCCATTCTTTTTTGTATGTGTCCAATGCATTCTAATTTCTGAATATTTGCTTCATCTCCATAAGGTTTTACAGCCATTAATTCTTTGAGTGCTTTAGAATCCCCATCCCCTAAATAGTTTATGTATCTAACATAGGAAGAGAGTTCTTGAAAATGGTCTTTGTCCCTTGCACCTCCTTTCCTCCAATTGCCCAATTATGGTTTGCTTTGCAGCTTGTTTCATGTTGCTGTTTACTTTTATTCTTGTACAAAGTGTTTTGAAAGCACAACAATGTCTACCACTTTTCCAGTATCTACACTGGTTGCTGTTACACCACCATTTAGTAACAAATGGCCACGCTTTTGCCATGTTCCACCTATTGTAACTGATAAGTCTTGACTATTATCATTTACAGTCAAGCTTCTTCAGTTGCAGCTTTCATGGTATACCTAGCAACTCTTCTACATTACTTCCTATATATTAGTTATAAGTACTGAATTTAGTAGAAGGTTGGGGTAGATTCATTATTCCACAAAGAGTACTTCCACCAGAAACACCCTTACCAATGGCTCACAAGCTATATACTAATCTCACATTGTTTGAGAATAGTCTAGAATTTTTTCCACTTTTATCTGTAAACTGTATGGACTTTGAACTATTAAATGCTACTTCATATGTGAATGATGTACACCTCAATAAAAATTTTGCTGCTATTTCATGGTGGTTCTTTGTCAAAATTTCCAACCCACTTTGTCCACAACTTTTATATAACACATTATTTAAAAATATTTGGGATAAAACTTCCATATCAATTACTTCATTCACATCATTCCAATTTAGTTATTTTAATAAATTACTGTACTGCTCTTCATTGCCATTAAGTTTCTTAGTAGAGCTGCTTATGTTAGCTGGAATTGGGCTTACCTGAGTTGGTTTAGGTTTTAAGTTAGAGCATACATTACTTATGGAGGCAACTATTTTAGGCTTACAAACATTCCCTTTTTCAAACACTTTTAAATTGCTTCTTCTACCCATTTTAACACTTATGTAACATAAACACAGAATAAAAGTTAACTAATTAATTGAAATCCAAAAAGCACATGTAAAAAAAGCAATAATCACATGGAGAACAGTAATTTTGTGCTATCTGTGGTAAATACACTGAACTGATATGTCTAACAGGCTGGCCAGTGCTAAAATTTCCCTACTGAACATTAACCACACATCAGTAGTGCAAAATTTGAATGTTTCCATCATAATAAGTTGAACGATTTGAGAGCTGCCATTTAGAAGTGCCATGCTCACTTAGCACAAATTTCAAATTTGTATTACATAGGTTTAAAATTGAGTAAACCACATAAATAATATCTCATTTTAAAGCTAAAAATTCACGGATTACATTCAAATAAAAAAAATCAAGATTTTTCACCTTTCTGGAGTGCCTTAAACATGTTCTGATGTACTCCAAAAACACATTATTGTAAGAAGTTTATAACAAGTAAGAGAAGAAGAATGAAAGTTCAGGAATCTTGTGTTACATTGCAGGAACAGAAACCTCAGCTTACTGATTGGCTGTGAACCCAATATCCACCACAGTGTTCGGGAAAGCATGGATATCAATGTAAGAGGGCAGATATTGCTTGGGTTTTTGAGCACAACTGACCTTGAGATTTTGAACCAAGGGGGTGTTCCAACCTTTGTGACTTATCAGAGAGAGGAGCCCTGGACTCAACCCAAGCATCCTTAGGAATCCCAGAGAAGGTTAAGGATTGGAGGGTATATATGGAAGCTTCCTTATCTGATCATAGACATATCCGTTTTGATCTTGAGGGATAGAAAAGGGATCATCTATTCAGGAACCCCAAGAGGACCCATTGGAACTCGTTTAGGGGGATCTGGAGGTTGGGCTTAAAAACGGACCTCAGATCAGGATAAGGTATGAGGAGGATCTGAAGTTCTTTGTGGAGATTTTCATGAACACCTTTCCTCTGCTTATAGAAGGATCTGCCCTTTCATTCAAGGGAAACATGTAGGAACAAAACTTAGATGGAATCTGTATTTAACGTTCATCAAGATTAAAAACAAAGGCTGTATGATGTATATATGGTTAAATGTTAGTTAACATGGGATTCATGCAAATAATTCCAGAGGTTATATAAAAGAGAGATCAGGAGGGCCTCCGAAGAAAGTTGGAGGCACTCTTGTAATAACATACGGGGGCAGTCTAGTGCTGCTGGAATACAGAAACTACTGATCTCAGGAGGTAGGGCCAGACTGGCCCCTTTGGAGGCCCCCTCTGGAGTTAAGATGCAATTGGAGCAGAATACCTTGAGGATGTTGCTTAAAACTCACATCCCAGGGGCCCATATAGTTTATAAAGAACCAGTCTTGGACATTGCATGCATATTTTTGCAGGGAGGCTGGAAAGTGGCTCCTGAGATGGTGACACATAAAACGTTAAATGGACAATATTTTCTTTAGAGCCCTATAAAAATGGGTGAGGATGAAGTTTTCTTGGCTCTTCTGCAGGAGGGCTGGGAACTTGTTTTTCCTCATCTGGTGAAAATTTTCAGAGCCTCTCTAGTCATTAGGCATGTTTTTTGTCTCTGGTGGCAGGCCAAGGTAGAGTTTATACCTAAGCCTGGTAGACAATCCCATTGCAGGCCTAAGGATTTTTGTCCTATCAGTCTAATATTTTTTATGTCAAAGGTTCTAGAAAGGCTGGTATATAGACATTTAAAGGAAGGGGTGTTGGTGGATGGACCCATACACCCCATCAGTATTGGCCAGATAAATCCATGGAATTGACGCTCCATTAGCTAGTAAGACTGGAGGTGGAGGGTGTACTGGGATGTGGAGACCTGGCCATTGCAGTCTCCTTGGACATTGAGGGTGGCTTTCATCAATGACTTTAGGCAAGTGTCTGGAGAATAGGGGAGTTGATCCGGTGGTAACAAACCGGATAATGAACTCTTTGGAAGCCTGACAGGCTGTGGTGGCTTTGGGGTATGAGTCCTTAAGACCTCAGTGCCCTGTGGCTACCCACAAGGAGGAGTTTTGTTGTCTACTCTCTGGTGTCTTGGGATGAATGACCTGCTGGCTCAACAAAGTGGGGATTCATGCTCAAGGCTATGCCAATGTTATATGGGAGAGTTCATATAGAGCTTCTTACATGCTCTGGAGGAATGGTCTAAAGAAACTGACTTGTCCATTAATCTGGATAAGACTGAATTAATGGGCTTCACAAGGAGGAAGATGCTACTGGTTTGGTAGAGCCCCTTCTCTTAGAAAAGAAATTGAAGCCATCTGGTTCAGTTAAATACCTAGGAATTATCCTGGATTCACATCTACCCATTATCCACAGTGCTTTGTGGGCATGTAAGAGAACCATTGGGTTGAGCATTCTGACCAAGGATGGTCAGATGGCTCTGTACTTCAGTAATAAGGACCTCTGTAACTTATGTGGCATTGGTCTGCTGGCCTGCTTCATCTATGAAGACAGTTTCTGCCAGACTTAATATGTTGCAAAGATTACCATGTTTGATAATAACCAGAGTGATGCGAACTACTCCATAGTCTGCCTTAGGGATTCTGGTGGACCTTCCTCCTCTGCACTTGTTTGTGATGGAGGTCACTAGGCTGAGCGCTCACCATCTATGGGCATTAGGGGGTGGTGCTTCAAGCTACCTTTTAAGCGACAATTAAAAAAGCTTTAAGAGACTTATCCCATAACAATGATGGGAAGGGATCTAATGCAGCCTAAGTATAACTTAAGTTAACACTTTTTTCAGTGGTAATATCCCCCAGGAACCCAGAGAAAGGGTCTCCCTGAAAACTGGGGGCCAAATATGCTTCATGGATGGCTCCTGTTGGGGGACAGGATGGGAGCTTGGATCTGGGAACCTAGGACCAGGTTTACAATTCCTCTGGGAAGGTATAAACCTGTTTTCTAGACTGAGATATATGCCTTCCTAGCCTTGCATATGACAAATATGGCAGGCAGAATATTTGCTTGGATAGCCAGGCAGCTTTAAAAGTTTTTAAGGTGGTTAAAACCACATGCAAATTGGTTTGGCAATTCCAAATGTTGCATAGACTCTGTGCTAGCTGCCTGGTCATGGTTTTTTGGGTTTCCAGCAGGAGACATACAAGCATTAGGGGTAATGAGATGACAGACATGCTCATGAAGAGGAGCTTGGATCTTAATTTTATAGGACCAGAGCCCTTTTGTGGCATGTCTCCCAAAAGTATCAAGTATGAGATAACCCGACTAACAAGTAGGGCATATCTTGAACATTGGCATATCACAAATTAATGCCAGGCAAATCCATGAATTAATTTATGTTCTGGGCAGTAAGAAGAGTTAGATTCCTTTGAATTTAACTGATCTGAATTCAGAGGTTTTGTTGGATATCTTACAGGACATAAGACACTGTGTAGACATTTGCACATAATGGAACTTATACAAGACCCTTCCTTATGCAGGAAATAAGGAAGGGAAAATGAAACCTCCCCGCATATACTATGTGAGTGCAAAGACTTTGCAATGCATAGATATGCATCCTTAGGCTCCTTTTTCTTGGAACCTGAGGATATAAGAAAGGATATATCAAGGACACTGTCCATTTTATCAGGGCTATTGAATTTCATTGAAAGTTCAGTTCAAGAGGCACAAAGGGCTCAAGGAGCCTATGTGCAGGCTTCGAAACAGGCTACTCATTTCATCACTATTATCATCATCATCATCATCAGTAAGCCTGTGCCTTTGAAGAACAATATTAACTTTACTCACATTGCTGAGCTATGCTACAAGCACTTAAATTCACAACACCTACTGGCTTTTGCTTCCTGTTTTGTAGGTGCTAAGGTAGCAGGATGTTTCCATTTCCAAGAGAATTTTAATTTCTAAATTCTGCCCATTTCTGAAAGGCTCTTGTAGTTATCCTGTAGTTTCTGACCTCATGTTTCCCAGTCTTATGCACTCTGCCAGTTGGCTTCAACATTGAGCTTGGCAGGATCCCTGTTTCCTTTTAACAGAACTGAAAAATGTGGCATTTAAAAAATAGAACACTAAAAATGTGAAGAAAATGATAATGAGAAGAGCTATAGTCCTCCTCCTCCTCCTCCTCCTCCTCCTCCTCCTCCTCCTCCTCCTCCTCCTCCTTCTTCTTCTTCTTCTTCTTCTTCTTCTTTCCTTTAATCTCTGTAAAATTAATTAAGCATTTCTGTCACTCTACAGCTTTAAGATATGCTTTTGTGTTTGTGTGAGTGTAAGAGGCAAAACTGGTTCCTGTATCCAGATACACATGTAAAATAGTACCTCACTTAATTATATGAAGCAAATTTGTTTTAAAGAATAATAAAGTTACAAATTTACTTCTATCACTTACTAGTGCCCTTTATAGTACCTGTTGTGTCTTTGTCCAGTTTTTCTTTAACTGTCACTTTTCTCATTTCTCACTGTCACTGTTCTAAGTTCTTATCTAGTTCAACTTCATTGGGAGTTCACTTCATTCACACTGTCAATTCACTAAGGTGAACTAGTTCAGTTCTCCATCCCTTCACTTCCTTCGTGACATAGTCTCTTCACGCCAGACAGTTCACTTCACTCAGGAGTCAAACACAAGATCCTCACAACCCATCACTCCACAGTAGCACTTGCTGCATGCCACAGCAGTCATTACCAACTTACTTAGAGAATCACATGCCAACTCGCTCGCTCACTGATTGACCAACGTAACTCAACTCACACTCCATTCGACTTGCACTGACTGACTGACTGACTCACGTGACTTACTCTACAGTCCCCACTCCCTCACTGTCTGTGAGAGCACTCATTTATATAGTCAGTGGAATCTTTCCACAAGGTTCTTGAACGTTCTAGAACTATTTTGACACACTTTCTGGAGGAGGGGTAGAAGAAGCTTCCAGGTAGGTAAGTACCTGATGTTTATGCTGGCAAGGAGCCCTTATCTTGTTTAATCTAACCACCCTGTGCCGACCTCCCAATAACTTTTGGCCATAGCCGCTGCATTACACTATGTATATCTGATAAGCAGTGAGAAGTGTTTATGTTTAAAGAAATGGATTAAAGTAGCAAACCTGTTGAAATGTAATGATTTCAGAATTTCTGCAACACAAGTAAATTCCACTGAACAGTAATTACCATTTGCAGATCTGCCCTTATATGGCTGTCTTAGTGAGGGTAATAGAGATGTCTAATAGATTAATATGGTTTTCAAAAACAAAACATAATATTTGTATATCGTTTTTCATTTTCTTTCAGCAACACATTGAAGCAGCCTCAGAGGCACTCAAGAATTGCATTGCAGTGTGTAATAAGTACAGAAGGAAAAACACCATTTCTGAATCCCTTGGCAAAATGGTGAGGAAAATCAACTATGATACCTACACACCAGGTATGATTAACTTCTATAAACAATATAATCATATAGTAGAAAATGCATGCCCTGCACCATAGCATAGTGGGTTGGGGTGTGGTGCTTCAGGTTGTAGTATGGTGCTCCAGGTTCCCAGCCACAGAATATGGGTGGACTTTAGCCCACCAAGTGGATGCAGAAGTTTTGGCGAATGTGTCAGGCTGATGCCCACTCAACATCATGATGCATTTTGAGGAGCTATGATAGGTAGGGATCTGTAGACCATGAAAGCCAATCTTCTTGCTGGGGGAAACATGGTGCTGATCACATCATTTCCCCATATCAGTTTGGTCATTATCCACCTTTATCTTGTGCATGTGGCATGGGATCGGCAGGCGGTTGGTAGACCAAAGCCTACAAGAACTTTGGTGCCACAGATTTAGCTTTTTTTAACCTTAAGAGGAAGTACATGCTTGTCCAACACGTAGGCATGGACAGGAGTAGGTCACAGAGATAAAATGTAATGATTTCTCTTGTTAGCATGAAATGGTTACTGGGAGTGCATTGATCAATACTTTGGAGCTTACTTGGACATGTGGAGGCATATGGAGGGAGTTGTATCAAACTAACCTAATTGGATTAACATCGTTTTAACAGTAGAAGTACTGAGGGGCCAAATTGATCTCTTTACAAAATTTTCACTTGTATTCTGACTAAATCGAAAGCCAGATTGACTTTAGATTTTGTGACCTTTCATCAATTATATGGAATATTAACCACCTTTTGTTGGAATGTCATATTTATTTTAGCATATAAAATATGAAAGTGACTACCTAGAATAACTGCAGGTCCAATTTGGCCCCTCTCATTATTTCTCTCTATTTTCAGACTACCTCTATGGAATACTGTGTATGAAATCAAAGCAATTGTAATCTCTTTGGAGTTCAAATACTCAACAATAATGGCAATTAGAACAGCATTGTTGGTTGAAGCAAGAATTTCAGTTATTATCTGTTATGTCAGTATTTGATTTTTGTGCCCACAAACATGAGCTATAAATACAAGAAGTGCCTAACAAATGCAGAAATACTAGAAGAACTCAAAAAATACACAAAATGAATTCTCAGATGAGGAATTTGAGTTTTGTGATTGTGAAGTGGACAATGAAGAAATTATAGTGATCTCTGGTAGAGAGTGTATGTGTATAACTACGAAATCATGAAGAGAAGTATTTATTTTATTAACACCTGGATGTATGCATGATCTTATTCACTGCTTAAGTCATTGGTACTGAAAGAAGACAAACATTTATAAGTAGATATAATACAGATTAAAATATTTTCAAAGTGATAAATATTAGTTAGAAGTTAATTAAAAGTAATTCAAGTAGGTATAATAAATATTTATGAAGATAAAAACAAACAAATACATATATATGTAGTTCCATTATGTTATCTGTCAAAATATGATCATCTAAACAAAAAACAAGTATGAGGCCAATTTGGCCCTGGTGGTCCTTATAGGTAGCAGCCTGCATGCAGTCCTCCTATGTTAAAATAAAACTGTTATTTATTGACATGGGCCAAATCATGATAAGTATTTATAAAGTTCATAAATGTGTAACCATTATGATTATTTAGCACTTCAGAAAATTAAATGTCATCATCTGCAGCATAAACTGACATAAATCAAATTAGTGCATAATTAGACTCTTCTTGCTGTATGCATGGTATATGAAATAGTTTGAGCTAGGTCATGCTATTGAGTAATCATGCTTTTCTTTGCTATACCTATGTGGTGTATGAAGTAGTTTCAGCTAAGTCATTGCTTATACTCTATTACTCATATAAATAATCTACCACTTAGATATCAGCTTGAATGATAAGTTGCACTGCTCAAGAATGTGAGTTTAATACACCCTAGGATGATAACCGTAAGTGTGCTTAAACTGTCGTATTAAGGTATATTACATAAAAATCTAACATCTTTGTCAAACTCTACACCTGAGTTAGAATTTGTAAGTACAAAATGTGTGTGATTGTTTCATTTAAAGTACATAATGTATGTAACTTCTGACCTAACCCAAATCATATATTCAAATAAACCCTTTCAAAGTTAGTTGATATCATAGGATCCACAGATTTAAGTGACATGATTTGATTTAATATGACATTACAATATATAATATGATATTATCTTAAACTATAAATAATATGATGATAATGGTGGTTTTATTTAATGGTAGTAGGAACTACAAGCCATACTGTCATCACCTACGTGCTGAATTTTCAGAGGAATTCTTTCACACCCACTAATCTAGTGATATGAGCCTATTTCATTTAAAATGTAAATTGCATGTATGTGATAACTTATTTATATGCTGAATATTTACAAGACAGTAACAGAAAGCATTTACATTTGAAGACCACAGGCAAAGAACATTTTAAAGAGCATTACATTTGTTTTGAAATGTATTAATTCTAAAGTTTGAAATGAAATTGTGTGAACTACATTTAACATAAAACTTTACAATTTGGTTCAAAATGCAGTTTTGTTTATTTACAGTTGTTTGTCACACTAAACACTTAAATACAATAAATCTATTCATGAGTGTACAGGATCTTTGAATTAGAAGATAACACTTATAAGAATTTTAGCCACTCTTTTAGTCATGTAAACAATGCGATCTTTTGAAATATGAGTGTAAAGGATGAACGTAGTCACAAAATTGAGTTTGTTTTTAACAAACACATAACATTTTATTTGGCCATCTTTTGGTCACTTATACACAAGATTTCTTAACATGAGAACACCATGCTTGAACTATGGTTTTTAAAACAGAAATTAAATTTTTGATTAGAGAACAATTATCACATATTATAAAAAAAGGTTTTTCAGCTGAAATAGAATACATAAACCCCATATTTATTAGCCATTTGCATTACTTTTGTGGCAGGTTTGTAAAAAGTATCTGAATTCCTTGGGAATGTAACTTCTTTAGCACGTATAGAACTGCATATTTTATAGTACTTGTTTACATGGTGCTGAATACAAGCTCACCAGGTGTTTATCTTGGGAGCTGTTCTTTCTACGTTCTATGAGAATAGGAAATTCCCAAGTTCTACTGTATGTTGTTCGACAATGGAATGTTTGTGCATGTTTGTTTAAGAACTTTATATTTTCTTCCCCAGGCATCAGTTGAAACAGCTGTCTGTAAAATGACTCCTACAAAGACTGTTGTATCTTGAGGGTTTCTCGTTTTCCCTTCGAACAACCTTAACCCACTTATCTAAGACATCAGACTTAGAATGCAGAAACCTGTTTAGATATTAAAATGCCATACAGACTGCTAAATATGTATTATGTTTTATATGTTAAATTAATTATTTATGTGTTACACTGACACATGTGAAGTGTTAGGTAATATTTTAAAAGATGCAGAATCTGTGCTGTTTATGTACCTCCAAGTACTTAAATTTGCGTCCTCAGATCTTTGGTTGTTATTACAACTATACACAACATAATGTATTCCCATGATTTGACCTTAAATTCCATTAAAATATACTATAAACACAATGGAATCTATGCATCCAATATGGCGTCTTCTGTGCAGACAATGGCTCAATTGCATTCCTAAAAAGTCCGTTTAGTACACTCTCCAGTAAATACTCCATCTCCATGGTGGGGCCATATAGTTTTCAATAGTGCTCGGACAAGCGAATCCCCCCCCCCCAAAAAAAAGAGTTTGACAAGATGATGAGTACTACCTGGGACAGATAGTTTTCCGTTTATTTATCTGTGACCAAAGGAGGAACTATGCGTGTTGTGAGTGATGGCTTACCAGCACAGAACACCAAAGTATCTTACCAGCCGCTACACCACTCCAGCTTTAAGGAAGCCAGAGTCTATGAATTTGGCAATAGTGTGCTTGGCTGGCTTCGCTTCCTACTCCCACAGATTTTACCTACTCCATACCACTTTGGTGTGTTCTGTGCTACTTCTTAGTTAGATGCGATGGTTTTGATGGACGTGGGATGATTGATTGAAAATTGGATAAAAAAAGTTTTCTTGGAGAGCCTGGATAAGTAACATAGCCAGTGGCAATAATTACCTACAAGCTTTCAATGTAAGCTTTCAAGCACATAGCTATTGTGTAGAGGTATTTATAAAGCCGAAAAATAGCCCATGTGCTGTTAATGTGTTTAGGTTAATTCCAACAATGGGTGGTTAGATCATTTCGATTTTACCATTTCGGTTTTATTTCTGCTGGAATAAAAGTACACATTTTTTATTTTATTTATTAGATGCCTGATAAATGCTGCGTGCTGGGCTGTAACAGTAATAACGATTCTGCAGCTATGTAAATGTGTTCCAGTTTCCTTTTGATCCTGAAATACACAATACATGGGTCAAACGAATTCTGAGAAGGGACTAAAATCCAATGAAGAGATCTGTAGTATGCATAAAGCATACTACAGATGTGATTTTATCTACAATGTTAATCATGATTAAGAAGGTAACGAGAAACAATTCCCATGTGCTTGACCAAAACTATGGCCTGGAGCAATATCACAGTTTGTTTGTTTGTTTTTTTTGTTCATTTGGTCCCACTGTGAGTATAGAACAAACATTTGAGTGTTGCGCGGTTCATATAAAAAAGCCAGACAATGAACTAATTATATTAACAGTATTCAGAGCCCCAACTGCCAATTTTGAAAACTTCCTTACAATCTGGATGCTGCTCTAAAATATCTATTCAAGCCTAAAATTGAATTTATACTTTGTGGTGACTTAAATATAGACTTCATTAAAGACAGCAACCAAAAGAAACAAATTGGTTCGTTATTAAGAACATACAACCTTATGCATAGTCAACTTTCCAACTAGAATTCAAAAAAATTCCAAAACAGCTATTGATAATATTTTCATAGACATGTCTAAAAATGATACCATGAAATCCAACCCTTAACTAATGGACTTTCAGACCATGATGGACAGTCACTTAAAATCAATTATAACATTCCCCATTCCAAAATAATGAATCGTGTATCCAACTACCGAGTCATTAACAGTGAGAACGTAAAGCTCTTTAATTACCAGCTTTCAGAACAATATGAATGACAAGTTTAAACTTCTTTCTAAATATTTTCATAAGGATTCATAACTCAAGTTTTCCATCTCATGTAAAGAAAATTATTAACATACCTAGAAATGGCGGGTTAACACAAGGTACTAAGATATCCTGCAAACACAAAAGAGAACTCTACATGGCTACTAGAGAAAGCAACTGTGAGAAATGTAGACAACACTATAAAGAATATTCTAAAATTATAAAAAAGATTATAAATGTAGCTAAAAAGCTCTGCTATGAAAAGCAGGTAGAGTCCTCAAATAACAAGCCTAATACAATATGGAAAATTATATAAAAAGATACTGATAAACATCACACAAAAAATGAAATAAAAGAAATTACAGTAAATTATATCACCACAAAAGAACCACAAGCAATAGCAACATTATTTAATGAGTATTATATTCAGTTAGCAGAAAATTTATTGTTACAGTCCAAACAACATGTGGAGAACCCTATTTCATATTTGAAAAAAGCAAGCTTAGAACAGCCTATTTGTACAGAAATAGCACGATAGAAATAAATAAAATGATAAAATCCCTCAAAAGCAAGAATTCATTGGGTTATGATGAAATAACTACTAAGATATTAAAACTATGTGCTGATAAAATTAGCAAACCTTTAAGCCATATATGTAACTTCTCCTTTGTAACAGGGACTTTTCCTGACAGGCTAAAATATTCTATAGTTAAACTACTATACAAGAAAGGGAAAAAGTCACAACTGTCGAATTATAGACCAGTATCATTACTAACTGCTTTCTCCAAAGTATTTGAAAAACTTATGTTAAAACGAATATGTCACCATCTGATTAAAAATAATATTTTAGCAAAGGAGCAGTTTGGATTTATGAAAAACATGTCAACCAATGATGCCACTTTCAACTTAACGAATGAAATTTTGAAATCACTTGATAATAAATGTAACACACTAGGAGTATTCTGTGACCTATCAAAAGCATTTGACTGTGTAAATCATAACATACTCTTCTAAAATTATCATATTATGGCATTAAGAATAAAACATATCAATGGATTGCATCTTACCTATCAAATAGACATCAAAAGGTCATAATAAATACTGCAGATAATTCCAAAATATATTCCAAATGGTCAGAAATAAAGCATGGTGTTCCACAAGGTTCAATTTTGGGTCCATTATTGTTTCTAATATATGTCAATGACCTCCCCAGAGTAATAAATGAACATGCTCACCCAGTTCTCTTTGCAGATGATACAAGTATTATAATTAAAGAACACAACATCAGTCGCCTCTCAGACTTATCCAACAGTATTTTCAGTGTGCTACATAATTGGTTTGATAGTAACAAAATTCATATAAACTTTGAAAAAACTAAGTATATCAATTTTCACACAAAAAATAAAAGTATTGTAGACATAGGAATTGAACATGAAGGCAATGTAATTACTGAAACTTGTAGCATAAAATTTCTTGGTCTTATTATAGATCATAATATGAATTGGAAAGACCATATTGACTACATCCTACCAAAACTAAGCTCTGCATGTTCTGCAATTAGATCATTAATTCATTTTACAAATAAAAGCATCCTAAAAACAGTACATTATGCTTATTTTCATTCAATTATGACTAATGGAATAACATTTTGGGGAAATTCAGCAGATGCAAAAAAAAAAAATATTTCTTTTGCAAAAAAAGGTAATAAGAATAATGGCAGGTGTAAAGAAATCAACTCATTGTAAACCACTATTCAAAACATTTGGAATTCTACCATTAGCCTGTGAGTATGTTTTAGCTGTACTTTTAACCATGTTTGACCACCCAGAAGTGTTCATAAAAATTCAGACATACACAGCAAACAAACCAGAAATGGGCTGGACTTACACAGGTCAAGCAAAAACCTACAAGTATTCCAAAAAGGGGCTTACTACAATGGTATAGTATTATTTAATTCACTTCCATCATATATTAAGTAACTGAAAACTCATAAAAATAAATACAAGTTAGCATTGAAAAGATATCTCATCACTCACACCTTCTATACAGAGGAGGATTTCTTCCATTCAAAAAATAACTGACTATAAAATGTTACCAAATTTTATAAATTTGTTAAGTATGAATAATATTGCTTTAAATTTTTTTAGCTCTGACGTACTGTACATAAGAACTACAATTTATTTATACACAAGTACAGAATGTAATTATGTATTTATGAGTAATCTACATCCTAGAGTAGTCTAGCTTTCTTTAAGCTGGTCTAGCTCACTATAGGGTCTACAAATTGAGATGTTATGTTATGTGGTGAAGTTAGCCTCATTTCTTTAATTGGTTAGTGTCAAATTTAGCCTCTCTTCTGAAAACTTTATTTTGAAAGTGTTCTTGCCAATTGAAGAACACTTTCAGCAATATGGTTTATCCAATAATCTGGTAACATCAAGCTCATCTTTTGGCTTATGTTCCCATATTTTTGTGTGGTTACATCTAGGAATGGTCTCTGATGGGAAAGCTAACTGTTACAGATTCAAATGGTTTCTTCACTGTGCAGAGATGATGCAGTAAATGTATCACATAAAAATTCCTATTTCATCCTGCACAAGAGTCCATACAAATATTTAGATGTTTTAATGTTTTTTTCCCAAGCAAAACACCATAAAACTGACATAATAGAGAATAGATATCATCACACCCCTTCTTGGTGACAGGCTCATCAATAGATCAAAAAGAAAAAAAAAATCTTGCCATTGGACTGTTGAGTGAGGATCAATTATCAGTTATAAGATGCATTGTTCATGGTCACATTTGGGCACTGAAAAATTTTCATGTACTGTAAACAAATTCCTTCATGGTCTGGTTCTCTCTTGACCTTCTGTTTTGCTCTGAGTTTTCAAATATAGAATGTTTTAACCTGTTTTAGTTGAACTTCATGTATGATATTCAGTGCTTTGACTTCCTTGGCTTTAAGTAATTGGCTTATTTATCCTTTTAGCTTCAAATACTTTAACTTTAGCCTTCATTTCATCACATTGCAAACAGCTATCTTTTCTAGGGTAGTAGAAAGAAAAGTTATATTACTTGTGAGAAATACTTCTATAATACCTATTCATAGCATACTTGATGATTTGGATATTTGGCCATGTGCAATTATCATGCTTTTTGATATTAAGATCTTCACTTAGACTGTCTAAATTATGTATGTGCAAGAATCATTTCAATCTGTGACACACACATTCTAATAACTTCAAAAACCTTTGAGAGTTACCTCAGTCATGTTTCCGAGACATTTTGTCTCCATTGTCAGCTAAGAGCCACTGACAAATTTTCTGGTTTCTCTGTAGGTGTCACTTGTGACTTGATGTATTTAGTGATGAAATCTTTGTCTGTCAGAAAGCTAAAATTCAGAAGATAATCCTTGTTCTTTTATATCCAGAGGTTTTCCCATATGGTTAAATCTATTGGCTTTCCAACTGCCTTTATTAACTTTAACTCCTTTGGGATATTGTGATTTTTTGTCTAGAAATGGTTGACAATTGCAGATTTTTCTGTTTTTTTTGTATTTAATATGCTTTAGGTGTTCTTTATGCCTCAAATCAAAGTTTGTTATTGTTTTACCTGTATACTTTAATTGACAATCCTCACAATTAATTTGATAGATACCTGTAATTCTTAGTAATTTTTTGTTTGGTATTGGTTTCAGTGTGTTATTTGGACTATATTTACTAACTAGTGCTAATTTAATATTCCATTATTTAAACATTTTTTGAAAATTTTTAAATGCCCAAGGATTTTAAGTGAACCTTTTAAAGGCCCTAGTTTCTGTGACTCTTATGTAATGTTGTAGAAGTTCTTATTTATTTTGGTTTTTGAATTTTTAAATCTTTCTTTGTATTAAATCCCTTGAAAAGCCATTCTTTTCTGCTGTTTCCATTTATGTTCCAGCTCTTCCTTGTATTCCTTGTCCTTCAATGGTATGTTTTCCAATCTGTAGACCAAACTGTTGAATATAGCATGTTGATGTGCTCTTGGATTGTTTTCTCAATTCTTTATATAAGTTGTTGGTATACATGGTTTTTCTATAAATCCCAGATTCTAGTTCTTTCCATTCCTAATGAACCTTATGTCCATAAGCAAAAGTTCATTGTTTGATGCAATTTCCATTGTGAATTTCACTGAGCTGTTGGATAAATTTAAAAGTTTTAGGGCATCCTCCGCAAGATTTTTGTTTTCTATGTGGCAACAATATCATCCATGTATCTATATCACATTTTCAAAATCTTTGGAAAGGCTTCTGTTATTTGGATTTCCTGGAAACTCATAAATAAGTTGGCCAAGAATGGTGACAATGGATTGTCCATTGCTAAACCCTCCCTTTGGCTAAAGCATTTGTTTTTGGAAATAGTGGAAAATAATGGTTTTACAAGGGATTTAATACAGAAAAAAATTAAAAAATTCAAAAAGCAAAAGAAAATAAGAACTTTTAAGACACTACAAAAATCATGGAAACTAGGACCTTTAAAACGTTCACTTACTATCCTTGGATATTTGACCAATTTCAAAAAAATCTTTAAACAATGGAATATTAAATTTGCACTGATAAATAAATAAAGTTCAAATAATGTACACAGGTAAAACGAAAAGGAACATTGGTTTGAGGTTTACAGAACATGTAAAACATGTTAAATACAAGGAAACAGAAAAATCTGTCATTGCCAAAATAATATCATATAAATCACATAAAATCACAAATTCCAAAAAGAGATAAAATTAATAAAGGCAGTCATCACACAAGATGTCTTTAAAACATGTTTGAGGTAACTCTAAAAGATTAGTGAAGTTATTAGAGTGGGTACCACATTAAAATAATTCTTGGAACTATACTACTTTACTGTGTTTTTCTCTATACTGTTTATTGGTATTTTGCTGTGTTTATTCAATGAATAGTGTAATTTAACATCTTCAAGTGAGTTGTTGATGTAAACAAAGATGCCAATACACTGTCTTACTTGCTATAAACATTACAGTCTAGTGATGCTGGAAAATGAAGTAGAACATATAAATCGGAATGAGAGACAGAAGTACATTGTACCTCTAGTCATGAAGTGGATCATACCACAGCCTCACAGGTAAACAGCACCCCAATGTGCCACCTCACTCCACCCTTTTTGATGCACAGTATACTTCGCTTCACTCTTAAATTGTTTCCAGATCCTTAGCCTGATTATCAAGGACTTCTTTATTGTATTAACTGTTTGTAAATACCAAATATAGTAACAAAAGCTTTAGGCAAGTAAGAAATTCAATAACTTTCTCATGGCCCTAACCTTGTAGCTGTAACCATATTGTTTAGCTCACAGCTACAAGGTTAGGGACATGAGGCATGAGAAGGTTTTTGAATTTCCTACTTGCCTAAAGCTTTTGTTACTACATTTGGTCTCTACAAACCAGTATTTTTGTTATACATTATGAATGAGTACATAAATGCTATTATATAATTCTTTCTTTCTTCTCTCCCTCCCTCCTTTTCTTTCTTTCTTTCTTTCCTTATTTTTTGATTCTTTCCTTCCTCCTTTCCTTCCTTCCTTCCTTCTTTCTTTCTTTCTTTCTTTCTTTCTCTCTTTCTTCCCTTCTTTTATTTCTTTCCTTCTTTCTTTATTTCCTTATTTCCTGCCTCCTTTCCTTCTTTCTTTCCTCCTTTCCTTCCTTTCTTTCTTCCTGCCTCCCTTTCTTCCTCCCTCCCTCCCTCTCTTCCTCCCTCCCTCCCTCCCTCCCTCCCTTCCTTTCTTTCATTCTTTCTTTTTCGTTTTACTTTTTTTTGTTTTGTTTTGCAGAAGAAATTCATGCAGAGCTATGCTATGCAGAAGGACTTCTTCTGAAGTCAATGCTCACTTTCATAGAAGATGAAACCCTTGTTAGCTTTATTAAAGCTGGCATCAAGATTCGTTCATGCTTCAACTCTTATAAGTAAGTATTAGGTTCTGATATTAGTTATGCTATAGATATGCTACTGTTAAGTAATCATAACTAGAAAATATGTATATATGTTGGCAAGAACTAAGCTTCAAATGTGGTATATTCCATATATCTGCAATATTGGAAATTGAATAAAGTAAAACAAGTGGGCAATAATTTCCAAATGAAGCTCAAATGAAAGCTTCTTAAAACCAGCAAAGGTGGTGGTGGTATCAGTGGCAGTGATGTGAAGATGATTATTATTGTCCACTGAAATATTTATTGCTACATGTAGAACATTAAGTTAATGTTACTTTAAATTTTGATTTGGTATTTAAAAGAATAAAAGAATATTTTAAATTGATTTACTGATTCCAAGCCAAAACACTTAATACATGCAGGGTGTTAACCATTAAGGGGAGAAATTTTGAATGATTGCTAGCATGACAAGGAATAAAAAATAACCAAATGACCAAAAGCTCAGGATATGAACATACAGCAACCTACGACATCAAAGCAATGCTTGGAATGACCTCCATGCTTAGTAACGTTAGCATAGCATCATGGGAATTTGAAACCTTTCAAGGCTCTTAGGGTCCTTTATAATGACATGATAGACATTGTGCAGTGCAGCTCCAAAATAAATATGTCAGGAAAAGAGTCAGATTACACAGTACTTGTAATGCATCCCCAAAAGTAAAGGTGACAATTTAGGTCAACATAAATAGTGCAGGTCATACCTTGGGTCTGTCTCGTACAATCCCTCTTCCATGGACTGAAGCTCAGTTAGTGTTGTTCACAGAGACACCATGAATATTGTGGTAGCTGATTTCACGTTCGGATGCTATTTGAAGTTGTATTTTAAAGGTTGTGATGTGTTATGAGGTTGTGTGGCCTTGAGTTGATTACTGCATTGTTTTGTAGTAGTTGCCACTGGCTTCTGTTTCTCATCTTGCTTTGTTTGCCAAATCATTGCTAGAGCTGTGGCAAAATTCTGCTAATAAATTACTATGTGTCTTAGGTCAATGGTGCTCAGAAATAACTCAGCAGCTCTATTACAGCTGCTGCAAGACATTGTAAATACATTAATGTGTAGCTCATGTCAATGAGGCTTGCAAAATAATTGAAATACAGATTACACTGCCCAGCATTTTGAAATTTTTTTCTTACAGTAAATGATATGACAGGTGATCTTAATTAGTTTTGGGTTGCTGAACATGAATCCATTGTCCATTTCTATGTATCATGTCACATTTTCTTGCAATAGGTACACCAAAATAAGAGATATATTGAATATAATAAAAAAAGTACTGAATAAATTAAGATAAGTTTGGAAATATTTACAGAGAAAAATAATGATATTTTGTAAACAATCCACAAAATATGTATTCCACTGTTTTTTATGAGCGGGGGTGCCAAATAAACAGAAGCTTCTTCAATATAACTGCTAATACCTGGGGTCGAATCAGAATCTCTTGGTTCACGTAATGCTGAAATACATACATTCATGATTTCTGTGCTCTAGCAACTAAGTATGAGCAAAGAATTTACAAAGAAGGCAATATATACATAAAACAACACCAGAAATATGCTATTACAGGAAAAATTGTAGTCACCTTTACTGCAAACAGTCCTAGATATCCCCTTGAATGACCGCTTGGTTGCCCAGTGTCTGATTGCTGCATGTTTGCTATCTCTTTTCAAACACCAATAGTAGTTGACCATCATTGGTACATCCCATCTCCCCTGGTATTTCTTTCTGCCTCCTTGATGTCTTGGTGAAACCTCTCTCCCATCTCTTCACTAACAGTCCCAAGATTTTCTGGAAAGTGATTGAGATGAGAATGAAGGAATTGTGGTTTCACGCTTAGGGCCACTTCTGCCCCTTCATTAGTAGCATCCACACATATAACAGAGTCTAGCTTATTCACACATCTTCTTCTAATTCCTGACACACTCACCATTTTCAAAGTAGAACACAATATAAACGAGTCAGACTTCCACCACACTAATGACAACTGATTACTACTGGACTAGGCAGCATTAAGAATTTTGCCGCTACCATGAACTACAAAAATGCATCTCTGCATTTCATTGGTAACAATTCTAAAAATATATTCTGATATCAGAGAGTTCAATGGAGTGGTGTTGGATTGACAAACATGCACAAGAATAACAAAGCAAACCATGGCCACACTAACAACAGCTGATTCACTGTTATTTCAAAGCATCACTGAGCTGCAATGACACATTTTCAGACAGTAAATCGCGATTAACATGAAAACTAGATGAGTACGGAGGAGTTAGTAACTGTGGAGGAAGGATGTGTTAGATGAGAGCTCATGATCTGTAGAACTTAAGGGGGGTTAGGGAAAATTGGGAACATGAGTTTTTCCTATTTATGCAAAAGTAGAAAATGCAGAGCATATTTTATTTGAATGTCCAGGAACAAGTAGATGATGTCAACAGGCAATATGTGGTAAATTATTAAAATTAAACAAACAAATAGAGATGAGAAATATTTTTAGTGGCAAAATGCAAACCAGGAACCTTGGGAAGGTTTTGTATAAGGTGAAGAAAAAATGGCTATGGTCAGCAAGGAGAGGAGACATGTGGGTTGGATTGGGTTCACTTTATGAAAGTGGTTGGTGGTGTTACTTTGGTTGAATGTATAATGTATTGAATTAGAATGAAAATTTGTAAACCTAGTGGGGTATTGAATTTTATGTGTACTGCAGTATAAAATTTTTTCTTTGTTGTTTTGTTGTAACTCGTGGTGGGGCCCAGTAAAAGAGCCAGGGCTGTAACTAGGCCTCAACCAAAGTATTAAACTTAGTACAAATAAATATTAATATATTAATGAAAACTAGATATTATACAGAAAAACCAGTGACATTTCTGAAATCAGGAGACCTTATTTAGTTAAAATCACTCATCAGATGCTTTGCCACAAAAGCCATGCTAGGTAGTCTTATCTATATAACTTTTATGTATTTTTAAACTTCCTAATGCTTTCATTACAAATACTTCCTCACATGGCTGAAGCCAATGTGTATGGTATATTAAATTATTATTTTCTTTTGGAGATGTCTGTGGAATTAAATTAATGTTCTATCTGTTTGCAGTAGTGAAGTTTTGTTCTAACTATTTGTCTCTTCTTTCTTATTCATCACTTATTTGCAACATTTAATTAAAATTATTTTTCTCATTGTGTAATATATTTTACTTGTAGTGCATTCTTTCAGAGAATGAGACTTGGCTTGGTTTCTCTTGCCAATTATAAGAAATGTTGCTTGCAATTGGTTTCTAAGCATGGATAAGTAGTAAGCAGTTGTAAAATTGTATTTCATTGCTAAGGTTATACATATAGTAATAGTGCTAAATGTGTAAAAATATGTGTGCAGAAAGTTGTAGAGTAGAAAGGTAGTACGAAACTAAGCATTTTGAACTTAGGTGCATGCTGTTGTAGATGCAACATAACAACAGGGGTGCTGCATGAACATAATTGAAATCTGTCTTTATGAGACAACTTCATTTGCCAGCCAAAATTAAATGTAACTCCCAAGACAAGTTTGTATGTGATGTGTCAACTGATGAATACTGGTGTACAATAAGAAACCAATCATTACATTTTGTACTGTACTGTACTCTTTGTAGTGAATAAGACAAGCATTCGGTATTACCATACCATCCAGTAAGCTTCACAATACAGACTCGCCATTGAACATCAGACACATCTAGTGATGGTGACTAGTACCATACAAGACTATGTTTTGCTTACATCTGACATGCATGTCGCAAACAGGCTTCACCATCAGAGACTCTAACATGACGGTTTTAATGTTGATGCATGTAGAATAGTAAGAAAGTTTCTGTAATTCCTTTTTCCTATCCGTAAAATGTTTAATTTGGCACTGCCTTTCTATTTTAAAATGCTCTGCATATTATTTTTGTATATCCAATATATAGGGTGGACCATTTAAGTTGAGACTATACAATATCTCCAAAACTAAGCGTTGTAGAAAGAAATGTCTTGAATAAAAGTTACTTGATATTACAGGGGAAAGTAAATGCCATCCTCCAAACAAAACATGACTAATGGCTTTACTTTCCCCCATAATATCAAGAAGCTTTTATTAAACAAATTGCTTTCTACAACACTTAGTTTTGGAGATATTGTACAGTCTCAACTTAAATGGTCCACCATGTATATAATACTGCAAAATCTATGGTTAGTATTAATGCTAATACATACATTTGCTTGCAGTATTATTTCACATACTTGCTCTTGGCAAGGATTGGACTGACATATCCAATGTTGTCTAACGATGAATAAAACAACAACTTCAGTATGACTTGAAACAATACGTATTTGTATGCTCTAGCTATATATGTGTTTGTTCATTTGCCTTCACCTTCTAACTTTAAATGATTTTAACATTACAGCAAAATAACTTTAATAAAGTAACGTAATTACTCTGTGGTAACAATATTTACATCTGAGGGTGGTTTTGAAACTTAAAGTATGCTGTAAAACCTTGTAAACACGATAATTAGTGTACCCTGCTTGTTTTGAAGTAAATAACAAGGATCATTAGTTATGATTTGTTGTGCTTATTGAACTTAAATCCATTTCAGTATACTAATTGTCTCAAAATTAAGACATAAAATACAAGTTACCTACTACTGTACATCCGTGGACAAAAATGAGACAATTCCCGGATTCCATGTACGGATCGGAGGGCTTCGTGTACTTCATAACAGCTGTGTTCACAACGTACATGCAGGGACCGTAGAATGATCTGTGCCTTGAGCACAATGATCATCTTATAAGCTACTGAAAACAGAGCACGGAACAATGTTACGCTGGCCGAGAGTTTAAGAAGGCAATGCTTGCGCTTATAAGCTCCTCGGTTCAAATTTCGCGTAGTTTGTTATTTTTTATGTTGCTAATTTATTTTACTGATGTGTAGAACATAATATTGCATTAATACAACTTTAGCGTTTGAAGTTTTAGGCATATCTATGCACACAAAACATAATTCTACTAAAATACTCGTTTTAAATAACTAAATAAATAAATGCAAAGAAACTATTATCTACTAAAACTAAAACATAAAAATAAACAAAATTAATATCGGGTGTATGAACGCTCAGCATGTATAGGTGTCCTCAATCTACGGGATATAGGATCAATTAAATCCCTGCAGTAAGGTGGACGAGAAGCTATAACATACCAGGCTTCTTAAATTTGTGCCCAGAAGCCATCTTTTGTCCTTCGCGCATCTGCAGGGTGATACGAGAACGATGGTCGGCACTTTTGGAGCAGTGTACTTTACCTGCTTCGTTGTTGACTCTGCTGCCGTGATCTCGTAACTCGTTCTGTTGTCTCGTGTGCCAGCTGCTCTAGTGTTATGGATATGAGATCTTTCTTTCAGGGTATGTATGGATGTATTGTGAAGGACAACACCAGTTTAAATGGACTGAGAAATTTAATGTGATCTAATGCTTGATCTTTTGAAGCGAGTTGCCGACCGTTGAAGATAAAGAATAAAACTGATTCTGAATCGTAGTACTCGAAATTGTAATAACTGAATACCTGCTAACTTCTGCAGCATCAAAGTTACGGTTTGAAATAACTATTTTCCCAATAAAAGAACTAGGAATGCAATCTGCCATGAATCGCTAAAATGCTTATCGGCGAGACCTCTCGCAATAGCCGCGAAGTTTTACTCACACAAGCGCATCACTAACGCGCTTAAAATATCACACGAGCAGTACGTAACGGTGACGGTACCAGAGTGAGAGTAACACTCTAATATAAAATTGCACGCCTTTATAACTTTTAGCTTCGCTTTCACATTTTCCCCCTTCCAACGTTCTTTTACGCCTGGGCCAATATTGAGCTATCTTCATGTGCATTTCTGTTACTAACTCAGCCTTTCACTTTTCTCGGAATTTCTTTTGCGTCTCTAATTTACAGAAGTGGCCTACGTGCCTGCAAACGTGCTGAATTTAACTCTAACTGAATTCTCAGACACCTTAAAGTAATGAGTTTTCTATTCGGCTGTTACGTGACTTTCTTACATGGATCGCTAATGACTTTTCTCTTTCGGGACATGTCTTTCAACTCAAGCTTATTACATTATACATTGATTTAATATACGGAAATTATTTATTGCGGTTATTTCTTTATCTTACTATCATTTATTTATTTATATATTCCCGTCGATAATTACGGTATCAAGGAAAATTCGAGCGCATTTCACCTCGGCCCACACATTTTCAATAGGATTGAAATCTAGTGAACAGGGAGGCCACTCTATCACTCTGATATCCTGCCTCTCTGAGAACCAATTTGAAACCTTCCGACTTGTGTGAACAGGGTGGTTATTCTATACGAATTCAGCAATTCCATCAGGATATCTCATCCTCACAGAGAGAATCAAAGTATTCTGGAGTGTTACCCTGTACTACGCATGTTCAGTCTAGCGTCAAGCTGCCACAGCACATCTAGACCGTCCCTTGATGTCCAGCCCCAACAAGATATAGATACGCGACCATAATGAAATTGTAAAACCACGTATTTTGCATCTTATCGGGACTCCTTTGGACGGTAAGCAAACACCTTTCTGTTACGTGTGGAAGAAAATGTCACCTCGTCTGAGAATATCATGTTATTGAATCGCGGTTGACAATTTCCTCTGCAAACGCGAGGCGAAACAATCTGTGATCGTCTGATAGATGTACTTTTTAGCTGCCGTTTGCGTAAGAAATCCTGCGTCGTTTACACGCCGCAGAGCTGTTCGAGCTGATCCAAGGAATTATGAATATTTCAGAAGCAGTTTGGAAAGGCTCTGCTACCAGCTAAAGCTGCATCCATTTCAGGAGTGGACACATCTTCTTCCCGAACCAGGACGACGGCGTTCAGTCCCTTCGCTGGATAATCTCTCCCACCTGTGCACTGTAGTTGCAGGGACTCCAATATGAGCTGCAGCTTCACGAACAGAAAAGCCTGCTACGTTGACTAGTGCAAGGAGAGACTTCCTTATGTCTATGTCTTTGTGTGCGCGTTCTACCACTGTCAAACGTGGTATGATTCACTGAAGGAGAACCTGTTCGGGCCTGATGCGTTTGCGCTCATTTCTGCGCAATGCGTGATTTCGTGGGCAGCATATTGCAGTTAGATAGAATAAACCCTCAAAGAAGCATTATACTAACTATTTTAGTATTAACTTTACCAAATGCCGTGTAGAAATGCAGTATATAAAAATAAGTAGCATCTATGTGTTGATTAAACATTAACAGGAAAAAAAAAAAAAAAAACGTTTGCTACATGCGAGAAGTGAACCTGCGGTCTTAACCACAAAAGTGGTTTACGCTTTGACATAGCGCTGCAGAGATGACACAGAGGAGGTAGCGTATTTAATAATGCCGGGCAACAACTTGCTGCAGCGGCTACCCAACTATAATGCGTATGGTGTAAACAAGGCACTGTGACGGGTAGGATTCAGAAAAAATTGGCGTTCAAAACATGATTATTTTGTTTTGTTCACGGGTGTACATATTTTGACATCAAATAGGGAGCCACCTGTCTTGAAAATGAAGCCGTGGTGCATATAATAGGTACGCCATATATACGAATAATCCCCGCACCCGGATTTTAGGAAGGGAGATTTGGAAAGGAAAAAGGTTTGTACAGCTATATTATATATTTATATTGAAAACATTAAATACTACAATACCTCTATTCATCATCACTTTCGCCATCCTTGCAAGGAGAGTCGTCGTCGTAACCGTCAACGTCACCAACTCTATCCTCCCAAGCTTATCTTCCTCTGTTCCATCGAGGGATTTGGAAATTCCACACTGCTTGAAGATTCTTTCCACCAATGGTAGAGAAATTGAGTGCCATGCACTTCTCACCCATTCGCAGATGTGTGTCACTTCCGGTCGCTTGATTTTACCGCTCGAGTGAGTTGGTGCTCTTTCTCTGGTATAAGTATAACGCTTTTTAGTGCGACTTCAAATGGCCGATTGATACAGACATCCAATGGTTGGAGAACCGACGCAAGTCCTCCAGGAATGACAGCTAAGTCACTTCTTCCCTCGTTTAAACGTTCTGTACGTTGACTACAGTATGACCACGGGAGCTATTCAGAATAAGCGTGTACTTTGAGTTGAGTAGCGCTACTGAGCGATGCACAGTGGTTCAGAATTGAAATCTAGCGCAAAAAATAATAAATAAATAAAATAAAAAAATTAAATAAATAATAATGTCTTCATATCCTAAAGCTATGTGGTATACCGAATATAGAACACTTCAAAGTATAAGGAAACAGATTACATTATCTCAACAGGCGTAATAACAACCTGAAACCTGCTCAACAAACCTCAAGTCAGCAGTATATCCTCTTTTATTCGTCTTATCACTCGCTGCAGCTGTGTTGATGTTAAAGGTTGGCAATAAACTATGGAAGATTTATTAAGGATATCAAGGTTTGTGCTAAGTGATTTTGATACTTTCTTTTTGTTTGTTGCTTAATCAGAATATGGAACCGTCCGGAAATTTTACACCGCTTTTAACTTTACTATTTACGTTTTAGTTCTGAGTTTATAAAATTTGCATATTTGCAGGAGTCTGAGTTGCGATTATTTTGAAGAGAATGGATATAGGTTACGTTAGATAAGAAATTAAGTGCCCTTCTTTGCCCCCTAATTTTTATACATTTTTTCTCAGGTATAGTGCAATCCGTACAATATATAAATATATACGTGAATGGTTAAATGCGAAAAATCTGAGTAGGGCAGAAGTGTTTAATCACTAACAGATTGCTTGACATGAAAAATAGGAATTAGTAATATCTTGGCAAAAGAGGAAATGTTAAAGTTTGTTAAAAACTTACAACTTCGCTGGAAAAGGTGTAATCTAATGAACGATCGCTTTCAAAAGCAAAATAGTATAAGACTAATAAACCAATTCACTTTTACTGTAAATGAACCTGGAGTCAGTCCTAGCGCTTCAAGAGAACGTGATCGACCTCATAAACAATTTGCAGATTGTAGCATTAGAGGAAAGCAAATGCAAGTAAAGACACTACTGCAGGAGAGAAGCGTAGAAGAATAATTTGTTACACAAGCTGAACTGAAAAACACGTAAAAATGATCCGCTGCTTCTGTACTTTACGACATTAGTGAGATTTCATCAAAGGGAGCTCTCAAATATAGAAGGGTTTATATGTCATCTCAACACTCAAACAAACCTCATATTAACCTGAAAAATATCTTTCTTTAATAATAAGTGAAAACTATTACTGAGATCTGAAGGAAAAATATTTATCCATTTTGGTATACAGTTACTTAAGCAAGGAAAACATGTTATCCGGAAACCGAAATTAAAGAAAATTTAGTAGCAGTGAAGCTTCAAGATGTAGGGTATTAGACATTACACCAAGATGTATTTGTGATATGTAAGAGGAGGTATTGAAACCCGTCCCTGGTGAAGTAAATAGTTATACTGTCATATGTAAATGGTGATGAGATGGCAACTCGGGACAAAGTAATTACAAACAAAAACTAAGTGAAGGGGATGATTAATCTATGTTTATGGTCTCTATAGTACATCTGCGATTATTTTATTGAGTATTTGATAATCCTTCAAAGAAAATAACTGTGGCGGAACCCTAGCCCTTTATCTCCAAGATTCTGTCGTCCTATCCTGTTACATATGTGGAGCAAAACCAACAGAAATAAACAATTTAGAAAAAGTGGCTATAAAGATCGTGGATGAAGAAAATCATAATGTTGGCTCATGTCGGGTTTCACCAATCTTCGGCAAATTTAGCTTGAGGGACGTCAAACTAACGCTTTGTGAGTTTTTGCGTATGGTCAACGATAATCACACCAAAATGACGGTTCGTTAACTATGACGACTCGTTTCATAAGCTTGTGAAGGTTGGCAATTGTAATGTTTGCTACGTCTATATTCATTGGCTGAGGTTGTGGTTTCGAAAACAAAACATAAGTGCAACGCTTATGCTTAAGCTACGCCACGCCCCCTCGGTAACCACTGTCACCAAGTACAAAAGACCACCTGCCTCTCTCGAACATCATTCTCAACTGACTGTTGTCAAATATAAGCTGTCATGAACAGAACCTGACCAGCGTACTACGATATTGGTAATTAGTAAACTTGCACTGCAAACCGTCTGAATATACTATATACTTCGGCATTGTGCCCATTGGGTGACAAAATGAGCACATGGGTTCAGTCAATTGTGTCTACGACGCCAGGAAAATTTGCAATTGCATAAAATTCTTGAATCACTGTAGCCATAAGGCAGCGATTGCTTCCGCTTCTTTCTCCATATATATGCACACCGTGGATTTCGAAACTCTGTTGCAGTCACCATTAATACGGAATGGCCCCCTGGAGAAATATCTGAGTGTTACCAATAACGTCTAGATCGGTAAAAGTAACCGATTTCTGATCGTAGTGTATTCTATCTCGGTTCAGTATCTTCTAATATTTTCAACATTCTTGTTTTGATAACACTAGTGTGCATTTTCAAACTTTTTGTCAGATGATTTCTTAAAAGTAGGTGTTCTTGAATCAAATTTTTATGCTGATTCCAGAAATAACTTCCGTTTTTTTCTATCACGTCAGGTTTTTACACAAAATAAGAAGTAATGTTTTGACAATTTTATTAATGAGCGTAGAAAAGTATTCAAATACCATTTCACACAAGGTAAGTTTTCATTCAAGAAACATTTTAAGAATACTCTCAAGAACTCCCCTAATTTATTTCATGACTACATTTTAACAAAACAAGAAGCCAAAATGTTTTATTTAATTTTTTTCAAACTTTCTCTTCTTTGACTTCCTTGCAGATTCTTGAACATTCCTGTCCCTCCTCAACATCCAACGGTAGTCGGCCATCATAGTTTCATTCCATCTCCCCTGGTACCTCTTCACCATTTCCTTAATATCTTGGTGAAAACGTTCACCCTGCTCTTCACTATAATGTCCCAGATTTTCTGGAAAGTAGTCGATATGTGAATGCAGAAAATGCACCTTTACACTCATGTTACAACCCATCTCCTTGAAATTTTCCAACATTGTTTCGACAATGGCCTTGTAATTAGGATATTTGTTATTGCCTAAGAAGTTTTCAGTAACTGATCGGAAGGCGGTCCATGCTTGTATTTCTCTCTCATTCATTGTCTTCTCAAAATCTTCATCCTTCATCAATTTCTTTATTTGAGGACCAACAAAAATTCCAGCCTTTAATTTGTCTTGTGTAATGAAGGGAAATTTCTTGGAAAGGTACTTGAAGCAGGGTCCATCCTGTGGTAGAGCCCTTACAAATTGCTTCATCAAGCCCAATTTTATGTGTAGTGGCGGAAGCAATATCTTGTCTCTATACAAGCGGTTCGTGCAGGATGTTTTTAGTTCCAGGCAACAAGCTTTTCCACTGTGGCCATACTTTCACACTCCAATGTCTTTGCTTTGCCCGACTGTCCCATTCGCACAGAAAACAAGGCATTTTTGTGAACCCAGCTCGTTGTCCTAATAGTATTCCAATAACTCACATCCACGTTATATTTTCGTCCAGCAGTGCGATTGCAGATTTGTTCTGTCTCTTTAATATGAGGAGTGTTTCTTTCGCCGTGAACGACCTGTAACGGTGTTTAACACCAGTCATCCTGAACACATATTTTCACCTCAGCTAACGCTACGCAGTGACCTTGAGACCAAACTTTACACACGTTTCTCGCTTGTGACAGAAGAATGCCAACTTCCGGATTTTGGTTAGTAGTGGTACTAACCCTTACGTGAATAATACCCGTAGCCTATTCTCTGTTAAAGTTTGGAAAACAACATGGGAGGATTAATGACGCAGATTTCGTAGTCGTGGGAACTTTCTCTTATACTTGTTATACCAGCAGTCACTCTCCAAATAATTTCCCGTTGTTTATTAACACTGTTACAGTAATTGCTGTATAATTACTACACCGTGCAAGATTCATTGTACACATTAAAATAACACGCACTAATATATGCTTAATAATGCAATAATATTAATGAAAGAGTTCAAGTATAATTAAGAATGACTTTATGTAAGGAAATTAATATTGAACATAAATAAAACTACAGCGATAATAGTAGGTATCTACCACAATATTGTTCTTGCACCTCAAATATATGAAACTAATATATTGGAAGATGACTTTGTTACTTAACAATTTTGAGTATTAAAACGTTTTATTGAATATTCAGCTAGATGAAAATAACACTACTCATCAAAATTTTAAAATCGGGTTCGCCGATTTCTTCGGTAACAGAAACGTAAAGAGTAATATCTATATGAATGTATTTGTCGATTATAACTTTTGGATGGTCAGAGGTGGGTTTTGGTCATTATTTATTAAGGGAAACGGGGCACAATGGGTACATTTTGAGCATTATTACATTTTGTGCTGAAAGTTAATAACTTGTGAATACTTTCCTATGAACGGTGAAGGCTATACATTCTAGTATCTTGTAAATTTTGTGTATCTATTTGTATTGCAAACTTTAAGAGTAAAAGGTTGAGAAGAAGACCATGTCAGTGATGCTCACTTTGCCCCATCATGGGACAGAGTGAGCATTGGACTGGGGCACAGTGAGCAGTAATTAAAATAATGTCAAATAGTTTAGAAACATTTATTTTATCCTTGATACATGAGCATACATAATATACTATCATCACTCCACATAGTAGGCATCCATGTTAACAGGAAACACAAACATTGATATTGTTGTTTTTGTGCCACAAGCAGTTGAAGGCTTTGGTAGTTTGCAAATAATGTCACCTAAATTAACATCCCTTGCTTCTTCATCTGTAGGAAGTGAAAAATACCGGTCAAATTTCCTTGACTTTCGGAGCTATGTCACATTTCCAGCAATTTTATTGTAATTCATTGAATTAATAAGCCCAACAGTTGCCACTTTGACTGCAACATAGTCTTTCTCCTTTGATTCTTCTGCCATATTTTCTTCATTTTCCAGATTTAAACTTAGATTGTCATCATCATCAGTATCGTTTAATGGGACAATGGCAGAGCCTTCACTGTCCGATGAACTGCTCTCTGGTTGAGCCTTCTTCTTACGCTTTGGGGCGTAGGTCTATTGGTGGACTGCATTGGAGAGTTCTTCATGTTTCTTATTTTATTTTCTATTTCCAGAACCTTCTGTTTCCAGGGGTGTCCGTTTGTATTCTAGTTCGACCTGGTTTCCTTTCACGCTGTGCTGCCATATTCCTTTTAGTTACTTTAGGAAGAGGACGAATTTTTTTTGGTGATACCAAAGGCCTTCAACTTCCCAAAGCACAGATGACATAACCACAACTGGCTATAGGCCCATCTTCCTGCAGGCATTAAGCTGATGTGGATGCCACTGTGCCTAAACCTACATGTCAACATCAAAGACATTATCTTTGTTGACTGGATTGTCTGTGACATTCCCAGTATAATCGGGCAGTTCTATAGCCTATATACCATGGTACCTTCATGGTCAACACTTGCTACATCCTTTTTGTCTACAGGCGTGTCAGTCATATATGAACCTAAGAAAACCTAATCAGTGAAGACATCTGGATGGAATGGGTAAACACCTGTGCAGTGGAATTCAGAAATTATATTTTGGGGAGTAAATGCCAAGGTATATGCCTTCCCCACAAGCCCACCAATATAATTTATTGTTATTGTCTTTCCGGGATTCATTACCATGTAACTGCCACAGGCTGTGTTATAAAATTTCTTGAAAGGCCCATAAACTGTCCTATATAATGGTTGTAGCTTATGACAGCAGTGTGGTGGAAGTGTTAGAATTGTCACACCATTCGCTTTTCCCAGTTCATGGCTCTAATACTAATATACGAATCATGATTGTCGTACAAGAGAGGAACAGGGTGTTCCATTGATGCATTTGAATACTTAATGAAATATTGCACCACATAACAAAAATTGTCCTCAGTAATCCAGCCAGAGGAATGCACCAGACTCAATGTCTGTACTGGGGCTCCATGAAGCAAACTCTCCTTAACGCGGACATGAGGAAATACCAGAATGGGTGGAGATGCAGTACCCAGTGCATTAATACACCCACAGAATGTAACCAATTGACCACGTTCACCAGAGGTACATCGTTCAACTTGTATCTGACCCCTTGGTGAAATTGTTTTGTTTATGGCTTCTGAACAGTAGTCACATCAGTTTCATCCAAATTATATATATGTATATATATATATATATATATATATATATATATATATATATATCCGTGGGCTGAAATGATGCTGGTGTATATATCTTTTAGTTTCCCAAAGAAGAGCTGCCAGATTGTTCTGTTAAATCCAGTTGCTCTTCCAAGACTTGTTGGTTGCGGTACCATCAACAATAATAACTCCGGATGTCTCTTCAGAAATCCCTGGCACCAAACAACCCCTGCAATGTTATTTGCTGTACAACTTGAAGGCAAGTCAATATTTTCAGCAGTAGCAAATTCATATGCTAACTCCCTCAGCCCTTTCATTGATAGACCATGCAATGTATCTGCTGATTCGTGAGCATAATCTGCTAGCATATTTTCATGTTATTCTGCAAAAATCAAATTCAGTTTATATTTTGGTGAATAGTGTACATCCTCATGATTGGCAGCTCCTTTGCATTTTTTACATACCTTTAATTTGAAAAATATGAAATGTAAGACCTAGGTATCTCAATTTTATCTGTAGTTTTTCTGTGTTTCAGCCTACACCAGCATGCTTGTTATTGTTGCCATGAATGAAAAAAACTCATTTGAGCATTCAACTAAGTAAAGAAGGATCTTCTATTAACAGTACTAAGTCCTTGTGTAAAAAATTAACTAATTGTGAATCGTTATTTCAGTAACCTTTCTATTATTACATGGATTATCAACCCTTCGAGAGTCTGTCTAGCAATGCTGAATTGTTTGGCTGCTGCCAGAACCTTCATTCCACCAATTACCATGCTATCCACTGCCTTCTTCATTTCTTCAGCAGGTATAAGGCCTAAATTTGTTTTTCTTTGCTTGTTGCAAACATTTTTCTCTATCTGGAAATTATGATATAGGTATAATATTAGTCTAACACAATTAACAATACATGCTCACTGTACCCCATAGAAAATTGCTCACTCTACCGCATAACCTCAAAATATAACTTAACATAATTTTTCAGTCATCATTGTGCAGTAAAATGCTATAATTATTTAATATGTACAGAACAATATCCCTGGTTCTAGATTATCTGTTTTACCTTTGATTCATTTACATGGAGAAGAATAATCCCTTAAAGTATAAAGTTAAAAAATGGCAATGCAAATCACCAAAACACAAAAGTCATAATAACAAGACTTTAGCATCATTCAGACGTATTGTTTCCACTGTCTGTTAGTTCCTCATACTGAATGGAATGAGTGTTCAAAATCATATGCAAATTCCCTGTACTACATAGATTTTATATAATCAATTGCTCCCAGTGCCCACTGTCCCTCTTTTCCCCTACTGTTTACCACCAGATCAAGCTTAAAGAAATTTTAATAACAATAACTATTTGGGTTAGATATGTGTTACAAGACTGAAAGAATGTATTTACTGGTATTAAAACTCTTTTCAGGAAAGCATTTCCACAAGTGCTTCAATAGTACCTAATTGTTTACCATGATGTGTTTAATTAGATTTCAGTAAAGGTGGAGGGAACGCTTCTTGACCACTTGATGGACTCAAGTGTACTACTGAATCATTTAAAGGGAAAATATGCTGAAAATTCAAAATGTTATAACTTTCTAGAAAATTTTCCATGTGATAGACACCAATAGTTTTAGACTAGTACTACACCCATATGCTTAAAGAGCATGTCATTGTTCTGCTTCTACGCTGGCAACATTTACCAAAATCGAGATTTTGGGGCTCAGGGTTGTGTCAGGGCTCTTGGAGAAGAGATAAAGTTGGAAGAGGACAGTGTTGCTTAAAGCACAATTATCGCTGACTACTATGAAGTATGCCAAGCTTATGTGAACATAGCACAGTCAAAGACATGCACTGCTATGTATGTATTTATTGGTACTGGTAGTACATACTAAAAATACTTTTGGGATAAATGCAATAGAAATGAAATGCTAATTTAAAGTGTAAGAATTATAAATCCTTGGTATTAGGAAAACGATTCTAAGGAAGTGAGTAATGCTTTGTTATTATTCTGCAGTATTATGCATATCAGTTACCTCAAAAATAAAAGCTGTTATAGAAAAAACAATGTATTTCTGAATGTGGTTCCCGTATGTAAGTTCATTTTGATTAACTGAATTAGGCCATGTAGCACCAAGCAAGCTTTTTCAAGTTTCCCAAGCCCTAAAAAGTCAAATACGATATTGTGGTCAAACCTGTGTGATACAGTCATCCAAGCCATTGAGTGTGGGAAATCTGAGAAAGCAAATCTGTATGGTATAGTACGCCAAGGATTGGAAGAGGCTCTGACTGGCTACTCTTCAAGAAAGTTCGTATATTGCGTTAGTGTGTCTCCCTAGCAACACGGGATTATAAAAGGATGGTACAAAGAAATGTGAGTCAATTACTAGATGGTTGTGAGCAAGCTACTACCGATTTGTAAGTCAGAGCTGCAAAGCAAAGCCTGGTAACGCATTTCGCGTAATAAGTAAAGTTTGTTACGAGTTACGTAGTGTTACTTGTCACAACTGGTGTCAGGTATTGGAGTGGAATTGATCCATGGAGATGTTGACACATCTCTTGGTCCGACTCAACGAAATGAAGGCGGATTTGAAAACGGCAAACGAAGCTCTTGCCGTGCAGATGAATACGCGGATGACGAAGATGAAGGAAGGATTACCGGCGAAGTAAGGTCAACAACTGGCCCGCATAAGGAAAGAACTGAGGCACCTCGGCGAACTGTTAACCTTAGAAAACCTGGAGAACGTGTTAACGCCCTGGAAGAAAGAGTTGATGGCAGCACCAGAAACTGAGAGCCTATATGTAGGAAGCGGTAGGACGAAGACTCAAGGGTTTGAGGGTAAAAGCACCAGGACGCAACACAACATCTAGGTGCATCGAGCCACCCAAGTACGACGGAACACCCACTTTTGAAGTCCTCCGCCGACCATTACCGATGGGCATCCGAGGACAGCTATATCACTTTGGAGACGAAATATCCGCTACGTCGGGCGTAGAAGATCACCCAAAGGGCAGCGAAGAAGATGATATTCCAAGTAGTGTGTGTTGGAGGTGCGGCCATCCAGGATATCTGTTGAAGGACTGTTCAGATCACACGGACGAGCAAACGGAAAAAGAATAGGCACCCGAGTGATGAAAAGCACGTCGACGCCGTGACCACCATCCCCTCGATTGACTCTGCATGCCGTCAACGGAAGTACTGATGACAGAATTTTCGCAGAGGCTAGGTGTAAGAGAAGCCCTGCCGCGTACTAGAGATACAGATACAGCCGTAACTGTTGCAAGAGCCGAATAGGCGAAGGGCTTACTTCAAGAAAACCAAACTGGCCCTATCAGCTAGTAACGGCATCGGGCGACACTACCCCTAAACCGTGGGTTTTCAACGCGACGATGGGATTGGATGCGCTCAGGAGCCACGGGCGGAGCTCGACGTTAGCAGGAAGGTCCTGTGACTCGAACGAGATGAACTTGAAATTGAGTTTTATATATGGACGCTCTTTAACTGCTATGGTTCTTAGCGTCCCAATTCTATACTGGGCGTGAAAGACCGGAAAGTTTGCTCAGAGACCTCTTTATCAGGCTTGAGGTTCTTTCACGTGCCGTAAATCTAAGACACAGGACCGCCGGCTTTAATTCCCTTCCAAAAGAAGCCATGCTAAGGATTTTTACGCCCAAACAAATCCATTGCCTCCCGCCGATTTTGGACCCGCGACCTCGGACGAGACGATCTGGCGTTCCGTAACCCCGACGTATATCCAGGAATCTACAAAGTGATCCTGAAGGAGAATGCGGTTGAGCCGTCATGAAGCGAGGTGGTATTGACAGCATGACTAGGAGGCCAGCGGCGGAGGAACCTGTTTTTGGACCCGAAAATGCCCTTAGATGGACTATGTTTGCCAGAGCATTGTTGTCATGCCTAGAGGAGGTGCACGGGCTACTCTAAACCCTTCAAACACCGATCAAAAATGGCTGGGACGGAGTTGGGGACGTGTGAAACAGTTGTGTGCGTATATTCATGCACGGAGTCCAAAAGGAAGCACCGTCGCAAGATTTAGATCTGCGGCTGGAAGACTTGCTCATGTGGACGATCGACCATCTGGCCGCGGCCTGAAGAGAGCCCGGCACCTAGTAAAACAGTATCAGCTCATCTTCAGCGATGGGAACCTCGATTACTACCGCAAAGATCGAGTAGTCCACCACGTCGACAGCGCAAACGCCCGACCTATCCGCTAACATGTTAGACATGTCCCTCTAGCGAAGCAAGCATAGGTACAGGATATGGTGGCAAATGTGAGATCTTGGGGACTTGTCGAAGAGTCTGACAACTCTTGGTGCTCCCCTTTAGTCCAGGTGAAGAAAAAGAAGAATAGCGAGTTATACTTCTGTGTAAACTATAGGAAGCTGAATGGTGTCGCCTGGAAGGTTTGTTTCCCCTTAGGCCACATTATCTACACACTAAACACCCTCGCTGGTGCCCAGTGTTTCTCGGTTTTGGACCAGAAGTCAGGATACAGACAAGTGCGTTTAGATTCCAGAGACAAGGGAAAGACGGAATTCTTGACAGGCCAAGGGCTATGGAAGTTTACGCTTATGCCCTTTGGTATTTGTAAGGCCTCAGTTCCTCATGGAGTTAGAGATGAGTGGACTGACTTATGAGGCTTACCTGCTATACTCGGATATCATCATCATCATCATCATCATAGGCAGAATCTTCGAGGAAAAGTAAGAAATGTCACCTCTTCTGTAAGGAAATTAATTAATTGTGCCACGTAGTCTCACCAACAGGGGTGACCAGGTACCGGAGAAGGCGCGGGCCTGTGAAAGAATGGCCTCACTCGAAAGATAAGCGGGAGTTGCGCAGTTTCCTGGAACTATACAGTTACTGTTCTGTTCATCAGAGGCTTCTTCAACATCGCGAAGCCCCTCACACATGTGACGGGAGGAATAGCCACCATAGCTGTGGCCAGAGGAGGCCGAAGACGCATTCCGGACACTGAAGTTAGCACTCTGTAGTGCGCCCATTTTATGCTTCCCACAACCGGGTGTCGGCTTCATTGTTGACACTGACGCCAGCTACAGCGGCATTGGAGACCTGCTATTCCAGGATGAGCAGGAGCGGGTGAAAAGTGTATTCCAGAAGACTTTTTCAAGGTGGAGATGAACTACTATGTTACCCGGCGGAGCTCCTAGCCGCAGTGAAGATCATGGAATGCTTCTATAAGTAGTTGTACGGTCAGTCATTTCACCTGAGAACTGATTATTCTCTCCTCACCTGGCTGCAAAGTTTTAGGAGGGCCAGACAACCCGTTAGGTCCAGAGGTTCCAAGAATACAAGTTCACGTCAAAAACATCGAAGAGTAAGGAGGCACTTCAGCGCGGATGCCATGTTACAAGACCCTGCCCAGAGGAATGTGGCCACTGCATTAAGGTGGAGGAGATAGAGCTTACTGTAGTTGTGCATGTGATGCTTGCAGTGCTGGCGGATGGTTGGGATAGCTTAGGCTTGAGGACGGAGCAGCTGGCGGATGCCGACGTGGGACCGCCCCAGAGAGAACTGGACCAGGTAATAGGCTGAGCTGAGGAGGCATCACACCAAGGAGTAGCTTGTATAAGTTCTACTTAGCCCAATGGGACTCATTGGAGATTGGAGAGGGTGTGCTGTTCAGGGTGTGGAAGTCACCGGGTTGGAAGACTCAGAAGGAACAGCTAGTCCTTCCTCAGAGGAAGGTGAGGGAGCTCCTGGAGGAAGTGCATGCAGTGATTTCAGGTCATCTGAGACCTAATCGAACCATCCATAAGCTGCGGCAGTGGTACTAGTGGTTGCAGCTATGGGCAGATGCTGAGAGGTGGTGCCATAAGTATCACGTGCAGTGAGTCGTGGTCCACAGACTAAGTCTCGGTGCCACATGTATCAGTATAATGTGGGAGCACCTTTCAAACGAATTGTCACTGACATAGCTGGGCCGTTTCCTGTGTTCGATAGGGTGAACAAGTACCTTATGGTGATCATTGATTATCTCACCAAGTGGCCAGAGGTATACACCATCCCTAATCAAGAAGCCAAGATAATCGCAGACTGCTTCCTGGAGGATGTGCTTTCGCTTTGGGGTACCACTAGATCTACATAACGACCAGGGCACCAAATACAATTCGAACACATTGAAGGAAGAACTGGAGCAGCTTGCAGCAGTGTACAAGACATGCACAATACCTCTTTACCTTATACCCAGGCAGCATGATACAGAAATACCCTCAAGAACATCTGAGAAATGTCACCAGTCATCAAAGGGACTGGGACTACAGGGTGCTGTTTTTAATGTTGGCCAACTGCTCATCACATGATACCATTGGGATGATGCCAGCAAACTTGGCATTTGGCATGGAGCTATGTCCTCCATGCAATCTGATTTAGAACAGCCAGAATCAAGTGTCTAGGGGACCTCGTGACCATCTTCACAATATGCACGAGATGGCCTGTCAGCATATCCAGGTGGCAAGCGACTGCATGAAAACGTGTTATGGCAGGCAAACAAATAGCCAAGGTTCCCGGTAGGTGACCTTTGTGGTTGTATCATCCTGCCTGGACCAAAGGGCATTTCTCCAAGTTTCAACAACACTGGCAAGGACCAAAATGTCAAGATAAAGAGAATTAATGATGTAGACTACTACATCCATAGAATGCTCTAGTAGAAGATGGTACTGATACATCTGGACTGCTTAGCCAACTATGACAATAGATTTGAGGAGGGAGCAGTTGGAAAACGCTGTATGATACAGTTGGCTATGCCAATGATGAAGGCTTTGAGCACAGGAGATTCAAGAAAGCAAACCTATATGGTACAGTTGTCCAAATATTGGCATAGGTTTTGACTGGGTACTCTTTGAAAAAGTTCACCATGTGGATTCTGGTAAATTCTGGAACATTACATTAATATGTCTCCCTAGCAACAGGGGACTATAAAAATTTGGCAGAAAGTAAATTTGAGTCAGTTACAGGATATTTGTGAGAGAGTTATGAGTAATTTGTAAGTCAGAGCTGCTATGCAAGGCTTTTAATGCATTTCACTTCATAAATAAGGTTTGTTACAAGTTGACCTGTACTTTTATTTGTCCCATTATCATTCAACCTGATACATATCATTGAAATAAAAAGAAGAAATAGCAGATTACTTGCTCAGATTCCAGAGCAATTAATTTGAAGCTATGAAGAATATTTACATGTATACCTGAAGAGCTCAAATACAGATTTTGTTCTGTTGTATAAGCAAAACCTGTAAACAAAACTACAGTTCATCCAATCAATACTGAAGGACTTGTTTCCTTTTACCTTCCTGATATTGTGATACCCACGATGATTAACTGAATGAATAAAGTCAGCTGTAATGGAGATAAGTGCCTAATGTAATTTATATTTTCTTTTTCTTTTTGCAGAGAGTGTGGCAACATTCTGCATTCAAGACACTGGAAGAATGAAAGTCACAAAGTTCATTTTGAGAGTGGTGTCAGAATGGGAATTGGGGCATTTAACCTTGTGAGTTCCTTTGCAAAAATGTCTTCATTCTTTCATCACTGTGGTGAATGTGATTATATTAGCGAATTCGATAAGAAATATTGTTTATCAATAGGTAATGTAACTGGCAAGCTTCACGAAATGAAGAAAGAAAGGGAGAAAAAAAAGGGAAGCCTAACACTTCAGCTAAAATCTGAAATGCAACACCTACATATAATGAGAATGTTCTAAAAATGGAATATTAGGAATGGTTTTCAACTGAAGTTCACTTTACAACAAGATAACTACCAAATGGTTTGGTTACTCTCCTTTTATCCAACTCAAATATCTTAAACTACTTTTTTACTCAGTTCCCATTAGTTTTTTCAACACTTTCCACAGCTTGGTATACTCTTTTCTTAGATACTTGTCTTAGATACATGGTGCAACCTCACTTTTAAGGACTGAAAATATAATATGAATTGAGGAACTTAGTAATCTATCCTGTTAAGATTTAAAGATTTTCAAATGGATGAGCTCCAGTTTAGGTATGTAAAGCCATAATTGTAACTAAACAAATCTATAATTGTTTCTGGTATAAAGGCTTACTTTGTTGAAAATTAACTGTAGAGTACACATCATAAAATGATGGTGAAAGCTTCATGAAGCTTATGGATAGTGATTTATATGTCTTGTTGAATGGATATCAGAACGTTAATTATTTCTTTCAGCTACTTTGTGATACAGATTGATGTCCAGATCACCTTACACAGTGATGATCAGACTTCCTGCATATTAACACTTTGTCCATATGACTGTGAAAAATTCCACAGTTTCATGCATTAAAATACTTGTTTTTAAAATATAACATTTTCTTTGTACAATATTTGAGCAATAACATCCTATGCAAACATTGTACGTAAATTTATGAAACTTGAATTTTATTGAACCCCATCACACGAGTCACAGAAGTATCTTCTGGCTTTCTTAGACGTAAGTCTGGATTATGTTTCAGAAATCCTTTCAGCCAACCCCAGCCAGCCATTTCTTTCTCCTTATTAAATCTGTGGGATGTACCATTTGCCTCTGCAACTTGGTATGTAGTTTGATTACTTCTGTATATGTCACACCAAACTAATGAGACTCAAAGAACTTTAAATGGCTGACTACTTTCTGCTCTGATTATTTTTCAAATGAGGATTGGAACCTCCTGATCTTTTGCTAACACCCATATTTTGTTTCAATTCCTGTTGTGCCTAATTAAAATTGCTTGCTGTACACCAAATTGTTTGGCTGTTCATAATCATCCCATTTCCTTGTTGTTAACTGACTCAATGATCCTTAGCATGGTTCATCTATTGATGAGCATAGTGGATGAATACCCAACCATTTACAAACAAACAAGGCTTGTGATGAAGATTGGATGTCATAATTTACCAGTAACGCTACTCAAGCATACATTTTAAACATGATAGTAGAAAGGCACTGAATTTTCTTAGACCAATTTATATTTATGCAATTTTATCTAGTAGTACAGTTCTTTACAGAATGAGAGGTTATACAAAGAATAACAAAACAATGAGATTATTACTAGTATCATTAGACGTGTTAACAACTGTATATTACTAGGTGTTATACGTAAAATAAAAGGAACTTACTGCTAACAATGATGTTGAATCTAAAATAGACAAAATAGAAATTCTAGCAATCTGCTTTCCTTTTTTTTCATTGGCAACATATTTGATACACATACCCGCCATTTACAGAGTATCAGTTTAACCAACTTTTGAATAGTTAGTGCATTCAAACTATTTGACACTACTGCCATCTGCAAGAAACACCCCTACAGTTTATTTTAAACAAGAAGCCACATGCGACGGTTACTGGAGGGGCATATTTCCTTGTGGTTTCTATAGTAACGTCTCCTTCACTATTGCTCTAGCCAGTAAGATTCTACCACTCTCTTTTCCCTTTATCTATAAGCTGAACTTTGAGGTGTAGTATATTCTCACATTATACCACATCATAACATGTGTTTTCATACAGCTTACCAGCTTTCTAATACAACCCGGCAATGCTACTGTCGCAGTTCCTTGCTATGAATGAACTTTCACAAGTCACTTCTTGTTTATATGCTATGTTGGCTTATTTATATATGTCACTTTAGGCACTTTTCTTGTTCCCTAAGCTGAAATAAGGTACATTGAGTTTTATTAACATTAAGTTTAAGTTGAGAAGCTTTCAAATATGCAGACACCTTCTGAGTTTGATTTCCAGCTCATAAAGCCCTTTTTTGAGTAAATAAATGAAGTACTGTCTGCACAGAGTATGCTAAATTCTGAAAACTGTGCTTTTTTGTTTAAATAAATTGAAAAAAGGAGAGACCTCATGCTGAATCTTGCTGAACTTCTGTTTCCACCTTATCATGCTTTGACTTAAATGTGCATATGAAATTTGCATTTTCCCAGTATATTTCAGTACACTGTATTAAAAACTTTAGATATGATGAAAGAAACTCATACATTTTATCCCTTATTCCATTATACTCCAGTTTTGATAGCAAGAGCTCGTGCGACCCACAGAGAAATGCTCTTGAGAAGTCTAAGAAATGCCAAGATTTGTATTACTTTATCCTATGTTTGTCAGTACCCTATGCATGAATTCAGAAACAACAGTGGCTGTTGAAAAGCCATATGGAATTGATTTAATACCTTTTAGGATTAAAAAAAAGAGAGTCTTCTGTAAATTACTTTTCAAAGCTTTAGCTATGAGGATATTAGAGTTATTTGTCTGCAGTTTATAATTAATTTTCTTTTCCTTTTCTGAACACTGGTTTAAAAGTATGGGTTTTTAATATATCTCAAAATGTCACCTTTTCTACAGACAAATTAATTGCATTTGATAGTAAGTACTTTCAGGATTTTATTATTTTTGAAGTAATACCGTTCCAACCAGCTGTATTATTATTTTTGAATTTACTTATTATATTAGGTATTTATCTCATATCCATCTATTTCAAAGAGATAATCGATTTCAGGAATACTGATGCAATTTTTATTCTTTTGTAACAGTTTTTATCTGAATTTACAATATCCTGTCCATTAACTTCCAAGTTATTTATTTATTTTTTTATTTTTTTTTAATCTTTTTATTTGGTATAGCTTGGTTATTGACTATAAGCCACATTATTTTAGTAATGTTTTTGTAGTTTTCTATTGCCCTACTGTTATTTTGTTTTTCTGTTATTTAGTGCTTGTTTATATTACCTTTATATATATTATACTGGGACTTAAATACATCTAGTTTAGTTATTTTAAAAAGTCATTATTATCTTAACTTGAATGGCAATTACTTCTATAAGAAGCTTTATCTTCTATATTATCATTATTGTTTTGCACTTTTTAGTTATAGGAAAAGCCATGTCAAATTGACTTTTAAATATGTCAAAGAAGGATTTCCATTTATCATTCATGGATATTGCCAAATCTAGTTGTCCAGTTTTGTTTGGCAGGCCTTTTTTGTTTAAGTTTCATAGATCTACAGATCTGGTGTTCCTAACACACATTCATTGTGTTTACAGGGTTGCAGCATAACAATTATGTATATCAGTAACTTGGGCTCTGCAATCGGAAATAAGAAAATCATTGTTTATGATAGTCAGTTTAAGTTCATTATGTTTGTTATTATATGGTCTACAGTTTTGCAGAATGTTTTGTAACTTGATTTGGGCCTATAACTACATTTTTAAAATCAAAACTGTGTAAAATATCTACAACCCTTTTGTTTCCATTGTCTACATTAAGATATCCCATTATTATAACTTTACAATTACTGATATTCCCAATAGTTTACACTCTGTAGGGAGATAACATTTTGGTTTTTAATAACAGTTTAGAGTCAGAGAAGTTCAGTTAGACATAACATACTCTCTGTTTCTAACTTCCTGTGGATTTTTAAAGGCTTGAACTGGAGATAGTTCTTTGATTATAATATTTTATTGCACTATGAGGAATTAATGTTGGGTGTATTCAAGGCATTTTATTATTAGTGCAAAAATGGAAAGTACAGTCTTCCTGTATTTCAGCAATGCTTTAATTATCTGGCATAGTTAATTGTTAAAGACTTAGTTCTTAACAATATTATAACAGCTGCAATATTATCATCATAGTAGTAGTACCATCCTTCGAACAGCTGCAGAGAGGAGTAGAGGAGAGTTAAATCATGTTAATCTTTCCTTGTGTTAAAAACATCATTAGTATTACTGTTTAGCATTACATAATGAGTGGATCCAGTGTCAGTTATCACAGTGTAGCTAGAATTGTTTCTTGAACCGCTTACTGACCACATTTGTGCCTAAGACATACGCTACATGATCAAAAGTATCCAGACACCTAGCTGAAAATGATGTACAAGTTTGTGGCACCCTCCATTGGTAATGCTGGAAGTCAATATGGTGTTGGCTCACCCTTAGCCTTGATGACAGCGTTCACTCTCGCAGGCATACTTTCAATCAGGTGCTGGGAGGTTTCTTGGGGAATAGCAGCCCATTCTTCATGGAGTGCAGAACTGAGGAGAGGTATTGATGTAGGTCGGTGAGGCCTGGCACGAAGTCGGCATTCCAAAACATCCCAAAGGTGTTCTATAGGATTCAAGTCAGGACTCTGTGCAGGCCAGTCCATTACAGGGATGTTATTGTTGTGTAACCACTCCGCCACAGCCCGTGCAGTATGAACAGGTGCTCGATTGTGTTGAAAGATGCAATCGCCATCCCCGAATTGCTCTTCAACAGTGGGAAGCAAGAAGGTGCTTAAAATATCAATGTAGGTCTGTGCTGTGATTGTGCAATGCAAACCAACAAGGGGTACAAGCCCCCTCCAGGAAAAACACAACCACATCATAACACCACCACCTCCGAATTTCACTGTTGGCACTACACACGCTCGCAGATGACATTCACCGGGCATTCGCCATACCCACACCCTGCCATCGGATCGCCACATTGTGTACCGTGATTTGTCACTCCACAAAACGTTTTGCCACTGTTCAATCATGTAATGTTGACGCTCCTTACACCAAGCGAGGCGTCGTTTGGAATTTTCCTGTGTGATGTGTGGCTTATGAGCAGCCGCTTGACCATGGAATCCAAGGTTTCTCACCTCACGCCTAACTGTCATAGTACTTGGAGTGGATCCTGATGCAGTTTGGAATTCCTATATGATGGTCTATTACTCTTTACGACCCTCTTCAAATGTCGGTGGTCTCTGTCAGTCAACAGACAAGGTTGGCCTGTACGCTTTTGTGCTGTACGTGTCCCTTCACGTTTCCACTTCTCTATCACATCATAAACAGTGGACCTAGGGATGTTTAGGAGTGTGGAAATCTTGCGTACAGACTTCTGACACAAGTGACACCCAATCACCTCACCACATTCGAAGTCCGTGAGTTCCACGGAGCATCCCATTCTGCTGTTTCAGGATGTCTAATGACTGCTGAGGTTGCGGATAATGATTACCAGGCAGTAGGTGGCAGCACAATGCACCTAAGATGAAAAACGTATGTTTGTGGGGTGTCCGGATACTTTTGATCACATAGTGTAGGTGGACAAACAGTGCCTCTTTAGCTGAATATCAAATTTGTCATATTCATTTAGGACTGAGATGTTTACAGTTAACTATTTGTGAGCATTCTAGCCATAATAAATGATTAAGGGAGAGTGAATTTTAATGAAAATAGTATGTTGTACAACAGGGACAGACACTTAATTCAATTAGGCCTAGGGAAATTATCTGGAACCTCATACTATGCAGAGGAAAATAATGCACAAAGCAGTCCTTGTCCATCACTAGATACTGGTGTATTAGCATCCTAGGAGCCTGAATTTGCCATTGCATTACATGAAGCTTCAAGCCCAAAGGTAGGTTGTTGTTGTTGTTATTATTATTATTATTATTAATATTCACTAAATTAAATATTGTCGTAAGTTACATGTAACCTAGTGTGTAATAAATTGTCATCTATTATTATTCTTATTCTTATTGTTGTTATTATTATTATTATTATTATTATTATTATTATTATTATTACTATTATTATTATTATTATATTAATTTGCTACTAAACCTATACTTTTACTATTCATTTAAAATAGATAATTACTTGTTATTTTCAGGGGCCGATTGCTGTTTCTATTACTGCTCATTTTCCGTCAGATTCAGAAGACCCAACATATGAGCTGGTAGCAAATGAATATTCTTCTGCATCTGATAGAGAAACTAATGAGCAGCCACACAAGAAAAAAAGGAAACCCTGTAAGTCTATCAAAACCAATGCTACTTTGACTCCAATAAGCAAATCTATTGAGTTATATGGACCTTCTGTCTCTGTCCAGCAAGACTTAGAAACTCTTATGGTAACTAGTTTAAATTCATCAGCAGTGAGTGAAGAAGTAAATATGATCATCCTAATCAAAATGAGAGAAAGAGAGAGAAAACTGCTAATACTGTTAGCTGGAAAAAAGAATACACGTAAGAGAGATGTAGCTGCAGGTATGCCTCATAGGTCAACTACTAGTCATAAGGAGATAGGAGCTAAAGGTGTTATTGAGAAAGACTGTTTAAAATATCCTAAAAAATTTAATTTATTCTTCACTGAAGAAGACAGGCTTGAAATTAATATGAATTATTTGAATATTGAAAGCATTGGCAATAAAAGGCAATACATTTGAGGCTTAATAGATGTTAGATCTCATTTATTCATGAAATTCATTTTGCACTACAAGGAATGATGGGACACAACATAATTTTTAGTGATTTATTTATGCATGCAAGATGTTGCACTGTGAATTGTTGGGAAATCAGTTTTACCAGCCCATTTCCACATTTGGCTCCACAGCTAGAATACATCCCTGTTCTGTACTATGGCTACAAACATTTAACTCAATAAAAAGATAAAAGAAACAGATGAGTGTAGTGTACATCCATAAACAGTACAAGGTTAATAGTGTATTTAGGAGCCTCTTTGAGAAATTGCTTCCTGTCATTATCCTTGTAATTTTCTGGTGCATCATCTCAAATTGAACTCCTGTTATAAATTTTGTATATAAAATGTTCTGTATCTATACTTGATAAAAGTCTGAATGATGAAAACCAGATCACTTTTGCAAAATGTGAAAGTACAAACCACGCTGGAAAATCAAAACTACAACTCTGCATTTCCCAAAGTGGTACCACTGAATCAACTGTCTTGCTCACAATGTGCCAATGTGATGTGCATAAACAGACCCATATACACCCACATATATTGAGGCCATGCAACTATCACATATGTCATGAAACCTAAAAGACCAAGTGACATGATTTTTAGGTTGTACGACAAAAGGTATTGTGCGATTGTCATGTCGTATAGTGCAAATGCTTCCATTTAACTCAATGTACTTTCAGATCACATCACACTTGTTGCACTACATGAAATCACGTGCATAAAGGGGTTTTAAAGAAAAAGTGTCTACCAAAAGAAAAATATAGGTCCAAAAGAATTTTTTCTAGATGTTGCTATTTGGTTAAAATAAATGAGAGGAGACACGTATTTTAAGGGTTCTTTTTAGCTACATTAAATACTTCAAAATAATACAGTGATTGATAATATTTTAAATAGGAGTAAGGATTTCAATATTGTAAATAAGGATCAGAGAGGAAGACATGAACCATGTATAAAGAAGAACCAGAGTTCTAGGGACCTAATAATAGATCATATTAATTCTTTTCCTAGAATAGAATCCCATTACACCAGGGAAGACACAACCAGAGAATACATTTCTAATGATTTAAATGTTGCAAATATGTATAATACATATGTAGATATATGCAAAAATCTAGATGTAACCGTGAAAAACTTTTGTACTAGCAACACATTTTCAATAGAAATTTTATCATTGTCTTTCGCCAACCAAGAAAGGATCAGTGTGATACATATTTTAAATATCTGCACATGACTGATGCAGAAAGGTCTGACTTTCATGAAAGATGTGATTCCCACATTCTTAGAAAAGAAAGGGCTCTTCAAATGAAAAATGTTTTTAAATTGCAATCAAAAGAAGGAAAAATCCACTTCTTTCAGTTTGATTTTGAAGCAATTTGATACTGCCCTCAAATCAAAACCAAAGCAACTTTTTATAAATGAAGACTAGCAGTCCATAATCTGACTGTATGTGATGACTCAAAATGGTACAGCTGAGAACCTTATGTGGCATGAGGGGAGGGGATGACTGGCTATGGGACATCAAAGGTGGCATTGTGTTTGTTTAACCAGCTGAAAATAATCCAAGATGGGAAGAATATTCGCTTGATGTCTGACAGCTGTGGCAGACAAAATAGAAGTGCTAAAGTTTTAAGCATGTTGCTATTTGTTGTCAATATCTTTCACATTCCTGTTACAGATCATATTTTTTTTGAATCAGAACATTCCCAGATGGAGTGTGAAACTGTTCACACTCATATAGAAAGAACTAGCAAAGTGATAGATATATTTGATCCTTCAGGTTGGTACACCATGGCGAGAATGACATTAGAGTAAAGAAAATAGTGTTACAGAAGTGGAGCAGACAGACATTTATGACTTCAATGACTTCCAGAAATTGGTGATAAAAAATTAGAAAATTTATACTAATGGCTAAATATTGACTGTTTCAGTATAGAAAGGAAGACAAAGAACATGTATGCTTCAACTGTGATATTGCTCAAGAAGAATTCCATATGTTTACAATACAAAGAAGGTCATCTCAGAATTTTTCAATTGAACGTGTACAACTGAAAAGAAAATATCATGGCTGAATAACATTACAAGCAGAAGTATTGAGACTTGAAAGACCTATGTAGCCAAAATATAACCCCAGGTACACACCATATTCTCCATAACAATTTATTTGAGGGAGATAGAATGTTACAGAATGAAGAATCACATGCAGAGTAATGGAATACCAATGAAATATTAATGGTTATGTAGCAACTTGTTTAGTATTAGTTTTTTTAATACAATCCTTTCATTGCACTGTTCAGTCCAAGTCCTAATTTATTTTTCTCTACAAGCTTTTAATAGCCACCACTATCAATATTATAAGAAAATAATGTTTTATACTACCTATATATTGTATTATTATAACTTTTATGTATAAATTGTTGTATTTTGAACATTTTTCTCCATAATATATGATCAAAAGACAATAATTTTGTTCTTATAATAGAGAGATCTTTAAGTTGCCAGTATGGACATGCGCCATACTTTGTTCTATAAAAGTATTACTTGATGCTCATTGTTCATGTATTCAACATATTTTTGTAATAATTCTCAATATTTAATAATTTTCTTGTTAATACAATTAAAATCTCAGCAATGTTATTTTCTAGTAGAGCTTTAACAACTGTCATTAATGTTATAGTTAAGAGTCAGAAAACATTATCTTCAAAAGTGTAAATATTTGGTTATAATGACAGTGGAATTACAATTATTCATATGGTATTGTCTTCCACCATAATTTTTCTATGTGTAGTAAATGTTATAAAACATTACATTCATAAATAAATTACTTATTATTAAATAAACAATGATTGCTACCTTTCTTTCTTCCTCCTGTAAAGTTGTATTGTCTGATTCTAAACCCTCTGGGTTACCTTAAGACATTCTTCTAAGCATAAAAAGAAATTGGCAAGCTTTGAGTTTGGTGATCTATAAACACCAAAACTAATAATTTTACAGTCATCAATTATACTTTGGTGTCTACTATTTTAAATGTAATTTCTTTGAAGAATGCTTTTCAACATATTTATTTTACTACACATTGTATCTTTCTTAGAGCACATTTGTATGGATTACTGAAATACACTTATCAAATTTGATCCGAGTTGACAGGGACTGTGCTGATTAAAAAAGTGTACACTTGCTTCAAAATATGTACTTCTTTCTCTGTTTTGTTTACCCTCCTCATTGTTAAGGCTTACAACCCCCCCCCCACCCCAGGACTTACAAGTGGGTGCCTGGGGTCAGATGCCTGTTGGGGAGCACAGACTATGGATCAGAGAGAACAGAGGATGGTTGATCAGCCCAAAGCCTGGTATGAGAGGGAGGAAGGAGATGATATGAAATGGTGGTGAGATGAATGAAATAAAAGCTGATGATGGAACAATTGGTGGAATGAATGGCAGGTGAAATCGGAGAACTCAGCGAAAACCCGCCCAGATGCTGTTTCGTCCACCACAAATGCTACATCCGGTTCCCTGGGATTGAACTCAGGCTACCTCAGTGAGAAGCAAGCAGTCTAACCACTTGGCCATGGCGCTGCCTGCTTCAGAATACTCAAATATATATTCCAATGAATTAAGCCAACTTGGCCATCTTGTCATAACAGGAATTGGGGGGAAAAAAAGGTATGAGGTCAGGGTAATTTTCCATAAAAATATTTTATATTCTCCTTTAAGTCTTCTAGCATTTCTAAAAACACTTTTCAAAGTTCTCATAAACTAATTAAGATCTTTAAGGATTTATTTTCAATTCCTCCTGACTAACTCAACAAGTGATACCTAACAAATGATCTTCTATCAGTACTTTTATAGTGTTAAGAATTCAGCATGTTAAAAGTTTCTATAATTGCTGGGCTTGTTTTTGTGGCATTTGTTCTTTTTAAATATGAGCATTAACCAAGATAAAGTTTCTGAGTTGATTTGCCTTTTAGAGTTCTATTAAGGCTTACAAATACACAGTTGCCATTAGCATAAATTGTTTCATGATAAAAAAACACGTACTGGTTTTCCAATAAGCTCTACAGCAATAGTAGTTCTGGTTTCTGTGGCACGTTTTGGTATATCCAGCTTGCATTTGGAAGATTTCCAGATCAGGTATATATTTCCTCATCCAAGTCCATACTGCCGGACTATCTACTTTTTCTAAGGGGACATTTGTTTAAAATAATAATTAACATATTGTTATTTACATCCCTCATTTTGTAAATTAATTTCATTAACTGCCCTTTATTTCATAATTTAAAAATGATTTAATAAAACAAATTAAGTATACCTTTAGTAACATTTTTGTCAAATTCACAATAAACTCCTCCTTTTCTATTGCTAATTAATTGTTCTTTCACACAAGCCTTGGTAGAACAAAGTTGGAAGGATAGAATCAGACTGAAAAATTCAATGCCATACTATGGTATTGAATCCTTCAGTCTGATTCTACCTTTCCTCCTTTTTGTTTTCACCTTCTTGTGTATCTATCTGAACACACTCTTTTCTCCTTCATCTTTTGAAAGGGGAAGATAACAGAAGAGTTGGAAAGAAGAAAGAGTGGGTTTATTCCAGTGAAATAGGAATTGTTTGTCTTGGTGATAGGAGAGAAAGATGAATTAATAAATTGAAAATAGATAGGAAAATCCAGGGGGCGGAATGGTAAGATAAATTAATTTGTTGAAGATAGATAGGAAAATCAAGAGGGAGGAATGGTGGAGTACCACATATCACCTGACTGAGTGGGATGGTTCAGGCAGTTTTGTCTATGGTTTGTATTCGGGAGGTCATGGGATCAATCCCTGGTGATTGCCCACTCTGGTCCATGGGTTTTTCGTGGTTTCCCCGGGTTGCTGGAATGGTTCACCTTCTACCACGACTCTCCTTCCTCTCATTTCCTGTACCCATCATCTTCCTTGTCATCTGTTTCAGTGTTGTAGGACCGGAAGACGGTGTTCGGCGGGTTGCGGCTGGGCGGTGGCTTGCGCTTTGTAAAGGTTTCATCCCTGGCATCGCTGCGGAACCGCTCAGCTAGGTCTCTCCTCAGCATGGAGTTCCAATCCGGGGGGGGCCCTGGAGGCTAGTGGCTTTTGGGCTGGGACAGAGTGGCATCGGATCCTTTCTATCTGGAAACGTTAGGGACCCCGTCCAAGCTTGCGCCCATCGGCATCCGGATCTGGTCGCCCTTCGGGTCTCTTCCCTCATCCTTCCCTCCCAGGTGTCACACTGGAAGTAAAAAGGGCCGTTACAGCCTACTTGTGGTGCTCTGCCCTGGTTCTGGGGACCCCTCTGTGATATGTATTTTTACCTTTACCACACATCACCTGCATTAGTCAAGGAGGTTATTCCTGGCTACTGCCATGGCCAAGTCTGTAACAGCCATATAAAGGACTGCAGGATGATAGTATGAAAAGCATTCATTTGTTTTGTTGTTTAGTCTGAAGATGTCCACAAAGTTCCATCTTCAGTCTGAAGATGTCCTCAAAATGCCATTCTCAATGTGAATTGTTGAGCAAAGGATGGCATGGTTTTGTGTGGCTTTTGTTGTGGAGCTGGCACATTATAGTGTATGGTGTGCTGTTCCATATGTTCTTGGGTTTGGGTGTAGTTGCTTTCCAAAGCTTTAAGAGTGCAGTATATTGTGTGGTTTCATTGATGGAGTGATGTTGATGTAGTGATGAATCTGTTGCTGTCTGAAGTTCCTAAATGCAGCCCTCCAGGGCTATCAACTTGGCTGTCAAATTCAAGAACTCTGCGAGGAGATCCTCAACACTGTCACTTAAGCCCTGGATTTCCTGCCTGATGCTCTTTGTCATGTTGTGTTGTGGTGCAAGTTTCTAAGGAGTTGGTTGCAGCAGCGGAATCGGTTGTGGTTTTCTGCATCAAATATGCAAGAGGCAGTGAAATGTGAAGCACCACCACAGGTGGCATAGTAGCAGTGGCAATGGAGGTGGTCATACTGCTTGCACACTGCTGTGGTGGAGGAAATGCCACAGTAGTGACACTTTGGCAGACCTGTACATGTTGCCTTGGTGTGCCCTTAGGTACAGCATTGGCAGCAAGAGGCTAGTCAGTCCCATTGGCTTGCCTTGACACGTAACACCTGCCCTAATAAGGGAAGGCTGGATGCCAAGACAGCTTCCAGGTCCATCCAAGCACCTGGTCAGCTCCAAGTGCACTAGTGGCATTGATCTCCAGGTGGAGGAGATTCAGGTGGCCTTCACCGCAGACTGCTGTTGCTATGCTCCTGTAAGGACAAATCATGCCTGCAGGTCCCAGGGCACACCAGCGATGACCACACTGAAGTGGCTGTGGGTGGTGGCAGCTATCGGCAGTTGGCCTTGTATCCAATAAAGAGGAGGGGCCAGCAAGTTGCTGCGGTTACTGGGCTGTAATGGTAACTGTTCAGTTACTTCTTCAAACAAAGTTGTTGCTGTGGTGGAAGACTGCTGCTTAGCAGACTTTCACCTGGAGAACACACTGTAAATGTCCTTTACTCTATACATATTTATCACAAAAATTCACACCCTTTCCATTCAGCTCTTGCATTGTAATATTTGCACATGAATATATTCCCATCCCTTGCTATAAAGTCATGTTTTTTAAATTCTTTAGCATGAGAAGCAATATTCACTTCATGATTTCTCATCACAGCCAGGAATAAGCTGATTCTGTTATTCCAAATAAACCTATTATACTTGAATTAACGTAACTTCTCAATTCTGACAGTTGCTCTCCTGCCATGTGCGTTTCAGCTACGCCATGTGTAAAACATGCAGTGTTCTTGGCTCGTCCGTCTGCCAGTCATTCATGTCAAGCGGAAGAGGAGAGGAGAGCTAAACAAAGATAAAAGTTCTTTGTTATGCATAATGAAATGACGTAATTTTGACATAATATACCACACTAAACATCTCTATACACTTCTAAGGATACAGTGTACAATACTTCTGTCAACTATTGGATTATGTTCATGTTCATTTTTGTGCTATGCGAGAATAAGTACATATTAAATATTAATAGCTTTAATACCGTTTCACCCTGTATTATTTTATTCTAGTGCTTGTCTTTCATTTTGTACCTTTTAAATTCCTTTGCGTGATGCTTTAAATGTCTGTACATAATATTATATTACTTATATAGAGCAAAGTTTTAAAGTTGATTTTTCCGTTTTCACTTTCATTATATTTCTAAAATTTCAAAATGTGCTACTCGATAAACGTTTTTAATACTATTGCAAAAACTTCAGATAGCAGATTATTCAAGTTAGTACCATATTTACTCTGAAGTTCTTATTTTTACTGTTATATTTATTTTAATTCTCAATTAGATATGACAAACTTTATATTTAAAAGTGTGTAGTAATTGTGTTCTTTCATAAAAATAATTCTTTCATAATAACTATACATATGGCGACGAATAGCATCTAGTTGGAAGGCACCTAGATCTGGAATAATTTTTGATGATGTCGGGTTTTCCCTGGGTTTCTAATATTACTTTTGAAGATCCAGACTGCGATTTCTCAGCTTATTCCTCTTTTCTTTCTTGTTGTTTCGCTATATTGACCACAGTCCATTTACTTATTTTAAGTGCAGCAGCTGTCTTATCTATGACTTTATTTACATCAATCATTGGTCCACCGTTTTCTCTTTCCAGTTTGAAATATGCCCCTAAAGCACATACTATCTCATGAGCTTGGCTGCAAATTGCAGTACCTTGTCCAAGCTTAGCATATTTTTTCTTTGGGGAACGAGTTGTGTCTTCACCAACGCTTTTGCCCAGGATCAGACATTGTCAATCACACAGAAATTTCAGCACAGGTTATATATTTTAAAATATTGTAATTACCACAATTCTGGTCATTCCCTATACTACAGCTACACGTTTAGGACTTGAAAAATAACGTTAATATGCAATTGCACAGTTCACTGATTTAAAATAGTTGCATGCTTAAACTTTAAAATATCGCGCTGCACTACAACGATACACAAATCATGCAAGTATCTGATAAATCAAACAAAACAACGTTTGCCATGTGGCAACACTTCCCCTGAGCTCTGGTGAAGGGTGTGGAGGGGCTTAAATGGCGATTGGCTACTTCAAGGTCAACCTCAGTTGTCATGACAACAGACCCACATACACATGCAGAAAGCATGCAGAGCTAGCTGTCAGAATTGAGAAGTTACGTTAATTCAAGTACAGTAACAGTAGAAATATGTTAATAGTCACTTATATTATCATTAAGCTTTGTTGTCCCTATACTCCTGCTCATCAGAATTATGTTAGCAGTTCTCCAATTGGTTATTATTCGTGCCAAAGGATTTAGAAAACCCAGCCATCAATTATTGTCCACCAGTCCAGTAGAGAGAATAATAGACTTCTAAGCTACCTTGAAGGCAACATCTTTGAAAATTATGGTCAGAGATGGATTATGAAATTTTTGTTTAAAATGCTTTTTTTTTCATTGTTATTAAAGAAATTGAGATTTTTCACTGAAACAGACAAGTTTTGTAAAGGTTTATGACAGTTTGACTGCTATAAATAAGCCATATTTATGATAAAAATTGGTCACATACTTGGTCCATCCCTAGGTTACATTTCATGTTTATTGCTAATAACAAAAAGCCCAGCACTGGTGAATGACATTGTTTGTACCAATGCTAAACAGTACAGAGGGTACAGTTAATGTTGCATGCACATAAAATATTTATGTTAACTTTGGTAATAAACGTTGCTGTCAAACAATGTGAATAAATATATTATTTTTGTTTATAAACCTTTTTGGTATGCTTATCAACAAAATTTGACTCCTATGAATGAAATTATCCATTATGTTTTTGCATTTTCATTTACACTTGAGCTTGGTCATTTAATCACGACATGAAATATGATTTACTTTATTTCAAACATAATTGCTCTCAAATAAATTAGTCATTGTTGCTATGAACTTATCTGTTTGAAAATTACTTCCCGTGTCTATTCCATTTACTACTTAGGCGTAAAATTTGTAGCCGATTATGGAAACTCTAGTCTCCTTTTGCTACTGTATAATAATGACTTTAATGGAATTACCTAACTTTTCTAAGCAGTTCATGAGTAGTTCCTGCAGACTTTATTAGGAACACTTTTTTGAACATTTCATCCTGATAAAGTGAGGATGAATACAACTTTCTTTGCATTTACATATAAGCATCAAGGTTTTTTTTAACCTTCTTCATTATATTATGTTTACACCAAGATAAAATACTAGAAGTTGTTCCACCTGTTTTACACATTTGTTGTGAATATTACGCACAAACATTACTCAACATTATTTGATTACCTTTTTCATTGGCAGTAGATATTAACCAGGTCTGGTTGTTTAGTCAAAATGTTGGAAACTTCTCAGTGACCAGCATCTTGGGTGATCCAGGCTTATCTCAATTGCAGTATATTGATATTTGCATTTATTAGAAGATGAACACCTGGCCACTGCGAATGACAATTTATCACTTCTAGGCTTCATAGACTTTTCCTTCAATTAATCTTCTCATCTGCTGATCATATGAAATCAATCTATATTTGCATGGCCACTCTTAAAAAGTTAGCAATTAAACTAGTTTTCACTGCATGTAGCTCTGTTCAGTTCTTGTTCATAGATTCAGTTGACCGGCGGTTTATCTTACAGGAGAAACCTAATGCCATCATTTTTTCAAACTGAAATACAATGTTAGCAAATGGCATTTGCAGCACAAAGCAGGATGAGGTGCAGTCATTAAAGTGTCATCTGAAACTTCAATATTAACTGTAGTAATGTAAACATGCCAAACATGGAGGTGCAATATTGTATACGGTACAAGTGCACTCTGTTTTATGTCTATGTAACATGTATTATTGCTGTTGTATTCATAAAAATTGGTACCTGAAGGACATTATTTTCTGTAACACATTTTCTTCCAAGTTTTTGTTTTTGAGGACTTCATAGTGAAACATTAACTATTACAATGACACTGTATGGAAAGTTTTACTCAGTGAAGCAGGGTGAAAAGGATAGTATAGTGTGTTTTCTAGTATGTTTTGTTGCCTTTCCATGTCATTTTATAATGAAAAGATTCTCCTCTGGAAAATTTTGTTATAAAATTATCAGTGTAGGGACCTCCACCTGCGTTCATTCACTTTCCATGAGGAATTTTGACTAAGCAAATTATTAAAAACTTATAGGTTGATTTTAACTTAAACCTTAAGAGGCACTTTAACAAAGAAGTATACTTGTACAGTGTTCCCACAGTATTAATGAACCCTATAGACAAACTTAGAGGACTAAAGCATTAAGTGAATTAATAAATACATTCTTTTAGCCTACAATTAGAGTTAAAGTTTATGTGAATAATTTTTAAGGTGAAGACAATGAATAAAATCCACAAAATTTTATATCTTAACTCTATAATTATATTGCACAGCATTGAAAAATTCATCTACTTCATTAAGATATCAACAATATATTCTTCAAGGATTTTCTAAAATGTTGTGTAGACAAAGACTTATATACATTTAAGAATAGCTGCTAATTTGTTACTTTAGGCAACTTCAGGGTGTTTAAACCTATTAGCACATGACAAACATGCTTATGTTCATTATATTTCTTGTATAATCATTATGCATTATTTATTTATTGTAGTATAAAACTATTAAAATTGCATCTTGTTACCATAGTGACTAGTGTAATTACCATCTAGGTAGATTAAAATTCTTAGTTTCCTTAGAAGTTCCTGCAAGGTACTCCTTAGGCCAAGTATCCTTGTGCAGAGAGCAATATCTGGGTATTACAGAGATGGAAATCCTGATTATTTCTGTTCTTTGGTATACAGACTACACATTTGACTATTTTGTAAATAAATATTAAAGCAAAAATGTTGTGAATATACAATAATCATAACAATAAATTATCAAATATCACCTTAGATATAAATATTGTTGTAGTTAAAAATGGTTTAAAGTATCTACTTATTAGTTGACTTTGTCAGACAATCATATTGGTAGCTTTCAGGTGACAGTGCACTGCATGTAATGAGACAAATTGCTAGTTATTCCGCTCAATGTTTCTTGGCTCAGTAGAAAATGTATATACTTATGTTCTCAATTTGTAGTTTCCTCTTGAGCTCCAACATGTATCTAATTCATATTTATTTACTTTTGAACCATTATTTTTATATAATTTTACTCAGAAGGTTTACAATGAAAAAACCCTCATCTGACAGTATCCTTTTATTTGTATCTCTACCCCAAAGAATATGTCATTATATCTCTTGTTCTTGAAAGATCAAAATTAAATTAAATTGAGTTTTATTTATGGACGCTCTTTAGCTGCTGTGGTTCTTAGCATCCCATTCTATATTGGGTATGAAAGACTGGTAATTTTGCGCTGAAAGGGTTTTATTATCTGGCCATCTAGTGCAAAGAACTGGCTAATCTCTAATCTAACACCTAGAATTCTAAGATATACTTATTTTCCTTAGACAATAGGTATGATAATGGTGATGATGATGATGATGATGATGATAATGATGAAGGTGATGACAATTTGACATTTGCTACTTTGCATTTTTAATAACTTCCAGTGGCATAGTTGAATATAGAATTCATAGCTGAGTCACTGCTGCATTGGTTATGACCTACCTTAGAGAGCTAGTGGCTCATTCCATCAGAAAAGCTCAATGAAAGGTTTGTTTTTTCTCTTAATACATCAGTACCTATCAAGTGTTTTATGTTCACCATTAATTAAATAATATGTTTTTCTTATCTTTGAGAGATTATCTGGCATTTCTTATATGCTAAACATATTTACAATTATACCTAATCCATAACAGTTCCTTTCTAAGCAAATTTTTATATGAGGATTTTTGGGTTTAGCTTGTTCATGCTGAAGCTGACAAGGTTGGAGCATTACAAGAAGTTTCAGAGTTATGAAGTTCATTTAGATGTAGGTAATTATTTTTAACTTCATAGTCACATATTTTCATTGCATTTTCTGCACTGGTAAATGAATATCCATATTATTTTTGTGCATATTACTGCCGGTACACTTGCTTCCATTTATGCCATCACCACAGCTTTGGAAGGTATTTTACCAACTTTCTCAGTGGGCTTCTACATAGCAGGGAGGGGTGTGTCTGTAGCATTTTGCCTTTGTTGTTGGACCAACCAGTGATGTGAGTTAACTGTAGCTCATGCAATGTATGCAGATATTTAGTGGTGCATCAGGGAAGAATTGTGGGTATGTGAGAAGCCAATTTGCCATTTGAAGACATTGCTGGGGCAATTCCATGCAGTATTTGCATGGTCAGATTATTAAAATAATGGGTAGTAAATGTGTTCTCTTTTAAAGTAAAAGGTATAATGTATTTCAGTTTTACTTTATGTTTCCATTAAAAATACTTGTTCGTGGAATATTGAGCAAAACAGGTTTTATTTGGTTAGATATTTAAACATGGTTATTGTAAGTGATGATGAGTAAAGCTATTGCTTAATGCAAATGATCTAGAACTATGCATGTAAAACAAAATGCCACTGCATGCGTGAAAAGGTAAACAGATATACACACCTCCTCCTTGCTATATGTATGTAGCATATCCACCTGTGAAGGGTAGTAAAATGCCACCTGAAGCTGTGATGGCAGCAAAATGGAAGCAAGTTTATACTGTAAATTACATCAGTTATTCCATTAATGCTTTACTTTTCTGTCCTGAGATCTACCATTAACATGCTCCTACTATTGGAACAGAAAGTAGTAAAACAACATTTTAAATAAAATTATAGCAGCCAAATTAACAGAGATGTAATTCTCATTTATAACATGTACAAAGACCAAGTGAGAGGAGCAACTTTTCAACATACATGATGTCCACTGATGCACAAAATTGAGTTTTATGTGAAATCATATAGCTCCTGGCACGTTCTATACACTATTACAATCAGATTGAACCAAAACACATTTTAAAAGCTTCAAACATAGCTTTAAAAAGAAGTGGTAAACACAACAAATAGCATTTGGCCCTCTAGCTTGAATGAGTCAAACTGCATACAGTCCATCAGCAACATTAAGCATTGTGGGCAACAATGTTAGACTGGTGTATTTAACTGAAACCTTTTACATAATCAACAATGTCCAATTTGTAGTCATTTTCAGCATTACAGCAATTGTTGTGTATACTTTTTGTTAATTCTGATTGTTACAAATGCGGAGCAGTCAGATATAACAACTTCAATTGTGTTGTTCAGTTAAGATGGAGAGTGCAGTAGAGAGTGTATATATGATAATTGGAGAGGAAATCAAATGTGAAACAAGAAAACACTTGAAGAAGAAATCAAAAAGACAATTTGAAAGCAGGTAAGATTACAGATTATTTAAAGTGACTGTTATTACAAAGCTTAAGACATTGACCTATACGTATTTGTATATTCTTGTTACCCTTCATTGTTAGATATTCCAATATGGATCTGTATTTCATGAGTTTTGAACCTTCATGTCAGTGGAGAGAAAGATGCTTTTACTGTTGTTTGATTCCAGTAAATAGTCTCCAGAAATGTAAAAGGACAGTATTTGCTAAACTAGACAGAAAGGAACAAAACAGAAGGCTTTCTTTCCTTCTCATATTGAAGAGTTCTAAGTATAGGAGAGTCTAGAATGATCTGAAAGTTAAATTAACTGCTATAAAAGTAAATAGTGTATAAGCAAAGATGATTTCTTCGTAGTTATGATTTATAGAATCAATTAGTACTCATTCAAAGTCATAGAAATATCACAACATATTTAGAATTTAATCCTAAATAATGACTAGTATTCAGGGTGAAAATTATCAGGGGATGGGAATTCCCAATTTTAGAATATTACCTCCTGTCATAAATAGATGTTAACATCTCTACTAGAGATCACTTTTAATACATATTTTATATTCATTATTCTCTATCTAGGAACCTATACTCATTTAATCATAAACCTTAATTTACATTTTTTTAAATATTTTTCTGATCAAAATTGTTTAAGGGCTATTTTGTAATTGCTACTTTTAATGTTTTTCAGATGAATTCAGCTGTTGTTATGGTTTCTGTATATGCTGCTTTTTCAGGATGCTTTTGGCATTGGTCATGGAAGAGTGAATACTGTTGCTTATGGTATTATAACAGGTAAAGGAGTACTTGACAAGAGAGGAGACCATAAAACTGAAAATACAGTACAAAAAGGAAATAGGTAACTGAGTCATTTCACAGCTACAAGCAATGGAGAATCACTACTCCAGAAGTAAAAGGCAGCACATTAGTTAGCCAAGTAACCTGTGTATAAATAAACATTTCAAGATGTATAAGAACTCAGTCACATCAAATCTGAAAGTCAAGAAAACTTCTTTTTCTAAAATATTTAATAAAAAATTTACTCTAGATTTTGGAAGTCCAGCGAATAATACTTGTAGGTTTTGTCTTAAGATGCATCACCAAATTAAAAATGCTACAGACAGCAACATGAAGAATAAGCTAATGATTGAAATTTCGTCACATAGGCTAAAAGCTAAAGCTTTTCATAAATTAATGAAGCAAAATCATGAATGCAGCAAGAAATTCATCTTTAGAGCAGATACAGCCTCTTCCAAAATTAGATATTGGTGAGGCATTTTATGTCCGAGAGATATCTCTTTCATGTAACAAACATAGTAGTTATAGAACCTACATTTTACATCTAGAATGATCTTAGACAGCTAGAAGGACAGGAGTAGTTTCTTCAGCTATTACTGATTTCCTAAAGAAGGTGAACATCTATAACAACTCTCAGATTTTTTTGCAGATGGCTGTACTGACCAAAATAAAATCAGCAGGTTATTCATGCTGTTTTCTTATGGCTACTCCAATAATTTCCACCACATTTGACTGATGCACTTCCCTGTTTTCCAATTTGAGGGCACTGCACTTTACCTGCCAACAGAGATTTTGGCTGGATAGAAAAGAAACTTTGTGAAATGTTAGAAAAATATTGAATCTAAACACATACCAGGAATTTTATGCAGAAATGGGTGAAACAAGGATTTTAGGGAAAAATTGGAAATATTTGATTATGTGGAATTAAATAATAATTTGGAAGCGTATAAATGAAACAGTGCTATGAAGAGGGTTTATTTGAAGAAATATTTAGCAGGCATAATGGTAACTGATGTGAAAATCAAATATCACCTCAACTACTTTTCTGATGATCATTCAAAGTGCTTCATGCCTTTAGGCAAACATGGCTATAGCTTTATAAAAGTGGTACATAGATCTATAGTTGCATCTCTGAATAGGGTTAAGCAATATGAGTAAATGAAGGAATATTATGTAGAAACTGCTAAGCCTCAGATTTGTAAAAAATTGGAGAGAAAATGAAGTACCTACTTAAGCTTTACACTAAGATTATCAGCCTTCCAAATAAGAATTTTGTGGGTCAAGATACCATTTGTAGCTGTTTAGAAGAATAACTTATTGTTGGAAAAAATAGCATAAATTGTATCATTGGAAATGTAGGTTTTTCTTTGCTCCTAATTCTGGTGTTAAGTAATAGTGATTTGTTGAATATTAAAAGGTGAGTTTTGTAAAACATAAGTGGATTTGTCATTTCTATGAAATGTCTGTTACTGACAATAAGTCAAAGTGCATTATGTCCAAAATAGCCCATATTGAAAAGCATATTGTCCAATAGGATGCAAAAAACTGCATTTAGTCTATCACAAAGGTCCTCATAACTTTAAACAACAAAAGTTTTTTACCTGGTGGTAAACACAGTTGTTTCAGCACCTCAACATGAGTAATTCATGTAAAATGCAAAAAAATTAATAAAGCACCTTTTGTGATTAAAGTTTTTACTTCTGAGAATTTTCTTTTTTGTGACATTATGCATTTTGAAAAGTTGCCGCACTCAGTACAACTGTTACAGGAATTTTTAACATTTTTTTATTGTATGAGTTTTATAAAATTTTTAATATTGCAACTATTTTTTTTAACTTTTTATGTGGAATATTTCCAAAATTAAATTGTATGCATATATAAGAGCAACGTTTTGGTATTCTATCTAAAAGATTGATCAAATTCAATTCTGATCTGATAGAGGAAGCAAAATTAGAAGTCATGAATAATAATCAACACTTTTGCTGAAATTAGTTGTTGATTGCCAGTTTTCATGACTTCACAAGTCTATTTCTCTATCAGGTTAAATCATATTTTGTTGATGTTTTAAATACTACACCAAAAATATTGTTCCTGCTGAGTGTGTGTAAGATAATTTTGAAAATACCACACATGAAAGTGTGTAAAACTTGTCAGAATTTTCAAAAAGAAATTTAAAATTCCTAGGATGAAAATTATTGAAATTTGCTAGAACTTTTAAACTGTATTTTTACTCATTCTTTATGTATTAAAATGATTTTCTCTTCATTGGTTTAGTAGCTGGGTCAATCTATGCAAATAAGTATAGCTTAAAACTGCAACAACTTGGAATGTGAAAAATTGTATATTATTACTTTCCACAATGCCTACATACACCTGATAGAGTATGAAAAGATTATTGATGATAATATGGCAATTTTGGGCATACAAGTTTTGTGATTGTCTGAAAACATGCACCTGTGTATAATTTTTTTGGAGACTCTGCAGGAGCTGCAACGTAAATGGTTCTTACATTTATGAAAAAGGATGGATATTATGTGTTATTACATGCTAAATATTAAGTTATTGGAAAACCAATACCTTTTTTTTAATACTGAAACAACCTATGCTAATGGCAACTGTGTATTTGCAAGCCTCAGTAAAACTCTAAAAGGCAAATCAACTCAGAAACTTTACCTTGGTTGATGCTCATATTTAGAAACAGCAAATGTCAGAAAAATAAGCCCAGCAACTGTAGAAACTTTTAACATGCTGAATTGTTAACGCTATAAAAGTGCTGATAGAAGATCATTTGTTAGGTATCAGTTATTGGTGTTGTAAACTGAGTTGGTCAGGAGGAATATGAAAACAAATCCTTAAAGATCTTAATTAGTGTATTACAACTGTGAGAATATTTTTAGAAATGCTAGAAGACTTTTATAGTTTATAAAATATGCTTACTTCTATTTAATTACACAATTTCATCTAAGTTAAAAGTTTGTATTTTGATTTATAACATATAAATCATGCATGTGTATTCTTTTCAAAAGAAAACAAATAATATCTCTATGTGTTTAATAACTAGGATTCTTCTTGTGAATGCAACAGAAATCCTTGTGATGTTACATTGTGCTCATTCATAGAACTCTCTGGGGGTTGTCATCTGACTTCCCTTAAAACCAGCATAAGGAACAAGTCTGTTAATTGGACCTCCTATATAATCACAAGGGCACCTTCCATAATTTGAGTTGAAGAAATGACATTCATTTGACAAATTATTGGAAATCAGTCCTATGACACAGCAGATTAACAAACTGTTTTTTATTCTTCCATTGATCTGCTACCCCATCAATTAAATAGTAAATCTTCTTTACATGTGAAAATTGCTGTTGTAGACAACAGATGGATGGTTGCTTACGACCTGCCCCAGTGGCATCCTTGTATGGCATCTGTATAACAAAACTGTAATTTTTGGAATAGATACAAATAACATTGAATTCCTCATGTTGGATTGCCATTTTCAGATACTTCAAGTACAATGATTGACCTATAGTTATGAAATTGTTGCTTTAAATTTTTCAGATAGATGAGGAAATTATTGTTAAAATTATCAGTATTAACTGTTACCAGGATCATCTCTCTGTCTGTTGTTTTTCAGATTTTATACTTAACTTCTTCCTTTAGATTTTTCTCCAATAATGAAATAATGATATTCCCTAAGAAACTTTACATCTGTCTAGCTAACAATTTGGAGAGGGACTCTGACAAACCATTTTATCTATTAAAACTCAACACTGTTTATTTCACTTTCATATCATGGCTTATTTTTTTGCAAACTCATTAATATCAATTTTGTGTTTTCATAAATAGTACATGCGCAAATATTATGAGTTCCTGCTGTCCCCAATAGTGTGCAGTATTTTGGTCTCAGGGATGCAAAACATGAAAAACCAATTTTAAACCTGAGTATCTGCTCTGTAATTTCCTGTAAATTTCTGTAATTTTGACTAAAATCAGCCAGATTTGCTTTTTCACTCTCTTGCCATCCTCTTTGACCAACTTAAAGTATTTCATGCCAGCCATAATTCAGCTTATGTTGTCATCTTCACAAAAAATTAGCAATTTCTGTAATATCATCAGGTATGTGACAATCATATTTTCTATCAGGCACTGGCATTATACTCTTATTGTTTTCAGTAATTTTTGCTGTGTGAGTTAGTTGAAGAGGTATGCCAAACTCATGCATTATTTTGTGTTTGGTCCAGCTTCTAAGGAGGCATGTGAGATTCATGTATTTCTCATTAGCAGGTTTTACATTTGCAAATTTTTCCTTGATTGCTGCAATGATTTCATCCCCATTATTAATGTCACTGCACCACTCAACTCTTCATTAATAGGTTCCTTAACCACAATGGCCTTCTTAAGAGTGTATGATTTCATATGAGGGAATTTTTGTTTGGAGATGATAATTTGGCAGGAGTGATTGGAATTTGATCTAAATATTACTGATTGTTACCTCCACTTCTGTTTTTGTTGGTACATATGCATCTTCACTTAATTTTTTTGCTGCCTTTTTAATTGATTTTTTCACTCATCATCTGTTTCACTTTCTTCCACATTAGTCATTTTATATGACATCATACAACAGTGATCACAAATCATATCACTTAAAAGTAAATTAGGTAATTTATTTCACATTTGTCAATATCTGGTTACAAAGATATAGGATATTCAGTACCCATCTCTAACCAGGAGAAAAGCCATGTTAGGAATTCACACTTTCGCTTTAGGCATCAAGCTGCATGCACATGTGTAGTTGTTACTATCCATGACATTGTCTTCCATCCATTAAATTACCTTGCAGGCAATTTTAAACCTTAAGTGCAAATCATCCTTATTTTTGAGCCAGTATTTTTAGCACTTAAATATTTTTCAGTCAAATTATATAACGTGTAAATTCAACAACAGCCCACCTTGAAGCAATATGTGTATGTAATAATTTGTAAAATGTTTATAACAGTCATTGCATATGCTTATATTATTGTATTGCGAGAGAACAAATTGTATATGTGTTTATAGCACCACGTTGTGGAAGCCAATTTGCGAGAGCAAATATATGTTTACTTCACGCGTGTTGCCATCTTGTGTGACGTCATTCGTTGGTCTGGTCCGTTTAACTCCATCTGGTGTAGCAATTTGTATCAATTAGTTTCTGAAAGAATTTAAGGTTATGTATATTGTCCTCCGGCTAGCTATCATCTTTTCTTGGTAGAACTTGTATCTCTTGCAGGGTGTGAAGCGGAAAGGAATCTTTTGTCTAGAAATGATATTGACGAAGAAATTAGTTTTATAATCTTTATTGCAGAACACGTTCACGAACACTTTCACATATTTATTTGGATACTCGCCATACTGAAACTGTTTGTAATAACTTCTTATCACTTTTAACTTGCATACTTCAACTTTGTGTATTTAACTGTATAATACTTTATAAGATTTCTCGTACTTCTGCTAATAAAACGCGCCAACATTAGCGTCTATTTTACTATCCAATGAAAACCACGAATACATATTACTTTTAAGGAACATTCTGGAAGCTTTTACCGAAAAGGCGCGAAACATTACGTAACTTCCTGGTTCCCGGTAACGATAAACAACTCACCCCTTGCTGCATTATTGCGTTATTGTTAACAGTTTCAGTAGAGCCGTATAAATATTATTTACCAATAATATTTACAATTAATAAACCTCTAAAATCAATGTCACATAAAAATACATATTCATATTACTATCATTATTTACATTAAAGTAATTTGTGATACAAATTACCGTCTCAGTATACATGTTCAATAATGTTATATGAATGTATTACATAATTTAATAATGTAGGAGCTGTGAGAATAATAAGTTAAAAGTTGCTAACAATGAGGTAACCTTGAGGCAATAATGAGTTTGAGAGTTTAAATGTTACTTCTGATTCTTATAAGCAATAATGTGATTTTAGTGACAGCTTATAAAATAGCCAATCAACAACTGGAAGAGGTTTTAGTTAAATGAAGGTATTCTATTGGAGTAGGATTAGCCAATCAGAGACTTAAAATACAGAAATTTACAAGTTTAGATGGTTGAAATCTATTCAGTTGCCTGCAGACAGTTGTCATAACTGGATGCGTTGCTTGTGCATCCTCGTATTCGTGTGCGATGAAAAATTAAGTTTACATGTGTAATTAATTAATAAAAAAAAAGAATCTTACAGCTCTCTATATCAGTGAAGTGCTATTTAATTTGTGTCAAGGATTAATAAAAAGGAGTGAATTAAAACTTAAAATCTGTGTAAGCCTACATTCTTGTCGCATCATGCCCTGCCAAGATATCCATGTCTCTGAAATAATACTGATGCAGTCAAGGCAAACATAAATATATAATATCTAAAGAAACAGTCAAATTACAAAGCTATTATTTTTAAACTTGGGGCGAAGGCTACCTGAAACTGGGTACCATACGTGCAGTTGCAACAACTACTACAAGTTTTGCTCCCCATCAGTTGAAATACAATACATCATCTTCAAACTGACTTTTCATATGTAGCAGCAAAGAACATAAAGAAACAATACATCAACTACCTACTTAAAATTGGTATCCATACGTGGAGCTAATAAAGATACTTTCTCATTTTATGATTTAATAACTAGCACAGTTTGGCTGCTTTCATCATGAAATTTAAATGTAGCATTGGCATATGTTTATCTTGCAGAAAATAAAACATTAAATGGTAAAAGGGATTTGATTTGAAGATGTAAATAATTATTTGTTTCATCACTTTTCACCCTTATCCTAAAATATTATTTCTAATAATCCATAGTAGACTTTAAATATGCACATTCCTGTTTAGAATAATATAAATGTTTTATTTTTTTAAAAATATCTATAAATAATTTTTGTTTTGGAATATGCATGACAATGCCACCAAACTTACCCTCTTCACTGCAGTTAAACCACCAATGTTAAACTTTTTATATTATGTATTTTGACCTTTCTCTATGATACTGTTGACATATTGAAATTCAAAAGAAATCAGGTACTTCACTGAAAAATGTTTAAAATTTTGTATGTATTGCATTGTATTTATTTCATCCATAGAAACACGATACATATGTTATAGGACATGTCAGTTCAAAATATAAAGAAAATAATCCAAGATACATAACTAATTACAAATGCAGAGATATAAAATTAAACAAAATTTAGAATATATAGGAAATTAAATAACAAGGTACATAAAAAACTATACAGATTAGAAAAAACTATGCAGATTTAAGGTGGACACATCAAATACAATATTTGCAGAATAAAAGAAAAGATACAAAATGAATAAATTCATTCATTCATTCATTCATTATCTGTTTACCCTCCTCTTATGTAGGACTTACACCCCCCAGGACTTACAAGCGGGTGCCTGGGGTCAGAGGCCCGTCGAGGAGCAGACACTCATGGATCAGACAGAGCATCCAGGATGGGTGATCAGCCCAATGCCTGGTATGGGATGAAGGAAGTAGTTGAAACGAAATGTTGGTGAAATGGATGAAAGGAAAGGTGATGATGGAGCAGTTGGTGGAATGAATGGCGGGGGAAACCGGAGAACCCGGAGAAAACCCGCCCAGACGCCGCTTCGTCCACCACAAATCCCACATGCAGGTCCCTGGGATTGAACCCGGGCTGCTTTGGTGGGAGGCGAGCGGTCTAACCACTCGGCCACGGCGCCGCCCAAAATGAATAAATATAAAGAGAAAAATGAATACATACATAAAGAGAAAACATGGTGAGCTAACTTACTCAATACTCTTGTATACAGTAAAAACATGCCTCTTAAGAATTTGTGTAGCTTTTGTTTAAAAGTCATCATTTTGTCAACCTGCATTATATAATGAGGACACTTATTATATAATGGGGTACCATTATAGGTAAATGAATGTTCATGTATAATTTTTGGTAGATTTGAGCTCCTCTTGTATCATGCTGATGAGGCATTGCATAAATCTTAAAATATTTAATGTAATAGAACATTATATATCGTTACATGCTTGGTAGATGGCCTAAAGTTCACATGAGAATTAAATTAATTTTAAGTACCCAGCACATACATTGAGGGAACATGTACTTACTTGGCTGCAGAGGACCGAAATGTGGTGTGGAGGTTAAGAGGAAGGCGTGGGTTTTTACTGTACAAAATCCATAGCATAAATCTACTCACACATTCCTAGATTTATTTCCCAACTGTTTGGGGTTCTTACATTATTAAAAATGGAAGGTGAGAGGAGATGGCCCAATGATCCAAAGCCTGGCTTACACATGTAGTCTGTTTCTCATGGAATCCTGAGACAGATGCTATCCCCCACTACGTATGGCTAACAAAGCCACTAGCCAAGAGTGAGGTAAACAACAATGTGACTGGTAATGACAATGTAGAACAATAATGTAACCCCCTGAATTATTAATATGCCAAATCTCCCCCCACTTACAAAAATGAGGTGTCCCCACCAAAGAGAAAAGAAAATGCAAAAATACAAGTGAAATTGACATGAATTATTTGTAGACAACCAGAGACCCCCTGGCACACAAAATCTCGTGTAAACATTGGAAGTCATAAGGAATGTAATATATATGGCGAAGAAGATTTCTCATTGTTTGAAGTAGATCAATACATATATATATATCGAAGAAGTAATGCAAGTCCATGCAGAACTGAATAGATAATGTGACATACCACTGTTTATAGCACTGAGATTATAAGGCACTGACACAATGAAGCACAAAGGAACCTGCTGCACAATCCCATGGTAACTGTTCTGTGTCAACTGGCCCTGTCAACACAGACGAAGAAGGAAGAAGTGTCTCCTGGAGTCAGTGGGGTGCCAAACAACAATCAGGCACTGATGGTGTGCTATGAACTGCTATGCGGGGATGGTTGATCTGCAACCTTCATTCTTGTCACGAACTGTAGGTCTCCTCTTCTGTGGAGGGGTGCACTGGCATCTAACAGGATTATGTCTGGAACAATATTCAGGGAAGCATCAGGACTTACAAAATATATAGAGAAAGATTAATACATAAGTTACAGAAAAAGGCAGGGGATCACAAAAGCAAATTAAACTTAAACTTAAAGCAAGGCCTTGCAAAAAAAAAAAAAAATACATTGAGCATGCTGTTATTTAATTCAATTAAGTAAATACTGATCAGTATATTTAAAAAAACTGCTACTAACCAAAACAGAATTAAATACTAAAAAGTTTGAACGTTTTTGTTTTGAAAAATGAAATTAAGCTTCTTGAAACTTTACAATTGAAGCTATACATAAAGAAAGAGGTAGTAATTGCATTATCCAGTAATAATCAACACAACTAAAGACCAAAGCACATTTATAAATTTGTATCAGAAATGTCACCATAAAAAAAAATTGTCAGGTCAGTCTACCAGCAAACTACAACATAGCTACAGCAATGCAAAAAACAACCTACATAGCTTACTATAGGTATAGGAACCATCACCAAACAATTATACTAAGGACCTACTACCAAACAACTCCCTACGCGCAGTTAGCAAGCGACTAGCTCGAACTCTTTTTATATCCATTTGCTTTCATCATGGAAATGTCGACCCAACCCCAGTCAAAATCATTCTGTAAAATATATCCATAAAAACAAAAAGCATAATGAAAACATTTGGAACTGAGCAAAAGAAGGAAATATCAGAAATAATCATTGTGACACACAACAAATTGAAAGATCATCTTAAAATTTTGAGAGACATGTACCCACCTGAGTAATAAACTATAGAATTTTGATATCCCTGCCGCTGCCGGACAGAAGGATGACACTTTAATCATTTCCATAATTCCAGAAGCTGACAAACTTGCTGTGAACAGAGGGTACAATACATCCAGCACAGTGGACACGAACCGTGTCGTCACTGTAACCAAGCTCATATATCCTATAAACATCAATCCTGCATCACTGTGGACATAGTAAGCACAGCAAGTACACCAAAACTTCAAGAATTAACTTACTAATCACACAAAAGTAATTTAGCAAGTGAGCAAAAAAAAAAAAAAAAATCACATCTCTCTTTTATATCATAACAGTAAAATACCCTCAAAGACCTGAAAAATCACATTAAAGCACCATGGTAAGTACATGTCACACTTATTACCCAAAACAAAATGTAGTGTCACATTAAAGTACATGGAGGAAATAGTGTAAAAAAAGAAACATTATCTGCAAAAGAGAGAAATCAAAAGTTTAAACTCTATATGGTCCTATGGGATCGTAGTTGGGAAAGATGTGAGACACATGCACTGGCTATGTGTTGGTCCTGGGAGCATTAGGGCGATGGATTACATAGGTGACAGGTGTGATTTGCTTAAAAATTTGAAAAGGACCAAGGTATCATTGGAGAAGTTTAGTACATTAGTCTTTTTTCCTAAAGGGAATAAAAATCCTAACTATTCTGGTACCTTATTTAGGCATAGAAATGTATGCTACAGACTAAGATGCTGAAAAATAATTCACTCCTGGTTAAGATGAAGCACAATCACAATGCTAACTAATGCACATGAAATCCGTAATACAAGGCAGTTGATAATGCATGAGAGAACCAACAATCCGGCAATAAGATCAGTTAATAGATATAGGCAATGTAAAGGCGTTATCAATGCTGTAAAAGAAGCACAGTACACATGCATAGGAACAGCACAGTTCAAAAAATGAATATCCATAAACAGTGCAAAAATCAGCAGTAAAGCATGTATATAACTCAACAGATCACACAGATAATAATTAATCGCCCAGTATGAAGCAGTATAGGAAAAAATGTGTGTCAGTAGTATTAACAGAAACATATACGGCAGTGACAAATAATTATATTATCATATCATAATTGAATAATAGCAGAATAATTATATCATTAAAATGAATTACATATGAAGCATAATAATATTATTATTATTATGAGGCAGAGAACAAACTTGAAAGATTACTGTAGTATCAGGCATACAGAATCTAGAAACTACACAGAAAATACTGAGACACTGCACAGACATATTATCATTGTTATAACCATCTTAGTAGATGTCACTAACTCTCTGTTGCAAAAGCTTAATGCTGCATTACCAAATATAATAGTAAAAAAATGAAAAATAAAGCAGGCAAGACTGAAAGAAACTATGGCTGTAATGAGACACATAGTACTGAATATTAAACACACACCGGGCTCCAAGCATTGTCCTCAGACCTAAATGAAAGCAGTAACTGAATTATTAGCAAAAATATCCAATAAAGATACACATGTTAGCTCATAGAAAAAAAACACAGAAAACAAAAGCGGCAGAAGGGAATGTAAAGAAGAAGAAAAAAAGAAAAAAGAAAAGAGAAAGAGAGGGTGGGAGGGGGGAATGGAAGATGGAGAGAGAGACAGAGAGAGGAGAGGGGAGGGAAATAATGCAGAAAAGCCAAAGTTTTAGGTGGCCATCACATAAAAAAATGGAAAACCTGCTAAAAAGTTAAGAATTTTCAGAGTCGAAATGGTGAATAAAAAAAAAATAAAATTTTTGCAATGCCAAAGAAAGAGAATCTGGGGAACAATTTTGAATTTCTACATAACAGTTACGTTACAAAGCAAAACATGCTGCAGAAGTTAGCATATACTCTCTCAAAATTTTAAATCACTGATATCTTAAAAGAAACTCACAACACGCACCACTTTTATTCACATCTCACAAACTTACCTCAAAATGCAACACTTTGTTTCACATGCCATGTGGACACACAATCAACTACTATTATTTCACATACCCACTCACACACCAAAAACACGGCAACCTTCACCAAAATGCTACATACTGGGTAGATGGCCTAAAAGTTCACATGAAAATTAAATTAATTTTGAATATCCAGCACGTACACTGTGGGGACATGTATTTACTTGGCTGAGGAGGACCAAAAGATAGCGTGGAGGTTAAGAGGAAGGCGTGGGTTTTTACTGTACAAAATCCATTACACAAATCTACTCATACATTCCTAGATTTATTTTCCAACCGTTTGGGGTTCTTACATTATTAAAAATGGAAGGTGGGAGGAGATGTCCACCGATTCAAAGCCTGGCTTACACACGAGGTCCGTTTCTCATGGAATGCTAACTGAGACAGACGCTATCCCCCACTACTTGTGGCTAGCAAAGCTACCAGCCAAGAGCGTAAACAACAATGTGTCTGGTAATGACAATGCAGAACAATAATGTAACACCCAAATTATTAATAGAATATATATATATATATATAGGGTGAATCACCTAAAGCTTGCACCACAAATATTTCGAAAATGGAAAGTGTTATTGATGGGCAGTTTTTACAGCATTGATTGGTAGTCAGGGGCTCATACATTTAGCCTATAAACAGATTTTAATAATACTGAGAAAGTGTATTTTTTGAGCAAACATACAACTTTTAAATGGAAAAATGCTAGTTACATCAACTCTGCAACTCACATATGATGGTTGATTAACTATTATTCTTATAACTCTTTTTTGCATTTTAAAAACCTTTTCGGACATCTTTGAACTGCCCCAAAAAATGATGCTATAATTTAAAAGGTTATGAAAGTGTGCAAACTATGCAATTCTGACTGTATTCGCATCTGTTAACATTTTTAATGTTTTTATAGCATAGCATTGCTTACTTAACTTTTTGATCAGATCTTCTATGTGAGCAGTCCAATCCATGTTTTGATTTAACCACATGCCTAAACTTTTAATGTCTGTTAGATATATGATTTTTGTGCCATTCAAATAAAGGTCTGGAAAAGTAATACCTTTATTTGCTTTATGCCAAAAGCCTATTGCTAATGTTGTTTTCAACCTGATTTCTTGATTCTTTTTGGATTAGCGGTTTTATTTTAGAAATATTTAGACAGTCAGAAAACTTCCCAGTACTGAACGAAAGATTTATTAAATATGTTAAAGGCTCACTTATATGTGAACCACATTTTTTTATTATCAAACTGGAAAGCTGATCAACCCCACATGATGTTTTTGTTATTAAGGTTTTTGATTACAGACTTGAGTTCATTAAATCAGTAGGTAAAAGAAACAAAGATAAAGGAAAATGTGGTAGATTGTTTATTCATTCCGTTTGTCATTCTGGCTAAACTTTGAATAATTGTTTGTTTCATTGAAGTAGGTATTATTGGAATTTACAACCGCATTTGCTTCAGAAACTAATTTACCCTTACATCTTATTGATTTAATATTGAGAAATGCATTTGAGTTTGCCAGTTTCACCTCTAATAATATGCCAAATAGATTTAGATTTATTAGCTGCCTCACAAATTTGCTTATTGTTAGGTAACATTTTGGCGTGCTTGATAGTTTTGTTATATATTTTCTTATAGTTCTGCAGATATACCATGAATTTCTGTGATACATTATACTCTTTCACGTATTTATTTAAGAATCTTAGTCTCTTACTCGATTTCAGTATTCCTAGAGTAATTCAGTCTTTACTTGACCTCTTGACATTCACATGAACTTTTTCTAGAGGAATTGCAACCTTAAAGTAGCGGGTGACAGTCATTAAAAATGTTTCATATGCACTGTTAACCTCATTTCATTTGTACACATCATCCCACAGTTCACCTGACAACAAAAAGTTTAAATAATTGACATTTTCATCATTGATTACCCTATTTTATATACATTTTTATTAATTCTAGCTTCATTACACTATGTAGTGAAACCCTCTTCAATATGGACTATCCCAGCTGGAATTTTTGAAAATAATGAACAATTGCTTTCTGTTATGAGTGTGTTCTTAATCAGAGTTCTATGAATACTAACTAATGTTTTCTGAAATACTCACCAGTCTTCTTTAATTCTATCTTACTTTTACTTTTTTGTTTTTTTTGTTTTATTTTGCTTTTATTTTACAATTCTCTTATTTACACTCTTTGAAATACAAATTATGTAATTTCTGTTAGTCCTTATTCATTAATTTCAACAATTTCCTTGCTAATCCTACCAGCATGTATACATAATTTATTTTATTTGCATTATATTATGTCCCTTGCTTGTTTTTTGTTTTGTTTTAATATCTTTGGTAAAGTGCAGTTTGGATTTCAAACTGAATTTCTTTGTAGCAATCTCTGAAGTTGATTCACCAAGGCATGGTGAATCCCCATAATACATAATATAATATGCTTTCTTTCTAAAGTATGGTAATTCCGACACAATAAACAAGTAGTTATTTTAACCATGAGCGTATTTAAAGACAATTCTGCTTTAGTGCATTATACAAAGGCATGAAAAAGGAGCTCACAACATAAGTATACAGTTTATAAATACTGCTTTTTATAAATTACAAGTGATTAATTAGAATATCACTAATCAAAGCTGATAATTACAAATACTACCACACGGAAAATTAACCATTGCAACATAATGAAATTGTATTTTGGGCAATTCATTTAATACTTTATGCAAAATTCCAAAGATTGACAAGAAATAGTGTTTGTGCTCATTGTTTTGTTGGCCTCTTGGTTAAGTTTTCTTTAAAATCTTGCTAAACTCTGAAAGACTTGAAAGGGAAAAAAATTATTCTCATTTTGTTACTTTCAGTCCCTACATAAAATTAATGTATTATAGTTAGTAAGTAGTATTTCACATAGTAGGTAATATGCAAATCAAATTTTTAGGCACTAAAAACTGTTGTGAATAATTTAGGTACCATGTCATAAGTACACCTAAAAAAACTTTTCTTGCATCAAAAACTTAATAAATGCTTTCAAGAAGAAATTGCACTTGCAATTTTCTTTTTATTTACTTTACTGCCTGTATCAAGCTCTGAGATGTTATCTTTTATAACAGGTGAGCCAAAAGAGTGCGAACCGCCTGCGCTGTGTTTTTCCTGTCCGCGTCCTCGGCGCTCATTGCCGCTAACATAGAAAGATCTGATGAAACCATACGACATTTCTAAAACTACTTTTAAAGGCTTTACTTACCAACTTTATGAAAGGAAATGCTGAAACTGGTCACCGTCATTGTCCATACATGTTTGGCACCTCTTTAGGAAACTATCCATCATGGAATTTTTGGGGGGAATTTTTCAAACGATGACCGATGTCGTCTAATGTTTCTTCAGTAAGAACCGAACACCGTCTTTTAGTTTTCTTAGCCTGAACACTTCCTGTGGCCTGAAATTTACTGTAAAGTTCATGGATTGTTGTACGGCCTGGAACTTTTACACCTGGAAATCTTTCTGCAAATCTTACTTTCACTTGGTGAGCTGATTGAGTTAACACATAAATAAATCACGCTGTGCAGTAGAAAACATAATATACTTTGTGACTAAGTACAGGGCAAAATAATAAATAACTCGTAATAACTGAACTACATCACATCACCGTCAACTCAAAACTGCACTTCACACTGCAAAGCAAAACCACAACACCATGACTTTGTTTATAGCAGCAGTGCGTTATCGTGTTTTTATCATTTTTCCACACGCCCAGTGGAAAAACACTGTGCAGCCGGTAATATTGTTCATAAAATACCTCTCCGGGGTAACTTAAAACATAAAGTGTACAAGACAAACCACACACCCTGGAAGAATTAAAACAAAATATCCGCCAGGAAATTTCTCAGCGTGAACTATGGCGAATGATGGATAGTTTCCTAAAGAGGTGCCAAAAATGTATGGACAACGATGGTGGCCAGTTTCAGCATCTCCTTTCGTAAAGGTGGTAAGTAAAGCCTTTAAAAGTAGTTTTAAAAATGTTGTATGATTTCATCCGCGCCTTTCTATGATAGCGGTAAACGGCAACGAGCGCAGAGGACGCGTACAGGAAAAACACCGCGCAGCCATTTTGGAGTCTTTTAGCTCACTCTGTATTTATCATATGAGAGTTTAATTAACTTCTTCTGAGATGTGCTTCTTAAACTCAGGGGTGCCAAAAGGGTGGGGCACATTTCTATATTGTGGAGATAGCATGTTTTCCTCTATCATGTTGGACCCTAGTTTGAATCTTGTTTAGGGTGGTGGTGGTGGTGGTGGTGGTGGTGGTGGTGGCAGCGGTGGCATGGGCAGCGGTGCTGACATTGGCAATGGTCTAACTTCCCAGTCTCTTTCTTCCCATATGTTACCCATTCCATTTTGTTATAGAATTTCTCTCAAATTCTGTGCCAACTCATCCCAGCTCAAAATTTCTCCTGTATGATGAAATATTGTCTCAGGATAGTTTGATCATCCAATGATTTTATTCTATCCCAGTATTTCAAATTGTCCTTCAAGATATCTTCCATTTCTTACCAGACCTTTTTATCTCTTTCTTCCATGCATCCAAAGATGATTATATTCGTTTCCTATTGGCTTATTCTATCTTTTCTAGGTATGTTGTCTTTTGGTTCAATTCAGAAACCTTCCCTCTTATTTCTCCATCAGTATTCCCCAGTCATACTTTCTTTATTTATCCCATGTTCCTGACCAATCTTCAGCTATTCTTCTTTCCATTTATTTTACATGTACCATGTCTTCAGACTTTCCTTTTAGCATGTCACAACATCTTCCATCTCGGGGCAAGGATACAACTTGATTCTTCCAATAAAATAAACAGGGATGTCATGTCTAAAATGCCCAAAACTATCTTGATATCATACCTATGTTCTTATTTCACTTTTTTGCAACTTTGTTCCATTGAATATACAGATTCTTGTGCAATAACTTTTGAGTGAAATACTCACCTTTACAGAGCTTATGCTGGATGTGTTGATGAGCTGAAGATGGATGTGTTATACATCCATTTTCTACTGCTCCTCTCAACTAACTTAGGTCTTGTGTAAGTCCCATTATGTGCAAATGTCTATGCAGTGTGTTCTGAACCATAAGATAGCCAACAGCACCTGTTGTATGGGGTGAGTTACCCGAATTTGATTTTCCCCTCTTATTATAAATGTTGGGTAACTCTCATCTCGCTTGACCCAGAGCTCATTTAAGCATCATTTCATTCAATACATTCACCAACTCTGCACAGCTGCAAAGTTGAAAGGGTTGTTAGACATTTTGATGATACCACCACCCCACCACCGTCACTGTCACCACTGCAGCCACCGCCACCACCAATAAGAGTAACAACACTGGTGAAGGTGATAATGATAACATTGTTGTATAACATAATAATTGAGGTGGTGGTGGCAGTGGCAGTGGTGGTAGTGATTGGTGGTGGCGGCAGTGGCAGTTGTCCAGAAGTTTAATAGATTATTTATATATGTTTTTGGAAGCTCAGAAAGTCTTTCAAATGTATTTTTGGTAATCAGTTCTTAATCTCTAGAAATGAATATATTGGTACATATTAATACTGGAGAATGCAAATGAGATCGTTACTAAGCTGTGAATGCTGAATGAGATTGTTACTAAGCTGTTTACTTTTGTTTTTTACCTAAGGATTTTTCATTATGATTATTATTATTATTATCATCATCATCATCAGCAACATCATCATCACCATATAGAATAATAGATTAGGCAATTTGCCTCTTCTAGGACTCAGCTGCATCTTTTCACATATCTGCTGGTGTCTCTTTTTACCCTTGTATCCTTTGTAGTAGTATCTGTTTTGGGTATGATTATGCTCATCCTCTCTTAATGTAGCTTCTAGTTCTGGCAATAATTATTTATTTGATCTTCTACTCCAAAAATATAAAGTTCCTGCTGGATAGTTTCATTTTGAATCAATTTTGTAATGTATTCCATTAAACTAATTGTAAGAATCTCATCTCAGCTGATCTGATACTGGTTGCTTGTTGCTTATGATCCATGCAGTAATATGGGAATGGCAAAAACTTTATAAAATTTTATTATAGTGTTTTGTTGGCTTTTGTTTTTAAAGTTCTTTTTATTGTTGTACACATGCATTGGAATTTAACAACTTTAGTTTTTATATCAATATTATAACTAAGAGATATCACAACCTGGATAGTTAAATGATTTACCTGTTCATGAGGTATTATCTAAGGCTATTCTGCTTCTTCTCAGGCATTTTTCATGGAATGTTGTTACCATTATTTTACTGGATATCTTAATATTGTATTTATTGCAACTGTTTTCTATTTTAGTGTTATGAAATTTCTGCTGTGAATAACACTTTTAATACACATAATTGTTGGTTTTTTTAAGCTTTGCAACAGTGAAGGCAAAATTCAGTATTTAAGCATTAGGAGTCGAATTTGGGACATGTTTGCTTCACTTACTCTGTAATTTATACAGGACATGTTCCAGAAGCTTTCGCTTCCATTATCAGCTGTGGGTTGACTGGCAGCACTGGTGACATCCTCATTCTGGTCTCTGGTAGATGGTGCTAATGAAGATGACACCAGTGCAGTCAGTTGACCTACAGCTGATGATGGAAGCAAAGGCTTCTGAAACATGCCGTATATAAATTATGGAGTTAGTGAAGTAAATGTGTCCCAAATTTGACTCCTAATGCTTAAATACACATAATTGTGTTGATCATTTAACTTGTAAATTATCATTTTGTACTTCTTGTTTATTTTAATTTGCTCCTGTAAGTTGTAAGTACCATTGCTTAAAATCCAGCCAGATGGTTCCACGGTAATGTATGAGGCTCGCTTTCTGGACATCGCAGATTTGATTCCTTTCGTCTTCCGTGGTGTAGTGGTCACCATGCTAGCCTCTAGTTCCCGAGGTCACCGGTTGAAACCCGGCGGAGGGCGATGAATTTTTTTGGGCATAAAAATCCTTAGCATGGCTTCCTTCTGAAGGGAAATAAAGCCGGTGGTACCATGTTGTAAATTTATCGGTATGTAAAAGAATCTTGAGCTTGACAAAGAGGCCAAAGAGGCTTGACAAAGAATGGGACGCTAAGGACTGCAGCAGTTAAAGAGTGTCCATAAATAAAGCTCAATATCAATTTCCGTTGGGCCGGCCATGGACTTTTTTTGTAGTTTCTCCGGGTTGGTAGGCAAATATTGGAGTGATTCCTCTTCTAACACGAATTTCATTCCCACATCATTTTCTTTCATTTGTTTCATGGTTGCAGGACCAGGCGACGGCGTTCGGTGTGTTGCGGCAGAACGGCAAACTCCTTCCTAGGGGTGGTTCAGGTCTCTGGACCCCCCCAGGCGGTACGCGCGCTACGACGTGGTTGGCCGGAGTCAGGATGTGTTTTATCCGGAATCGTTAGGGACCCCGTCCTTACTAGCGCACATCGTCGTCAGGATCTGGTCGCCTTTCAGGTTTCCCCCCTATCCCTCCTTCCCAAGGGTCACTTAGAAGCAAAAAGGACCTTTGTGGCCTACTTACGGTGCTCTAGGTTTCTGGAGGCCACTCCTACAATTGCTTAAATAGTTCAAAGTTGTAAGTTAGGTTCAAAGACATACTGTGACAATAAGCTTAGAATATAGATAATAAGAAACTTCTGTCTTTTCAGGTGCGTGTTACTCAGCAGCCCAATTTGCTTTGATTTGTCCGTTTCTTTGCAGAAACCATTCAGGAACCGTTAAATGTTTAGAGTTGAATTTTATATAAGAGAGTGAAAAAAATTGGTCAACAATCTTCAAAATTGGTTAAAATGACTTTTAAATTAAAAGAATAGTTTATAAAATCTCAAAATTTCTGATCCTCAGTGGAATTGTCGCATTGTACTTACAGAGTTGGGATTTTGTATACAAAGGCTTGAAGAAAATTTATCAGCAAATTTCACATTTTCTTGGCATTGGTAAAAGAATACTGCAGTTATTAGATAATTTTATTAAGATAAGATAAGTTTATTTCAACATACATAGACATATTTATATTAAGTTGAATAATGTTACCACACATTAGTGTAATTCTAATTAAGTAAGGCAACTATTATTAACTAAATATTGTGACACTGTCCAGTTTTAACTGTCACTTCACAGTTTTCACTGTGATTGTTTTAATCTAGTTCAACTTTTACTGAGACATCACTTAGCCCATTGTTACTTCACAAATGTGAGCTAGTTCAATTCGCCATCACTACACATCCTTTGTGATGTAACCTCTTCTTCCTGATGGTTCACTTGCTGAGGAGTCGAACGTAAGACTTCTACAATCTCTCACTGTGCAGTAGCACTTGCTGCCCATCACAGTAGTGGTCACAAACTCACTCAGAGAACGGCACTTTTCATCGCACTGGCAATGCACTCGCTAATCTGTTCGCTCTCTGATTGACTCAATTCAACTCTTGCGAGAACGCTTGCTTATATAGCCAGTGAAATCTTCCACAGAACATTTTAGAACTATAGTGACACATGTTCTGGAGGAGGGAGGAAAGAACTCTCCAGAAAATACTGGTTATCTGCCTATAGTGCTCCCAGTGTTTATGCTGGCGAGTGCTACTTATCGTTGTTTATCTCCAACTGCCCGGAGCTGACCTCCTGATAATCTTGGGCCATAGCGACTGCGTCGCAATATATTGTAACACATTTACAAATTGCATGACTGCTCTATTGGTCCCATTAAGCCTTAACACTACTGCAGTTATAATAAATACTTGCTATAAATAAATGATATTTTAGAATTATTTCCAGTAAACCTACACCAACATATTTTACCAATGCTATCACACTATTTCTGCCCCAAAATAAATGCCCTTGAAAGTTAACATGATGCATACAGTTACAATCTTGTTAAGATAATATTTTGTTTATTTCAGTGAACATGAATGTATCTTTATTTACATAGATAATATCATTGTTCTAGCAGAGAAAGTGTAATTTGACCTTGTGCATATTAGTTGTGTGGAAGTAGTCAGAGAGTACTGTACAAAATATGCAAGACTTCATGACCAAGTTCGGAAGGGTACCTGCCAGCATGACTTATCCAGGGCCCAGAAATTATATGGGTGACCCTCCTTATATCAAGGAATTGGTTTACTTTATATATCATCATATAATTTCCTTGTCAAATATTAAATAAATTACCCAGAGTCATTATTAAACCATAGTGGGATGAAGAGAAATTCACTTTTATTTTTCTGTTGGGAATATTTCATAACACATTCTATTTTCCTTCCTAATCATCAATAATTTTTTTGGTCTTATGTTAGCATTGCACAATGTTCATTCCTTGAGCCTGTATTCTCTCCATAATGTATGAGGCTGCTCTGATAAATTTTAATTTGAAATCAGTATGAAGCATCTTTACGAGATGGAAAGCCACAACTACCAGATGAACAGTGGGCAGAATTTAAGAGTGGGGTGAATGTTGCAGCATCATCCAGCTAAATTAGTGGATAATTTCTGTGTGGGTGATATTTTAATACTAAAGAAGTTTATTGTGAAGTTAATTGTGCTAGAAATACTTCATGATGTTGATCAAAGTATTGATATACACATTTAAATATAAATGTTTGGCTATATACATCATATCCATAAGAATGCTCCCATCATTACCCAAAAGGCAATGAATCATTTTTGTTCAATCATAAGAATTCACCTATTGATAAAGTCATGCCTTATCTTTCTTTTGGCACCTTGCCCAAAGTATCATGCCCAGCTTTTATAATTTTTATGTTCTCCGACACAGTTCTTTCCCTCAGCATCATATTATTCAAATGGTTTTCCTCTGAATCACATTGCCTGCACTGAGAATTTATGGAATGTATTTTGACACACTTTCATCCATTTCCAGTGGTTACCATAGGACCAATTATGTATTTCTGATGTGTCAGTCCTCATGAATGTTGATATTTTTACATCTCAGTGTATCAGGAATAGTGGTCACAATAGCAAATTGGGAATGCAATGACTGTGAAACTTATATAATTTTGAATACTGCATTGGCACATTTACAACTTTTGTGCTGTAAACATCAATGTTTATAAATGTTCACAATGGTTTCTTTATGTGAAGCCGAGCATTAATTTGCATCTCAATAGTACTAGGTAATAAGAGAGTTCTACGAATATCTGTTTGGTAGTTTATCACAGTTTTAACATCTTTTGAAATGATTTGATCCAAAAATGATGGGATAAAACAAAATTAGATGTGTAGAAATGTATTTATCCCTTTATGTTACCTTTAAAGGGCATGAAGAAAGTGGTGCATTAATTTTTTAGCAAGCTTATGCAAAAGGTTTTCTATCTGCAGAAAATTTGAAAGGTTGAAAAACATATACTGCATATGGGTGAGTGAGTACATTTAAAATAGCATTAAAACAGACATCCAAGACATATAGTTTTTATTTGTTGCTGTATTTTGAGAAAATCAGTAATGGAAAGGTATATAATTTCATTGTTCCAGATGATCTCTCTCCTTCCTGCTCGTGTGATAAAGCTTCTGGAGTTTATTGGCTTCTCAGGAAGCAAAGTAAGTACCTAATAATAATAATAATAATAATAATAATAATAATAATAATAATAATAATAATAATAATAATAATAATAATAATAATAATAATAATAATAATAATATGATGTTTAGAAAAAATTACTGAAAATTTTTATTCAGTGAGATTCTCAGAATTAGAAATTTAATGCAATGCTGCAATAGTTGAGCAAACAAAATCAAATATGTACATTTATGCATGCAAAGGACATGATAAACACAGCAAGGTAGTGTTGCAAAATCATTTTCTATGCAAAGTTTAAAATTAAAATTTGTGGTTCTATTGATATATAATTGCTTTGATTGTAAACGTTAGTGAACTACTTTCAGGCTCTTTAATTTTATGTTTGTGATAAATACTCATTTGACTTTCTATTAGCACATGATATTTTCTGTGCAGACATTAAAACAAAAATAGTGGGAGGAAGTGTTCTTCATTCAGGATGATCATTCTTCCTATCAGTTATGATTAGAGCTTGGATTTATATGCACTATAAAGTATGAATATATGCATGCATCTATGCACTAAAATCTGGTAAATATGCTCTAAATACTTTAAAATATGCATAAAAAATAAAGTACATTATTCTAAATTTCTTACATTTATTAACCTTGATGAAGTAATCAAATTGTAAAGTTATTCTTAAACTCAGTCATTAACAAAGTTAATATTTATCACTGTCTCTCTCTTTCACTCTATTTTAGCATAAAACATAAAATACATTATGTCAACTTTCTCACATTTATTAATCGTGATGAAGTAAACAAACTATAAATTTATTCTTAAACTTATGCATTAACAAAATTAATATTTATTAGTCTGTCTCTCAATCTGTCTTAGCATTAGTTGTTTTTATTGCAATAAACAATTAAATATTTTTCACAGTTTTCTGGAAGAAACAATTTTCTTCTGTTACTTAAAACATTTTTATATGAAGAGGAAGATCTCTTTACTTCAAGCTGAGTGACAGGGCAGTACCAAAAAGAGGATATGCCACTTACAGAATAAGCATTAAGTCCTTTTTCAGATTCTCCTTGTAGCACCTTATTCACATCCCAAAGAAACATTAATCCTGGATTCCTTGTTTCAATTTTCTCAGTTCTGCCATAAAGACACTTTCCTATTTCTCCTGGTACATCTCCAGTGACAGCTATTTTGTATACCTGCAAGGCAGAAGATAGAGGCATACATTTTTCTTCCAAATGTGTGATTGCGGCTGGGAGTTTATTAAAGTAGGTCTTAATAAACACTAATTTAGCCTGGAAACTCTTCTGATTGCAAACACTAACTGCAGTGGGGATACTTGCTGCTTCATTTTTGTCCATCACGTTGAGCACCTTTTTCACATCTTCCAAATGATCACTAATATAGAGCTGCTTCAATCCGTGTTCCCCATCTCATGAGGATTGGCTCTGAGGGTAAAGGAGTATTTTGCAACATATCAGTAAATAATTTGACTCTTGATGGTGTCTTCATAATCACTTTTTTCACAGAGGAAATTGAGGTATTTACTTCTGGAAAATTCACTCAAATTTCCTCTGCCAATTGGTGAAGAGCATCTTCTAAACAAGTCATATGGACTGCCTTAGGATAAAATACCTTCAAAACTTTAACAGCCTTAAGCATATATGCTGCTGCATCTGTAACTATCACCAAGAGTTTTTCCTCATTTTCTTTAGCAGGCCACAATATACATAATGTATCATGAACAATCCTAGTAATCATCAAATGGTATGTTACTTTCAGTACCCTGGAGACAATGAGGTGGGGTATTCCTAGTTTAGATTCTGTTATTTTTCCCACGACAAGATTGGCAATAAATCTCCCACACTAGTCAGTTGCTTCACATACAGATAACCATAAGTTTGACTCACTGATAACGGCTCTTATTTCTTGTGTTACCTGAAAAGAATTATTTTATTGAAAATTAGTAAAGGTCAGGGGTGTAATTTGGGGTCTCACTTTTGGGGGAACAAGTTTTAAAAATTTATAAAAAATATGTTTCTTGATCATAAACTAAACTAAATCAAACTCTGTGGCACTACAGGCCATACATAATTTTGTTTCCATTTGAAAATATTTTTGTATAATACACTTAAAAGTTCTAAATAATTGACAAGTTTTTATACAGCTCAAAATATTGGGGAGAGGGTGGGGGAAGTCGATACACAAACTAACTTCATTAAATACATTTTTAAACTTACCTCTTCATAAACTTTGCCAAGATAGTTTTTCCTTATTGTTGATTCATCAGAAACTTTTTTTTGGGAATATTTTTCCAGGAAAGCTAGAAATTCTACATTGTTTAACTTATTCAAAGGGATGTTGGCTGAAACCAATGCTTTACAGATATCTTTCGAAAAATTATCATTGCCATCGTTTCCACTTCTGCTTGCAGAAAATGCTGCTGGTAAGGTTGTTTGGATCTTGGACACATTTTTATTAACATGGTTTCTATGAGCAGCTGTTTGTACATGTTGCGTAATCTGGCATTTTTTTCATAGGATACCTATAACAGTGATATAAAAATAATGGGAGTTTATTTTAGTTAAATAAATACAACAATCACTAATTTGAAATTTGCATTGATATTTAAAATATTCTGAAAACAAAAATAAAACTTATGTGTTTTTCACACACTTGGCACAGTACTATATTTTCATCTGTTGTTAGAGTAGGATTTCCATCAATCCACTGTCAAAGGAAATAAGCTTTACTGCTCTTCTTCATCAGCATTGTAACATTCTGTCTCCTCCTGCTCACACTTCAGAAATTACAAGTAATGGTACACTAGTTACAAATTTAAAGGTTAACTGAAAATGGCACTTTTTAAATCTTGGAAATGTTATCGTTGTAACATTAATACAAACCGTATCAAGTATTGCACAGTTGCACGCATCTTTAAAGCTTTGCTCCATGATTGTTGAACGCTATTTAGTTTATGTTAAGCTGTTGAATGGCATAGTCTTTTATACTATATGAGGAACCGCTCTTTGTTGATAGCTATGTTCTCATTTTTGGCGCCCTTTTATGGATTTAGAAACATTATATCTAACAATTCTTCTACACAAACAGAGCAATAAAAGATAAATTTGCTCGAATCTTTCTCTTCTTCTTAATTATAGTGGCGAAATATTTGTATTTCAAGAAACATTGCTGAAAAATCATTGCCTTACATGCATATGTTTTAACTATCAAGGAATAAAACATGCCATGATATGCAAAAATCCGAGCTCTAGTAATGACTTGCGTAATATGCTTTTTGTTCTTATTAAAACCTAATGCATGATCACACAAAATAACTTCAGTATCCACTTTTGTCAGAGTAACCACGTTTGCCTAGAAGTATAAGATAATAGTGCAATTACTAACTTTGTCTTGTCCCTTTTCTTTGTATGTGAAAATAACGTTTCCATATTTTTGCTGGTCTGATATTTAAAAAAAAGGTTGCCTTCAATAATGAGTTTATTGCACTGTGTTTTAAGTGAGACTCAAAGGTATTTTCAAAGACAAAATTAAATATAAAGCATGTATATTTAAATACTCTAAAGGGAAATTTATAATTGCAGTGACTCAGCATTCTCACTGAATTTCTTTAGGGCTCAAAGGGCCTAACCCTCAGGCTCTCCAGAACCTATGATGGCCACACACTTCAACATACTATCAGACAGTATGCTTTTTTCATTGTGTAAGTCTGGAAAGAATCTGTTTATGTCTTTTTAAGTATTGTATGAGAATACAAACAATAGGCATTGATCACTACATCAACAGGCAGAGTGACCAATGTCATCATCAAATTGCTTGATTTTATGCTATATTTCCTCTACTTGAATAAAAGCTATATAACAGATACTGGCATGGTGTTGTAAACATATGAATTGAAAGTTTCCTGTTAACCAATATGAATATAAAAGATAGTCATTGGTTGAAATTATGCTTTCCAAAATGGACATTGAAAATTACTGCTTTTAGAGTCCAGGGAAATTATTGATGACAGCTCAGTCTTAGTTGTAAGAAGAAACATTATTAAGACCTGTCCTGTACTTTATAATAACTTTAAATGTTTTCTTATAAAAAGGTTAAATATTCATCACAGTTGGAATCTAATAACACAGGAACTTGAAACAAACGTTCTTTCAGTTTTTGGATTTGTTCATTCATTGTGGCAATGCATGTATTATTTTATTAGCATCGCAACAGTGGTTTTCTTTTGCTATACCCAACATGTCAGATTTTCAATGGGAAGATAGTTAATATAGTTGTCCTAAATAAGAACAATGGTATGAATAACATATATTTATTAGGCTGGCTTTATCAAATACCTAAAAATATTCTTGCCTTCTTATGCTACACTTCAAAATACAAGGGCATCAGAATACCCAAAATTCCAGTAAATTCCTGCTGATTGGTAACATAAGCAACACATAGTATTATTATTCCTGTTCAAAGAATTACAAACTTCCACTTTCAAAACTGTAGTTATTTTCTCATACTTATCCCTTTGAGTAGAGTGAACACCTACTAGAACTTTTATATTAGTGCAAAGTTGAATGCTTAGCATAATATTGTATGTCTTAAGACAAAAAAGGTGAGCAACAGCCAGAAAATGAGTCAGATTTGGAAAATGTCAGATGCATTCAGTGACTCTATGTTCACAGTACAGAATTTAAATCTAAACTTATACCTACTTATTTTTAAGCTATATCATGAGCAGGAAAATGCATCAGACCATATAGTCTGATGGCTGAGTGGTCAAATGCACATATCTGGTAATTAGAAGTATGAGTTCAAATCCTCCTTACACTTTGGCCTTTGTATATAAAATTATTGCTTAACGCATGGCAATATTATACATTTTTAATGAAAAGATATATTTGAATTATAAGACTTTCATGTTTAGACATATAATTGTATTTTAATCTTCCTCAATTTCAAAATAAATGCCCTGAAGAATGAGGACAACAATGAAAGCATAGGACTTACATACAAAGAACATTACTGCAGTTTTTGTGTGAGCATAGATACCTTAAAAATTAAATGAGCCTTTGCAAAATTTGAAATTTATATTTTTATGTGTGTACTAAAGTTACATTTATTTGAAGGAAACAAAAACACACATTCATGGTTGGGCTTTGAAACATGGTAGTTATTACTGCAAGATACATGTTTATAATTATCAGGCTGTCATCACACATTTGATATTTATAACTTGATATGACATCATTGCAGAATGAAGCTAAAGGATATGTTAAAGTAAGTCCACTACAAAGACAAGTGGAACTGAGACAAATATATGCTTCAATAGCCTGCTCCTTTGTCTGTTTTTATCTAAATGTGTACATACATATTTGACATTTCTGCAAACTGCTTAGTTATCACAGACAATAATAGGGAAAAATAATTGTATTATTTTCAACAACAGTAACCAGGTGTATTTTTGTGAAATACAGATAAGTTGTTATGAGAATCATGACTATGAATAATGCAACCACCGGTTAACAAACAAACAAAAAGTAAAAAAAAAACAAAAAAACAAAAAAGACAAACACTGTACCTGAGTGGAGTAGGACAAGCATTTGCTTCAACAATGAGAATCAATTTCAGATTGCATTTCAGGCTTCAAGGTCTGACACTGGAGAAGTAATAATAAGACTAGCAATAATGACTGTTTTATCATGGAGCAACAGTGCAGTTTTATATACTACTTCCCCCATTTTGCACGACTAAGTTAAAATATTCATACTGGTCACCTGACTCTGCTCAAGGTAATTATTCACTTTCAATTGACCTTCATATTTTCAGTTGTGGATTTACAGTGCCCTAAAATACTTTGGCAATAAATATGTATCTGACAGGTACCTATGACAATAATGATTGTAACTTGAAATTCATAATATACAATATTTTCATTTGGGTAATTAAGTCATTAGAAATTCTTTGACACAAGTTGTAAATTCATGAATTATATCAATGTAAGTAGCTCTGCCACAATATTTTCTTGCAATTTTTCCCCAAATATAGAAAATTAATTAATATTGTTTATATTTTCTTTTTTTCTATTGCCTTGTAAACATAGAGTTTAAGCCTGTAATGGCACATGTGAAAATATCAGGCATGTTTTGTCAAGGTAAAAATTCAGATATCCTGGTTTTTGCCCACAAATTTTTGCATTCTCTTTAAGGTAACAGAGACATCACAAATATTTTGAGAAATACTGCTATAGTAGTCAAAATAAGACGTGTTATTCTCAATTGCAAATTTTATGAAAATTAATTTTTTGAACTATTTTTCTAATGCAGCATTTTAATCTTCCAAACATTTATGAGAATTTTAGCTAAAATACCAGAAGGTCTTTTTGGTTGGTTTGAGACTTACTGTCACTGGATATAATGAACCTAGTAAAAAGTAGAGATCATTCACTACCAACATTTTATGCTGTGAAGGTATTGTTTGCTTTATAAAACTGAGTGGTGCATTGGTGGTGTCCTATCAATCATATGCCAGAATTTTGTGCTTCAGGAGTTCTTTCACATAGTAGTAAATAAAATGATATGAGGCGCATCTAAATGCCATCATCCTGAGACAGGATTAAACCCTTACCTTGGATACAGAAAACCAGCACTCACTCAACTTTGGCACCAGGGCAACTAGTCTGGGAGTTATATTTGTTCACATTTTTATTAATTTTTTTTTAGCTCTGGGGATATGTTTAACCTCTCCTATTGCAATTCTCTACATTACTGATTCTATACATACAACTGTGTCATAGAATTTAAGGATTGTGTAATATAATAAATTTACAAAAGTAACAGGAAATAAATTGGAATAAAGAAATACATGTCTTTTAGGAACTGCAAAACAGCTTAACTTTATGCCTATCCTAGAAAGTATGCATGATATGAAATATAACATTCTGATATGTAATAAATAATTTTGAATTTTCAGGAAATTGGTTTGCAAGAATTAGAAACAGGGTACCGACTGCACCATAGTATACGTCAAGTGCTGTGTGTTATGACCTTACTAGGTTATCACCTCATTGTAGTGTATGTCCTCAGTCACTCAGATGGTGATCTCAAGTTTTGTGATGAGATACTTAAAAGCCAATTGAAGGTATTAGTACATGTACACCTTTTTAGTATACTTGAAAACAATAGAACCTTAGTATCATCATTCTTCTTTACCTTTGTCTCTGCTTTTCTCTTGTATTTTCTCCATTTTTATAGGCTTTTCCTCTCAAAATGTTCTCCCTTAAACATAATTTAATGAAGGAATAAACCATTTTACACTTACTTTTATTGTTCTACTGTTTTATTTTGGAATATTATTGTTACATTTTGCTCAGCTTTGTGCTGTGTAGGATACAAAGCAAACTATGTGTTTTGCAGTTATACCCTCAGGGCGTTTGGTTCCTATTCTTCAAAGGTCGACTAGAATTTATGAGTGGAAACATTGATGAGTCCATAAAATGGTATATTAAATCATGGAAATCTCAGAATATGTGGCCCCAATTTCACCACTTATGTTTCTGGGAGCTCATGTGGACCAACAGGTAATTATGTTCCTGTTGTTAATATAATAGAGGAAAATTAATTTTGTTATATTATATCATGTTATGTGTAACCAGTGTGGTTTTTGAAATGAAAAGGTGATTTAGTTCAAAAATTCATTCTACAGATATGGTCAATACAACAAGACAGTCACAGCAGTAGCAACTCAGTTTTAAGGAAACAAAAGCAAAATTATCTCTTGCCACAGTAAAAATCAGAATAACCTTAAACCACAGAAAAATTTAGGTTTTATATCCTCTCTTTCAATCTTGAAATTAAATACAAGAAACCTAAGTTTAAGAAGTATTCTATATGCTGATCATAATTGAAACAAGCTCCTTATTTCCAATGGTGATACAAGCCTAGTCAAATGATGCTGATATCACTTTCTTCTATTCTCAATGGTTTTAACTAATATGAACATAAAATATTTTTTGTTCTTCTTTATGTTAGCAGTTCAGCTATGTTCAAAATGTAAGAAGTTCAAAAGCACAGGAGATACAGTGAAGAAATATTAAACATTTTAATAACCTACTTTCCAAAGAAAATTGGACAGATGTATATTATTGTCAAAGTGACAGTGATGAAAGTTATGATACATTTAATAAGATTCTAAATAATTTCTTGAATACAGTCATATCTATTAAAATATCAAAATATAGTTGCTGTAGAAAGGCAAAATGGGTTACTAAGGGTATCAGTGTGTCAAGTGAAAGGCTATGTTTCTTAAGTAAAGTAATTAAATTAAATCCTGTCCTTAATGATGCAATACAATATTATACAAATTACAAAAATGTAACATTCTAAGTTGCATGACAAAAGTCTTATATAGGTAATGATAATTTAGTTAATAACTCAACAAATAAATTTAAAATTATATAGAACTTTATAAATCATGAGATTGTGGAAACATAAAAGTAATGATAAGGATTTTAGTATGAATGTAAATGGTGTGTTGATGTCCCATCCAGCTCATGAATTCAATAACTATTTTACTAATGTTTATAGTAATATTAGAAAAATGGCAAATGCAGTAAGCAATGCCCTTCTAAGTAACCAAAAATTCAATTTGTTAATCTTTATGTTTTTCACCTACAACAGAAGAAGCATGAAGCTATAATTAAAAGCATGAAATCAAAAAGGTCTGTAGGTCTTCAGGAGTTTCCTAATATGGCATTTGCAGTTTTTCCATGTTTCTGGTTACCATATGCCATATCATTAATTTCTTACTAAAAGAAGGATACTTCTCTCTGAGCTTAAAGGTTTAAGATTAAGCTACTGCATTAAAAGGGTTCCAAATTAGAGACAGAAAACTATAGACCTATGTATATCTTTCTGATATGTTTCTTCTAAAGCAATTGAAAAGCTGGTCTACAATAGAGTGTTACCATTTGTAAATAAATGTATTATATTTAAGGTTCAATATGAGTTCCAGCAATGTAGACTGATTAACTTGGCATTATAGAACATTGTTGAAGACATGCATAGGAAATGTGTGCATAGGAATATTTCTTGATCAATAAAAGGCTTTTGGCCTGGTTGACATTATGTATTTATTTATAAGTTGTATAATTATGGTATAAGAGGAGTTCCTTTGAAGTGGTTTGAATTGTACCTTAGAAATAGGAAGCAATTAACTGAAGTTGAATTTGCAGAAAGTAATTCAAAGGAGATTAAAGCTTCTTGCTCCAGTGTGGAAAATTTTAAATATGGAATACCTACCTCAGGGCATGATTTTGGGTCCTTCATTGTTTTTACTTTATATGAATGACTTGGCTAAAAGCAATATCTTAATTGATGCTAAATTACTCTTTTTGCTAGTGATACAGACGTTTAATTTATGCTAAGGACAAGCAAGATCTTAAAAGCAAACATTGATTGTGTTTCAGACTATGTAGTTATGTAGTTGGTTTATATCTTAATAAAAACAAAAGTGTTGCTGTAGAATTTCATCATAAAGTCAGCAAAACTATAATTTTTCCTCATGTTTATTTAGAGAATGATTTAGTAACTATATGAGATGAAATTCAATTTCTTGGAGTTTGGGTTGATAGTAACCTTCACTTCAGAATGCATATTGATGCTGAATACAAGAAATTATGCCAATTTTTGTTTTTTGCATTATACACCCTAAGATCACTAGTTAATCTTAACTTGCTTAAAATAGCCTACTTTGCATACTTTCATTTACAGTTATCTAGTTATCTTATGGTATAATATTCTGGAAAAAAGCTATAGTAATAGAATTTTTATAATACACAAAAGGGCTATCAGACTTATGCTCAACATTTCTAGCAGCTTACTGCAACCTTTTGGTAAAATTTTAGTTGCCTTTGCTGGCTCTGTTACCACTCTGTAATGTTTGGTTACCTTTAGTAATACTTTTAAGCTTTCAGTGCAATATACTAGACCCATTATACTCACTTAAAGACTTAACATGAACTGAAATGAGGACATGGATTCTTAGGTGAATTTGTATTTATCTCTCCCATTGAAATGTTGCCACAGCTATAATATTCTGGGAAAGGTCAAGTTATAGTAATAGAATCTTTACAATGCAAAACAGGGTAATCAGACTTATGATAAACCTTTGTTACAGCACAAGCTGTAGATCTTAGTTAAAATTCTTAAATATTTTGATGCTTCCATCTATTTAACTTTATGAAACACTGGTAATAATGCATAAGCAATTGAATCATTTTAACATAAATGCTGCCATTTATGACTATAATTTAAGAAATAAATTAAACCTACACATTACAGGGCATGAAATTACATGGAAAAGATCTTTACCATAATTTTATTCCAATAAATAGACAACCTTTGTGCAATAGACAATCATTGTCTTAAGAAATTAACAACCACAATTTAAAAAGGAAGTAAAGTAACTAGTTCTCGTTCTAGTTTGAGAAGGGGTGGGTTTTATGCCCAAGCACTGCGACCTTAAGATCTATTGCACATCCCCCCTTTCATCAGTTAAGTAGTCTGTTGCTTGATATGAACTTAACTAGACTGCTAACTGAGGCTTTCGATAGTTCATCTATCTTTGAAGAGTGACTGCCAAAAGTACTTGCTCTTTGATTCGCAAGAGCAGGGCAATCACATAGTAGATGAGTAACAGTCTCATCTCCTTCTAGACATCTACTACAGATAGGGTTGTTAAACAATCCCATTCTGTATAGATTAAACTTTAGGGCACAGTGTCCTGTAATGAATCCTGTTGCCCATGCAAGTCTTCTTCTACTAAGACCGTGCAAGTATTTTGCCCGGCTGTTATCCAGGTCTGTAATGAACAACTTGGAATGTCTGCAACCCTCAATGGAGTTCCAGTAGTTCTTGTGTTCTGCTTGAGCCCAGCAGTTAATAGCCTATTTCACTGGTCTGTAGGACACTCCCAGTACAGGCTCCGGACCAAAAAATGGAATTTCACTGCCAATCTTGGCTGCTTCATCTGCTTTCTCATTGCCCGGTATACCTATGTGTCCTGGCACCCACATAAGTTGAACCTTATTGTGTTCAGCCAGTGTCATTAAGGATTCCCGGCATTCTGAGACGAGCTTTGATTTTATTGATGGTGATTCAAGTGCTTTAAGAGCAGCTTGACTGTCTGAGAGGATAAGAACACTTCTATTCTTATATCTCCTTTTAATGCTTTCCATGACACTAGCTAGGATTGCATAAACCTCAGCCTGGAAAGCTGTAGCTAAGGTACCAAGACTATAAGAAATCTTGGTACCATTACCGTAAAGCCCAGCCCCCATTCCCGATTTGGTTCTAGAACCATCAGTATACCAGATTGGGCCTTTGTTATTATGAGGTTTTACCAGTCTTTCCCATTCACTCCGCTGTGGATAGGATACCGTAAATTCCAAATCAAACTTGAATCTTGTTTCAAGAATGTCAGTCCCCATGTTGAGTATCTATTGTACATTCTTATCCCAAGGAAGCTTGAGATGATTAATATGTCCAGTATTAGACACTTTGGTTTGACGACAAATACGGTGATACGCGATCATGGCTTCTGCCTTCATCCATATGTGGAGAGGTGTGAACCCAATCAGCATCTCCATTGCCGCAGTTGGAGTAGTTTTGAAGGCTCCCATAATTGAAATGCAGAAGGTCCTCTGTAATTTACAGAGTTCCTTTCTGCACACCTTTAAATCAACTCTAGACCACCACATCAGTGCGGCATAAGAGAATATAGGTCTCACCATGGCAGTGTATATCCAATACACTATGCTAGGTTTCAGACCCCATGTCTTACCAAGCATACCTCTACATGTCCAAAAGACTCTGTAGGCTTTGGTAATCCACAATTCCATGTGATGTTTCCAAGTTAATTTCTTGTCTAGAACAAGCCTATTTAACTTGTGTTGAATAGGGCACTACTTCACCAAAGAGAGAGAGTCTGATTAAATCAGGCCCCCTTCTCCTGGTGAAGGGTACCACTACTGTTTTGCTTGGATTAACAGTTAGATTATTCATCTTGCACCAAGCTTCCACTTTCTTAAGCGCCATTTGTAGCACTTGAGAAACTGTGTGAGGAAATTTACCTGTTATGATTATTGCAATATCATCTGCAAAACCAACTGTGAAGTAAGTAAAGTAACACTAGGTTAAATTATGAATTGAGTCGGTTAGTTATACAATACATCACTTACTAAAATAGTTTAGCGGGACATGTTTTGAAAGCTGCCACTTTCACCATCAACCGAATGCTCACTGCAGGTGGAAGAGGTTGAGATGGTGGTGGTGTCCTCTGATGGGGATTCGATGAATCGTTTGCTGAGGTTGTCTCCGGAGGGTATTTCAAAATTGAATATTTTATGTTGATGTTTCAAAATCAGTATGTTTTCCCAAGTTGCAAGTTTTCTGTTGTCTGTTATTTCCTTGATTAATTTTGGTTCTGAGTTTACCTTGTGATGCTCTGGCCAAAAATGTGTTGCCACTGCGGATCTGTCTTCCTGTCTATATTTTATGTTTCTGAAGTGTTCCTTTGGCTAGGGTCTCCATAATACTTTTAGTTTTTCCTATTTAGATTTTTTCACATTGATTATAATTTATTCTGTATATTTCTGATTTGCTCTTTTTGGGTATGGTGTCTTTGAATTTTGAATTTAGTAAGCTTTGGATATTCTTTGAAGATTTTCTTAAATTTTTCATGAATTCTTGGAAGGTATGTAAATTTTGTATATGTGACTGCTACTTTTTCCATGGAAACTGTGCTGGTATTTTTAATTCTTTTTCATCATTTTTCTTTTGCTATCTATTTCTCTAGGATATTTTGTTTGAAACCATTGGTCTCTGCAACTCTTAGGATATGTTGTTTTTCTCTGGTACATTCCTCATTATCCATTGGTATGTTGATCAATATCTGTACAGGGCTGTTGAATATGGCATATTGGTGTGTTTTTGGATTGAAACTATTGCATTTTATGTAATTGTCAACATGTGTAGGTTTCCTGTATGTGCCAAAGCTGATTGAAGAATATACTGGAGAAAAACAACATATCCTAAGAGTCACAGAGACCAATGGCTGCAACCAAAATATCATAGAGGAACAGATAGTGAAAGAAAAATGATGAAAAAGGATTAAAAATACTAGCAGTTTCCATGGAAAAAGCAGCAGTCACATATACAAAATTTACATACATTTCAAGAATCCATGAAAAATGTAAGAAAATCTTCAAAGAACATAATATAATATAGCTCCTAAGAACAACTACTCAATCCAACACCTACTAAATTCAAAGACACCATACCCAAAAAGAACAAATCAGAAATATACAGAATAAATTGTAACCAGTGTGAAAAATTCTACATAGGAAAAACTAAAAGAAGTCTGGAGACCCTAGCAAAAGAACACTTCAGAAACATAAAATATAGACAGGAAGACAGATCCACAGTGGCAACACATTTTTGGCAAGGGCATCACAAGATAAACTCAGAACCAAAATTAATCAAGGAAATAACAGGCAACAGAAAACTTGCAACTTGGGAAAGCATACTGATATTGAAACATTGACATAAAGTATTCAATTTTGAAATACCCTCCAGAGACAACCTCATCAAACAATTCATCGAATCCCCATCAGAGTACACCACCACCACCTCAACCTCTTCCAACAGCAGTGAGCATTTGGTTGATGATGAAAGCAGCAGCTTTCAAAACATGTCCCGCTAAATTATTTTAGTAAGTGATGTATTGTGTTAACTAACGGACTCAATTCATAATTTAATATATTAACTACATCACTGTAAACAGCTTCCATGTCTAAGAATAGAGAGCACACAGGGTTGTTTTTATTCAGAGGATGAATTATTTTGAAATGATATAGTGGATTGGTTTTTATTATGTAATTTAGTATTATGTATATAACTGTCAAAATTCATATTTATTACTTGACATCAGGATCTTGTAATCAACAGGAAAAAGCCTTATATTATTGTTTGTTCATTAATTATATTAAAAATGTTTGTATGTATATATACTTTATTCATGTTCTACACTATTGTATTACTCTATTGCTTAACATTGGCAAAGTCAATATTTCTGTATTGAAATCAAATGGTGAATAGATTTGTATGAAATGATGTATAAAATATGTAAGTACCAGGATGATGACATATGTAATATGATGGTGTTCCCTTATGTCTAGAGGTAATAAAACAAAGTAATATCAAGATTAATTGTTCTGTGAAATGTCTATTAATGCCATAGTGTTCAACCTGTGTACAAGTGATTTAATTCATGAAATACTACATTTAAAGATAAAGAAAACTATTGTGAACAAAAAGTGCTTAGACTGGTATATATCTTTGCCAGTAAAGCAGAAGAACTGTATTTCAGTTGCATCCTGCATTAAATTTCAACATTAAAAGTTCTGTAGAAAGTGTTTGAAATTGAATAATATTTAACTTCCTAGAAAGCACAAATAAAAAGAAAAAAGAACTAATTTCTAAATAGGTATAGTCATCTAATTAACTTCAGGAAAATTCAGAACTTCTTGTACATGCAGCATTTAATACATTACTTAATTCTTTATCTCATATGTATTTTGTTTTTCTTCAGCATAAAAGAGGAGTAGAGTGAGCTTATCACGCTTGCAGAAATACACAAGTTAAATTATAAAAACATTGCCTAAGATTTATGTGGCCATTTTATTGACTTTAGGAAAATGCAGAGATACTTGTATATTCTCCATTTAATAAATTACTGAATCTTTATCTGATACTGTGGTTTCTTTTTCTTCAGCATAAAACAGGAGTGGAGAGATGCTAGCATGTTTGCAGATATGCTTCTGCAGCAGAGTAAGTGGTCCCGCACCATATACAGCTATCAGAAAGCTGTTATGTTGTCAATGCTGGGTGACAAGCTGTCTCATGATGAGAAATGCGAGATTGAAACTCTCATGAGGTATAGGAATAATATATACATAGATTACTAATAAAAATGCTATAAGTGCATGAAGTATGAGTGTTTTAATATTTTAATTCTTTTTTATACAACATAAATGCCTGAATTTTTATTTTTATAGAGCAAGAAATATTAATAAAATAATATTTTATAGTTGTTCTTTCACATTACCTGTGTTAGTCTAAGGTGGAAAACTGAATCAAATTTGAAAATTCCATTGCCATGGTATGACACAAACCACAGGTTTTAATTTCTATGCTGGTGCTTTACTACTGAGTTTGCTGTGACAAGCCACCCAAGCATGCATTCTCTCATCTGAGTCACTTTATCTGGTATACCTCCGAAATGCTCTCAGCAACACAATAGCTAAGAGATGGAATATTTTTATGGGTAGATGAACTTCTGTGATTAAAATCTGGATCATAGTATAGGATTTTTCAAACCTGGTTGAACTTTTCAATAAGTAAAATGAACTTATTAAACCTATTAGATGTTTTCGTCTCCTCAAATATAAATAAAATTGTTGATATAATTTCATGATTTCTCAGGGATGCTCCACAGTGGAAACAAAGAATTGCTGGCAAGTCTTTGCCTATGGAGAAGTTTGTGGTAAAAAAGAGTGAGCGCTTTTTTGCTCAAAAACGAATGTTGGTATTACCAGCAATAGAACTGTTGTATGCTTGGAATTTATTTAAAGTATTGGGTAGAAAACTGGAACTGATAGAAGGTGTTTACAACCTCATTGAGAAGACAAGAACAGACCTAGAAGCACAGAAAAGTAAGATTAAAAAAATTCTTAATACTTTCTTTTTCAATATCATTTCAGCTACTTACATTTTTAGATTAAAATATTTTGTTGGTAAACTTTGAAATGTGACACATTTTTTTATATTTTCAGGTGTCATTTTGTGTAAATCATATACTTACACTGTAATGTTACATTTAGCAACCTGGATAAATATGCAATATAAGATTTAAACCCTTAGTAGATAGAAATTGTTTTATTACTTTTTATGCAGCTAAAGACAAGATAAACAATTGAGAACAATTTATATATAAATGCTTAGAATTCAACAATGTTTGCGAACTTTTGGTTTAAGCATCCATATTGCCATTCCTAATGAAAACATTTGACAATTTTGTTAGGCCCATACCCCACATCCAATGTATACCACTTTAAAACAATTATTCAGAGATACAGTTTAGACTGGGGTTGTTAAGGTAGGCAATGTATTGAGAGGTTAAGATAAATAGTTCTATGGCATGAATAAATGCCTGTTTTAGCTAGTCAATATCCTTGCCTCAGCTATACTGAGCATTGTTCTGTTACTTTAATATGTAGCCATGTTTATATCTATCTCAGCTCAGGCAAAAACCCTCAAGGTAGGCTCAAAGAGTGCCTAAGTATGAGCTCTGATGAAGCATAAACATTTTTTAAATGGCACTTCTTCTGAGAAGAGCAACTGCAAACATACTTACCAACTTCTTTGTTGTATTATACTTTATTATAGCATGCCTAACAAAGGAGGGGGTATTCAACTCATCTAGTTTCCAAAAATGAAGTCCATATGCTGATGTTCCTTTATGCAGAATTTATTTATCACTCTGGGGTTGAAGTTGATCATACTTGTAACAAGTTTTTTCTCAATACACAGCATGGCCAGAGAGGTGAAGAGATCCTGACACATGATGTTCCTCAGGAAGGTATTTATCCTCCTTAAAAGTGAAAAATAGCATTCAGGTTTCAGAGTTGATATTGGAATTGTCAAAGTATTTTCAAAACCGTTGTCACTTCAATAAAATCTTTTTGCAAATTATTTTTCAATATTAATTGGAAGAGTGGAAGCATACTTGTATTAGTCTAAAAACTAGATTCTTGTATAGAATGCTGAGTTCTTTTCAGAGGCTTGATTTTGTCAAGATCCCTATATCAATCACTGACTATACTAAGTTCTCAGGCGGGAACAATTTCAGCAAACAATTCAAAGTTTTCTGGGTCTAGTAGTGTTTTAGGCTCCACATGTTTCATGGATTCTAAGCAGCTGTAGATCTTCAACTATATACATTCACACACTTCTCTAGCAATTAATTTCCCTGCAATGTCCTTTTGGAAGTTGGACATTGCAAGTTTCAGCCTGAAATGCTACATTATGCATTTTACTTCAAGGATTTCAGTTGCTTTGGTGATGGAATGGACCACAGTTTTTACCTTCACTCCATTCCTTTGCCTTGCCTGTAGCAAGGTATATAGCGCTCTTTTATCTTGATTTGTATGTCCTCTGTGTTGCCACTCATTACAGATGCACCATTACAAGTCTGAGTGGTTATTTTGCAGTGATCTTCCTTGAATCCACTGTTTCAGAATGCAATTGGCAATAGAACTAGTGGCTTGGTCTGCAGCCCCAAATCATTTATGTATGGAACCAATCCTTCCATATTTATAAATTAAGCCAGCTGAATTTTTTCAGCTATACCTGTAGTTTCATCTGGCATAAAAGAAGCATAATGTTGACCTCCATTTCCTTTCCAATTTCCTTGTCCATTACACTTCCAACATAAAGTTCATAAAGTTCAGAAGTTCATTCTGTATGGACTTTTATAGCCCTTTGAATACTTTGTTGCTTTCAGGGGTTCTTTCACAGCACAGTCCAGACATGTTTATTTGATTCATAAGTCCTAGAAACCCACCAAGATCATTGGACAGTTTGGTCTTATTGTGTCCATGCAAAGCAAGCTCAAATGCTACACAGAATTTGATACAGTCCACTTCCCTAAATAATATGTAGAATTCTTCTACTTGTTCATTATGTTTTTGCAGTAATTTTTGTTAAGCTTTACATAGTTGCATTTAGTATGTATAGCTCCAAATACTGAGAGGTCAAAATACTTCTTCAATAGGCTTTTGCTGTTTGAATGCTTTTCATGTAATTATCAGGATGCCCTAAGCTGCATTGCAATATTTATAGCTCCAAGTATTGAGAGGCCAAAAGAGTTCTTCATTAGGCTTTTGCTGTTCAAATGCTTTTTGTATAACTATTAATATGTCATAGGTCTTTAATGCTCATCACAGATCATGAATCACGACTTACAAACAGGAGACAGAAAGCAGAAGAGTGCAGATCCAATCATTGTTGTTATAAAATTGACTCTTAAATTTCTATGTCTATGTCTTCCTATTGCTTTCTATTCAATTTTCAAATCAGGAGCTTGGTCACCCTTAAGCTTTTACCATTCTTTTAATGCTCATCTTGAAATAGGAGGCTTCACCAGTCCATCAACAACATTCATTATTAACCGGTTGAAAGCTCCTTACCTATGAGTGAAACATATACTGAGTGAAATTGGATTAAAACAAATAACACATCATACTTGAAGAAAACAATTAATAGTACATCACACTTGAAGAAGAAAAACAGATAAGTAAAATACTGAATGGCACCAGTATAGCAGAATACTAACTGAATATGAGTCACATGCATCAGTTGAAGTTTGGCCTTACAGTACATTTGCAGAAATGTCATACCAACACTGCTAATTTATAAGCAGTCATCTCAATGATCTAATTTAAATGTATACTGAAAATAATGCTATATAGTATGAATTAGTTTAAGGCTTTAGTTAACTCTTACAACCAAAATATTATGTATTAGCTTAATTAATTTCAATGGAAAAAACAATGTAAATTCTGGGACTGTATGTTTTGACAGTATTGTTTCATGTGTTAGCAAAGCATTTATAAGGGAAGAATTCACTTTCACATAGGAAGACATGATCCATTTCTTTTCCGTTATGATCCAGAAATGAAGCAACAATCCTCACAATGGAAGAGTCCATAAATCCATGTTTCATCACCAGTAATAACTTTCTCCATAAACTGTGGGTCATTTCAAAGCTGTTCTTTAAGATCTGTGCAGGCAATCACACAGCTTTACTTTTGTTCATTTGAAAGGAGGCAGAGCACAAACTCTGTGGCAATTATTCTCATGTCCAAATCGTCTTTTAGAAAGCCTTGAACACTTCCAAAGGAGAATCCTAATGAATAATAAATTTCTCTTATTCCATTACGCCTGTAATTTAATACTATTTCCCTCACCTGATTGATATTTTCATCAGTTTTGCTGGAAGAGGGTCACCCCAAATGGTCTGCATTCTTAACTGATGTCATACCACTTTTAAATTTTGAAAACCACTGAAATGCTTAAGTTTTGCCCATTACTTCCTCCCTGTCAGCTATTCTTAACATTTCATATGCTTTTGTTGCAGTTTTGCAGAGTTTGAAGCAAGATTTGATGTTTTTTCTTTGTTCTTCATAATCTAGTATTTTTGCTAGACAGAAAAATCTCAGCAGGTGCAAACACATATTCACCTCAGAGCTTGTATCTCTGCACTGCAGGGTTACAGAAAGTCACATGATCTCTCATTGTTATCAGGAGGGAGAGCTGCATGTACAGTCTGGGTAAGAATTAAAGACAGCTTGGCAAAATTGTTGTGAAGGCCGTTCTGGAAACTTTTTGATCATACCTTGTATATTGAAAGTTTTTATTATTTAAATAAATTATTGTAAATGTTGTTATTACAGCATTCAAAATATTAATAGATAAATTTGTGTTTAAAAGCTTCCTCATTTAAGGTTTTGAGAACACTGATGTTATCCATCGCAAATCATAGAAGGCTCTGAGCGTCCTCCATCTTAACGCCCCAAAAAGGCTAGCAAATTTCGATCCAGTGTGAAGTAAACGATGATTGTTTTTTGACATTAAGGGAACTGTACATTAGGAATTTGTACCACAGGGTCAAACAGTGAATGAGGTTATTTTTTGCTTTCTTTAAGTTCCATTTATACCTCACCTTTAACTGCATTGGTCTTATCGGTGGCCTTTCCTTTGGAACTTATTATCTATTGGCAATGGTGTTAACTCGTGTAACTCTTGTTGGGTTTTTTGCACTTTTGGTTTTTAATCATTGGATCATACACACATTCACACTCCCATTCATACTTCCAGACTCTGGGGAGGATAAGGAATAATCTTGGCTAGAGAAAAATTCCCACCCCCCAGCCGGGAATTGAACCCGGGAACCCTAGCACAACAGGTAGGTGCTCTATCGACTGAGCTATGGGGCCATCCAAATGAAGTGTTCTACAAACAAGTGTGCAAAGATTAAGGGAGAGTGTGCAATGCAAACATCCGGAAAAACTGGACTGGTAACTGGTTCCTGCATCATGACAATGTGCTTGTGCACAAAGCCCTTTTTGTCTGCCAAGTTTTGGATAAAAATAGGATGAATACTGTTCCCCTATACTCCAGATTTGGATCCAGTGGACTTCTTTCTTTTCCTCAACTTAAAATGCAGCTCCAAGGACATTGTTTTGAGGACATTGATGTTATCCATCATGAATCACAAAAGGCTCTGAACATGTTTAAAGAGGATGACTTCCAGAGGTGCAGAGCAGCAGAAAAAGTGCTGGGACAAATGTAGCAACTCTCAAGGAGACTACTTCAAGAGTGACTGTAGAATAGACAAATCAAAGTGTTGTGTTGTGTTTATGGCCTCATTTTAGAAGCTTTTTGATCACACCTCACTCATTGAGTCCAATTAGATACCCAATACATCACTTAATACCTTTTTAAAAGGATATGCTTCAGAAGTGCTTGTTGCCATCATCAACTAGCTGCTTGATTAAGTGATGTATTGTGGATCTGATCTGATTCAATATATATTCATTGATAAGAACTGCATTGCTGTATATATTTTCCAATTATAAGAAGTAACAAAAACTTTGTGTAGTATTTAAAACAGAAACTAATGCATTTAAAATCTAGGAGCAAAAACACTTCCAAAGTAGGCTTAATGCACGAGTACTGTGATGTCAACATTACAATAATTTATTTAAATAGCAACTAGTTTAAATAGGTATTTTTAAATAGTAAAGTTTTGAAATAGGAACTATTTCAAACTTAAATGCTGTGTGAAAGTTTAAAGATAAACAGACAACAGGAATTGAATCTTAAGAGAAGCATATGATTTGTTCACCAGTAAAATTTATGTGAGCTGAAACATTATTAAATTGAAAATTAATATACACTCCAACCAAAACCACTTGTAACAAGACCTCAGCACTGTTTTTTTCAGAAAACAACATAGTCATTCTAGTTAGGTTATGTATGCTAAGGGAGAGTATCATAGCTTTTATGGAATTTAGTGAAATTTAAATGTAGTTGTGTGATTGATTTAAGAAAGTTATTGCACAGCTGGTGGTTATAATGTGTTTTCAACCATGGCTTTTAAGTGCTGTGTTCTCACCTGCATGGAAAATTATAAAAATGCAGCAAAGTGTGTGTCAAAGTTCCCAAAGGATGAACATTTGAAGGAACTGTGGCTGAAAGCCATTAAAAGGAGGAACTGTTAGGCAGCCAGAAACTCAGAGCCAAGTGTGCTAATATTTGCTGTAATATTCACAATCTACATATGCATACAAAGATGGCCCAATTATTACTGTTGAAATACTCATGTTGTAGGGCAGTGTTTATACAGCTTTTTGCACTTATCACAGTTTGTAATGTATTGCTATGTATATGTGTAATTTATCAATTTTCTGTGCTTATCTTTCAGTAGTAGGTGAACTGGCTATATAAAGTTTAAACAGCTACTATGTAGATATGTAAATATGTAAAAGTCTTTGGCATTTGGTAACATATTTATAACCTAACCTAAGCTAACAAAGATTATTTCAAAGCCATGTAAATTAGTATTTCAGGAACCCCAGTTGATTTTTCAGTATGCATCTGACATTTAAAATATAAATTCTATTATATTTTTCTGATTGCATCAAATTCATTTTTAAAGGTTTTAGTAGTTTTTTAGTAATGATTATAAGGTATTTTGAAATCTAGGTCTATCTTCAAACTTGTATGCGCATTATTTGTGGAAAAAGAAATCAAATTAAGCAAACCTAATAGAATGATTAATAATAGCCAGAGCCTAACAACAAAAGTTTGACTTTCCATTATAGGTAAAAAAGGTTTTTGGTAAAGAATGATACTGTGCATAAACCCAACACCAGGAAAAATACACATCTGCATGTAACCAGTCACAGTACCTCAGTCTATCAAAAAAGTATTTAAACTCCGCCATTAAGTTATATAATAACTTTCCAGTTACATTAATACAATAAAACAAGTAAACCATTGAAATCATGTCTCAAGGCACATCTAATTAACCTCTGCTTTTACTCCATTGAAGATTTCCTTGAATATAAGAGTGAACTATGAGACATTGACTGAAAAATGTAGTTATGTAAATACCTTTTAGTGTAGTGTTATGTTTTTTATAGGTTTTTACATCACTGTTTATATCAAGACCTTAATGATTCTAAATTAGGTATAAAGAAATGTAAATACCCATTAGTGTAGCATAATGTTTATGTTTATATTATGACTTGTCCAATATTGAATGCACTTTGTAAAAAACAATTTCACTGGATCAATAGATATTATTATTATTATTATTATTATTATTATTATTATTATTATTATTATTAGAACAGGTACATTTAAATGGAAAAGTGGCTACTGTTTCATTTGGGAATTAGTTCTGGTTATTATGAATACTTATCTTCACTTCTTTGTTTACTTGTATCTCTTAAAAATTGCTATTTGATACTTAGGAATATTTTCTTTTTGCATCATGCAGCATTTAAAACTCTACATATCAAGACAGAGGCAGAATATTGTGTTAACATTTCAGTTTACTTGAAAGGAAGTATTTATTGGATGAACCATTTACTTGTTCAGTTTACCATTCCATCTACTAACAATAATATTCACTGAAACTCTTCTGCATTTTATACGCAAGCTATGGTAATAATGCCGTTGCAAAGTTCCTTGCTGCATTTACCTGTAATATACCAAATTATCTTTGCCACTTCCACAATTATTTTAGGGTTAATATATTTCTTTTGAGTTCATGATCTTTTTGAGTTAATACAGAGAAATGGGGGTACTGCAGTAGGATATGCTGATGATATTACAATTTTAATTAAAGGATCTTCTGAAAACGACGTTGAACACAAAGCAAATGAAATACTAAAAATAGTAAAACAAAAATTCATAGCTTTAGACCTGAGCATAAATACTAATAAAACAGGTTGGATGAGGTTTGAGTTTAAAAAGTGTTCAGAGAACATGAAAATTGAAATTCATGGTGAAAATATTCCTGAGACAGCTCAAACAAATTTTCTTGGGGTGGTAATTGATAAACATCTTAGCTGGAAGCAACATATAGAACGCATAACTAAAAAAATAAACAAAGGCCTATATGTAATGAGGCAGGCTAAAAGAATTATGGATAGGGAAGTCTTAAAAGATGTATATTATGCTCTTGTCTATTCTCACGTAAAATATGGGATCTCATTATGGGGAAACACAAATGCACAAATGTTTTAAAAATTTTCAAATTACAGAAGAAGGCCATTAGAATTATTGCAAATGTCGATGAAACAACCAGTTGTAGATCTTGATTTAAGAATCTGAATATTCTAACTGTTCCATGCATATATCTTTATGAAAGTATAAAATATATAATATAATAACAGAGCTATAATAAACTTTGTGGTATTTAGTAAGCTTATAGACCGGTAATTGTTAGGATTGGTTAAATCCTTCTGCTGCTTCGGAAAGTGCAGATCCTTAGCTATTTTCCAATTGTCTGGATAAAGCCCGCTATCCAGTGAAAAATTGTATATTTGAGCAAGTCTTTGTATTGCAGGAGGCGGGAGGTGTTTTAGTGTGACATTAGTGTCGTCAGGTCCAGGGCCCTTCTTGTTAGGGAGATGGTCTATTATCCACCTAACTTCCGATGCGCATGTTTTGCGTATTTTATTATGTGCGCGTGCAGTGTGAGCGTTTCGGGCAAGAAATTCAGTTCCAAGTGTAAATTGTGGGTTGCAGGGTACGGTATGTGGGGTTAATGTATTCTGAAAAGCATCAGCTAGCATTTCAGCTTTTTCCATGTCTAAGGTGGCTATGCGCTGATTAAAATATAATGGAGGTATGTTAATTGTGTCGCGCGTGAGAAATCTGGAGATGCGCCACACTGAGGCGTGGTTGGCATCTAGGCCGTCCAACGTGTTGGTCCATTGTTGGAATAGATGATCGGCAATGTTCTGACGGAGAAGTAGGTTGATTTGTTGAAATTCCTCACGGCCGAGGTGCCGTGATTTCTGCCATCTATGGCGCTTTTTATTTCGTTCGCAGGTGAGTGTTTTGATGTTTGGAGGCAGATGTTGTGCAAGGGAAGGTCTGTGTAAGGGAATGGCTACAGTGATGGCATATTGAATTGTGTCTTCCAGTGATTTTGTTTCATGTGTATAATTATTTATGTACAAAGCCCGAACGTTGGAGAGGTACCTAAGCATAATTTCACATACTCAGAATGTTTACAAAACCCATATACAGAATGTTTCTTCTCTAGGGGGGACTAAACAGAATAAACATCTTGCACAAAGTTCGAACATAAGAATTGTTAAAAAGCCTACTGCAGACTTGGCAAATTGCTACACTGATTAGGAAGAAACAAAATGTAACATATGGAATTCTGGCGCTGAGGAAACTGCATACCTATCCCACCCATGAAGCTAATGACATGATTCTTGGAAATGTGTTCAGTAGCATACATGAAAACAAATTAAGGTTCAAGAACTTCTCTGTCAGTTTCAGTTTGTACTTGTAAACTTCAAAAACCCTAAGATTCTATTTGCACTGTGTAGAAGTCATTATAGTGAAAAGTGAAAAAAGAGAGACCCCCGTCAGTACCTAAGCGAAAGGAAACAAAATTTACTCCGTACATGTGGCAAAAATAAATAAATAAATAAAGAAAGAAAGACAGAAAGAAAAGAAAACAGTGTTGGCATTTCGCACTTATGAAAAGCGGACGTCATATGAAATTGTGAACTTTAAGCTACACAACTCTGAACTAAGTCCTAAATAATAAGCGAGAAATATGAATGCCTTTGAGAAACAAAGTTATAGGATGAACAATGCCAATATACTTACAAGAAGTTCGAAGAAAAGCACCAGAATTCCTATGCTGAATTAGCTATAAAAAGTGTATTTCAGTGGTGTGCTTTATGGGTAGGTTAAATAAGCTGAACATTCCCGGCCAAGCGCTTTCCCTTATAATGCACTTCTGTGCATGTTTTCCCTTTACAACGTCTATGAACGCAACTATGTTCACGCAGCAGCATGTATGTGACAGTCACTAGAGAATGCGGCGCTTTCTAGGGCCGCGTGTTGAGCGTAAGAATGTATCCAGGAACAGCATTGAGGTGCTGGCGCTTGCGCTCTCCGTACAGAGTCATGGTGCTTGCTTATGTACGGTAGCCTAGTAGGCACTAACTGTCTGCGCTTACTTGGTTTATTTTGTACTGAGTTGCAAGTCAATTATTGCCGCGGCATTCTATGAAAGTATGTTGTAGTGAAATACTGTAACCCTATGGAACCAAACGCGTATGCAAGTGAAGACGTAGTGAGAAAACCTTTTAGTTCTCACACTTTCAACGAAAAAAAAAAAAGAAATTACAAATGTAGGCAGGCCTGTGCCAGCGATCCCTGAGTTGAAGTTCCAACATAAGGAAAAGGGAAGGGAATATTTCCACTATTTTAACACCCAACCGCATGAGAAGACCAATTGGCTAGCAGGTAGTTCTGAGCTAAATAAATTATTTTGCTGGCCAAGTTTGTTTTGCTATGGACCTAATGTATGCAACAAAGATGGCTACAGTAATTTAAATAATTTGACAAATGCTATCACAAAACACGATCACAAAATCGTTTGCGTTCATTTGTTCAGCTTGCGTGTTTTGATAATGTTCGCACAGACATTCAAATTGATATCCAGTTGAGAGCGGATGTTGCACGCCACAACGAAGTAGTAAAAAGAAATAGAGATGTTTTGAAACCATTAATTGACGCACCTTGCTTCTTAGCAGTGTAAGAATTGTCCTTCAGAGGACATGATGAAAGAGAGGATTCCCTTAACAAAGGCAATTATGCAGAACTACTGAATTTGTTAGGTGTTTATGGCGTTACCTTACGACAGCACTTAGAATCGGCAACAGCATTCAAGGGCACTTCCAACAAAATCCGAAATGATCTCATTACTGCTATAAGTGCCATACTGATAAAATCCATTAAAAATGAAATTTCTCGGTGTGAGTTTGTTGCTATCATTTTAAATGAAACATCAGATGTCAGTAATAAATAGAGCTCTCTACTACTCTTCGATATGTTCATGATCAAACCGCAGATATAAAACGTTCATCTCCTTTGTTGATGTAAGTGCAGACAGATCTGCTAATGGTCTCTTCGATCATGCAGAGGACATAATAAACTTACATGGCATCAGAGACTAATTGGTTGCCAAGACATATGATGGCGCGGCAGTCATGGCTGGCGAATTAAATGGTCTAAGAAGGAAAGTAAAAGAAAATATGTACTCCAAAACTCTGTTCATTGCTTCAGCTATGTACTAATTCTAGTGCTATCACAATCAGTTATGAACTTAAAGAGTGTCGCATTTTCTTTCAAATTCTGACTGGGCTAAGTTCATTTTTCTCGAAATCTACTAAACTTGCAAATGCTCTTAGTGAATACTCCAAGAATAAACTTCCTCGGAATGCACCCACACGATGAATTTCACTTCCAGAACCGCAATGCAGTGAAAGAAAATCGCGAGCTAGTAATGACATTTTTTAAAAAGTGTTCTTAACAACTCTTCGGACTGGGAAAATGAAACTGTTGCCCTGGCTCGTGGATACTTGTGTTTTTTTCTCTCAGATTCTGAAACTGTATTTTTCCTACAGGTGTGTTTTCTAAAATTTATACATATACTGATGTTCTATACAACATATTACAGAGAGAACATTTGGTTATTCTTTACTGTTTAGACAAAGTTAATGGCACCAAACAGTTCATTTTAAATTAAAGAGATTAATTAGATGCATTGTGGTCTGTCATTAGCAAAGAGGATAAAGACGTTGAAGGTGTGCCAAGAAAAAGAGAATACCAGGAAAATAATGTTGTCAAATACAGAAGGTTGTATTTTGAAATAATTGACAATATCACAACTCAAATTGCACATTGATCCTCTTCTGCACTTGAAAGCCTGAAGGCAAAGCAAAATGCAAATTTTATGTAATCCGTCTGAAAAATGAATTGACAGTGTTGTATTCAATGGAAGAGTTTAAAGGTAAATTCCCTCATGAGCTGGTAAAACACCTTAAATGAAGTCACCTACATACAGCATTTCTTGAATTGTATAAACTGGCTTTACTAGTTTTGACAATACCAGGTACTTCTGCTTCAGTCGAAAGATCATTTTTGTCCCTTAAACGGATTAAGTCCTTTCAAAGATCAACTCAAGGACAAGAAAGATTAAGTAGTCTGGCTTTGATGACCATTGACAGATCAAAATTACAATAATCAAGAAATTGTTCTGCATTCTACGGTGATGTTAATGAGGAGTTCTGCTGCAAGGAGCGGAGAAAGGAGTTTAATTTCAAGTAGATCAGGTATTAATTATGTTCTAGTACAGTTATATATTTAAAGAAATGTGCATGAAATATTGCAATAGCAGCATGGCTATTTAAATATAGTTAATGCAAGTTTATAAAATTGTAGAGCCTACCTCAACTCAGAAGGTACTGCACGCCACTGGTGTATTTGTCTCTTTTGTATGTTATTTTTTAATATATGTTTTTCATACTACACACTGCGTTAGCTACAATCATAATTTATTCTGCTTCTAAATAAGAAAAAGCAAATAAAAGCAAGGGCTGTAAAATTACATGACGTATCAAAATAATTTAGCAGCAAAATTCTGTATAGTGCAATAATAGCCAGAAATCAGATGATTCACTCGTTTAAAAATTTAGAGAAGATTAACAACATTATAATTACTGTGATGGATAGGACACCAACATAAATTGCATAAAGGGGTTTACTGTGCAAATGGTAGAATGTGTCAGTGCATCGGTGCTTTGAGAAACTGAAAGTTGTATTAGTCTTGTATTGATTAGCCAATAAAATATACAACCAAGCTTAAAATTAATTAGTTGTATATATATACCACGTGAGACAGCTGCCCCTAGGTATTCGTATCTATGCAACCCGCAGGTTTTTAGTCTAGTGTGAAAACATCGACCCTTTTAGCAAACAAACTATTATTGTAGCTATGCTCTTCTATTCGGTACTATACGCAACTAGCATTAATGATTAAAGGCCTGAATGGGAACCAAGGAGCTGCAAAAAGCCTTTAAAAAGGCGGCTCTTCATGGATATAATGCTTACAAGGAGATAGAGGAGTTTTCTCCCAAATAACGACAGAGTGTGAACGACAGATTTAGCTGAGTGAGTTAACTGCTGGAATATGGTGAAGCAAAGGTTAGCTTCAGAGGTTCGATTCTAATACAAGCCTCAAGTGTTGTGATTCTTTTTTATTTCTTTCTCCTTGTGTTTATTTTCTGTATTTTGGTATACTAATTTATTTATTTTGGTTATTTGCTCTCCTGTGAGCCAAATACACAACAATTACAAGCAGATAATTGTGTATCATGTTTACCGTAATAATCTGTATCGTATCTGTGTTGTAAACCGTGTTACGTAGTTAGCTTTCATTCCCTTGGGCGCATATCGACGATATTAAATATAACAGGTTTTGTTACATGTTTAAACCTTATGTTTCACTTCTTCTATTGACAAAGGAGTTGTAAATCTGCTAACTTCGCGGGTAAATAGAATAATAAATTGTTAAAGAGCGTGGATTTCATCAAGAAAGTAAATGTTCAAAATGACGACCACCTTCATCAATGCGCATTTGTGTACGTTGCCGGAGAGACCTTCTTGCATGCTGTAACATGCGCGGTGTAATCTGCCTGCATTCTTCACGTATGAGTGTGCCCTTATTTGATTTGGGCTTTACGGTGGAAAACATGATTATTCTATTTTGTACACACTTATAATGTTATCAAAAATGTTATTTGTATCATAATATCAAATTATAAGCCCAAAGAGATAAAATCAAAGGTAATAATATTTAGAACTTAATCCGACCTGAAATGACACAGTGTTAAAGGAGCCATAATAATACCATTCGTCTAATGTTACCTTGCGAGCTTAGGTTCCTATACGAATTAGTAATCGCAGAAGTAGACCCCACCTCGAATCTTTACACGCTTTTTGCAGCGTTATACAGTGTTTTGAGCTCGGTTTGGTAGTTTTAATTCAAACAAATAAACTGCATCAGTCATTACAGTTACTGTATGAACTGAAATATGCCATAGCTTGTGACAGAAGAGAAATTATCTACCTAATACTTACCATTTTTGACAAGGCTGTACAATATTCACTAACGGCTTAAATCCAATTGGTCGCACTACTTAGATATGCCATTTTGTTTTCAAATGGTTTTGTCACCGATTCATGTGATAGGCTGTTCCTTCAGGGGCGTTTTCAAAGGGGTACATGAATGTACGCTAAAGAATAAAAGTTTGTAAAATCAGCTAAAAGTGCTTTTGTAGCTCCCAGTGTCAGGGTGGGATGTTTTTGGAATCGACATACATGGCGATCGCATCCTGTCCCGTAAAACACTTATGCACCAAGTTATCTGTCCTACCTCTATAAAGTGTTATGCAAATCAGCCATTAGAAGGCATTCAAGAAAGGCGTAAGTCAAATATGCCACTTAGCACGTTGCATAAATTCAAAAATAAATAGGTGCAGCTGACTCACCTGGTATATATATATATATATATATATATATTATCTGTAACGCTATATAAAAATTAGATTGCTGAAAACACAAGCAAAGGTTGCTTTTGCTCCAAAATCCCTGAACATTGTAACAATGCTTATAAACTTTCAATTAAATCCATCGTCAAATCATATTTCAATAACAATGCAGAATAAATAACATTTATGCTATTGATATAAAACCTTCGAAATCCAATGGAATTAAACACTGCACATACATGTACTTCTGAAAACTACCTAGCGGTGTAAATTCCCTGTAAAGAATGTAGGATACTTAAGACAATTTAACCGACAGGGATGGCTCAGGCGGTATCGTCTATGGCGCTCATTCGGGAGGTCGTGGGTTCGATTCCCGTGGCCGACCTTTCTCACCTATAGGTTTTGTCGAGAGTTTCCCCGGGTCGCTAGGCGAATGCTGGGAAGGTTCATTACATCCCCCGAATTCCCTCTCCCTCCATTTTACCTCCATTCTCATTTCACTTCACCTTTCATCTGGTTGGTCTGTTTCAGGGTTGAAATTGTCGGCGGAAAACTCGACGTTACATGACAGGGGAAAAGGATGCTGCATGTAAAACTTCGTCCCCGGAATGGGGGTGGTCTCCGAATCCCGGCCCCCCAGTGGAATGTGAAAACCTGCGGGGGCGGAGGGTAGCCGGTTGCACCAGCTGCCATCCGGGGAGTTTCAATCTGTAAAAGGTAGGGACCCTGCCCTTGCCCTGTGGTGCCTCCTGGTCCGGCCGCCCTCCGTCTCCTCTCACCTCACTCCACCCTCCCGGGGTACCCCATCAGGGGCTTAGGCACAAAAGATCTTGTAGGTCGAGGTGCTAAGTCCCCCTCCGCACCCAGCCCTATTCCTACTCCTAAGATTATTTAACACTCACAAAACTATATACATCACCATATTCAAATAGCTACTGGTAGTAAACTTAGAACATTCATATGCCCTATATTGTAACCGGTATCACACGTTCCTGGCCGTTTTCATGATTATTATTCACTTAAATTATTATTATTGTTATTATTATTATTATTATTATTATTATTATTATTATTATTATTATTATTATTATTATTCATTTGATGATTATTTCACATTATTCACTTAAAAAGCACGTAAGTAGCGCATATCAGGTAAAGCATATTGCGGGAAAAAATACCACCTTGTATACGGAGATGGGATCGAGCCGCATCCTTAACTAAAAGAAGTAGGAACCGGTGCCTCAACCAACTGTGGCGTAGGGCCTATCGGTTCCATCAATGGGACAAGGACGGGGACATAGAAGGTTTCCAGAGGAAGAGCTACGCTTGGCAGAGAAGGGTGCTGAGTATAGCAGTGGAAAAGGGTGGCAAGTTTTTGGCGTGTAACTCTGATTCCAAATTTACTTTATTTATCTACAGTATGACTCTATACTACAACAAACATGTCGGCAATATTTAGTTAGCTAAAGTTCTACTCTTCGTTACCACAAACCTCAACCAATAATAAGGCTGCAACAGACAAGTTTACCTGGAGTACAAGGAAGTTTGGGCTTTCCATGTTCCGCCGGTCTTGCGGCGTAGCTGAAGATTAAAAGACTGAATTTAGCAAATTGTGTTAATACGTGTCTAGCAGAGAGACCGCCGTCAAAAATCTCTATGCTCAAGGAGTATGCTGGCTAGTACTTAAAGCATACTCTGACTTTATAGTACTAGTACTTTAGCCAGCACTGACGTTTTCGGATGTCAGCATGATTTTGCACATTTCATTCACGTGCGGAAAGTTTTTTCAATAATCGGAAAACGTTCTTTAAAAGTGACGCCACACTTACGTGCTTACAAGGTGTGATCAAAAAGTTTCCGGAATGGCTTCACAACAATGCTGACGCTGAGATTTCTTTAATTCTTACCCAGACTGTACATGCAGCTTTCCTTCCCGATAAAAATGAGAGGTCACGTGATTTCCTGTGACCATGCAGTGACGAAGTAAACACTCTGAAGTGAACATATGTTTTGCATGTGCTGCGATTTTTCCGCGTAGCAAAAATGTCAGATTACGAAGAACAAAGAACGAACATCAAATTTTGCTTTAAACTCGGTAAAACTGCAAGAGCAGCCTATGAAATGTTAAGAACAGCTTATGGGGAGGAAGTTATGGGCAAAACTCAAGCATTTGAGTGGTTTTCGAAATTTAAAAGTGGTGTGACAGTTAAAGATGCAGATCGTTCGGGGCGATCCTGTTCCAGCAAAACTGATGAAAATATCAATTAGGTGAGGGAAATGGTCTTAAATGATAGCCGCATTACAATAAGAGAACTTTCTGACTCATTAGGACTCTCCTTTGGAAGTGTTCAAAGAATTTTGAAAGACAATTTGGACATGAAAAGAATTGCCGCCAAGTTCGTGCCTCGCCTGCTTTCAAATGACCAAAAGGAAAGCCGTGTGATTGCCTGCACAGATCTTAAAGAACAGCTACAAAATGACCCACAGTTTATGAAGAAAATTATTACTGGTGATGAAACATGGATTCATGGGTACGATCTAGAAACGAAGCAACAATCTTCACAATGGAAGAGTCCTTCATCTCTACACCCGAAAAAGGCCAGACAAGTTCGATCCAAAGTGAAGTCAATGATGATTGTGTTTTTTGACATTAAAGGCATTGTACATAAGCAATTTGTGCCACAGGATCAAACAGTGAGTCAAGTGTTCTACAAACAAGTGCTGCAAAGATTAAGGGAGAATGTGCGACGCAAACGGCCGGAGAAATGGAGGGGTGGTGACTGGTTCCTGCATGACAATGCGCCCGCGCACAAAGCCCTTTCTGTTCGCCAATTTTTGGATAAAAATAGAATGAATACTGTTCCCCATCCCGTCAGTTCTCTCCAGTTCTCTTCCCGCGACTTAAAATGCGGCTCCGAGGACACCGTTTTGAGGGCATTGATGTCAACCATCGCGAATCGCAGAAGGCTCTGAACATGTTGAAAGAAGAGGACTTCCAGAGGTGCTTCCAGCAGTGGCAGAAGCGTTGGGACAAGTGTATCAACTCCCAAGGAGACTACTTCGAGGGTGACAGTGAAGATTAGACAAAACAAACTGTTGTGCAATATTTATGACGTCATTCCAGAAACTTTTTTATCCCACCTCGTACATACGCATCCGGGAAATGACTCACCAGAATTTCTAAAGCCAATTTTATCGTTCCTCCTAAAGTTTGTTCTGCATATTCTAGCCTTATATTGTATGTGATGGGATGCCATATGAACAATCGACCATCCTCATAGCAACAGAAACAACCGTTTCGTCTGAAACTATTACCACATGATATGCAATATAGAGAAGAGTGAAACCAAGGTGAGTACCGCAGTGCTTTTCCATCATATGAAATTTCTTTGCCACTCTTTGATGGAGAATGCCTACCTTATTAAGTCTTCAACTTACAATAATTTAATGAAAAATTAATTGTAATTCTCTTAAAATTCTTGTAGCCATATGATATTGATTTTGCTTGTTATATGTTAATATGGATTCATCTCCTTTCCTGACGTCTTTTTTAACTGGCCTGGATTTGGCTGTGTTTTCAATCCCCATTTTCCGAACTCCTAAAAACATTTACCTATACAAATGCCCTATGACACCGTTCTTACTATTTACAACATTTTCAGTTTCCTCAATTATGTGCCCATCTTGCCACATGCCAATTATGTAGCAATGCTTGATGTCTGATATATATGACATTCGACAAAAGTGTAGATATGGCTGACAAACACAGTGCTGCTACCAAAGTCTCCATTTCTTTAATCAAACTCTCTGCCCCTTAAATGCCTTTACGGGTATAGAAACGGAACGCTAAGGACCACAGCAGTTAAAGAGCGTCCATAAATAAAACTCAATTTATTTAACCACATCCCCATATCTAATGTTCAAGTAGGAGTGGATGGGCGGAACAGTGAGAGGGGTACGTCATATGATGTAAGATTGCAAGCTCTTTTTAAAGTCTCTGTATGTACTGTAGTTCCACAGAAGGCAATGTCATCATAAATTATTTGTAAATCCCTGTTTACATGTGAAGAAAACTGAATATTATTAGCAGCAACAATTGTATTTAAGAATAGCATATCAAAGTATATTTTATTTGTGCAAATAGCTAAGGAAAATATATTGAAACTACACAATGACGACGTATGTAAGTGTTGTGTTCGTAGCAAGAAACTTTCTACCATCATAATTTAAAGTGAGTATTTAGCCTACAGACCATAGATAAGAATTCTCAGCCGGAGATATCATTCGAGGAAGGAGTTTTCAGTTTGTGATTCAGAGGCATCACCAAGCCTTAGACGACTCCAACACTATTACTCAGCATTGACTTCCTTTAAGCGGGGAACACACTTGTATCTTTGTAAAGAAAAGTTTACAAAGCTGATAGCAAGATAAAATGTATTGATCGTCACAATTCGAAATTTGGAATCCCATCTCTTAGAGGACTTCGCCGCGGAGCAGGCAAGATGGCAACACCCCGAGCAGATAGTCTTTTGGATGAACTGCTGATGTTCTGAACTGCAAGTGAGATTCTGCCCCTCAAGAGGAAGTACTGGCGTACCCTTCTTCAAAATTGACGTCCATCTTCATGGTCTTACTATAAAGCATCATCTCCTCCAACATAAAATCCAAAGAAGTGCTCGAACATATACAGAATCTAACTTTATATTTGATATTAAGTGCAGTTAAAACTAAACCGGTCATATTGCTGCAAAGTCTAACAGCCAACTATCCAATTATATTAGAACTAGAAATTCAAACATTATTTACTTAGGCAAAATCGATGAGAGTACCAAATTCTGAAAAATTGAATAAATATGAACTTTGTAAACATACGCTAAGAATCCAAAATGGGTGTATACAAGAAGAGGTGAAACTGAAAGAAATACTAGGAAGAACAAAAAAATAAATAAGACTTTCTGCAATTAATAATCAGAATGGCTAAGTAGCTATGCAACGGCACATTCTCTTTCATATATGCCATCACGGCAGTTTCAGGCGGCATTCTACTGGTCTTCACAGGTGCAGTATGTACAGTGGGCTTCAAATGTTTTCCGATGGACCAAGGGGTGTAGAGGAAGAGGGGGAAGAAATGTGTTATCGACTAGTCATGCCTGGCTATAGCCAGCAATTGCCGGTATCGTCTCAAAGGTCACATTTACTTCTGTATATGCTCGTATAATTCAGCGACCTGACTCTAGGTTAAAGAAGACGAAAGCAAACACTTTTCTCTTTACTAGATCTATTCAAGCGAAATAAATTAACATTTTCTTTGCATAATACGTTATTTAAAAATAAAATGTTACACTCTTTATGCGGGTGCTACACAAGTTAAAGATTCAGTAACTTTCTTGGGAAACAAAGTTCGCATATGTATACCTTGTTTTTAACGTTTGTTGCTAGTAATAAATAATAATAATAATAATAATAATAATAATAATAATAATAATAATAATAATAGTTTCATAGTTATCACCAATAGAACGTTCTACGCGTACTCGAAACAGAGGGTATTTATTATATTGAATATAAGTAAGTTTTGCTTTTTAATTGTCATAGATATTGATCACAACGTTTAACGTTAAGTATGTAGTTCTATACAGTTAGCACATTCAGTTCTGATAATAATTTTTTTAAAATATGAAAGCAAAAGTAATATTCATGTCAAACTGTTGAAGCAGTTTGGGCACAATTAAGTGCAACATTAACTTTTCTACAAAGTGAGATATATTTTGCGTTTGTTACTGAAAAACGAATAAAGATTGTTTTATTTGAAACATAATTCCCCTTACACACACATACTCACAAGAGAAAGGAAGAAAAACCGTGCCAGCCGCATAATGGACGTACAGTAAAAACACCTATGTAGGTATTGTATCCAAAAGGAGAAAATGTTAATAGATACGAGGAAAGAACGTTTAGCGCAAAGTAAGCAGTTTCTACATAGCTGTTTTATTCAGTTAGAATAACATATAAGCTAAATTTTCAAAATGGTGACCCGAAAGTGTTAATGCAGACAGGTTGATCTGCTTTTGTTGCAATTGGTTCATTTGAAAGCACTCTATTCTGAAAATTAAATTACTTTCAAGTTACAAATCTGAAGATGCCCCCCCCCCCCAAGGAAAAGATTTTGTATCACGATTCACGTTTAGAATTCTTAAAATGCTTCTCTTCCGTGGTCTGGAATGGAATGGGATGTCTAACGGAGAGGACTCGACCCCGATCCAGTGAATGAGGATATTGTGCTTGTGCCCCTCGAGGGGGCGCTCCCGGGAGGGAGGGACGAGGTGAGAGACGCCGAGACACCGGGCGGCCGGAACCAGGAGTGACGGCACAGCAATGACAAGGTTCCTAAAGTTTCCAGATTGAGACGCCCTGAAAGTGGGGCAGGCAAACCGGGGACCCCAACCCACACAGAGGGTCCAACGCCCCCCCCAAGAAGCGGTCCGTATACCCTGGCAACCAGCCGAAGATCGAGAGACGGATAACGTTCCACAAGAGCATTCTTTTTCTCTGCCGTGCCGCACCGGAATACCATCGCTAACACTTCCAACCCTGAAACAGACCTAACGGGGCTAAGGATGAATGAAATGAGGAATGGAACGATATTCGGGGGCTGAGAGAAATCATATCAGCATTCGCCTGACGACCCGGGAAAACTCTCGAAAAAAAACATTTGGTCAGATTGGGCGGTCGCCGGGAAGCAAACAAGGGATCTCCCGAATGTGAGTCGTACGCGTTACCGCGGCGCCACCTGAACGTAAACTGGAAGATTCGTAGTTCAAATCTGGGCTATGACATTTAATTTTTCAATCTGATTCTGTCTTTCCAACCTTGTCCTACACATGGCTTGAGTGAAAGAGTCTTCTTATTAATTGAGATGAACTGTCATTACAAACTTCGTTGTAAGTATAAAAAGAATGCAGTAGCTCAAACGATAGTCAGATTTTTATGTGGTGTCTTTGAAACTCCACGCTCTTTGCATTACCACAAGAACAAATTAACGTGTTGCATTCACATAACTTTCTCTTCTCACCATTCTACAAATTCTTTTTTCTAAATGTCATTTTCTGTCTACTTCTTATAATTCAGATAAACTTGCAAATCACATTTAGCCCATCTCTGTGGTGTGGGGGTCTGCCTCGCATTCAAGAGGTCCCGAGTTCAAATCTCGGTTAAAGTGAAATACCTGGGTAAAGTTTTTTTCCAGGGTTTCCTCTTATCCTGAGAAGATGAATGCTAGATTATAATTTCTAGGGACCTCGGGTCCATTTGAGCATCATTTTAGCCATTTCGTTCATTCACCGTCCGTAATGGCCTACGTGGTTAAAGGACTTTAATTAAATACCAAAAGAAACGTTCACATTTACACATTTCGTTGCGATATACGTAAAGCGATAGTCGCATTTTCAAAAAGCAGGTCACTACGTGATGCTTTGAAATTCCATGCTGGTTGTATGACCACGACAAAAACAAAACGAATAGCAACTTCTCAGTTACAAAAAGTATTCAATCCAATAACAAAAAATATCTGGGAAATAGTTAATCTCATAAAATATATGTATAACAGACTGCGTGCTTTAACGGGGTCTGAATTTCTTCAACTTTGTCCAATCTTTTAGAGTTTACCAATTATACAAATGTCATTCAGAATGAAGAAGACTTGAGAGGCTAACTGAAGAAGACTTCTCAGTAAGTTCAAAATATCTATTTCATTTGTCATGAAAATATTTTAAACAGAGAGTATTTTAATCAAAATCATTACAGCCATTTTTAAGAAAATAAATTTCGAAAATTTTTCCATGTAAAGGGTTGTTCAGGATGGGGAGATTTTCTTGAAAATCCTTGTCGCATCTTTATAAGATGCTGAACTTAAATATCTAGTTTGTCATTTAATCGACTTTTCGCTTTGGAATTATGTTGTTCACAGATACGCAGGCATATGGAGCCTTTGCTATAACATATGATGTGTTGCATTCACATGACTTTGTCTACTCAGTCTTCTACAAACGATTCTTACAAAGCTTATTTTGCATCTATGTCATGTTAATATCGAACCACCTTCATCACTTATTTTCACAATTCGTTGTAGATATAACCAGAACATATTAAGCTAAAGCGATAACCAAATCCCTCAAACCTGATCGCTATGTGATAGCTTTGGATTGGTTGGCTACGGAGGGGACTCGGCACTGATCCACATAGTGGATATTGTGCCTACACCCCACAAGGGGGCGTCTCCGGGAGCAAGGATGAGGCGAGACAAAACACCGGGCGTCAGCAACCAGGAATGGCAGGATCCCTAAGTTTTCAGATAGAGACTCCCCGTCAGACGGACAGGCAGACCGGGGACCCTACCCAGCACAGAGGGGTTCCAACGCCCCTCAAGGAATTTAGGATATTCCCGACAGCCAGCCGAAAGCCGAGGGACGGAGAAATCCACAAAAAGCATCCTTTTCCCCTGCCACACTGCACCGAAACACCATCGCCGACATTTCCAACCCTGAAAGAGACCAACGGATGATAGATGAAGGGAAATGAGAATGGAGATGGAATGGAGGTTCAGGAAATTTGGGGATGTGAGAATCCTTCCCAGCATTCGCCTGGCGACCCGGGAAAACTCCTCGAAAAAACCCATGGATCAGGAAGGTCGGCCAGAGGAATTGAAACCACGACCTCCCGAATACGAGCCACAGACGTGATAGCTTTGAAATTCGGTTCTCTTTGTATGAACACGAGAAAGAAACAAAGAAAGAAAGAACGAAAGAAAGAAAGAAAGAACGAAAGAAAGAAAGAAAAACACTAGCTATTTGCAGTTGACAGAAGTATAAAGTATTTGAAAACTCAAACTAATAACAAAGAAAATTTCAGAATAGGTAAAATATAAAGCTTTTTGACATAAAATAAAAATGTTATTTGATATTAATTTTGTGCTTTAACAAGACCTACAGTTGTTGTGCAGTAAGATTTTGTCTCTCTCTTACGATTTACTAATTATCAAAAGTCATTGACAATAAAGACTAATTTACAGACTATTCCTAGAAAATAAAAGATATATGTTCCATTTATCATGAAAATAGCTTAAACATATGTATTTCAATCAAAATTCTTACAGCCATTTTTGAAAGAATAAAAAATTTCGAAAAGTATCTAACGTAAAGCGTAGTTTGGAGTGGGAGATTTTCTTTAAAATGTCAATGTCGCATTCTTGGAAGAAGTTGAACTTAAACACTAAGTTCGGTTTCTAACCAACCTTTTGCTTTTGAGTCTTGCTGTTCGTGGACACACACACATACACACACACACACACAAACACACACTTGGACCATAAAAATAAATTCATTGGATTCAGGGGGTCACAAATGTGGTTTCTCGTGAAATTACGGCAATGGATTTTTATGTGGAACACAATACTTTCTCTACTTACTGTAGCTACTTAGTAGAGAAAATAAAAATGCATACTTTGCATTCAGGGGTCTCAAATGTGTATTTTATTTCCGTTAAATCTCGTTATTCAAATTTTGGGTGGAACGCAATAATTTCTCTGCTTACTGTAACTACGTAGTAGAGAAAGTAAAAATGCTTACTTTGGATTCAGGGGCCTCAAAACGCGTATTTCCGTTGAATCTCGTTAATAAATTTTTTGGTGGAATACGATACTTTCTCTACTTACTGTAACTACGTGGTAGAGAAAGTAAAAATGCTTTCACCTATATTTCCGTTGAATCTCGTTATTCAATTTTTTGGTGGAACACGATACTTTCTCTACTTACCGTAACTACGTAGTAGAGAAAGTAAAAATGCTTACTTCGGATTCAGGGGTCTCAAAACGTGTATTTCCGTTGAATGTCGTTATTCAATTTTTTGGTGGAACACGATACTTTCTCTACTTACTGTAACTACGTAGTAGAGAAAGTAAGAATGCTTTCTTTGGAGTCAGGGAGTCTCAAAACGTGTGTTTCCGTTGAGTCTCCATTTTCAGTTTCTGGGTGAGTAGTTATAGTCCCGGATTAGCCAATTGGATTAACGATAATCCTGCCGCTAGGGGCGCTAGTGTCGCTGTTAATCCGCGGATTAAGGTGGATTAAGAGCGACGGCGGTACGTTTGAAAAGCGCCATGAGCGGAAGGATTATCGCTATCGCCATTGGTTAATCCGGGACGAGATAAAAGAATTGAGGATTAGGGAAAGATGAACGAAAAACAGGAAGTGACGTGGAGGGTTTTGATTGGCAAAAATAAGACGAAATGTGATTGGTTGGTTAATTCGGGTGGAAGATGAAGGAAGGAAGATAAAAGAGTATGGAGGACACGTGATGGAGAGGAGCGGAGCGGCGAGGTGTTGTCTGTGTGGAGGTCGGGACTGAAAGAGGGTAAAGATGGCGAACGAGGGATAAAAAGTATAACAGAAAGTGACGTGTGAAGTTGTGATTGGTGGGAATAAGAAGTGTTATTGGTGGAAAGGAACAAATGAAAGTTGTTGATTGGTAAGAATAAGAGAGATTATGATTGGTGGAAAGAAAAAGGTGTGGGACTGGGGTATGTTGGAGGTGATGGGAAAGGTATAAAAAGTGGAGTATTGTGGGTGGAAAGAAGAAGAATATGGTAAAGATGATGATTGCGATAGTGATAGCGTTGGTGGTAGTAGGAGTTGCTGGCGCAGAGAGGAGTTGTGTTAGTTTTGGGAGGTGTGGGTTCGAGTTGAATGTTGAGACGGGACATTTGGAAAATGTGACAAGATGTGAAAAGGATTACGAATTGTTGTCAAACTGTACGTGCACATACCGGAAGGGGAGTGGGTGTAGGTTTGGATCTGATTTTATTAACTTGGGGACACTTAAGAACGTGTATAATTGTTTAAAGCCTGTAAGCAGATGTCAGAGGGGGAAGAGATGTGGAGGGTTGATGTACGGGGGTGTAAAGATGGGGCAACTTGAATGCCCGGAGGGTTACATATTAAATTGGGGGATGTGGGTGTGAGGAAGGTGGGACGGGTGTGGATGACAGGTGTAAATTTTACAAAAGCCTGTGGGTATGTATGCTAGCGACAACACTTCGATTCTGGTGGAGATGGTGGCTTGTAGTTTGTTGGTGGACACGGTAGATTTGCCGGAGGGTTTGGAATTGGAATGGAAGTTGACGCCGAAGGAGAGTGAGCTTATGATGGCTTATAGCGTTGTAAATGAGATGAATTCCTATTTTTCTGAAAATTTTCTATATATATTTGGGGGATGTGGAAAATGGGGTGAGTGGGAGTTGAATGTAGGTGGAGGGAGGACAATGAGTGGGAGGGTGAAGCGTGCGTCTAGATGGGGTGCGGAGGGGACTTTGAAAATAAATTCGGAATGTAATGGTGGGGATGCGGGGAGGGTGTCGGTGACGAGCATACGAAAAGCAGCATCCGAGAGGTGTAAAAAAGGGGTGAATGTGATAAAGCAAAAATGAGAAAGAATGCGATAGGAAGGTGAAGGAAGGAAACAGGGTGATTGGTGGGTTGAGCAAAGAAAAAGAAGAATGTGAAAGAAGGGTGGGAGGAATGCAGGGATTGGTGGAAAGAATGAAAAGGGAATTGGAAGAGAAAAAGCAGAATGTGACGAAGCAGGAGGAGTTAGTGAATAGAATAAAGGGAAATGTAGGTAAAATGTATGTGGAATTTAAGGCATTGAAGCAAATGATTGGAAAATTGGAAAACGCATGTGCAGGTGGAGGAGAGGGGGAGGAGGAAGTTGCCAATTATGAGGAAACGTACGACGAAGACCCAATACCGGTGGAGGAGGGAAAAGAAGTGGTGGAGGAGGAGGAGGAAGTTGAGGAATTAGGATTTGAGGCGAAATAAAAAAGGAAAAGGAAGCTTCAATAGAATACATGAATTATACAACAACAACGAGCGTGATACAACTTAACGCAATAATATGGCAATACGTTTTTGGCATAGGTTTTTTGCATTAATTTTATATAATGGATTGCGAAAATGGAAGTTTCTATTTGTATTTATGACAACTATGAAAATACAAGGAGAAGGAAAGGAGCCCTGTCTAGGTAAAACGATTTAGGCGAAATGAAAATAAGCACACAAACAAACAGGCTTCATGGTGATATATATTTCAACTGAAAATGTGCAGTGCAAACAAAATAAACATGAAACAAACAAATTCCACACAATGACAAAATTGAAAATGTATATATTTTAACACAAAAGTGTGCAGTGCAAAAGAAAATAAAAAATTAAATAGGCACACACACATTAAATAGTAGCGTATAAAAAATTTAACAAACAAAATCCACACAATGACTAAATTGAAAATGTATATGTATTTTAACACAAAAGTGTGCAGTGCAAAAGAAAATAAAAATTAAATAGGCACACACATTAAATAGTAGCGTGTAGCGTATAAAAAATTTAACAAAGAAATTACACACAATGACAATAAAATTGAAAATGGAAGAAATACACACGAAAGAATTAGTTTAAAATATTCATGTATATAAATTGTGTATTAAAAATACAAATGGAATACATTGAAATGCAAGTATATTGTTTACAAAGCCCATAAAATGGAAGTAATAGTAATAAACAAAAGCACTGGATACACGTTTAGGGGACATAACCGTCACATCTAGGGCAACTAGATAGACAGCTTGTAATGTAAATGTTTGTGAACAATTTGAATATTATTAATAAAACAAGCCCGACGTGATTGGCATTCCAGGCAAGTTGGTGTGTATACACTTGAGTTTTGGTGTGCATTATGCCAGACGATAAAAACACTATAAAGTTTTAGTACAGTTTCTAACACTTTTTGATCATACCGCTTGATAAGGCACAAATTGCACGTTTTTTTTTTGTTAGGGCAATGCATGCTGAATGCTAGCACACAACAAAAGTATCAAAAGAAATGACGCACTTGGGTAGGTCTGCAATTGCAGGTGAATGTGTGTAAATGTCGGTAAGGAACACTAATATTATTTAACAAGTACATACGGTATGCTTGGCAAAATAAGCACGCTGGTTGGTACACGGTGCTGTTAAAGAGCTAGAAGGTCCAGAAACCACGAGCTTTCACCAGTGTCGATGAAATGATTTAATAGTTCATCGTTTGTGGAAAAAGGCAATCGGTTGATAACCCACTCTCGGGGTTCTATGGATGTGCTTTGTGCACGGAATGGGCAGCAGGACATGGCATTTGATATGCAAAATGAAAGACACACAAAAAAGCAATAAAAAACACTGCACACGTTAAAAATACATATCACTATGTATTTCAGCGACGAGATCGCTTCATCCTCGGCTCCGACGTGGAGGCGGCGTTGCGGCGGTCTTCAAAGCCCGCCGAACCTCCTCCGTGACCGGCACCAGGAACGGGATGGCCAGGTCCTGACGCCTGTCGCGGCTGTCGACCTCGGGCAGGGCTGCGAGGAGATGGTCGAACCCGTCCGGTTCACAACCCTGTGAACAGCACCACCCGCTGCTGTGTTGAAGCAGCACGGACCCCGGCGACCACGTCGGAAACAGGTTCCGTTTCACAGGAGCTCTGCAGAACCTGCTGGGCGGGCAGGTTAGCAACCGCACTAAGGAAGAGGGTGGTGGTGTGATGTCGATGTATGCAGGGTTGAGGAGAGGAGAAGATGGGAAAATGGTGTGTTGGGTGACGATGGGGGTAAATGTGGGTGGTTGGGGTGCAGGAGGAGAGAGGGGTATGACTTCAACGGTGGAGGGTGAGGGAGTTAGAGGTGGAGGTGGCTAGGAAAGGGAATGTGGAGTGAAAAGGCTACCATGCTCGGAAGGAGAGAAGGGAAGGACGACAACGGAGGAGGAGGAGGAGGGAGTGAGGGTATGGGCGGAAATGTCCTGAAGGGACACGGGTTCGAAATCTGGAAAGAAGGAGGATAAATTGGAAACGGGGGAAAAAGCCTTTGGGGTGGAGGTGTACCGTGGGGGAGGAGAGAGTTCGGGGACAGAAGAGGAAGGTGAAAAAGAAATGTTTGGAGGTTGGCAGTGCTGGCTGTAAAAGGTGGAAGGTGAATGCAGAAAAATGTAGGAGTAGGAGGAAAAGGAGGGAGCAGAAACTGGGGAATAACACAATGAGGAAGGTAAAGCGAAGTGCGGAGGCGTAGCACCTGCGGCGTCTATGTACGCCTCCGTGAACACCCCACTGTCGGTGGAGGTGATCGAGAAAGAAGAGGGCGGTAAGACTTCCGCCACGGAAGACGAAGAAGAAGATGAAGAGTCCTGGTCGCCGGCAGATGGCAGCTCCGCCACGGAAGACGAAGAAGAAGATGAAGAGTCCTGCGCGCCGGTAGATGGTAGCTCCGCCACGGAAGACGAAGAAGAAGATGAAGAGTGCTGGTCGCCGGCAGATGGCAGCAGCGCCCACTGCGACTGGAGGTGTGCAAATGTCGCGTGAAAACTCGGCAGCTGCTGCTGCTGGTCCTCAAGCTGTTGCTGCTGCGGCTGGTGCTGAAGCACGGGGAGATCGACGAGCTGTTGCTGCTGCGTCTGCTCTGCGTCCAGCGGATGGTTCCTGACCACCGTGTAGACTTTGCCAGTTGAAGGTGACGTATAAAACTGTTGCTGCATTGCGACGCGCTTAAATCCGTAGCAAGACTAAGTGAGAAGACGGGAAGCCTGGCACGCTGTTTTAAAAGGACTGGTAATCAGCAGTCGATGTGCGTCACAATATGGCCGCCGCGAATAAAGAGCTGAAAACTGCGCGATAACTTGAAAAATGACCGTGTGAACGGGTGCTGATGAAGCAGCCGATGTGCGTCACAATATGGCCGCCGCTATTAAAGATCTGCAAACTGCGCGATAACTTGAAAAATGACCGTGTGAACGGGTGCTGATGAAGCAGCCGATGTGCGTCACAATATGGCCGCCGCTATTAAAGAGCTGCAAACTGCGCGATAACTTGAAAAATGACCGTGTGAACGGGTGCTGATGAAGCAGTCGATGTGCGACACAATATGGCCGCCGCGATTAAAGAGCTGCAAACTGCGCGATTACTTGAAAAATGACCGTGTTAACGGGTGCTGATGAAGCAGCCGATGTGCGTCACAATATGGCCGCCGCGATTAAAGAGCTGCAAACTGCGCGATAACTTTAAAAATGGCCGTGCGAACGGATGCTCATTAGCGAGAAAATCTTTTAAATGTGGTTTTATGGTCGATGGTAGGGAAAAGTGCAGCGGTGGATGGATGGTGTGACCGGAAGTGCACCGGAAATGGCTGCGATTACAACTTGGCAAGTTGCGGCGAGATAAGGCGCCAGGATTTTTAATGAGGCATTTAACTCGACGCGGTAAGCGAACTTATAAAAACCCAGTGCCAAGAGCAGCCGGCCGAAGTGAGAAACAGGAGCGATAGTGGATTTTGCTGTAAAATCGTGCTATTTGACGTGATATAAGTTTTAGAGCAATACGCGCACATGTGCGGGTGTCTTCATTGATCGGTATTGACCATTGCCCTAGTGATAGCAGAACATACGCCGCAGCAGTTGTTCCCAGAGTGTTAAAGCCGAGAAAAATAGTTTAAAATAAAAACAAAATAGCAGCAGCACTTTGCAGGTAAAGAGCGATCGGTGCATTCGGACGATAAGATGGAGCCGCAACCCGGGGGAAGTCGCGATGACACCTTGCAGCCTACGTTCGAAATTATACGGCACAAGCAGAGAATGCTGCCAAGGCTTTTTTCCGGCTTTACAGAGTAGCAAATTACCGTAAACCCGGTCACCAGAGATGTTAACCCGGAGCAATGGGTATCGCATTTGTTTAACGATATTCTAAACTTTGCGAAAGAGAACCTGTTAGAAAACGAACCCGGATATTTAGGCATATCCATAACAGACGAAAAGGAGGCGTCTAAAGCCTTCAATATAAGCGTAAGGCGCGTAGAGCAATTGAATGTGGATGTCATTGTTCGAAGCATCGACAAAGTAATGCAAAGTAACCAACAATTCTTGCTAAGCGGTCCTCATCATGTAACGTTTGTGTGGACCAAGGAGGTCTCGGGTTCGTGCCACCAGCCTTGCGATGCCTGTAGGGACAATAAAGGCATTGTCGAAATAGCCAACAAAGACAACTTGTGTTTAGCAAGAGCCATTGTTGTAGTTAAAGCCAAAGTGGATCGCGACGTCAACTATAAAACGATGACGCGCTCCGACTATCTGCAAAAATCGAAGGCCGTAGCCTTGTGTGCGAGCATCGGTCAAGGCCACGACAGCTGTACGATAGATGACGTCAGACGCTTTGACGCTGCGTTAAAGGGCTACGCTGTGACGGTGTTTGGTGATCATTAGGGGAAGCACGTGCTGTACGCGTCGGATAAGAAATGCGATAAATACATCGACGTCATGTTCCACTCCGGGCACTTTAGTGCTATTGTGAACATTCACAAGTGCTTTAAATGCAAATGGAATTGCCGCCAGTGTCATTATCCCTCGGCACACAAAAAAGAATTTCATAGGTGCGACGCCAGGTATGCTAAATGCCATCAGCAGTGCGATGCGCGATTTGACGCCTACATACGCTGCGCCGAGTGCAACAGAGATTTTAAGGGACCGACATGCTTTGCAAACCACGCAAAGAAAGGCGTTTTCTACCCAAAGGCGCTGTCGGTGTGCGATGTAGAAAAGGTGTGCACGTCTTGCAATACGCTCGTGAATGCGAGGTACAGAAAAACCGCGCACGAGTGCAGAGAAAAGTACTGCAATCATTGCAAGACACACGTAAATTCTAACCACATGTGCTATATGCAGCCGTATGCCACAAAGAACAAAAGAAACCGGTACGTGTTTATGTTTGTCGACTTTGAATGCACGCAAAACATTCCATATACCGGCAAAAAGGACACATACGAGCATGTACCTAACTTGTGCGTGTTGTACCAAGCCTGTCCGCTCTGCATCGACGAACGCCACAAGACGGCATACTGTACCGAATGTGGTTGCAAAGAATGGGTGTTTATGGACGAGCCCATGAAGCAGCTTTTCGAGCACATCGCGCAGGCGAGGTTCGAAGCCTGGAACGTCTACGTCGTGGCGCATAACCTCAGAGCTTACGACGGGCAGTTTTTATTAAAGTACATGGTGGAGCACTTAAACTGTGCGCCGGAGCTCATCATGAACGGGAGCAAGATCTACAGGATGAGGTACGGTGACGTCACATTACTAGACTCGCTCAACTTCATACCCATGCCACTCTCCCGCTTTTCCAAGACCTTCGGATTGAAGGAATGCAAAGGTTATTTCCCGTACCTGTTTAACACGAAGGAAAACGAGCAGTACGTGGGTTCGATTCCCGACAAAAGGCATTACTGTCCGGAGGGCATGTCGGCGGAGGGGCGGAAAGCCTTCGAGCAGTGGCACGAAGAAAAGGCGTCCTCCTGGTACGTCTTCGACATGAGGGTGGAAATGGTGACGTATTGCAAGATGGACGTATTTCTACTCAGTCAGAAGAGGGAATTCAGAAGGGAATTCTTGGACGAGAACGGAATAGACCCGTTCAGAGAATGCGTCACCATCGTTCAGGCGTGCATGTGCGTGTATAGAAAGCGCTTCATGCCGCTTAAAAAAATTGCCCTCTTGCCAGCGGGCGGGTATTGACTAGCGGACCGGCAGTCTCGCGCCGCATGCATATGGCTAACTTGGCTAGAGATGCAAAACCGCATCGTCATCCAGCACGCCATGCGAGGACGCGAAGTTAAAATCGTGGGGCACAAGGTGGACGGGTACAGATAGGCTGAAAAAACCGCGTACTTTTTCCACGGCTGCTTTTACCACGGCTGCAGGCGGTGCTTTCACAATCGCCATGCGGCGATATACAACTCGGGACACGAAACCATGACCTCCAGGTTAGAGAGCACCGAGAAGGTCACGGCCAAGATCAAGGCCGCCGGCTACGCCGTGGTGGAAATGTGGGAGTGCGAGTTCAACGCCGCGATGAAGGCCAACCAGGACCTCGCGCGCCACGCAAGGGACTTTGCGGTACCCGAACCCCTGAACCCCAGAGACGGCTTCTACGGAGGTCGCACCAACTGCACCAAGACGTACTGCGAGACGAAGGGGGATAGCAAGATCTACTACTACGACGTATGCAGCCTGTACCCGTACGTGAACAAGGCGAAGCCCTACCCCGCGGGCCACACCAAGATCCACGTGGATCGATTCCCGCGCTTGAAAGACGTGGGGGGCGGGTTGGTGAAGTGCGAGGTTCTGCCGCCGCAACACCTGTACCACCCGGTGCTACCGGCGCGCATTGGCGGCAAGCTCATGTTCCCGCTATGCCGCGCTTGTGCGGAGGCGGAGAACCAAGACGAGTGCCACCACGGAGAGCGCGAGAGGGCGTTTTCGGGTACCTGGGTGACCGACGAGATGAAGGTCGCCCTGGAGGAGGGGTACGGCCTCCTCCAGGTCCACGAGATCTGGGAGTACGACGTGGTGCGGCACGAACCGACCACCGGAGCCAAGGGTCTCTTCGAGGACTACGTGAATCAGTTCTTGAAGATCAAGACCGAAGCCTCCGGCTGGCCCTCGGATTGCGACGACCCTACCGCAAAGCAGCAGTACGTGGAGCAATTCTTCGAGCACGAAGGCGTCGCTCTGGATTCCCAGGCCGTCGCCACCAACCCCGGCAGGCGGGAGCTGACCAAGCTGATGATCAACAGCTTCTGGGGCAAACTGGGGCAGAGGGACAACCTCCCCACGTGCGAGCTGGTGGACGGGTACGACCGCCTCCTGGAGCTGCTCAACGACCCGGGCGTGGAAGTGCAGACCTACCTGCCCGTCACCGACCGGATCATCTACGCGATGTGGAGGTACTACGAGCAGTGCCGCAAGGTCAACCCCACCGCCAACGCCGTCCTGGCGGCCTACACCACGGCTCACGCGCGTCTGGTGCTCTAATCCTACCTCAAGAGGCTGGGAGAACGGGTCTGCTACTTCGACACCGATTCCGTTGTCGCCGCCGCTCCGGGTGACTGGACGCCGTCCGTTGGACGCCTCCTGGGGAACATGACGGACGAGCTGGAGAAGTACGGGCGGGGCTCCTACATCGCCCGGTTCGCCTCCGCGGGGCCCAAGAGCTACTGCATGGAGATCGTTTGCCCCGAGACGGGCAAGACCTTCTCGGTGTGCAAGGTGAAGGGGATCACGCTTAATTCGGGCAACCTGGAGCTGGTGAACGCCGAGGTGATTCGCGACGTGGTGCTGAGGGAGAACGACCGTGCGGTGAACCTGGCGGGCACGCAGATTTCGCGGAAACCGTCTTGGACGGTCGTCACCGAACCCAGCTCGAAGACGTTTAGGATGGTGGTCAATAAGCGCGTTCTCGCCGGCGATCACGATTCCTATCCCTACGGGTTCAAGAGGAACGCATAAATGAGACGTCTAGAGCCGGCCAAAGTCATTTCGAACCGGGCGCCCTTGAGGAGACGCTGCCCGGTCCCCGTGACCTGGGGCGATTCGAGTTTCCCAGCACGATGCTCGTGGCTGGGGCCGTCGCGTTGCGGCAAGTCGACCTTCGTGAAAAACCTGTTACGCCACGCGCACCGGATGTTCGACGTGCGCCCCAGATGGGTGCTGTGGTGCCACCCGCCGGAGGATTCGCCGAGCCTCGAAACCTCGGCTCTGCTTTGCGAGACCCACGCGGGCATACCCGAACTTGCTTCGGTGGGCGAGAACGACCTGGTCGTCCTCGACGATCTGATGCTGGAGGGGGGCGGGAAGGACGTGTCCAAATTTTTCACCAGAGACTCCCATCACAAGCGCTTCGGCATCGTCTACATCCTGCAGAACGTGTTTCCGCAGGGTCAGAAATATCGCAACATCTCTCTGAATGCAAACTACGTCGTGGTCTTCAAGAACAACCGGGACAAGATGCAGATCGAGAGACTGTGCCAGCAGATCGAACCCAGGAACTCTAGGTTTCTCTTGGAGGCCTTCGAGAAGGCCACCGAACGACCTCACGGGTATCTCGTGTTGGACTGCACTCAGTACACGCCCGCCCGATACAGGTATCGAATCGGCGCGCTGCTGGGGGAAAACCTCTCGTATTTCGTTCCCAATTGAGGCCGCCGAGAGGTCTCGGGTTCGTTTCGTTCTATATTTCTGCTTTTTTTGCGTGGCTTATCCTGGCAGGGTCATACCCAACTGAGACCGCAGCAGATCGAACCTGGGAACTCTAGGTTTCCGTCTTGTGTATCTGGTGTTGGACTGCACTCAATACACGCCCGCCCGATATAGGTATCGAACCGGCGCGTTGCCGGAGGGAAAGCGTCTATCACTTCGTACCCAACTGAGGACGCCGTTCCATTTGTCGCACCGAGAGGTCTCGGGTTCGTTTCGTTCTATACTTCTGCTTTTTTGCGCGGCTTTCCCTCGCAGGGTCTTACCCAACTGAGGCCGTTGATTTTAAATAAAAAGTACCGCTTTGAGAGCGATCGTCATTATGGCGCAAGCATGGCTAGAGGTAGGTTAAGGCTTGCGACGCTGACTAGTCCTCGCATAGCTAGACAGCACGGTAATTTGACGGCTCTGGCCAAGGCGAAGGCCCCTCTGCGCAAAACGTTGTTAAAAAATGCTGATGGCGATCTGATCAAGGCCATTTGCGAATGTATGCTCAACGTGTGCAGAGGTCACGTGCAACTTCCCGCAAAGTGCTTGGGTCGCCTAAAGAAGCACAAGGCTTCTTGGAGGAAGTTGACGGATAAACGGGTTCCTCTGAAGAAGAAGATGAAGAGCATCTTGGTTCAAAAAGGAGGTTTTTTGCCGGCATTTCTCCTACCCGTCTTGGCTTCGCTTGGCGGTGCGCTAGTGTCGAAATTAACAGGATGAAGTACGGCAAGCAGATCCTCGTTGCACCGCAGCCAAAGACCGTCGATAAGCTTCACGCTATAGACCGCACCATATCCAGGTTGGCTAAAGAAATTCAAAACCTGCAGAGCGCAAAGCTCTCTGCCGACGAAAAGTGGCGGCTCGTAAAATATAAATTGCACAACTACCTCGATCTCGTGGCACAAGTCAGAAAGCCCTTTCTTGGCGAAAGCAAAAGCGACGACGACGACGACGATTACGAAGACGTGTACGAACGCGTGCCGGTGAAGCAGGAGGTCGAACCCCGAACCATAAAGGCCAACCCCCTCTCGCCTCGCAAAAAGAAGAGGGCAAACCCTGCCACTCCGAAAAAGAAATCGAAATCGCCTTCCGCGTCGTACCATTTTCGCAAACGCCTCTGCCAACCCCTGTACAAGTAAAGCATGAAGGAATGGAAGGCGCTAAGGCGATACTATGCCAAACCGGAACACTATGCCGGTTTGGGTACGGTCAAGCCCCTTCGAAAGGCCACGGGTGCGTCTAAGGCGAACATTGAGTCCTTCCTTCAAACCCAGAACAGTTACACTCTGCACAAACCGGTCAGAAAGCGGTTCCCCACCAGATATTATCACGTGACGAATATGGGCGATCTTTGGGAGGCCGATCTAAACGTCATGAACAGCGTGAGGGAACATAACAAACCTTACGTGTACATTCTGACCGTTATCGACGTATTTTCCAAATATGCTTGGGCCGTACCACTGAAATCGAAGCTGGGTACCGAGGTTGCGCAAGCGTTTCGCTCCATATTTTCCCAACGCGTCCCCAGGGTCCTCCAAACGGACAAGGGAACCGAGTTTACCAACAAGACTTTTCGCGACTTTCTGAAGAAAGTCGACGTGAAACATCACACAACCAAAAATAACGTTAAAGCCAGCGTCGTGGAGCGCTAGAACCGCACCTTAAAAACCAAGATGTGGAGGTATTTCACGCACAAAAACAGTTACAGATACCTGGAGGTCCTTCCGGCCGGGGTGGTGCGCGGTTGACCAGTGGTATATAAGTTGAAGGATCTGGCCGGAGAACCCATAGACGGCATATTTTACACCGAGGAGCTACAAAAGGTCGCACTACCTCGGAATTTTAAGATCGAACGCGGTTTACAGACCAAGGGCCGCGGGCGCAACAAGCAGATCTTGGTAAAGTGGAAGGGGTATCCGGCAAAGTTTAACTCGTGGGTTCTGGCTTCGACCATCGATTCGACATGATTAAGACGAAGCCCTTCTCCATCACTCTCGTGAGCAACGCTTTCATGGAACACTTTACCGACAACACCACGGCCAGATTTTCAAACATCTTGCCCGAGAGAATCGTTCTGCAGGGAGAATGGGAGGTCGCCCTGCAAAAGGTCAGGTATCCGGTGAAATTTTATAACCTTTCGCCAGACGATGCCCGTCTCGTGGGCACCAAGTACACCATGACGCTCCTCCCCACGCATTCCAAATTCAGCCAGGAAATGCCCCAAGGCATCGTGCACAATCCCAAAGACTTGGTGAACCTCGTCAACGCCGTTCTACTCGAACACTTGCACGTGGAAAACTTCTCCCTCTTCGACGAGCGCAAAAAGACGGTGGGCGTGAATGCCGCCGTCGCCCATCCCGAACCACTACCCGACATTCCGTTCGACGGGTTTTGTGGAAAATGTCGCGCGCGGCCTTACCGTACGCGGTCGGCGAATACGAAGCTTTGAACGATGCGCCCCACCAGAGACCCAAGCCGAAACCGAAACCGAAGCCCCCGGCTTCGGGGCAGCAGAAACCCGCGGCGACTCGTCCCGTCAGAACCGCGACATCTACCACAAAACCCAAACCAGACGTTTCAAAATCGGAGGACCCTCCGGGACCTCTACACCGCATCCACAGTTTGCTCTTAACGCTCACTATGGCAAAAATGTTGGGTTTCGAGACCTACTACGTCAACGTCATTCTCGAAAAAGCTCCTAAACACCCCGTAGATCCTTATATGGGGTTTCCTTACGAAATGTTCATCTATTGTAATCTAGTGACCCCGCAAGTCGTGGGCGACACCTTCGCCCAAGTCATTGAGAGCGCAGCCGTGGAATACGAAAGAAGTAACAACACTTACATGAGCGACGAAAAGACGTTTTTTCCCCAAAATTGGGTACCCTTGATTCAGGAAGACTTCAAGACGGTCAACATAGATTTAGGGAACGGTTACGGCGATCTCTTGCCATTCGCCGACGGATTTTCCTCTACTATAGTTCTCGCTTTTCGTCCGAAACAGGCGTAATGGACGTGCACGCCGTGACGCGGTACTACCTCAATCAGGCCGGCGGCGCGTTCGACGATCGCGATGTCATTCTCTACAGGGGCAAGCGCTACCAAAGAGGCAGCGGTCTCTTTTCAGCCCTCGGAGGACTCTTCAGAAGGTTGCTACCGTTTTTAAAGAGCGGAGCAAAAGCAGTCGGAAAGGAGGCCTTAAAGGCGGGCGCTCACGTTCTGTCCGATGTGGCTATCGCGGGAGCAGCGCCAAAGGAAGCGCTCCAACGGAGGCTCAAGGAATCCGGATACAATTTAAAGCGAAAAGCCGACGAAAAGCTCGATTCCATGCTCGGTTCCGGCGCCAGGCGCCTCAAGAGAATAAAACCGAGCAAATCCAAAAAGAGCAAGCAGTCGAAGCTGAAACGCGGTGGGCGTAAGGTGCAAGACGTATTTTCGTAATGGCAGACGCGGCCGTCCACATGAGTTCCGAACTGGACCTCTTTACAGAGGTGTCGGTTCAGATGAGCATCGAGGAGTCACGGTTCCTATACCTAAACCCTCAAAACACTTTAATGAAAAATGCCCCCATCACCTTTCATTATTCCGGAAATGCGGACGATTACCTAGACTTGACCTACGTCGTACTCGAACTCATGGTGCGCATTGTAGATGACAAAGGAGAGGCCTTAAACGCTGACGCTAACGCCACTCTGGTCAACAACGCCTTAAATTCGCTGTTTCAACAGGTGGAGGCAACCCTCAGTAACGTCATCGTCTCCATGCCGCAAGCCGGTTACCCCTATAGAACCTACCTCGAGACGCTTCTCAATTACTCCGAAGATGCCATGAACACCAAACTACAATCCACCCTCTGGAGAAAGGACACGGCAGGCATCATGGACACTTTTATCGCCAATGCGGGTTTTCAGTGGCGTCAGGGGGTTATCAAAGGGAGCAACGTCGTACAGCTCATCGGTCCTCTGTCCAACGCTCTGTTTAGACAGGATAAGCTGCTTTTGAACAACGTTAGCATGACCGTCAAGCTCACTCCCGCCTCTCCCCAGTTTTACCTGTTTTCCGACGTAGATACCTTTAAGGGTTACGCCGACATCGTGTCTGCCACGCTGCGCTTAAAAGCGGTGCGGCCCTCGCCGACCATAAAGCTCGCGCACCAGGCCGTGCTCGCAAAGGGCAACGCAAAGTACCATCTCAAGGACGTCAGCTTTCACGCTCTCAGCATCCCCAAGGAGTCCAGGGCAATGACGTTTAGCGACGTGTGCGTAGGGCAAGTTCCCAGGAGAGTGGTAGTAGCCATGGTCACCGACAAGGCCTATTCCGGCCATTTTAACTCAAATCCGTACAACTTGAAACATTTTAAAATTAACATCTTTCAGCTCTACGTTAACGGGCAACCCGTTCCCTTCCAACCTCTGCAACCCGACTTTACAAAGGGACACTATTTGCAATGCTTTCAAACCCTGCAGGACGGCCTAGGCATTCATTTCAAGGACGAGGGACACTCCATCTCCAGAGAAACCTACCCGCAAGGGTATACGATAATGGTTTTCGATCTCACTGCAGACATGAGCGCTAACGAGTCTCACATCTCGGGTCAGCACCACGGAACCGTCTCTATAAGCATCGGTTTTGCCTATAAATTGACAGAACCGGTCATACTTCTGCTGCTAGCGGAAATACATCGCACGGTCGAAACCGACGCCAACCGATCCATTTTGGTATCATGAACACCTTTCAAATTCAACGGTTTCTATCGACATGCCCCTCTACGCGCTCTCACTTTTTAGGTGTCTACCCCTGCCATAAACTACCCGCACTTCACGGCATTCGAACGCCTCCCTTGGCGCTAGTGGCTAACACCGACCCCAGCAGCAAATCCGGGCAACACTGGGTTTGCATCTTTGTGGACAAAAACTCGCATGGAGAATATTTTGACAGTTACGGCATAGGACCGCTTTCGCCCCATTTTCTCCGGTTCTTAAATTCGGTCTGCGGGACGCGCTGGTCCACCAACGCCAGAAGGCTGCAAGGTTTCGACAGCACCACTTGCGGTCATTACGTCATCGACTACCTCACCCACCGCTGCTCCGGCTTACCTAAGCATAAATTCTTCTCAAAATTTCACGTCAGCAATCACGCGCATAATGATGTCGTCATTCGCAAAACGTACAAAGACGCATGCCGCGCAAAGTGCTCTGACGCTCAGCAAACTTGTCAGCCCTTGAAGGTGAGTACGTGCGTGCGTATGTGTGTGTGTGTCACTATTCATCACATCTAACCTAATCCATCCTCTTGCACGTGCTTTCAGAACACGTTCCTGCTCATATAAAAAGCAACGTCACGGTGCCGCTCGCCTCATTCAGAGTGTGCTATGCAGCACGCGGATACAGTCATGCTGCCATGCAGCACGCCGACCAGGTAGGTTCGCACCTATGTATTAGCTTGCTTTTTTCTATCCCGTTTATCTCTATATCCCTGACATTATTATTATTGTTTTGTGTGTTCCAGTATAACCGGATTTCAAATCCCGACCACCTCAAAACCCGGGGAAAAAAGGAAACTACCCATCTTCGACTTCCAACAGCAACCCGACAGCCCTGCTCCGCCAGCACAGTTCCAACACAGTGCAGTTGTGGGTCCTCTGGCGGATATCTACTTCCTCAACCCGCAACAAACTAAATTCGTCAGTGTGGGATTCTCCCCCCATTCGGCGCACCATCTCGTCGTCACCATTGCCAAATGTGGACAGCACAACGCAGTCGTCATGAGTTCCTCGCAGTGGCACAAACTCGTCGAAGCCATCCCCATCATTCACAAACGCTTGAATGACCCACAGGGACATCTACAGGAATTTCAATTCACGACAGCGTCACCATCGTGTTTAAGTTTGTGTTCGGAAAGCTAAAGCTCGTTCTCAAATACCCGCAAGGCGTATCCGTTACGCTCAACCAACAAGAATGGCACGTGTTGCATGCCCTGCAGCGCATCATTACCGACATCATTTATCACAAAAAGAAGGAAGAGATGGACGTGCAAAATTAAATCATGGCATACCACAAGTACATGCTTCACAACCATGCCTCCAACATTCCCTTACATAACATGAATTTCACGCAGTTCACCAAGTACATACGGTGCGCTAATTTTAGAACATTCCTCGAGGTGCATCATTTCCTCAACACCCATTTCGCACTGCGCATCTCACAAAATAGTCCTTAGTGTGCATGTATTTCTACCAGCGTTCCAACCGCACCTCACCCAATCATCTCGCGCCCTTCGCTCCCGCATCATGGGTTACAGAAATTACCTGTCGGTGTACTACCATGACAGTAAGGTGTTTAAAAACTACGAGGTGGACGGTCACCCCCATAAAAATACACCTTATGCACTTCGCTTCGTCGACAGCACCTACGACGGAAAATCCGTCTCCGCCAGTGTTCACAGCTGCGAAACCAAAATTCATTTTGTGCTATCTAACATGCGCTTCAACGATATCCATTTCAAAGCAGATAAAGAAGACGCACAACATCAGTGCTTCCAATTTGTGCCCGCAAGAGGTTTATACATCGTTTTCTACGAACAGTAATACATTTCCACAGACAAAATGCAGCAAATGTTAAACGAAAACCCCATGTGCTACGGCACGTGCTTAGCGGCGCATTTGGGTCGCGAATCATCCTATATCATACCCGATCACATTCACGGCGTTTGCATGTTCAGCACCGTTCAAAACAGAGTTCTCCTCCAAGAGGAAAACCGTTAAATCAACGGACACAGTGTTTTTCCTGCGGATGTTGTGCAAAAATCGCTAAGGGCTTCCGGCGGATGTAGTGAACCTCCAACGAACTTTTCCCACACCAGTGCTTCCGCCGGATGTGGTAAATCTCCAACGAACTTTTCCCCCACCAGTGCTTCCCCCTGATGTGGTAAATCTCCAACGAACTTTTCCCCCACCAGTGATTTCCTGCTTCCGGCAGTTGTGTTATATTTATGCACGCGCATTCTTTTCCCCTTCATTCGGTGCTAGCCAGCCGTGGGGGAATGCCAGGACCGACGTGTAAAGACTTCCACTGCTCGTTTTGCTTTCACCAAACGTGCAGCTGCGAACTTAGGCACCGTCTCACCCGCCTGTGCACGCAGTGTCAACTCGGTTTCTACGAAGACCTCGATCAACTCAACAAGCAAATTCAACAATTCCTTCGAAGGTACTCCGCTAGAAACACCACATGAACTGCTTCATCGTGCTCTTTCGGTATCTCGATAACGGACGAAGAATCCACCTGCTACTGCCCAGGGAACGCCAAGTGCTGCTGCAGAACGGCATATACATCTTTGAACGTTATCTCCCAAGCGACGTCGACCTTGTGTGGAACAAACTTCCCAGAGAAGCACAGGTAGCTTGCGCACCTTATCGCAGGTGTAAACAACACTACAACCTTCCTCATCAAACCACTCATATAGACTGCCCTTCCCCGTTTATCAAAAACTGCCACCTGTGCCGTCATAATGTCACAGGACGCCCTTAAAGAGCTAGAAGAACTTTCCCGCAGCGCCGACACTCTCAGCGTATCTACGCTTGAACAGCACGTACCGTATCGTGTCGTCGGCGTCAAAACACTCGACACCGTTCACGGTACAAAGCTCGTCGCCAAACTCGACAAAGACACAGAAGTTTTCCTACCAACAAGATTTGCAAGAGCCTCTCCAGAACTCATCAGCAAATTCAACTCTACCTCATTCTGCATCATATACGCAGGCGAGGAAAAACTACGCAGCGGTTTCAAACGTCACATCGTCACGTTCTCCCCATATAACCCTAAATAATGTCCGACGAAACCTATCCCGTCCCCGTGGGGAACAATCTTAACCTACAACTCATTCTCAACGCAGCATCACCTATCCGTATCCTCTGCATCTCCAACTCCTATTTCCGCAACAGCAGAGTTATCACCATCACACTCGACGTCCAAGGGGCTCACGCCGTCCACGTCAAATGCGTACCTACCAAAGTGCACCAGCATCAACAAGACGCACTATGCATCATATACCTCGGCAACAGCAACATTCCTGCTCTAACCAACAAAGTCACATCCACAGGATGCTTCTCAACAGCCATTACAACGAATTTTCCATCCCCATCTATATACCAACCTTCACCGAGTTCGTCAACGAAAGTTTCTCTCACCTGCTCCTCACCTGCATCACCAAACCTATCCACCAATTTACCGTCGATAGCAGCAGCAGCAGCGATGACGAGGACTCAAAGTGCACCACGTACTTTAAAATCATTGTTGTGCGCGAAATCTGTGTGTCCTAGTGCCTCAACAAACTATGAATTTTAATGTGCTTTTTTCTCCTAGTATTTCTTATATTGTTCATTTATTGTATTCATATGTTAATCTCCTGTAATCAAATAATCCATTATGTTATTCTCAAACTATGTATTCATATGTTAAGCAAATAATACATCATGTTAATCTCAACTATGTATTCATATGTTTATCCAATGTACTGTATTCAAATTATAAATAAAGAAAACAGTCCCGGATTAGCCAATTGCGATAACGATAATCCTTCCGCTCATGGCGCTTTTCAAACTTACCGCCGTCGCTCTTAATCCACCTTAATCCGCGGATTAACAGCGACACTAGCGCCCCTAGTGGCAGGATTATCGTTAATCCAATTGGCTAATCCGGGACTATAACTACTTGGGTGGAATACAATACTTGCTCTACTTACTGCAAACTACGTAGTAGAGAAAATAAAAATGCTTTCTTTAGATCTAGAGATTCTCAAAACGTGTATATCCGGTGAATCTTGTTATTAAATTTTTGGGTGGAGCACAATACTTGTTCTACTTACTGTAACTACGGAGTAGAGAAAGTAAAAACGCTTGGTTTGGTTTAAGGTAGTCTGAAAACGAGTATTTCCGTTCCGGGTATTAATCTCATTATTCCATTTTTGGGTGGAATACAATATTTGCTCTATTTACTGTAACTATGTAGTAGAGAAAGTAAAAATGCTTTCTTTGGATTCAGGGGGCCCTCAAAACGTGTATTTCCGGTGAATCTCTTTATTGAATTTTTGGGTGGAATACAATACTTTCTCTACCCCCTGTAGCCTATGTAGTAGTGAAGTTAATGATGCTTTCTTTGGATTCAGGGGTCTCAAAGCGTGTATTTCCGGTGAAACTGTTTATTGAATTTTTAGATGGAATACAATACTTGCTCTACTTACTCTAAGTGCGTAGTAGGGAAAGTAAAACTTCTTTCTTTGGATTCAATAGGTCTCAAAACATGTATTTCTGGTGCATCTCTTTATTGAATTTTTGGGGTGGAATACAATGCTTTCTCTACCTCCTGTAGACTATGTAGTAGAGAAGGTAATAATGCTTTCTTTGGATTCAGGGAGTCTCAAAGCGTATTTCCGGTGAATCTGTCTATTGAATTTTTGGATGAAATACAATACTTGCTCTACTTACCTTAACTACGTAGTAGAGAAAGTGAAAATGCTTTCTTTGCGTTCAGTGGGTCTCAAAACATGTATGTCCGGTAAATCTCGTTATTCAATATTTGGGTGGAATACAATAATTCCTCTAGTTACTGTAAGTGCGTACTAGGGAAAGCAAAACTTCTCTTTTTGGATTCAATGGGTCTCAAAACGAGTATTTCCGGTGAATCTCGTTATTGACTTTTTGGGTGGAATACAATACTTCCTCTGCTTACTGCAAGTGCGTAGTAGGGAAAGTAAAAATGCTTTCTTTAGATTCAGTGAGTCTCACAAAGTGTATTTCCGGTGAATCTCGTTTTTTAATTTTTGGGTGGAATACAACACTTTCCCTACTTATAGGTAAATAGTGGAGACAGTAAAAAGATGAGTTATGAAATAGATAAGCGGCTGTTTGTCATTACGGCATCTTGCATGCAACCAAATAGGAAAAGTAAAACTTAAGACTGTAACTTTAAGTAACTTCTGACCTAAGTTGTCACGATGCACGGAAAAACCATATTTCATAAGGACATTATGAAAATAAAGAACATATATTAGTTCATAATGGGCAGAGAAAGCAGTAAATATTGAAAGCCAAACCATTTTGTTTTAACACTTGCTTGTTATACAATTATATGATGCATCTAATTCCTAAAAATTAGTTTGTATACTGCATATGTCGCTCTTGTAATGTTATTGCTGTTTTCTTGTCACAGCTATTACATTATTTCAGCAAAGTCTAAGGGCAATGTGTTGGAATGATATCCCTTAACCTTCCTTGTAGAGCAGGTATGAGCTAAGGCACCTGGCATAACTTCTCGATAAGACACCGCGCTTGCCCCGCTACCGGTGGAACGGAAATCATTTGTTGCCGTCTGAACCTGTATAGCAAGGAGGAGGGGTGTGCATCTGTTTACTTTTGCGCACACACAGTGGTGTCCTGTTTTACGTGCACAATTCTAGTTTACTCTCATATGAATATATAACTTTGAGCAATAGCTTTACCCGTCATCACTTATAATAACCATGTTTAAATATATAACTAAATAAAACACTGTAAGAACGTAGGTTTTCACGGCCGGTGTCACAATTATAACTAATATTATTTTCCGGGCTGTTATGCCGTGGTCTGCTGAAGAAAGATTTCCCAGACGTTTCGTCCACAACTGCGGTGGACATCTTCAGTGGCGCGGGCGAAGTCTTCTCGGTGAAAGTATCGCAGCGTCTGATACGTTGGCCGTTAGTGCCGCTCTCTTTATAGTGTGGGCGCTCTCTGGTGATTGGCCCGCTGGTATGAGGGGGCTGGCGCTGGCTGTGTTGTTGCTCTCTTCTGATTGGCTCGCAGTGTTTTTCGGTTTTGTATGACCTTTCTTGTTTTTGATGACTAGATGCCAGTTACTGTTGAGTTTCAATGCTTCTTCTTTCCTATTGAAATTATTGGGATGTCTATTTGCTCGTAGAATGACCGGTTCCACTGGAAATAAGTCGTAGTCAGGACCTACGAGCAAATAGACGGTGTTGCCATGGGCAGCCCCCTTAGCCCTGTTGTGGCCAATTTCTTCATGGAGGCATTTGAGTCAAAGGCACTAAACTCAGCTCCACTCAAACCAACAGCCTGGTTCCGCTATGTGGATGACACCTTCGTCATCTGGCCCCATGGTGAACAAGCTCTTCAAGATTTTTTGTTACATCTAAATAGCATCAATCAGCGTATACAGTTCACAATGGAACAAGAAAAGAATGGCCAACTAGCCTTTCTAGATGTACTCGTTAGCAGGAAGGCTGACGGCACGCTGGGTCATACTGTCTACCGCAAACCCACACACACAGACCGTTACCTTAACAAGAACTCCAACCACCATCCTAGACAAAAACGTGCTATGATTAAGACACTCGCAAACCGTGCTTCCCGTATTTGTGAACCACACTTACTTCCACAAGAAATCCGACACCTAGAAACAGCTCTACAATCAAATGGTTATTCAGTCCAAGAGGTGAGAAGAGCCTGCCGTCCGGCCAAGCCCCGACCGGTTACTCAGGACCAACCCAAAAGCAAGTCCATTGTCTTTCTGCCATATTTCAGAAATGTCACTGACCGTATTGAACATATACTTCAACGTCATAACGTCAAAACAGTATTCAAACCTACAAGACAATTAAACAGCCTACTGCGCTCTTCCAAAGACCCCCGAGACCCTCTGTCATCGGCCGGTGTTTACCGTATTCCTTGTTCGTGTGGTTCAGTGTACATTGGTACCACACAGCGGAGCGCTAACACCAGACTGAGCGAACACAAAAGAAACTGCCGCCTGGGCCATACAGAAAAATCGGCAGTCGCCGAACATGCCATTGAAGCCGAGGGCGAACACATTATTAGATTTCAGGACACCAACATTCTTTCCTCCATAAAGCATTACCATACCCGGCTACAACGCGAAGCAATAGAGATTTATAAACATCCCAATAATTTCAATAGGAAAGAAGAAGCATTGAAACTCAACAGTAACTGGCATCTAGTCATCAAAAACAAGAAAGGTCATACAAAACCGAAAAACACTGTGAGCCAATCAGAAGAGAGCAACAACACAGCCAGCGCCAGCCCCCTCATACCAGCGGGCCAATCAGCAGAGAGCGCCCACACTATAAAGAGAGCGGCACTAACGGCCAACGTATCAGACGCTGCGATACTTTCACCGAGAAGACTTCGCCCGCGCCACTGAAGATGTCCACCGCAGTTGTGGACGAAACGTCTGGGAAATCTTTCTTCAGCAGACCACGGCATAACAGCCCGGAAAATAATATTAGTTATAAATAAAACACTGTTTTGCTAAACATTATTTTAACAATCTGTCCTACCTCCATTCTTGTCCACTGCCTGATTTAACCACCTAGGCACTGAATCACTGAGGTGCTGAAAAACTCTTAAACGCGAATATCCCCACATTTATGACAGTGTTCCCATAGGGCGACGAGTGATTCAGTGCCTAGGCGGCTAAATCAAGCATTGGGCAAGAATGGAGATTGGATAGATTATTAAAATAATGTCTAGTAAGTGTGTCTTCTTTGTGAATAAAGAGTATAATTTACTTCGGTTTTACACTATGTTGCCATTAAATTACTTTTTCATCAGGAAATTGTGCACAAAATGTTTTGTTTAGTTGTATATTTGAATTGGACAGATTATTCAAAAAATCTCTAGTAAATGTGTCCTCTTTGAGAGTAAAATGTATAATGCATTTCAGTTTTACATCATGCTGCGATCCTACCTTTTCGTGCAGATATTGTGCAAAACGGGGTTTTATTTAGCTATATATTTAAACATGGTTATTTTAAGCGGTGATGAGCAAAGCTAGCGCTCAAAGTTATATATTCACACGTGAATAATCTAGAATTGTGAAGTAAAATAGGACGCTACTGTATGCGCGAAAAGGTAAACAGATACACACACCTCCTCCTTGCACACTCCACCTGTGAAAAGCTGCGATTTCTGCATAAATGGAAGCAAGTGTACAATCTAACATGAAGCAAAATCTTTAATAAAAAGGTTTTTTTCCCCAAGAAGCAAACGCTGTTACCTAGAAACTTTACACATAGATACGTATTAAATAATTGGAGCTACATACGCATACAAAGGGTCCCGAAGAGAGTGTTGGAACAGGTCACGCTTGTAAATGATTTTCCTTGTATAAAACTATGGGAAAAAATCACAAATACAGTGGCGGCTCGTGATTTTCAAATTTGGGAGGGCGCAAGGTGATGTTTTCGTATTAAACACGCTTTACAAGACAGGTTCTATTCTACAGTTTGTCGGAAAACGATACACAAAAACAATCATATAACCCAAAATATTCTGCATATATTTTTCAGCACGTACAAAATCCTATGCATTAGTGCAATTCAGAAATACAACGTTTAATAAAACGCATCTACCAAAGCGAGCCTGTATTAAACTATATTAATAATTATTGTATTATTCCGTTCAGTAGCAGGAAGCCTTTTGCTCTTTATATTATATGGTGCACCCGTGCATTAATGAATATCGGTTAAAATTTCAGTGGAGAACACACGCTTTTATAACAAATTCATATTCTCTGCTTTGTTTTCACAAAATAAATGATTTACATATCTTAATCACATGCTTTCACATCGATAAACCTGTGCTTTCTGAACATATTTCTTCTGAGTTTTAGTTCTTACCTTCTATAGTAGTATTTATTCAAACATCAGGCTAAGAACATAATTTCCTAAGCGGAAACGCGTAGAGTTTATTTTTACTCATTGGCCAACATTATCTCGTATCTAAACGTGTATATATGTGATGATAACAAGCAATCAGCAACACGCATTGGAAAAAACTCAAGAGTATGAAATGAACTGTGGGAAATTATTATGTATCTACATGCCTCTCTCTCCAATAAAAAAAATGACTGTAACTAAACTAACCTAAATAATATTCTTGTAGATGAAGTCATTCTCTTCTGCTTCTGTTCAGCAAAATGATTGAAATCAGGGCCTTCTCAGTACAACATATGGCTAAAGCATTAGCAAACATTTCTATACTCTTGAGAATTGGAAAACAACTTTCACTCTCTGATATGGTTGTGGGAATCGTGCAAATGATGCGTTGCTATTTACTGTTCATTGCGATTCCTTAACTAATTAACTTTAAATGCACACTTAACAGATTTTTAATAGCCTCCACCAGGAGCATACCACTTGCACTGAATTTACTGTTTAAGTTAGGTATTTTAAACAACACGTGCTTCCGAACCCTATGCGCATTTTACATGTACGTGTGTGAATCACAGCACTGCATGTGAGCACATGCGCTGTGATTATGTGATGCACAAACAGAAGTGATCAATATAGATTGTAGTACAAGGGGAGTATTTATTTTTTGTTGTGAATCATTTTAACTCTGCAATACTATACTTTAAATCGCAGTATTACTTAAGAATCTGATTAAACTTTAAATCAATTTGTATAACAGAATTGCATTTTAGGTAGGACTGGATATATTTTTGCTCCTATGGTGGCGGCAGTGAAATTTAATGACTCCACGTGGAAAATACCGCGCGGAGAAAGAACGAATAGCGAAGCGCTTCGGACTCCGCCAAGTTACTATTACCTCTCTACACCCCTTGCCCATAGTCGAAACATTCGCCTCCGTACGTCTCACCTCTAGCAGTATCCACAAACGCGAAGATCCTCAGACGAACATGTAGTATGAAATACACTCCTAATGAAAGCATTCACGTTACTCGCTGTATAAGCATTACAACAACATTTCAAACAAAACAAGATCTGTAAACTAGATCAGGGAGTGTAGCAATTAATATAGTGCAATGACATCTGATGTTATCCTTCCTTTCCTGTGTTTAATTTTTATTTACGGGGCGTTTATTTATGGGCAGGGCGCTTCTCTATAGTGCTCCATCGTCATCTGCCACTGCACAAATGTGTATCTATATTAAAGTTTATGCTTATTACACCATGCAAAATGTATTACTTTTAACTCATCATTCTGAAAACACAGTCATATTATCTGACTCTAAACCTACAATAAAATTAATAGTATCAATAAATTAACTTAAAATGGATAAAAATAAAGTAAATTTATTTACTTCCTAAGGAAATCAAAAGCTTAAATACAATTGTAGTGTTTAGTTGATTTCTGCACATTGTGGGCAAGCGGAAATGAAAGGATAGAAAGATTCTAGAATAAAATGAAGATAATACTAAAATTTTTTATATTATTCAACAAAACAGCTTATTAAACATAAAATTAGAAGTAATAATAAACGTCAAGTACTACAGATTGTAGGAAATTCTCACCGAAAAGCTCTGCTAGAAAATCTTCACCTAATTCATGATTTACCACGGAAATCTTCTGTGCCCTTATTTAGGCTCCTTATTGGTCACAATTAATTGGGTGTACATCTACACGGAATTTGAATCCTATTTACCACAAATCACCGTCGTCGTCATCATCATCACCATCATCATCTTCCTAACAGGTGCTAGTCCTAGATGGACTGTCCCAATCTAAATACAATTCTCCCGCCATCTCTCCACAGGGCGACCCAGTGATTTTTTCCCTGATGGTCTGCAGTTCAAAATCGCCCGGTGATCCTGCTTCTGGGCATACGTTTGGCTTGCTGGAACCAATTTTCTTGATATTGTAACAAATGAGAACACCAGTTGCTGCGAAAACACACTTTATGTATCACCAGGCGCTCAATGTAACACAAAACGTTACACTTGAGTCACTTTGGAGTACACACAGAATACAATACAACTGGTCCGTCGAATCAAATTACAACTGATTGCTGAGTTACAGCTGCCCTGTCCATTTGCACTGTCACTTTTAACAGAACTCAACTCAATTAAACACAACGCTGCTCGTCCTGGCGATAGCAGTCCCTTATATAGAACTCGCATACAAAGCGGGGCTTTCAAGAACAAGACCCTACTAGAACATGCCGAAATGAAGGTTCCGGAACAAGTAAGCGGCGCATAAAGGGGATTTTTATTCCACACTCGCTATTGTTCTATCGTTTCTGCGCTGGTTATTATTCCAACGGCCCGTCGCAGGCCTCATGCAAGTCCTGGACCGGAAGACAGCCCGCAGGTAGCGTTGTGCATAGTCACAATATTGATGAATGTACTGCATGACAGGCTCATTCCCAGTTTACCTCAAATTGTTTATTGTATTCCAAAGAAGAGGACATTGATATGGACTGTTAACACATTGTGAAGTACTTTAACACAAAATATATATTACATATAAATAGTTGGAAGCAAGAAACAAAATATTTACTTTGTTTACCCAAGAGTATTTGATACCTGCCTACTTTTAGTTATTTAATTTCAAACCAGTTAGAAATTTTGTTAAGTTTGTCTTCAGTCAGTACTTTCAGACTGTCAAAAGAGTTACTCTCTATAAGCATATTTATATCAGCTAGCTGATATTGAACTAATTTGTTCAAGGATTAGCTTGCTTTTAAGTCCTTAACAAAGAGTGAGAATAGCATGGCTCCTAAGATAGATCCCTGATGTGTGACAACTGTCCTCATCTGTAGCAATCAATGCAAGCCTGGTACATGTTCTGATATGTTTACTGTTCGAAGGCACAGAAATCTTTCTCAAAACATTCTTGATGTTCACTTTGGAGAACGTTCAAAAGTATTGTGGAACTAAAGATTTGACTTGTGCACAGGGGCGTAGCGGACTATTGTGCCCCCCTGCAGAATCAAGTAGAGACCCAAATATTAAACGTCTATAATAAATAATAATAATAAATATTCACTTCTCCCAATTAAACTTGAATGTTAACCACCGTTTTCTTGCAGGATTCTTCCTAGCGAATTCATCCACTGGCACATCAAGATTTAATATGCATGCTCTTTCCATTCAGTGCTTATCATATTAATTATAAGGGAGACAAACGCTACTGCGTGATCGAACTGCTCACATGGTGATTAATTAAATTTAAGTTTGAAGGTTCTTACTGCTGAAGCCACTGTAACAGGGAGAGTTAGAAATAATTTCAACGCCACTGAGACATCAGAAAAACTAGAAATAATTATGTAAATTTTATAAGGATTAGATCTGTTAATGTTTCACTGATCCATTTTAATACCTTTGATATCGCTCTGAAGTGTATTACGGACCATGTGTAGTTGGTGAGGAAATTGCGGTGAAATATCATTCGGATAGCTAACCACAAATGTTTCTGCGATTGGATGAAGTTCATTGTCACTACTGTCCACGAGTATATTGGGCTGAAAACACTTGAACTTTTCAGTGATGTCCATCATGCTTTTAAATCTGAGTCGTAATTGACCTACTATGATATCCAAATAATCATATAACGCATCGAAGTTTAAGTACTTTTTAGGATCACTCAATCTTTTATCCTCACAAAATTCATCCAAGAATTTATTTGTTTTAATTGTGCGTTTTCTTGCAAAACGACATTCGATTCCCTATGTATTTGCCATTTCTTCAGCTTCTTCTTTTACTTTGTTAAAGCAATTTCTGAATTACTGAAGTGAAGTAAATGCTTCACCCAGTAATTATGTAACGCTCCATACCATTATTAGAGGACCTCATATTTTTTGACACGATGTTGGTAGTTTCTAACACTTTGCTTCGTACTACCGTCTTAACCACAGGCTCGTAAGTTTCCATTAGTTTTCTTTCGGAAGTTGCTTTGTTAGCTCATTTGAATTTTTAGAGGTTACTATCATATTTCTTAAAGCCCTCGTGATATCTCAATAACAGAAGCGGACGGATAAGCGTCATAAGCTCAAGGCCATCTTGTTGGACATAGTCTGTTGAGAGTTGTCGTTCTCTTTCTGATTGTCATTTCTTCTAATAGTTGTCATGTTTTAATATTGGAATTGAAAAACTTAAATATTCTTTCAAACCAGTTGTAAAAGAATATCTGTGGTATCTTAGCTGCGTCTCTTAAGGCTAAATTCAAGTTGTGAGCAGCACAATGTACACAATTTGGGAGTTGGCTCCAGTCTTTTGATCCGCTCTTGCACTCCCGAGTATACTTCACTCATCACTTTCACTCCATCGTAATCCTGATTTCTGCATTGTTGTATGGAAATTCCATTGTTTTCAAGGAACTCTAAAAATGTAGTAACTAATTCTTGAGCATTTATGTCCCCAACTTAACAAATCCTAGAAACCTTCCCTGTATCGTGAGCTCTATGTGTGTTATTTACATTCTCCTTTACTAAAGTGTATTGCAAAATTAAACTTAACTGATCATGCTTGGTTACGTCTTGTGTAGTATCGAATATCAGGGAACATAACCATCGTCCTGTATTACTGCAATTACCCCTTTCTCTTTTTGTGAAGACAGCGTCTGAAAGACGTGTTGTATTTGGGGACTTAAGTAGGTGTTCTTGCTTTTCTCCTTCTCATTCATTAATCTAGATAAAATGGGAACCATATATATTAAGAAGTTTAATAACAGCAAGGAAATGTGTGATTCACCTAGTTTTTGTCTATGCCCTCGAAAGACCATAAGTACTACACAGTACTAAGGTCAGCGATACACCAATTACCCTTCGCGCTATTTCTTACAATATGCTTTTTTAAGTTATCTGTGATTTCTTTATTAAAATTGCTTCGATCGGTGGAGTTCTTGTGAGATACATTTATATAACTTTCGCCATTCGTTTGAAAAATGTAAGCCAAGGGAAAATCCATGCTACTTTCACAATGTATTAACTCATCTTCATTATTATCAGAACCGTGTGAAAACAAGTTCTATGTTCACATTTTATGGACTCGCCCACGAAATTAGCGGAATCATCTATTTCAGAAACGCCACCACTGTCAAGTGAAACATTTTTTCGGAGTTTCGTTACCAAGGCATCCCTTTCTTTAGTTAGTTTTTTTCCCCTTTTGTCGCCCCAATAAGGTACAGTCGGCCACGATATGAATACGCTGGAGGAGGGCGCAACTGTTTTTGTTGACAATGCGCCAGCAAGGCTAGGGATCTGAGGGGAGTGAGCGCCAAGGTGATAAGGAATGTATACTTGCACAAGGAAATCAGTACAACATGTGCAGGCCTCAGCCTCGCTAGTAAGTGCAACTCGGAACTGCGGATGTTTCCTTTACCACACTGTCCTTCCGATGCCCCGCCCACTTGTTTTGTAATATTTAGTGCCTCTTCCCACCGCTCGCACTCATATTGTGGCCAACTAGTACACACGCTCAATTGACCTCGTAATGCCAATAAAAAATCTGATGTGATATATGCACATGGCTTTCTCTACCCTCTATCCCTTATTAAGGGGTATACAAACTATTCTTACTAAAGCTTACTTTTCTACCTACTATATTTTAATTCGAATAAAGCTATGCAGAAATAGCTACATTACACATTTTGTTATAGATACAAAGGTAACAGCGATAGTCAAATGTTTAAGAACTGGACGCTGAAATTCTATACCGTTTCCATGCAATTGCTAGAAACAACTGAATGTTAACAGCACTTAAGAAAATGACCAAGAAATAAGCAATACGAATCTTTAATAACGGATATCTCAGAAATGGCTGTTGGAACGGAAAAGCTTATTTGAAATAAATTGTGTATTTTAAAGAGATGTGTTTTTTTTTGTAGTGGGATTTTGTCTATCGCTTAACGTTTACCAGTTATAACAAGATTATACAATGGTGGTACCGTGCTAGCCTCTAGTTCCCAAGGTCGCGGGTTGAAATCCGGCGGAGGGCGATGGATTTTTTTCGGGCGTAAAAATCCTTAGTATGGCTTCCTTCGGAAGAGAAATAAAGCCGGTGGTCTCGTGTCGTAGATTTACAGCACGTAAAAGAACCTCAAGCCTGATAAAGAGGCCTCTGAGCAAAATTACCGATGTTGCACGCTCAATATAGAATGGGAGGCTAAGAACCATTAGTTAAAGAGCGTCCATAAAAAGAAAAAAAGATTATACAAAATTTCTTCCAAATGATGTGGACTTCACAGACTATTCCCAGAAAATTCAAGATATAAATTTTATTTGTGATATAAATACCTTAAATGTATGGTATTTTAATCAAAATCGTTAGAGTTATTTTTTTAGAAAATAAAAAAATTGAAAAATCTTTCATGTAACGGGTAGTCTGGGATGGTGTGATTTTCTTGAAATTCTTCATGTCGCATCTTTGGAAGACACTGAACCTAAATACCAAGTTTGGTATTTATCTGACTTTTTGTTTTTGGGTTATGCTGTTCACAGACACACACACACACACACACACACACACAGACACACACACACACACGCGCGCAGTTTTATGAGTTTTATTTTTATTCATGTACGCTCATTAAATATTATGGTCCTTAGCGTCTCATTCTATATTGGGCGTGAAAGACCGGAAATTTTGCTCAGAGGCCTGTTTACCAGGCTTGAGGTTCTTTTATGCGCCGTAAATCTACGACATAGGACCACCGGCTTTATTTCCCTTCCTAAGGAAGAAGCATGCTAAGGATTTTTACGCCCGAAAAAAATCCGTCGTCTTCCGATAGGTTTGAACTCGCGACCTCGGGAACTAGAGGCTAGCATGGTACCCCTAGACCACGAAGGTCGATTACACCCAACTTTTTCTAAAATGGCTTTTTTTTTGGTTTCAAGGGGCCTCAAAACATGTGTTTCCGATGAAATCTCGGTATCAAGTTTTTGGATGGAATGCAATACCTTTCCTACCTACTAGTACATAGTAGAAAAAGTAAACAGACTATGCAACTTCTAAAATTAAAATCTTTTACCAATATATATAACTAATTTTCACAGTCAAAATAAGACCTTTTTCACACTTTTGAAAATATTATTGATATAGCAGTCCTACATTCACTCTGTGCTCACTATCCTAATAGATCAAAATGGTTTGAATTTTATATTGCCCATTGACCAGTAAATTCAAGTACCTAACAATGAAGAAAATAATTCCAACCACTCCTTCCATCCTACTATCCCATGCCATTGTTTTGGCTGGTACAGAATTAGGGAATTCACAATATTGTCATGTTTCTCAATACTCCTGAAATTGCAAGAAAACAATTTTTGCCCTGAATTTACAATCTTAAAGTAGGGTGCTGCATATGCGGCCTAAACATGCAAAAATATGGTATCTCAAGCCTTTGGGGCCCCTCTCACTTGGAGCTCCCCCACATTGCAGGGGTTACGGTGGCAGTTGCTATACCACTGCTTGTGCATTATGTGGAGGATGAACGGTCAATATGTTCACCACAGTAAAGCATTAAATTAAATCCATCAATAGTGTAAGTAAATAATTTTATGTCATAATTTACCCTTAAACCAATAAGAATGTTTACTATAATCACTGAAATTAATGCCCATTCTGTTTTTTCACTGTTTTTATGAATGCATATTAACCAACAGTTATTTTCAGAAAAACAGTTCAGAAAAATGGTTGTTTACTGTCAATTTCAGGCAAATCATTCACAGTGATTGTTATTTTCACTGCACTCACTGCACAGATATGCTGTGACATGTTCCAGACAAACAGATTTATTGCGCAAATTGTAACCAAATCTTGTTGGTCTGATTGTCTTCCAACCGCAGAAGTTACATCTTCGTCGAATAGTTGCTTGTGGAGCTCTAGGATCAAATTCAGCTTTTGGTAATCCCAAGATTTCCGTAATACACTTCTTGAGTTCATTGGAGTATTTATCTGATTGACCTTCATTGTCAAATAATCATGCAACAATTCCTTGGCAAGTGCTTTGAGATAGTCTTTTCTGGGTATGGTCGAGTTTGAATTGCTCTTATAAATTACATATCCATTGATTACAGCAATATTCATAAGAGAGGAAAAATTATAAATGGCCATCTTCTGCTAATTCCTGCCACAGAGTATGTACAGTTCATTTTGTCAACTTTATCCGCAATTGATTTGGTATCATTATAACAAGTTATGATTTCTGGCTTGGACTTTTCAAAATCACTGTCAATACTATCATCATCATGTAAAGTAGACAGTGCCAGAATGACCTTGTCTTTCTTAGGCTTATATGAAACAAGTGTCATATTCTTCCTAAATGCAAAAATGCTGGATTCCAGAGGACGATGTTTTGCTGCTGTCATAAATGGAGGAATTTCATGTTTATTTTTTCAATTGTTCCAAAAATTGTCAGCTTGTCATTTTCCAACAAGTCTAACATAAGCGAAATTGATGTGAACCAATTATCATGTTACATTTCTACCAGATTTGGATCTGCATTTAACCATTCTTTTGACAACAGCATGAGGTGTGTTTTCACAGAAATATGGCACATCCACCTGTTTTCCACAATATATTTCTAAATGACTAGTATAATACATCTATGCATCTGTAAGTGCAAAACTTTCTATACCATATTTTGCCAGTTTTGATGGAATGTATTGTATAAATCCACATATGCCCCTAATACATCCAGCATTTCATCCATTGTAACTAGTTCTGATAAACTGTAATGTTTCTTGCAGTTCTCATTGAACTGATTGATCAAGAATCGGACAGCGGCTAATTTGTCTGTTTCTTTCTGATGAGCACTGGTTCTGATGTCATCAAATCTCAGACATGTCAGCAAGAAACGAAAACAACTTATGCCCATTGAAAGTCTGAAGTACTTCACCCCAGTACCATCTGCAGCCCAGAGATCTTGTAAATTTGCATGTGAGGTTTGCAGAATACCCACCAAGAAAGGAAGTCCTAAACATGCCTTGATTTCTGTAAGGTTAGTGTATGCAGCATCACCATCTCTGAAATATTTAGACGAATGGTAGATATGTAAATATTAGTATAGCAAACAATTTCTTCCAAAATCTCATCTGTGAAGAAAAGCTGTAAGGAATCAATTGGACACTTGATGTTTTTTGCTTTGCCTATGACTCTCGGTAAATGTTTGACAATATTATGTTGAGCTCTTCTTACTCTCCTATTTTGAATTAGAGGGTGATGATTCCATTGCATACCATCTTTCCCAGCACACAACTCAACTTATCTACAGTATCACCTTCGTACAAAGATGCTCACTTTCAGAATTGTGATCACTTTCAAAGATTGACTCTACATCACTACAATCTTCATTAGCAAGCTCTTCATCCAGCCATTTCAACAGCTGCTCATCATCCACTCTTCTGAAAATAATAATAAAAAATAAAATAAATAAATGATACTTCTTTCAGTACCTAATCAATGTTGGTCAACAACAAAGTTCACAATTGAATGAAATTAGGATAAATATATTTTCTAAATAAAGAAATAAACAACTTTTATAAATACTAATATTTATATTTTGTGTATTACCAAGAAAAAAATTGTCTTACCTGCAATACATTATAAAAGAACTGATCACAGAACTGACTCACAAGAATGCAGTTTTATGAGTTTTATTTTTATTCACACACCTCACCAAGTTGCTGTTTCAGACAATAATGACTGTCTTCAATTATTGCCAGTGATTCTTTAAGGAACAAGGGAAAGGTAGAAAAAGCTGCTAACGGAAAGCTTTAACTTCTAATTCATTGTTGACGGAAAGTTACAACTGCGGACTCACATTCCGCAGTGTATGTAATGGAGGGTTAATTAAGTACCTAAAATGTTTGACTGAGGCATAAATGGCCAACAGTTCATGATCATAAGTATTATTTAGTTAATGTACTCTGTTTTAGTGAGTAGTTTGTGGTTATTGTTATTGGTTGTTATAAAGTTACTTCAGTGGCAAATTTAGAGGCATCCATATGTATTAGCATTGGTGAATTTTATTGAGGATGAGCAAGAAGGATAGAATTTCAAGGTCCATTTTACATGTTTTGAATGTATCTGTCAATTCTGTATTCATTCAGTGATAATTAAAGTTGGGCGCTTGTAATTTAATCTGATACAGACAACTTCGGAAGTACACCTAAAATAATAATAATTAATTGATTGCAAGAACTGGAGTAATTTATTATGTCCAAGGCCTCTCAACATCTAATACAACCTTTACATGCCCAGGAAGTGGAATTTCCTTTATTGAAAGCTTAAATATTAGAAGGTCTATTGCTTATCCCTAAAGACATGCTTGATAAAGTAGATGCAAATACATAATTTTGAATTCTAAAAGATATTGTATATACTGTTACTTGTGCTCCTGAGTAGATGATGCAGTGACAAAGATGTCACCTAAATAGATGAAAATGAAATCAGTGATAAAGATATCATCTAAATAGACAAAAATGAAACCTTGGTCACCTAAAACTCCAGATGTGAATACATGAAAGGCCTGTGCAGCATTTTTTATTCCATATATTATCACAGGGAATTTATGGGATTGTAGGACACTTTTCCCAGCTTTTATAATGCCAAAGATGGCAAACTCCTAATTCATGCTCTCATATTCTGCTGTTCCTAATCTCTTCCATTTCCCACTGGTTCCAAAATCTAACTTCTCATGATATATTTGTTATATCAGTTTGCTGCAATGTAGGTTTCTCTAGTGACACTTATATTTGACTTCTGTTTTCCAGCAAATTTGTCAAATTTTGCCCTCTCATTGATTTAATTATGAGTTTCTTGTAATTTTATTTACTAGTGAAATAATGGCAGAATTAATTAATATGTCCAGCAAAGGATGGTTACTGCATATTGAGAAATATTTTGGTTATTAATGCTTGGAAAGTGATGGAAGCAAAACAAATAAAAACATGGAACCGTAAATGAAGACTTAATGTTGTATAAGAACTGAAAACAGAATAAACAACAGACATATTTTGTTACAGAATGGACTACAAGAGTCTAGAAATCAGCATGCTCCAGACAATGAAGCAGTGGCGGCTGGTAAAGAAAATAATGTGTGTGCTACAGTACCTTGCAATGCGTACACATTTTTATACATAGTCTTACCTGATGGCAAAATACTGTGCGAGTGTTTTAAGATGAGGCCACAGACTGACTACATGTATAGCTGACTGTACTGTAGTGGCCTCAGTATTTTTTCAATGTGCAACTGGCGGTGCATGACGCATTCAAGGTTATCTTTATCAGCTGTGCTTCAGTTGCTGCTTTGTTTTTCTCGCTGTAAGGAGAGTTGTGCTTGTGCATCTCAAAGGTGAAAATTTATTCAGAGACATCAGTGGTGTGTGTGATTTCTTACCTAATAGTGCTAAAGTCTTATTATTAGTCCACTGCAATGCCTTCTGACAAATTCACACTTGAACAACTTATTTTTATGTACGATACAGATGTAAAAACCAAATAATGTACTCTGTGAAATAATTTCAACCAAGACAGGAATTCTCTATGTTCTAATTAATGCTAAACTCCATTTGCTTCCAGACAAGTCTTAATATGGGTAGAATTTTCTAAATCCAAAAAATACTTTAGGAATTATTCCTGGTTTTCAAAAACTACATTAAGAGTTCTGGATCTAAAATTCCAGGTAGTTGCAGAACCACCAAGAACTCTTCTGACCATCACAGATTTTGGGGCAGCGTAGTGGGGATATTGAGAAAAAGTCAGGAAAAGCTAACATACTAAGAAAGAGTATTCTGGCAGACTTATTCTGTAAAGCTGCATGTTCCATTGCTAAATATAACTGATGTGCATAGTAGTGAATATACTGTGCATATGAAAGCTGAGATTGGACTTTGGCTTGTACTTCAACTGTACCACTCATTACCAAGGCTCCATCTAGCTTGGGCAATGAGTTTAGGAGGTTTGTCGATTTGAAAAATCTCTCTTGCAGCAATTCATTTTTTTCTTATCTAAATACTAGCACAAGCTATGACTAATGAGAAACATCTGTAGTTTCATCTGCCATAACAACCACAAAGTCAGCTTCTTTCATTTCCTCTGTAATCACCTTGCAACAAACTTCTCAGAATACAATCAGGATTTCATTCTGGGTGGTTTTGGAGGTCCCTTTGAAAATATGGTTTGAGTTCATGTGTTCCTTCACAGTGTTGTCAGTATTACTTACTAAATCAATCAATCCTCAAAACATGTTAGGATTTTCAGAAGATTCAGTCTCATCATGTATACTTAAAGCAAGCTCAAACGCACCATGAAACGTTATACAATCAATTATGCATGACAACACATACTTTTTTTCAACTTACTGATTATGCTTCAGCTTAACTTGTTGTTAAGCACGGCTTAACTTAAGTCACAATATTTATATTGCCTAAAGCACTTAAATGTTTAAATATTTTACACTTTGTGTTTGTTAATAAGTGTTAATAAGAACATTAATATATCCTAGATCAATCACTTCCATTCATACTACAAGAATCGCTGTTTCCAAAGAGAAAACATGGAAAAGTGAAAAGAACTTCCACATATCTATGCATGCTCATAGATTCTGAGGTTAAACAGCAGAAATAATTGAATTATCACCACGTAGATGGCAGTGGCTATACTATAGCAAACAGCAAAACACTTCTGTGCTCCATTCAATGTTAGTACAATTCAGGTAAATGCAGCCAAATGAAGAAAAGACTTCAGTAGTTCATGGATGTGTTACATGCATAGATTTGTCTACATTCCCACCAACAGACTAAAGATCTGTGTAAGACCTAACGCAGCACCGATTTTGTGCATGCACCTCTTTGCATATGATGAGCAACTAACACTGGCATGTGGTATATATGAAATCGGTTAAAATTATGAAAGGGAAAGAAAATATGCAATAATAATTGAATATGTGCTTAACACATGATAGGGCACTATTTTCAGCAAAATAAAATTTCTGCTGTAGCACTGTAGCACATATTGATGAGCCACACCTGCAATGAAGATGTATAAGCTAATAAAGTACTATAAATCTGAAGAGAGCTGCCATGGAACATATAAAAGTTTCCCCTGTGTAAGTACTAGAAGAAAATTGAGGTATGTTCCCTCTGGTGTGTTGGCACACCTTCCAGAGTGTCAGTATTGGGAGTGGCTGATGCTCTGAACTTTGATGATTCACAAAGTTATCAGTGCAATTTGTTTTTTTTTGAAATTATAAATGTTCTACTGTTAATTTTGCTTTGTTCATTATTAACAATCAGATGCTTCCAACTGTCATCAGCATGTCCATTATTAATTAGTCTCTAACTGTGCCATTAAAGCAAATGTTTTTAGTGTGGTCATGAAGATGTGGAAAATCATCCACAACATGTTTTTTCAATGGGTCTTCAGTACATTTTCACCATCAAACAAAACGGAAGGAAAACAAAATGGCATTCCCCCTTCCCCCTCCCAAATGCCTCTGTGCTCCCTTGGTTCATCATGTGCAATATCTACCCATCATAGGATGTAGTATGTTGTATGGGAGTAAACTACTTGGCACCAGCAAACAATACAGCGCTTGCCAAAGCCCACTCCACAAGATTGGGTCAGAATGAACGTAAAATATATAAACAGTATATATTATTTACATTAAAGGAAAAGCTAGGAATTTGGTTGTAGCCCACACATACTACCACATTAAGAAGCCCTCCTGCTCAGAATGTGAGAAAAACAATAAGCTGAGATTTTCTGTTGAATCCAACATTAATGACAGAATTAAATTGAGCTGTGAATTCAGGTATGTTCCTTCTAGTGTGTTGGCACATCTACCAGAGTGTCAGAATGTGAGAAAAACAATAAGCAGGGAATGACTTAAAGGTTTGCTGGTGAATCCGACATCAGTGACATAGCTGTAAGTTTCATCAAAAAAGCAAAAAAAAAAAAAAAAATGTAATGGGTAAGACATTATTTACATTTGATTCATTTGAAGGTTGAGAGCATGATTTGACAAATGTAAGAATTGGCAGAAGCAAAAATATTAGGCCTCTTATCTGCTTTCTTGATGGAACTCATCTACATTTTGTCAACACTGAGCAGTTCCGGTTCAATGGGTCAACCTGGATAATGTGGTAAAGAAAAAGTGAGAGTTTTGCAGTTTATACTTTCTCCTTTACAATCCAAACAAAAGGTCCTAGATGTCACAATCCATGCCATTAGAAATGTTAGTTTTATGATGTGAATGTCTTAGCATATACTCATGGATTTTGAATATACAAATGTTACATGAAATAGTATTGGATTTGAACTCTGGATTTGTATTTCATCTCAATCATAGCTTCTACAGAAGAATCCAATCAAAAGATTATAAGTGTGTAGAATGTCATGACCAGGAAAAGTGAGACATTAAGGTAGCAAATCAAATTATGTATTCCACTGAGTTTGTGGTCCTAGTAGATGTAGAACAAAATTAATACTGAACCTCCAGAAGAATTTTTTCTTCTAATAGAATACTTTGATGTTAATTATGTTCAAGTCCAGACTACACAGGGCTGTAAAAGACACTCACCGCCTCACTATCCACCAGAAATGTGGAATTGTTATGAAACAATGCTTCAATGAATGGCATGGAAAACAATATTTCTGAAAGCTGGCATGACAAGGTAAAACTTCCTATTGGGTAAACCATGTCAGCTTTTACCATTTCATCAGTGAGCTCCAGAGGGAAAAAAACTGATATCAAGAGAACACCAAATCATCTAGAACCTGGACAGATGGAAAAATTTTGAAATTCTAAGCAGGAAGTAGCTGAAACACACATATGTAACATTATACTGAGATACCAAGAATTCAAGAACAATGATGACATTGTTTGAGAGCTATTGGATACAGCTTGTCTTTCTAAGCATTAAGCATTTTATGGTTGAAGGATTAATAAGTTGGAAAGGAGCCCTTATTGTAATTTATCCTCAGGAAAAATTTGCTTTTGGGAAAGTTGTCATTAGGAATATTTTGTTTTGGAGAAATGCTTTAGGAAAAGTGCCCATCTGCAATTTATAAATCCCAAATGGTATGAAAATGACTTTCTTCTTCATATACTCAGATGCAACCTTTAATCATATGTTTGCAGTTTTTCCTATTTGTGAAGTTGAAAGATCATAAATATGAAGTATGGGATACCTGTTGAGTTTAGTAATGACTTTCAAATCCCTATAGTCCCATGTACAGCTCCAATTACCATTTTTGTTTTTGTTTCGTAAAGAGGTTATGTCCAATTGCATTTTTATATTCTGTGGTCTCCCAGATTTAGCATTACCTGGAATTCTTATTTTGCTGCTTTGAGTTTCTCCGGGATATTTATCAGAGTTGGCATCCAACTATTGGATCCACTGTTTTAATGACATATTTTATCTTATGAGGTAAAATTATTTGTGGAGGTAAAGGTAGTGCGTGATTTCTGAAAGCTCTTGAAGTAGTATTTTAAAGTTGTTAGCACAGTTTTCCATTACAATGACAGAAAAGAATGATTGTAGAAGTGTGTCATAATATCTGTTACGCTCTTTTATTGGAATTGATTAAGAGATTTTGAAACTTACATAGCTCTACTCCAGTAATAAGCTGAATCACTGTTGCCAAAATGAAAGACCAATGGAGTGATTATCATAAGTCTAGATCACAATAAACAATTTCTCTCCATATGTAGGGAAAGGAATACCACTTATGGTAAAATATGCCAGGACTGTTTTGCTTTTATATTGGGAGGAAAAAAAACATGTAAGACTGACAACAGAAATTGGTCTAATTGAGGTATACTACATAAGTCCAAGCTAAATAGATTTTCAAATGGGTACCAGTTTTTCAAAAGAAACTTAAGTTCCTAACAGGGGTATGACATTACTGGCTACCATACAGATATTTAGCTCCCCTGAGGATGCTATGATAAGTCTGTAAACCACCCTTTTTATTTAAGGTTATATTTAGTCAGAAATGCCATTGTATGATTAACGGTCTGTCATAGCCACAATTTTTATCACAGAACAATGAAATTTTGCACAACTATTTATCACAGCATTTTCAGTTACTGTGCCATTTTGCAGATAGTTTGGTACAAAAAGAACAAAGATGTAATGCACTTTACTTTTCAATACATTGTGATAACCATGTACTTTTTTCTCACTATTCCTTAGAAGAAAATGCATGAAGATCTACTTATATCAGTATAAGAACTACACTACCATTAGTGTAACAGTTTTCTCATATCTTCTTCCATTGAGTCTTAGATTATTTTTTAATGCAAATAATTATTTTTGCTTCAAGATGTATGTTTCATAGCACAAAAGCCAAATTAATTACTATAGAAGAAGTTTACTGCACTAAACTAATCATCATAGTAATATAAAACTGTGTGCCAAATTTTATTACATTATGTCTATTAGTTTCTGGAAAAAGGTACATAAAGTCTGAAAATAAAGAATCTGAGAAAAGAAGAAAAGAAAACGATATTTGTAGCTTCTATTAAGTAAATGGGAGAGTATCATTATTTTGTGGTTTTACTCCATAAAATAAATGCAAGAGTTGACTTTCCGTTGCATTTTTGTTCCATATCAGAATTATGTAAATACCTGATTTCCTCCCACCAACATTTTTAATTGCAATATTTTATACTAAAACTATAGGATTCCTTACATAAAATGAACAAAAAATTAATTTCAGTTATAATGGCTATTGGTAACTCTCACAGACTGATTTCTCTCTGGCTGTGCAATTGGTATAAGTGGTGGAAAAGTGCAGGTCATATTAAAACAGCCTCTATTTCACAGCAGGAAATATGCTGTTGTTGAGGTGTGGCTAGACCCACTGGGTGCTAAATTTCACCTGTGGTTTAAAATGGAGTAGGTCTAGGTTAAATAATTAGTGATGATGGGTCAGGTAGAAGCACCCAGTGTTGTAAATTTCCTAAACATACTACTATACTCACTTTTTTAGTTCATATTTCATTATAAACAGTGATTTTGGGTTCATTTACAATAAATGACTTGTAATTTTCAGAATACTTTACAATTTTAGTGGAATAAATAACAATTTAATACCATAAACACACACAAACAAAAATGCAGCTGGTGCCTGATTTGAAAACAGATGTATCACCAAGGTTTTTAAATTTGTAAATTAAGTTAGAGGTAGAAAACAAACAAAATATTCTGGGAACAATGTTCCCAAATGTATTATCCACCAAATAAAAGTGTTAGACAAAATTTTATTTTTTTACCTTAATGTCCCCTTAAAGTCCTTAAGCACTATTGTAGGTGTTAGTGTAAAGCTTTCCATTATTAATAACAGTAAGTCTTCCAGTGAGAGTATATGTACTTACAGAAGCTTACTTAAAACTACTAGAATATCTTAAGAACAATGCAAAGTTCTTTTTGTAACTATTGGGATGAAAAATAGACATGGGATATAAAAAGACAGTATTTAGTTTCAAGGATATTAAAGATAAGAGGTTGAAAGGAAAAGACCAAGGGAATGGGAGCAAATCCAGATAATATGTTACTTATGAGTAGAGCTTTGAAGTTGAAAAAAAGAAGGTACCTAGTTGTTAGAAAGAGATATTTCCTAGGAACCTTAGCAATAATAAGAACAACATTAAATACTGTAATGATGAGAAAAGAACAAGGGGGAAGCATTGAAAGTGTTCTCAGTGCCAACAAACATGTGTCATGTGCCAACAAACAAACTGAATGGAAGAATTTGTGCGAGAATAATGCAACTTATATCTAAATTCCCTGTCTGTGAAAATCAAAGTCCTGGAAGTCATTTGAGTATGGAACGGATGCATACAATTTATGTTTAGGAATGCATAGAGAAAGGAATCCAGGAATCTGAAATTGGAAAGAACTGGTTATATAGGGAACTATTCAACTCAAAGTTCAATTTGGGATTTCATCAGTTTGGTCTTGGTGCATCCAATGGCTGTGACATGTTTAATATGCAATTGACAGAAGCTAAATCTGAAGAAGAAAAGTTCTTAATAAATTGAGATCATGAACCCCACCTAAAATATACTAATAATAGATATAAGATGAAAAGAGAAGATAAAGAAGCAGGATAGAAAGGGAAAATTATTGTCTGTGGATCTGCAATAATACTTGCCTACTCCTGTTCTGACAAATTCTGACTTTTTTTTTTAAGGAAGCTTTGGATGTTTAAGTACACCACATATGACTTCTATGTGAAGGAGTTTTGTGTTTTGTGGAACAAATCAAGAGCAGGAAGAGAAGGGAGTGAAATGGCTCCAGGAATTTTGAAATGGATAACTAACATGATTCCAGATTGTGATACAGAAGATATAACAGTATAGTCAGATGGATGTGTAGCTCAGAATAGAAATCTGGTCTTGATTATGTGCTGCTTATGGATGACGTATACTTACCTTCAAGTCATTGAGGGTAACAAACCACAAATGCTTGTTGAGAGAACATGCCCATATGAAAGTGGATACTATACACTCCAATATACAATGTAGGAAGAAAAGCAACCAAACATGTTGATTAACACTATGGAATTGGGAACAGATGATTTGGAGTTGTAGTGAAAATAAACAACTAACTGTTCTCAGTATGCAACTTGAAGATTTCTTCAACTTTCAAAGGTTGTACCAAGGACAACCTTCTCCTTTCATCAACATATAGAGAGGCATGAATTATGAGCAGGTCATTTGTCTAAAATGACATATATTCAGCTACAATCAGAACCTTTTGGTGTCCTGTTCTATAAGGCTTGTTTTGGGCAAGAAGAATTTTATTCAATGGACTTCAGACGCAAGGTTTTGGAAATGCCTCCAGAGCTCATCTCACTTAGGGAATTCTTAAAAGGAAATAAGTGATCTGAAATAGAAGGATGTAGTGAAGCTTCTTCAGTGGAGTCCAAGTCAGTTCCATGCTTTTTACAAACAACTGCCACATTTTCAGTCAGCAAAAGATTTTCCTCCTATACACAAATGAACTTGGATGTTAACACATTGCTACTTAATGTATGCTTGTACAATGTTGTGATTCAGTCTTTTTTCTTTTCTCATTTTGGAAAACACGATTTTTCAGTATTAATTTGTGAACTTTCGTACTTATAATTGCACAAATAAATAATAAAATTAAATTTATGTAAAGGTGAGTCGGAATTGTTACACTAACATCACTTAAGTTTACTCACTTAACATGTTTCGGGAAACGGTTGTTCCCATCCTCAGAAGCTAATCCGACTGGCCTGTGTTGTTGGTGTTTCCGTTTTTTGGACTGGATACTGTGGTGGCATCTTGTGGTGGAGAAATGTACTTCCAGAGAGGATTTGGTGGCGGCAAATCAAAATTCATTAGATGTGTGTTGTGTTTTAGAATGGTGATCTTCTCCCATGCAACAGAACACATTTATTTTTCCATAATAAGTCCAAATTTGTTCATTAACTGTACCATCAGGCTCAGAGTATACCTTGATAAGTCCACTTAAACCCTTTAGGTTGTAATTGACATCAATTTAAAATTACTAAGTAAAAAACCATAGTATTTAACTTGACAATATCAAAGGGAAACATAAAATACCTTTAGGATCTTGTGAGCTATGAAAGAAAAGGAAAACTCAGTTTTGTCTCTTGTCTGTAGTGTAAAATGAACAAAATGGACTTATTACACCTTACCTCTGCAGTACAGCTATGGGAACTAGTATTTATTACAAACAATGCTTTTTTTTAATTGGTAATAAATAAGTGAAAATAATTCCTGTATTCACCTGCTGCTACACTGGTCAGCACCAAAATTCTCTTGAGGGGGGGAAGGGTCATTCTTATGGTTTCCACAATGCTGTATCTGAATTTGAAAACAAAATTGTTCTACATGTACCATTTTTAAAACAGCCATACATTTATATAAACAAAATAAAGATTTTGTCTGTATATTTGAAATTTTGGCTGATATTTTGTTTTTATCTCAGATTGTGTAACTGTAAACAAATAACCATGCATTCTGAATATGCATAAATAGAGCTAATTTCACTTTTATTGCTAAAAAATAAAACCACGCTTGCATGCAGAAAGAAACTACTGCTGATGTCATACAAAATCTATCAACATCATTACAAATAAATTAAGCAAAATAGTTAAATAACATTAATAATACTGACGCAATAATGAGTAGCTGAGCGGAACTATTTCAATAATGAATGTTCTGCTTAAAATGTAATAGGTTGTATACTTGAACACCACTGCATAAACTTAGTAAGACGCATGTACATGTAATGTTCACTGCATTTTCGTGTGTTTTTATTTTAAACCCTAATTGTAATTTATCACTATCTTAGCAATAACACTATTACAACTGAAGAAAATTTCCACTTTAGTGGAAAACTTATTTTGTTGACCTTTTTCTTTTATATACCTCTGCAGGTATCTCTCGCACAAGAGCCAAACAGTAGTCAGTTAACATGTTTTCATTCCATTTACCACTGTATCTCCTTTTCAGTTCAGCTATATCTTGGTGAAAGCTTTCGCTATGCTCATGAGAAACATCTCCCATATTTGTGGGGAAAAAGTCAAATGAGAACCTAAAAAATACAGCTTCAGAGACATATTACAGCCCATGTTACAAAATGAGGCACATAGACACCCCACAAGTTCTTCATAATTTTTAGATTTGTTTTCCAGAAAGTTGCAACATTCATTTTCAAATGCATTCCAGGCTCTTCTCTCAATTAAACTCAATTTACCTTTGAATATGGCATCAAGAAATAGTTGCTGTATTTGAGGTCCAATGAAAATGCCTTCTTTTATTTTGGTGTTGCTAATCTGTGGAAACTTTTCCTTCAGGTAAGCAAAACCTAAACCTTCTTTATCCAGTGCCTTCATGCATTGTTTTATTAAGCCGATCTTAATGCAAAGAAGAGACAATATAATTTTTGCCCTGTTGACTAACGCTTCAGTCACATCTTTTTTTTTTTCTTCTCAGGCTAACCATTTTCTCATAATATAGTGTTTGTCCCTTGCATGACTGTCTCACTCACACATACAGGAGTTGAGTTTTGTATAGCCTGGTTGTAGCCCTGTCAGCAATGCTGCAACTTTAAGATCAGCACATATGCTCCATTGATGGTCTTCATAGTTTATTTTATGTAAAAGATGTTGCATATTTGCATATTTTCTTTCATGTTAACTGAATGTGCCAGGGATGTTGATGGATGTATATTACCAATAATATACTTCCTGTTTTGTTATCAGGAGACTGCGGAGGGTTGTGCCTTCTAAGTTCCCATTTTGCAATGTCAAGGTATTCATCCAAGCACCATTATGAAGCCTTTATGATCCCATCTAGGGATTAAATTAGGAGTGGCAATTACCATTTTACATTCAAATGAAAATCATAGAGACAAACTGCTAATAAAATTTACCAAAAATTCACTTTTTTCAAAATTTGGAGATACCTACCACAAAAATGGTACATTTTAAAGAAATATGATTAACATATTTGGATTCAGCAATGTCAAATACATAATGTAAACATAATTTATTTTCAAAGAGGGACTTATTTTTATTTTTTTGCCAACCAGTGCTATCTGCAAATGGATTCACAATCATGGAAACTGATATCTCTTAGCCTAGTTTAAGATATACATGAGGCAACAGATCAATTTCTACTATACTTGCCATCAGATTGACTGCAACCAGAATACTCATTTGAAGGGAGATTAAATTTTTATGTGTGATGTGTAACCTATATAAAAGCTGTTGAACAGTACCATACCTTTCATTCCTTTATTTCATGAAAATTGGCACAGAGGTTATTTCATATATGGGCATATGTGGTACCCAGTATTCTGTAGCATGTATTTAATTTTCAATGTGCCTAGGATGTATGACATTGAAAGATATAAGGGATAGCAAAAATTGAGTTTAAATTTTAATCACTTTCACTAATAAACAAATGTAGAAACTTAATGTAGACCTGTAGATTTTTGTCAATTGGTGAACCAAATTCTCCTAATGTTTTTGCCACTGCTCAATCAGGTATTTTTAAAATTGGCTGTTTTGCAGAGAGTAAAATATCAGGATAACTTGCTCCATCCTATCAGCCATGGCCTACAAGCTAGCAACTACATTCTACTGAATTACTAGGTGTGAAAGACTAAACTTCAAACTATAACAATAGTTCAGTGAGTGCTACAAAACTTATGTAGTTATACATTCATTGCAATTTTATCCATAATATCCAAATTTGTCAATTTCAAGAAAATGTCTACCATCACTAATAGAGTATGGAAAGGCATTAGTCTTGTCTGGAGCTATTTATGGAGTAGGTACTGATTCAAACAACATCTCTGTTCATATGAAACCTAAATCCAGCACTTCAGCATCTCAAAACCTGTAGCATTCCTTTGTCAATTTGTTTTACTAATTAACCCTATAACATTACTCCAAAATCGTTTTACTGTTGTAATGGAATCCTTATGAATTCAAAGTATTTGTGTGTTAAACTATAGCTACTTGTAGTTAACAAAAAAGTAAAAAACTCTTTTGACTTAAAATTTAGAGAAACATAACAAAAAGGTCATAAAACAATAGCTTTGATGATAAATTTAAAATATCTTGAAATAGGTACTCATTCACAATTTGCTATTTTATAATTATCTGTTAAATTAACAATTAAATGTATGGGTATATGCACTTAAACAAAACCCTCAGAAAGTTGATAATTTGGCACTATTGCTGCATTATACCCTCTTAAGGGTTAATTAATTGTGGCCTACCATTTAATATTGTGGCTGCAAATGTTCTCGATACTGTTAACAGACTATGTAGGACTGGGAAATTTGTCTGACAGAGCTTTTTTCATCCATAGCTACTAACTAATGTAGAGTTTCACCATTATATGTTGTCAGAGCATTGATTGAACTTCTTTGAAGCCATGATGTCTATAATATTGTGTTTGGAAAGGTCTTTCTTTAATGCAAAGATGTTTGTTTGCATTAATTTTGTGGACGTTTTTAATTTCCAAATACAGCTTCATTTAGGAATTTATGTACCTGTTGTTCCTCACTGTCTGTAAACATGAAGTTGAACTTCTCTTTTAAAAACTTTTATAGTTTGTTTTATGACAGTGAACTGGCTAGTATGCCACCTACTTGCTTTGTGATATTACAATATGCATTAGCATTGGCAGCTGAACTTTTCTGATCAGTTATGTTTTTGAAACATGAATTCTGCCTCTGCTGAGCCAAAAATTAGGCTGTTTTCTCCAAGAAGGAGACATTTTGACTGCAGTTATTTATACAATTTCTTCATAGGGGAGGTAAAGTATTTTCCATCATTAATATACAATGAAACCTGATGTTTATTATAAATATGACACACTTTGGAGTCACAACTGGATGAATACATAGAATTAAAATGCACACTGTTTACAGCTAGAAAGTTTTATTATTTTCTGTGTGACTAGAGAGAGGATCAACAACTGAGAAGGACTGATATGGTACAAATATTTACAATAAAATTTTTCTGCCAACTACGCAGGTCACCATAAAGTGAACCCTTGTGTTTAATGATATACCTTTACTGCCATTACCCTTATTGTTGTTTGTATAAATACAATAGTGAACCTAGTTTACTCACAACAGAGCTTTAGGCAGTTATAATATTAAAATAAATGAAATATAGAATAGAACAGATTTTATTGACTTTTAAGCTGTTTTACAATAATGCAATTGGTCTTGTCAAGTACAAGCATATTTACACTATTTACAATATACACAATGTTTCACAAATAGAAGACATAAATTCAGGTATGCATTCCCCATATGTAGACAATAAAAATATCCATTACAACACGTGTTTGGAAATGCTTGGTTTCTGAGTTATGGCCTTCAAAACAGTGATATTTATCGGATCGCTTTCTTCCTGCAGGTAGTTGCCGTGACAGAAGATATTAACAGGTCACTGACAGTTCATTCCGGGTGCGGCGTCTTTGCCTGCCACGCCACACTTGGGGGGTATCTTGCTGGCCGTCGTTGAACACCTGACAGAAATTTACAAGCGCTCCTCCCTTACCTTCGTCACACATTCCTTTCTGCTGCCCCGGCTCAAAGATGATTTCTTCGGCGTTGATTCTTGGGCCAGGTAGCGTACTCAGGGTCGGCCAACACTTTCGGCGTCGGCGTCGTACTGTACTGTAATGCTGTCGGCGAGGTGCGAATGGCGGGAAAAGGTAAACAAGGGGGCGAGGTATATTGAAATGAGCACACGGAGGTTGATTATCTTTGACACCGCTTTCTGGTTGCTATGCCCTTTGCAATTAGTTTCACACACGCGTCTGTACGTCTCGAATCTGGACCCTCAGCGAACACAATCGCTATTCCGATTACTCCCTACTCGGCTTTCCTTACACTTATGATAATCGGTCACCGTTGCTTAGTTCACAGGTTCTCTTCTGCGCGGCACTTTTCTACGCTTTCACAATTGGCGATGCTTCGATTAATTAGGTAACACTTGTGCAAACAATTCATTTATGTATCACAATTGAATAGTGAATTTGCAAAAGACTTAAGTCCACATTTTCATGGATTGGAGTTACGATTACAGAGATGTGCTGAGGCCCAAGCTGATTTGATGGCAAAATGACTTTAGTCCGTGGCTTCTGTACCGCGTTTTCATTGTTCGATTATTCGTGATTACCGCTAAAACAACTTTAGTCCAGGACTTAAGTTGTTTTGCTTGTAATTAATTTTAGATACAGATCAAGGTTGGTAATACATTACTTTTGTTTGTGTGGTAGGCCTAAGATTAGACAGAAAATCACAATGGCATCTAATAGCAGTGGCTTATGTACGGATAGTGCAGAAAATTGTGGTGATAATAGCGGGAAAAGGGAGAGGGGCATTAAAAGAAGTTGTGAGTATAAGAGAGCTACAGTAAAACGTGTACAAATTAAAGGTTTGGAGCACATAAATCACGTGGGCAACTTAGTTCAGCTAGGCAAACTGGGTCTGTCTGTGGGTAAGTGAATTAAAACTAATTTCCTTGTTTCAAAGTGATTGTTCTGCACATTAGTACACATGTAATGATTGGAATTCAACAATGCATTGTGGCTCTTGTTTATAATGTATCTTTTTATTTTCAGATGCAAGAGGAAAGGTTTCACCCTGATTACCGAAAATGCATTATTAGAATCAGTTAGTTACGTAAATGCATTTGAAACAAAAAAAGAACAGGATGTGTTCTTACAGGGGCAAATCGTATCCACAGCCGTAAAAAGACGAAGAGGTAGGAAAAAGGAGCCTGGTAAACGATTCGCTGTGTTCAAGTATTATGTTAAAGATTTGGAAAAGCGAATCGAGTTTTGTAAGGAAACCTTTCTCTGTATTTACTGCATTACTGAATCTAGGGTGAAGAGATTATGCAATTTACTGCTTATTACACAGTCCCCTAAAGATCATCGGGGAAAACACAAACCAGGGAATGCAAAAGAGGCCGATGTACTTGCTTTTATTCATGCTCATATTTCCTCATTTCCTGCTAAACAAACCCACTATGGAAACACTGAGGTTTATTATTATATAAATAGTGAACTGACTAAAAAATACAGGCAGTTTCTTGCAAATATCCTAAGAGCAATGTTTCTTATCACTATTATCACAAATATTTCAATACCCATTTCAGTTTAAGGTTTGGTAGGCCCAGCGTAGACACGTGCATTACGTGTGAAGAACTGAGCGTTAACATAAAAAACAGTTTGCTAAACGATTGTACTAAACGTGTAGCTGCAGCAGAACTCGTGGTTCACAAACGTCGCAGCAAAAAGTTTTACGAAGTATTGGAAGATACAAACAAGTTAAGGGTCGAGAGAGAGGATTTTCTTGCTGTTACGTTTGACTACATGCAAAACATATGCTTGCCTAAAATACAGTTCAGGACATGTATAATTGTCATATTATCGACAACTTACTGTTCGAGTTTTTTCTGTACATAACATGAAAACTAATTCAGCATCCTTCTATATCTACCATGAGGGACAGGCTGGAGAAAGTCCAAATGAGGTATGCAGTTTTCTCCTCCATTACTTTAACACCTCTATTTCAACAAGTATTAAAGCACTCTGGTTGTTTTGCGACGGCTGTCCGGGGCAAAATAAGAACAACACATTTATCAGGTTTTTAATGGCATTAACTGCTCAGAAGGGTTTCTTGAGCATCAGACTTCTTTTTACTATCAGAGGACACTCCTTTTTACCATCAGATAGTGAAAAGACGTTTGAAGCGTGTGGGCAGACTTTATACGATAAAGGACGTGTGCGAACACATAGTTTGTTCGAGTGCTAAAGGAGATTTTACAGTCACTATAGTTGAAAGTGAGGATGTGTATGATTTCAGTAACTGGTGGCCACATGTTTACAAAAAAACTGCCAATTTTATTGAGACTTCTGTTAAGGTTGTTCCCAGGAACAAAAAGGTATTCTTCAGTGTTTCAACCTTCAAGAAATTCTGCTTTTCTGCAGAACAGTTGGGTGTAGTAGTGGCAAAACCATTCATTGAGGGAGAAATCCAACATTCTTTCATACTTGGGCCAACGTATCGACATTTCCTTGACCTTCCTACCAGAAAAGCCTATCCTAACGGTGTATGCCCAGTCAATGAGATCAAACTTCAAGATATACACAAAATGTTTAAATACATTCCAGACAATGGAGGCATCAAAGCTTTTTATGAAGGCATTTTAGCCTGGGAAACAAAAAAGAATCACTAAAACCACAAGGTATATCTACTGTGGGTTGATTTTGAGGATTTTGTTACATGCTTATTCCACACAGGTGATATTGTTTCATATAATTTAGTTAAGAAATTTCTATGTATTCTTTATGTTTTAATGAATAAATGCCACACTATAGTATGTTTTATACCTCAGAATTACATTTCTACGAACAAAATCAAAGTTAATTTGAAAAGTGACTTAAGTCTCGCTTACATTTTATTTTATTTTTTAACCTGAAGAGTGATGGAAAGGTGTATACTTCTGTGATAGTTTCATGCAGGATGCTATTACATGAAAAATTATATTATAGTTCTTAGAAAACACGCTTCTGTGTGACTATAAACAGTTTTTTTCTTGTTCCTGAAAATTTATGCCTAGGGACTTAAGTCGTTTTGTAAATTCACTATTCAATTATTCTGTGCGTTATTAAACGTTATCTTAGCTACCACCCCTCGCGTCTAAAATTCGCGGGGCTTTAAGCGTCAGATTCAAATGATAACGAGCCGCGAGTGGTCTATCCGACTGAGACCGTCGGAATAGCCGCTAATTCTGAAAACATCCCCTTAAATACTCAAAACTGACAGCTTTCGGTTTTCTCACATCGAGTCGTTTCTTTTCTATCTTATTGTTTGCTGTCCTTTCTGCTAGCTTCGAGCGCTTCCACTTTGGCTCCGGTTTAAAAGTTAGAATTTTAACCGTATTTTTCCCCAGCCTCCGAGAGATGCCTAGCTACTGCATATTTCGAGCATCCCCTCCCCCAAATGCAAGGGGGAATATCCTACACTCTCAAGTTTGGAGTGAACCGGAAGCAACCGTTCGTTTCTTCGCGTCTATTTTACGAAAATCTTGCAAAGCACAATGCGAAGCTGTTTATTCATTAATACTCACATGAATTGAAAAACTAACGCATTTTTCTAAGGGCTTTAAGATCGTGTTGCTTTTGAGTTGGAGGGACCAAAAATGTAGAAAATGATTAAGTTAGATATTGATTAATTGGCAATAACTCAGTAATCAACATTAGTTAACAGTTTCTTTTTGTGCAGTTAGAATTATCACTAAACGAGGCGAAGGGTATATTGAGTTGTGTTTGGCGTTCGAATGAGCGACATGTACTCAAATCAGGAGCTGGCAGAAATGCACTCCATATACGGTAAGGCGGACGGCAGTGCTGAGCTGGCTCGTCGTTTGTACAAAGAGCGCCAAAGAAAGTCTCACTGCACTTCGCGTCTATGTCACATTATTTATTGTTGTACGTGGCCTTGCGAAGCCATGTCCATTTCATTGTTGCTTTAGGCCACGGTGCAAGGGTGCGCTACTTCTGCTAAATTGTTACATCAATAACCACAACAAAGGTTACAAAATGCCTAGAAACGAAATATATGTTTAAGCTCTCGATCGTATTGGCTAAAAGAGAAAGAGGTAGAGTGAGTGCATTCAGTTTGTCATACAGTCCTCTTATAGTGATTGGTAGCCATACCTTATCGGCTAGTGCAGGACACGCATTTGAAAGGGTTAAAAGCTAAGGGGAAAACTTGATGAGCGCTCAGATTTGCGAAATGTAGAATGCGTAGTGTGAGAAGGTTTTTAGGGGGTGCAAATTAAAGCTTGAATGGTATTCATTAAGTACATAGCAAGACAGCACTTTATGGCAAAAAATAAACAGAAATTTATTCTCACAGTGATATCAATACTTGTTGCTGCATAGAAGCAAACATAACCAAATAATAAATAAATAAAGCAGCATGTTTTCCCTCTAACTAAAACTATAATTGGTTAATATGCTTTTACTAACATATGCTGACCATAGGAGTAAAACAGGATTATGGACAAAAAATATAACCCAATGTTATTGCCATAATATGTATGCCATATTTGGTAAACCATATAATATACATATTTATCTCTGTTTCTAAACATGATCAGTCAATTATAACAAAACAGTAATTTGCATTAATAAACGAATATCATCATCTGCGGATGTTTAACCGGAAGTGCCCACTTTCTGACGAGTATGTAGACCGTCTTCCCCACTTTCCTGGAATATTTTTATCCAGTAATTTACTATAAAACACTTTTAAGCACTACCGTTGCACAATTGCTGTACCAGTGTGACTAGCCTCCCACATATCCACGATACGTGCCCGAGTAATTTTGCTAGTATACGGCATGACTGGTTCTGAGACAATAAACATGCTTTGGTTTCAATAACACCAGAAAAAACAAAGGCATCAACCTCCCCTCTTTCCCCCTTATTGCTGTGTTGTCAAGCCACCACGCTCTGCGATAGGCAAGGTGAAGGACACGCCTCAAAACACCCCAGAAAACGATACAAAATCCTCCGAAGTTTTTCTTTGGTGCTCTGGTACCTAGAGAGGTGCCCACAGTGAAGACGTCCAGATCGGAAGACATTTGAACGTCGCCATCACCGTCTGTGCGCTAATGGGAAGCTCACATCTGCTGGTTTGGGAAGGAGACAACCAAGATTTCGTCCTCCGTGGTGTAGTGGTTACCATGCTAGCATCTAGTTCCCGAGGTCGCGGGTTCAAACCCGGCGGAGGGCGAGGGATTTTTTTGGGCGTAAAAATCCTTAGCATGGCTTCCTTAGGAGGGGAAGTAAAGCCGGTGGTTTCGTGTCGTAGATTTACGGCACGTAAAAGAACCTCAAGCCTGTTATAGAGACCTCTGAGCAAAATTACCCGTCTTTCATGCCCAATATAGAATGGGACGCTAAGGACCACAGAAGTTAAAGAGTGTCTATAAATAAAACTCAATTTAATTTTAATTTATGACCAAGATCTACAACTCCAGATGTAGAGGAGAGGATTCTGGATTCTGTGCACAGGATTCCTATCAGTACATGAAGGTTAGCATTGCGAGTGAATGTTTCTCATATGACTGTCTGGAGACTGTTGCAAGAGCAACAGTTGTATCCTTATCATGTACTATGTGTACAGGCCCTGTCACCAGCAGATTACCCTGCTCGATTGATGTTCTGCCAGTGGTTCATGCAGCAGTGTGCTACAAATCCAAACTTTCCTCCCTTAGTATTATTTACAAATGAAGCACAGTTCACAAGAGATGGCATTACAAATTTCCATAATCAACATGTATGTGCATATGAAAACCCACATGCAATTGTTCCACCTCATCACCAAGTGCAGTTCACTTTCAACATGTGGGCTGGTATCATTGGTGATCAGTTAGTTGGACCCCATGTACTTGTAAACAGACTTATGGGGCAGACGTTGTAAACTTCCTGGAAAACAGCATACCTCATGTGTATGAAGACACTCCACTGAGCATTCATCAACAAGTTCTCTTCATGCATGATGGCACTCCTGCACATTTCAGTCGTACTGCTCGATGGATCAATGTATAGGTGGAAGTGATCCAGTTGCTCGGCCACCACTCCCTCCTGATTTGAACTCTGTCGATTTCTACTTGTGAGGCTATTTAAAACGTTGGTATATTTGTCTCCGGTGCCTGACATGAAACCCCTTCAGAATCAAATTCAGGCAAGTTGTGAGGAAATACACAATACTCCTGGAATTTGGGGTTGTGTTCTCATGGCCATGACACGTCAATGTGAGGCCTCTATTCAAGCAGGAGGTGGACACTTTGAACATCTTCTGTAAAGAAAACTACCTATGGTAAGAAATACATTCCAGTGAATATATTTACAGGCCATAACTCAGACACCAAGAATTTTCAGACACATTTAATGTTTTTTTTTATTGTCTACATATGGGGAATGCATACCCAAAATTATGCCCTCTATGTTTGAAACATCCTGTATAATTGTTGTTAAATAAATCTATATACGATGATAATAAATTATATGTAGATTAATTTTGCAATTGGTATCATCTACTAGACAAATTTTTCAGCTCATTATAATAATTAGGATCTTAATGCAACTATTTACAATATCATTGTTATACAAAAAATTTATACTATGTATTATAATAAACCAATTAATAGTCAACTAAATTGAATTAGGTATCTACTCGTTTATATGTAAATTGTTGGATTCTAGAACTTTTGTATGAATAAAATGCTTTATCTTTTAGTGATTTATCTGAAAAAAGCTTTAAATTTCTGAATGGATAGTCAAATAATATTATCCAAAAGTTTGTGATACATATTTAATCCTAGGTATTTATGACTGTTATGCATTTTTAGATAAACTAGATTTAGGTATGTATATGGCTGAATTATTTTGTGTAATTATTTTCTGTTTCATAACATCTCAACAAAAAGTATAGGAGTAATCGTTCACTAGCATCATCTGATGGCATGAGCATAATAACAAATTAGTGTATTCAGATTCAATAAAAGCTTTAGAGATTAACTCTGTAACAATTTCAGTCATTTCCTGTTTCTTTGTTTTGAGAGTTGATTCATTTTGAGAACATATTTGAACACATGTTTTAAGTGGCAGAATTTTAAAAAATTAGGCTTCATGGCATAAAGTTTATAATATTTTAATGATTATCAAGAAAGGCAGGCTAGGGGGTTCTTAACTGGTAGAAAATGTTTTGCTGCTTTTAAAATATGCAGTCTTACTTTATAACCACAGATTATTGTTTAATTATTACTACAATGCTACCAACATGAAACCCTTGAGCTGAAAACATCTTGGAAGAAATAAAAGGACTCCCAGTCCATTTTCCAGTATGGTAGGTTGAAAAAGTGCCTAAAAATATTTCTGTATATTCATTGGATGTCAATGTATGTTTTGTATCTTATCTTCATGTAGACTTGGAATAATGAAGACACAATCCCAATGTTTCCTAATAATAATTTTTGTTTGTTAATTATGCTGTCAATTACCAGATCATTTCAGTGCAGTCAGTGTGCCAGAATTTCATCCCACAGGAGTCCTTTTACACACTAGTAAATCCACTGATATGAAGCTGTCGCTTTTAAGCACACTTAAAAAACCATCAGTCTGGGCTGGGTTGGAACCCATGACCTTGGGATTAGAAGGCCAGCACCTAACCCAGACCAACCGCAATGTTTCCTGGCTTTTATTACACATTAAGCCAGTCATATTTTTAAAGACAAATTTGTTCATTTGGGGTTATCGTCATGAAGACTTAGAATAATGAAGACACAATCCTAATTTTTCTTTGCTCATTATTATTCATTGAAGTATTCATAACTTTTTAGACTAATTTCTTTATTTGGTCCCTATTAATGTGTTTAAATCTAATGCCTGTACTGTTCTAACTCCTTGATCATCCCATTTACTGATTTTCCCAAAATTTAATTCTTACTTTAAAAACTGAGTTTTACTTATGGATGCTCTTTAACTACTATGGTCCTTAGCATCCCATTAGCATCCCATTTTAATTCTTACTTTGCCCAAATAACTTCCTACTTCTGATAAGTTTATTTTTATCCCTACAATTTCCCTTGACAAACTGGAAAATTTCTTCAATCACAATTTCACTCTAAGAATCTTAATTTTCACATAATCTAAAATTAATATGCCAGTTATTATATTTTTTGTTACAAGGTGGATATTTATCTATATCCCACTTGCTGTTACTCCTTTCAGTTTATTATCGCAATTCTAGTGTATCCAAAGCCTTCTCTTCCTGCTTTGTCATATTATTCAAACAATTATCTCTACTCCTAGCCAGTTTTAATTATCTATATATGATCACTGAAGTGCTATAATAAATATTTCTTGCCTTGCAATATCTTCAATTCCTATTTGATATAGTTTTAAAAACCATTTCTAGTCATTCTGTAACTCGAAAGTTTCTCCCTAAACATTTTATCCAAGGTTATCTTAATCCTAGAAATCTAAGTTTCTCCTTGATTAATCCTTTTCTGTATTTCTGTATTTGACATCTGCATCTGTTCATCCTTCCTTTATACTAAATCTTAACTTTAAACCTCCAACTATTGTGTTTGTGTCTCTGATATTTCAGTAATACATGCCCTATTAACTTTCAAAGAAAGTTTTCCTTTAGCTAATATAATTTTCATGTTTTGTTCATTCCATCCAGACTACATCTATGCTAATATTAGAAAAAGAGAAAATGTGTGTGTGTGTGTGTGTGTGTGTGTGTGTGTGTGTGCATATGTGCAGTAATCTCAAAAACCACTCAGCTAATTTTGATAATTCTTTCACCATTGAAAAGCCCTACTTTTCCAGATCGTCATAGGCTAAATAATGTTTCCAAAGTTTTAAATACTTGAACATTAGGGACTCCTTTTTCATATTCATGTCACCAAATATCAATCCTATTTTGTTGAATATGGATATCAGAGGCTACTTTTGGCACTTAATTGTAAATATGGCAGATACTTTGGCCTATTCAGGTCAAACTTTGTACAATTATACAATAGGACCCAACAAGCATTATAAGCTATTTACAACTCTAAAATACTACTTTTATCATATTTTCAACCTCTTATATGGAAATCTGCATTGCTTAAACCATATGGCCAAAATATTCCACAATTATACAACAGGGGTTGGCAAAAATCATATGTTACAGCTTCCAAAAAGCACCTAATCTTTATTTTGAATTACAGAGGACTCAAAATATTTAAAAGCTACCTTTACTTTATTTTCAACCCCTTATAGATAAAACCATAGTGCTTGGTCAACCAGGGCACAAATTTGTGCACTTGGATTATAGGACTTGACAAAAATTACAGGATAATATAAAACTTTAAAAGGCTACCCATACTCCATTTTTCAACCCCATATGTACAAAATGTCCCTATTTGACTAATCTGGACAAACTTTGGACACTTACACTTTAGGTATAAGTACAAATTACAGACTAATTATGACTTTCAAAGACCACCCCTGTCCTTATTTTCAGCCCCATACATATAGAATGTACGAATGCAATGTCAGATAAGACAGCTATAGTTAGTTATAAAATCAGTTTTCTTTTCTTTCCATGTGTTTCAAGATTCCATTAATTATATCACTTGGGTAATTTTTCATGAAGAATAAATAAACAAAAATAGGCATTTGTATTTCTCAGAGCTAGAATTGCAACTAAACACACAACTCTGTAGCATCTGGCAATGATAATTTTTTAAACAGCTGCAGTAACTTTGCTGCATGCATATGGCTGCTTAATGTTAAAAATAGTACAGGGTGACTCATTGGAAAGCCATAAAATAAAAATATTGTAATATGGATAATAACATCTATTTATTGTCTTGTAATTTGTAAATATATTTCAGAAGGATGGGAATTTCTTTCACATCAGACTTCAATATGCCTACCATTATGTACACAACATAATTATTACATGAGGCTAATTTCCCTGAGTATTATCTAGCATCTCAGGTGTAATGCATCCAAATGATCTGAATATCTTTCCCCTGAGATCATGAATATTCATAGAATGTTGTGCATACACAGTATTGTTTACTAAATCCCAGAGAAAGAATTTGGGTGGTATAAGATTTGGAGGTCATAAAAATTGATCCATTTCAAGACACCAGTAGTAGTTGAATATAAGAAACAAATAATCATAGATATGTTTTGTCCAGTAAGGTGGTGCATGGAGCCTTATATCCATGTTATCTTCCTATTGCAAATATAGTGCAAAAATTTGGTATATCTCAAAACACATTTAGTCTGTTCCTGAGCTGTAAGCTTCTAAGCAATAACTCTTATGCAGTATCAATGAACCTTCTTCTAAACTGTATTTACAAGTTGCATAAAAATAAACAGGGTTAATACTCATGTTATTTTGTTTTTATTTTATGCTCTGCTAACATACCTATTACTCTATTTAACATGTTCGCTGTGGATATTGTTGCAGATCTTATATCTTATTTATTGTAAAGGTCTCCAATGTCTGATATTTGTAATGATTTTATTATGTAAGTGGGCCACAGAGTCCAACATGTCTTACCACAAGTAATGCCATTTAGCAGTGTGTAGAATTACTATAATGACATTTTTATAATCTCAATGTAACCTACAAGATAGGTAGTAGTTCTGCCAGGGGAGATATCAGTCTCTGTAGTCCAATCCATACATAAGTATCTCAACGTAACCTTTGAGATAGATAGCATTTCCATCAGCAGTGGTATCAGTCTCCATAATCTGATACTGTGCAAAGTAAGTTTCATTGATCTGGCAATTTATTACTGATACCACCCAGAAATTTAATATTTATTATATTCACATAAACATATTTAGAAAATTAAACTTGATATTATTCACTCCCTTTTAAACATTATAATCAATAATATGAATTTTGTGGTGTAGTTTTTCCCTGTCACAAAAAATAATTTAGGGGTAAACTTATTGTCAGTAACAGAGGCTCACATTTGCTTTTTATCATTACATTTTATGGAACTGATTAAAACAGTTTGGGCAAAATCCAGGCTGTCCCTCACAATCTTGATAGATAATTCATGAGTTTCCTTATTTCCTAAGGTTTTTCTTATTTCCTTATAGCATACTCTGCACCCTTTTTTCCCTCTCCCTTGGTTTGATAAAGGTATGAATATGTCTCACGGCCCAGTGTGGCATATTGGGCTGGTTTGGAGCTAATTCTTGAGCAAGCATTTTTTTGAAATTTGCAATTGATAACTTTTGCTCTTTGGTCATATTGTAAATGATCCAATTGGAGCAACATCCATGATTTCTGTTTTCATATCTTCTGAACTAGATTCATTGGTCTCTAATGGTTAATAATTTTTGCCCTCAATACTATCACAATTAGCAGTTTCACTTTCACTATTACCGGAATCATTAATTTAATAATTTTTTAACATATTCAATGCTAACCCCTACTCCATGACATTATGACTTCAGGCTAATACTGTGAAATACATAAGATAATAAATGGAACTATTCTTTTCCCGAACTAAGAAACACACTTGAGGTAAACAAAGGTGAGAGGCAGCCCCATGCACATGGCAGTAGTGAATGCTCTCATTGGCCCCTGACCATAATACGTAGCGTAGGAGAAAATAATAGAGCTAATCTTTTCTTAATGTTATTGTTTTTAAAACATTTTCACTGTTATTTGGAAGTTTAAAGCAATCAGTTTACTGAAATTCAACAGTTATCATATATTGATTGCATATGCTGTGCATGTGTTTTGCAGAGTAATACAAAAGTTTGTTTCTTAGAGCAGATTCAGTATAGCAGTCAGCAATGGCTTGCTAAATCTTTAAAGAAAAAGCTGCGATACCATACGCATGTCTGCTGGCCATTGGAGGATAGTACCATTCTGTATTTGTGTATATTATTTCAATATGGCAACAGTCTCTAACAGGTGGTACAAGATAAATATGTATAATTAATATAGCAATTTCAACATTTCTTTCCATAGTTTTAAAACCTTTGTGGCATAAGAATTGCAATGTATTTTACCTTTGTAAGTTACATAAAACAAGGAGCAATCCCAACTGCACCTAAGAAATGATTGCCATGAACTCCGGCGACCAATCCACAGTCAGCGTGATAAGCAACACCTAACATTCCATAAAAATGGTGTATTTCAAAAATTAAATTTCTAAGTGGAAAACATTTCTATCATTGAACCTCTTCATTTTCAATTGTATGGGGTTGAATGAATACACCATACTAACTTTATTGAATATAGGGCTGTGTGAGCTAAACAATTTGAGATACGAAACTAATGATCCACAAATACAATATGCCAGTTTATGGTTTTAAACTTATAAGTATGCCACTGTTCACCTCCACTTCAACTGGAAGTAAGGCAAGCAAAAACTTGAATAAAACAAATTGTGTACCTTTACCATAATGAATGTCTTACAAAAGAAGAAGTTGGTTTTGAGCTGGAATGATATGTTCATTTTTTCTCTCTTTATAATTATGTTTTAACTGAGAGTAAAATGCTGTTTAGGTTACTTTTAATTTTCAAAGAGCCAAGAGATTGAGATTTTCATTTTAATTGGTATTTACACCTGTATGGCATAACATAGTACAAGCAGTACCAACAATCTTATATACTAATGCTTATTGAACTGCTTTAAGGCTATACAGATAGCAGATTAGAAAAATGTATATGGAAAGCTATTAAAAACAGAAGCACTATAAACAGTAAAGTTTTCTTCATGTTAAATTTGGAAAGCTTAAACATCTAAGTCTGGTGGTATTATTAAACACCAAAATTAATACTATATTATTTAGTATGAAAATGTTATTTGCTTTAAAGGAGTTGATCAAAATGGCAATCCCTAAATCAGTGCACAAGCCACATCAGTGCAGATGTTATTCCAGAATCTTGCTGAGCAATCCTAGCATCTCTTTTGTAGTAATATTGCTACTGGGTTCAGATTGTAGTTCATTAATGTTTCTGCTGGCTACCACCTAGATTCCTAAATTTGTTCCATGCCATTAAGGGCATCAAGAGTTATTTTTAGCATTGAACTTGAAATTCTTATTCTAGGCCTACAGTGTTATACAATAGGGGTTGTTGCTTGTTACATTACCACTATATTAGTACCTGACATACTGATGTCACACATGGATCTCTCAAACTCAAGACCTCAAGTCAAAGTTTCAGTACACAGCCTTATTCATTAAAAAGAGATGGAACAGACCAGCAACTAATATCTGGTGCCTAATAACAGGCATGGTACTTGTCATTTGATGGATGAGCATTATATTTGATAAGGCTAAAATTTAGAAATGGTAATTCATGAGTGATTAACATCAGATTTTACAAAGTCCCTAACAGGTTTCTAACTTTTGTAATAGAAAATGTTTACATATTTCATTCTGGAATTAATTGTTCTTTCACACAAGCTGTGTGTTGGACAGGGTTGGAAAGGTAGAATCAGATGACTGAAAAATTCAATGCCATAGCCGGGATTTGAACCACGGATCTCCTGGTCTCCATCCGGTTGCTCTAACCATTGAGCTACCATGGCAACATGCCGACGCCGCATTAAATTCTCCAAGTGATTTGCATTTTTCCAACATACGGCTTGTGTGAAAGAACAACCTAATAGTGGCTGTAACTATAAAGCCTGGGACTTAAGTACTTACAAAGAATGTAAGTCACCATTGGGGTATGACATCTCAATACAATTTGAGATCTCCTTGTGGTTTACCGGGAAAATTGCGAATCAGTTAGAGAATTTAATGTCATATCGGCATTTTGCCATGGTAGCTCAGTGGTTAGAGCAACCAGACGGAGACCGGGAGATCCATGGTTCAAATCCTGGCTATGGCATTGAATTTTTCAGTCATCTGATTCTACCTTTCCATATTTCATTGTGATGATTTATTGTTCCTAATCTTCAATTACTTTGAATTTATATAACAATGTAATTTGTCCTTGAACACCATTAATTTCACATTTCAATTGATAGTCAAGGTCCCATCTAACACCAGTAAAATTAGTACAGTGTCATTCAGTATATGATTTTAACATCAGACTTCTACTATAAGTCTGAATCACTTTAAGTGCGTTCCATAGTTTTATTTAATAAACTATCTCCTTCTGATTTTATAACAGTGTAGTATATATAAATTATAATTACTCTTAAACAAAGCTTAAAACTAAATAGATGTATTACTATAGATAAATTAATTAGTAAAAACAATTAGCTTTTGATTATGCTGTAGCAAATGCATTATTTATTTGTTTACTTTTATTTTAGAGGTGCAAGAGTTTGATGCTGACAACCATGCTTTGGTACTACTGCTGAAAGGTGCTAGTTTACGACAAATGAAATGCCCTTTGCAAGCTGAGGAGTGTCTGAATGCAGTATTAGCACTAGAGAAGCAGATTCGAGATGACATGTACCTAGTTCCCTATGCATTGGTGGAGCTAGCACAAATACAGTGGGAACAAGGAAACTCTGCCAAGGCTGCACAGTTGCTTGAAGAAGCAAAGTATGTTATATATATATATATTAGACACACACAAACACATACACACATGTACACACACACACACACACACACACACACACACACATATATATATATATATATATATATATTTTATAGACATATATGACACCAAATGAATTAAAACCAAAGTATATAGGATGCAGTCCCTCTATACTCTCCACTAGAGATGCTTATGAATAGGTTATTAAACTAATGAATTATGCTGTTATTTACTAAGAAGGATCATATTTAAAAAATTTAGCCATCACCAGGAGTTGAACCATAGCACTCATCCTAGATTTTGAAATTAGTTTTCCTTTTCACCTTCCCTATATATGGCATATATAGGACAGTTGATTAACAATTAATTTCTTAGTTGATAGTTAAACTAAAAATCTGCATCTAAAGATAGTATTACTTAAAGTCACCAGTTTGGATACAAATCTCTAGTAAAAATAACTTCTGATGTCTCTAGGGTACATAAAATCAAGAGGAGAATGATTCATGCTTCAGTTTAGAGGGGCAGTTTTTATATCAAAGATCTGGCACAGCAGTCTGAAGATTGTGTTTTGAATCCCAGATATGACCCAAATGTTTATAGTGGTAAGACACTAATAAGTGTCGATGTTGTGGACCCTAAAACCTAACCTACAGATACAAATTTTTCAAATGTTATTCTCATTTCCAAATCTTTGTGATGGTTTATGCAAAATGAAAGCTCATTAATAAAAGCATAATTATGTTCCTATGAAATAACTGAGCTATATGAAGCTATATATTTCAACAAAAATTGTATTATGCTCTTTCCTTTGGTGTGTATGTGTGTGAGAGAGAGAGCAATAAAACAATGAAAGAATTGGTTACTGTTCAAAGTGCTGGGTTTACCTTGAAGATTATGGATGCTTTTTGGATTGTTTATATGTTTTACTTTAAGCATAAGGACAGTTTCCAAATATCTGAACATTTACAAATTTTATTTTTTATATCTGATGCTAAAGTAAGCTTTCAGTATTGGAATATTAGTGATCTAATCTGCTATTTAACAATATAATTATTAAGATAGTACCTATAAGTACATTTGAACCCTTTTCTTAGAAACTACAGTTTATTTAGACATTGTAAGAAAATCAGTATAAATTAAAGATAATTTTGGTACTGCTTTGAAAAACGTTATGTTTTGTTTAAGGATACTACAAGAACACAGATTTCTTGTTAAATTAAAATATGATAATTATCAAGTATGTGCATTAATTTAAAACAATACTGCTATTAAATTAATGAGGTTCAGAAGCTAACAGCTGTAAGTAGTCTATTACTTGGTTGTTGTAAATAGTTTCCCTTTAGCTCATTATCCATAACCCCTTTGAAATATATATTTGCTTTGCAGGAAAAACTACACAGGATACTCTCTGGAATCCCGTCTGCATTTTAAAATACACTCATTCCAGACAGAACTCAGTGAGGGAAAGAGAGCAAGTTGCTCAAATAATCCTTTGCCTTCAACGTCCGTTAATAATTAGTGTGCAGTTATATGTATGTTCCAAATTTTCAAATTAGGTAAGTTTTATTGAAATATGCATGTTAAATAATTTGTGTTGGATAACTTTTTAGTGTTATGCTCTTTAATCTTTTAAACTGCTATGCAGGGCTAAGAAGGATACAGATAGAGAGAGAGAGAGGGAGAGGGAGGGAGGGAGGGGGAGGGAGGGGAAGGGAGGGGGAGGGGAAGGACAAAGGAACAGGTAATCAACCAATATGTCTAGAGTTACTTTATTAGAATTTTTTCAAATAATCTCAAAATTAAAGTTTAAATACCAGAACACTGCTTTAGGTAGCAAAGAAACAAACTAACCATTTTTTTTAAATAATTAAAACTGATTTTGCTCTTCTTCCTTTAATTGCATTTTAAAAATAAAATGTATTTTACTTATTAAGGATTCATGCACGCATACTTCTATAATCTGTAATATCTCAAATGCACTAGTATTTAACTGGATTCATTACATTCACATGAGGCACCTAGATGCAAACCTTGACATTTCCACTTTGAGTAAGTTTTCGGGAAATGAAAAAAGTGGATAACATTTAAAGCATACTGTTTAGAAGACAGACTAATGTCAATACCACTTGCATATTCATATATTTTTGCAGTGCATTAGTTAATTTCAAGCCCAAGCTATTATTTTCAAGAAAAATGCATTTAAAATTTGGAAATGTCTGCAGTTGAATTTTACGAACAATAGAATAATAAGTTATATGTAGGATCTGCTGAAATAATTGCTGTAAATGGTATAATTAATGTTTTATATATTTTACTTACCAATAGGTAATTATTTATCATATTTAGCAAATACATACATTAATAATGTTTCACATTTAACTCTATATTTTAATATTTTATGAAATGTATTAATTAACTTTAGTAACAATGTTATTAATGAGATATTTTTTCTTGTATTGCAAATACCTATGCAGGATTGATTTAAACTTAAATAATTATTTTAAAATAAATACAACAAAAATAATTGTTTTGATAATATTAAGAATTACCATTGAAGTACTATTTTATTAAGCATAATTGCGACAGTATTAGTGCTTACGTAATATGTTTTTACGTAAATTATTAGAACTTGAAGATCTTATGTTGTGCTGCTTTTGTTTTGTTTGGTTACATAATTTTAACTGCCCCACGTATGGGTAGCCAATTTGTAGTAGTATTATTTGTATATGTTTTGTTGTTGAGCCCCACATTCTGGTAGCCAATTTGTAACGGTATTACTTACAAATGTTTGTTTACATCACGTGTGTTGAAGCCATCTTGTGACGTCATTCATTTGTTCGGTTTGTAGCTCCATCTAGTGTTAGCAATTTGTGGTACCTAGTATCAGTGTTTGAAAGAATTTTAAGTTTTGTTTACTGTCCTCCGGCTAGCTATTATCTTATCTTGGGTCGAACATGTGTCTTGATCAGGGTTGTGTAAACGGAAAGGAATCTTTTATCCAAAAAGAACACTGATGAAGAAATTTGTTTTATAATTTTTATTGTCGAACACGTTCACTATCACTTTTACATATTGATCTAGATACTCGCCAAACTGAAACTGTTATAATAACTTCTTACTGATCACTTTTAATCAACGTACTTCAACCTTTTGTATAATTAACTTTACCATATTTTAGATCTTTCATAATTCTGCTGCGCGTAACTTGTGAATCTATATCCGATGTATGACGAACTGACTGACTGAAGACGACGTGTAGTGTACACAGATTTTTGATGAACTGAGCATGAAGCTACCTCTAACCTACCCTATTTATAATCCTGCATCCAGATACGCCTAAAGATTATAACTGAACTGCTATTGGCTAATAAAATGCGCCAACATTAGCGTCTATTTAAATATCCAATTAAAATTATGAATACATATGCTTTAGGGAGAAAACATTCCAGAAGTTTCTACCGAAAACGCGCCAACATTACGTAACTTCCTCGTTTCCAATAATGATAAACAGCTCACCCCCCTCTCTGCATTATTGCGGGCTATTATTGACAGTTTCAGTAAGGCCGTATAAACTTATTTCCAAATAATAATTACAATTAATAAACATCTGAAATCAATGTCACATAAAAATGCATATTCATATTACAATCATTATTTACATTTAAATAATTTGTGATACAAATTACTGCATCATAATACACAATACTTGTGATTACCTGCAGCAATGGAGGTCAGAACTTCAAAAATAGAGGCTGATCCAAACATGCTTAAAAATCATTCCCTATGAATCTAATAAAGCTTCACTTACCATGTTTATATGATGTTATTGTATCCAGTATGCTCTGTATTGAAATTTGAGTCATATTGTATGAATTGAAGTTTGTTTCACTAATGAAATACACTACTGTACACTGTTACATTTTGAAGGCAACATTTTTCCAAGACACAATCATGGTTACTGCATTCCAACAATGAGAAAGTCTTCAGGGTATGAGAAGAAAGGAGGAGCAAAACGAATCCTTTGCAAAATAAGCATGAGCACTTGTTCTACACTTATGAAGCACTGCATTGATGTAACATTTGCACTTGCATCTGCAAAAATATAAAGTTTTTCTCTTAATTGCTTCCAAATCTTTGGAGTTTCTCACCTTCTTCCTCCATTGTCCTGAGTAGCTGGGATAATAGCAGTTTCTATTGTGATTATTAATTTTCCTAATATAAAACACAAGATAGCAGCACATATAAGCAATAAACTACTCACATTGAAGCACTATCTTTGGTGCTTCAACTGCTTGCTCATGTGATAATTGCATCATTCCATGTGAGGTCATTGATTGGCTGCAAGGAAATGCTACAAAATGCACTTTACAACCACAAGGAAATTTCAGAATTTTAAACTCAATGCATTTTTAATACTGCTTTAATAGCATGAAATGTGAATATATGCATCTTACTCAGCACATTATTGATAGTTCTATATATGGAGAATACACATATATCAAAACCTCATTTTTTCCAAAAAGTGGAAAAGTCAGGGTTTGCAACTAAGGACTATCACTGAAAAAGTTTGTGAAACTCTTTAGGAGAGTAGAGTTTCTAATCTCGCTGTGGTTTGTTATCACTACTCTTCAGTTCATGATGCCCTTCTGAATCTTAATGAAGAAATAAATGACCCAGTTACAGCATCAGAGGCCTTGTCCATGATTCAGAACATGTATCAATTTGAGTTTGTAGTAACAATGGTGGCTTGGTATAATATATTGTTTGAAGTAAGCATAATTGTAAGTAAGGCTATGCAGTCTGAAACTATGAATTTGCCAAACACTTCACAATTGCTGAAGAACCACGTGGAATTTGTAAAAGAGTACCAGGGTTATTCGTCTGCTCTGATAACAGCTAGAAAAATTGCTCCTCAACCTGGGATAGATGTTATTTTTAAGTCAGTCCAATCCTGAAGAAAGAAGAAATTATTTGAATATGAGGCCATAAGTGAGACACCAACAGATCCTGAAGAATTGTTTAAAGTGAAGGTCTTTTACCCTATGGTTGATACAATTGAGAATGCATTGGTCACTTGATTTACACAACTATCCAAATTTAATGATACCTACATGGTACTTTTTACACAATATCAAAGAATTCCTGAAAAATCCAAATTGGAAAAAGCCTGTGCAGACTTAGAAATAAGTTTAACTGATGGGAGAAAATGTGACATTCTGGTTGTGAATTGGTTGAGGAACTTTTACACCTGCATCCATTGTTAAAGGAACTTGAATCAGCAGAAGCAATAAAAATTAAACCTATTAAACAAAATGGTTGGCAGGTATATTCCTGAATGTGAGGCCAGCACTTCGAATTTTGCTAACCATACCTGTAACTGTTGCTAAAGGAGAACGAAGTCTTAGTGAATTAAAAATCATTAAAATTTATTTACTTTTAACATGAGTCATGATAGACTGTCATGTATAGCAATTTTATCTATAGGCAATAGTATTTCCCAGGACTTACATTATTCTGAATTAACAAAAAAATTTGTAAGCACAAAAGTGAGGAAGGTGGCAATCTAGGCATTTTAGTTCATTTTTATTTACTAGCTTGTTTCAACTTTAAATTAACTTACTATGTAAGTTTGACATATGTGTGATGTGAGCATTGCCTGCACCATAGTAATTTGAATAAACATTTGCAAACAAATATTGTTTCTTTATTACTGTTATTGTTTCTCATCCATGCTACTGCTGTACTAATCTTTCAGAGACCTGAGTTATTAATAATGTAACAAATGTATGGTATCTTTAGTCTCTATGTACAATTTAGTCTCTATGGGGACGGGGTGCATTACAATGAGATTTCGTACCACCAGTTTTGGAAGGGAAGCATAAAATAAATTACTGCACAGGGGCATCATACACCCTAAATATGGCCTTGTATGTATTTATTACCAAATCTCAGTAATATACAATAAATTCCTACAATTTCCTTTTTGTTTTCCATATGGGCTGCCCAATAATACCCTGGTCTACAATACACTTTATCATCATGGTTATAAGTTAATTATGAGCCTCAGACTGGTTAATTGCCTAGTTTATTTACTTTTGTAAACCATTTTTCTGTTGTCCTTCCCATATGTTCTCCTAACAACTTTATATTCTCTTCATTTTTTAACTTAATGATCTTAATTTTTACAACTTCTATGCTGATATTTTTCCATTTCTTCAGTATAAGCTATTGTCTGCAAATTGTAGTATCTTTACATTCTAGTATATAATATAGATCACTCCTTCTCTACATAAAGGAATTGTATATATGCTTATCCCCTTCCTGTCTATTCTTAACCTATACACAGCATAGTCCTTTTCTCCTTAGCATATTTCACATCTACGTAATTCTCTCTGCCCATCATACCTTAATTGTTCTTTACAGTCTTAAACTTTGTTTCTGGGACTTTGAAATGTTTCCTGTTTCTCTATATCCTCTACCCTAACCCTCACTTGTTTCCAAAAAATGTCTAGCTTCTTCCTCTCTTTCTATCCATGTAACACCCATTCCACTTTCTTGTAAAACTTTTTCGGAAACTCTGGACTGAAATCATACTATCATTGATTTTCTCCTGCGTGATTAAGCATTGTTTTATAATTTTATGTTCATCCAATGATTTTATTCTATGCCAGTACTTCAATAGCCTTTCTCTAATATCCACATTGCATCATCCATCCTCATCCCTCCAAATCTCTGATATGGTACATATTCTCTTGATGCAGATTGATACATTGCTCAATGTACATTTCTTAGAATAAGGAAAATATAATATATGAAGTACTTTATAGGCAGCACCAACACAAAACTTAGTGAAAGGAAGTGGTTGTTATTGAGTTCTATCTCACCCACTGTGTGTTATTAAAGGAATAGAAAGTCTGCATTTGTATGCAAGTTTGTTAAAATAAGGAAAATATAATATATGAAGTACTTTATAGGCAGCACCAACACAAAACTTAGTGAAAGGAAATGGCTGCTTTTGAGTTCCATCTTGCCCACTGTGCATTATTAAAGGAATAGAAAGTCTGTATTTGTATCCACGTTTGTTTCTCATACAGTAGGAGCCTTACTTAACGTGGTTGTTGGGGAACATCATTAAACCCTGCTTTATAGTGAACTGTTATATATTGGAAGTGATTATAGTCCATGTCTCCAAAGCCACACAGACATCGTAAAGCCAGTAATTTAATGCTGTACAATTCTATACCTGAATTTAAATAATGTAATACTATAATATAAACTAAAGAATTAGCAGTTGTGCAGTTTATTCCATAAAACTAAATTTTATTGTATTATTTTTTAGCAATAGTTCAACTTCACTGTTTATAAAATATCCAGATTTTACACCAACTTAATAAAGTCTGTAAGTTTGGTTTGATGGACTAAACCTCTGTGTTTCTTCTTCACATATTGCACTCAATGTTTAATTAAATTAAGATTTGGAACATATGACACAACATAAAACTGAACAACTTAATACTTAGAATGTGTGATGCAGACTAAAATATGGTACATTGTATTTACAAGATTTGAGAAAACTAAAATAAAAAAGCATTTATAGCTTGTTGAGGCACAAATTTTTCCTTTTATGCCTGCAAAATCCCTTGGAGTACAGCTTTACAACCCTGTTCTCTGCATAGCTTTTGTATATGTAAGTTTTTGAAATTTGCAAATTTAAACTTTCTTACAGAAATATGTCCTGAAGGTATTCTATTATATCACCATTAACATTGGTTTGGTTATTTGTGGATTATCACAAACAAATGTGAGTAAACTTTGCTCGAAATTAAGCAGTAACAAAATCATTAGAAATGCAAAACAACTCCACAATGATAACCTAATACCAAATTTGGAAAACAAATCCAAAGCCGCTTGAAATATCATTGCACAAGAAACAGACTCAAAATCATTAGGAATGCAAAACGACTCCACAATGATAACCTAATACCAAATTTGGAAAACAAATCCAAAACCGCTTGAAATATCATTGCACAATAAATACAGACTCAAAGAAAAGAATATCCAAACTTCAACCAGGAATATAACGGTTGGATGGTGTAAAATCCTTCTGTAGTAGCAGAAATTTTCAACAATTTTGTGAAAATAGCAAAACCATTAATTAACAACCTGACATCAAACAAGCAATATAAGCAAAGGGAAAAATCTCATTCCACTATTTTCTTAGCACCTACAACAGAAATTACACTAATCTGCATAATTACTAGTATGGAAAATAAAAAAATCACATGGTTAAATGGTTGCTTAAACTTCTTGCTAAAATCATGCTCAAACTATCTTGTAAAATCATTATGCTACATCATAAATTTATCAAAGGGTAAAAGCTGTTTTCCAGAATGATTAAAAATACTAAAAACAAAGTCAATATTTAAGAAAAGGTCAAAATTTTAAGCTATAAACTACAGCTTCTCTCTCTTTTGTCAGGTTGAGTTACTTGTAATTGAGAGAAGATTGAGAGATGACGTAGTGAAAACGTCAGATCAGAGTGATGTAAGGGCAACAGCTGGCAAAGCCAGGAAAATTATATTATCCAGGAGGGAGGAAGTTCAATTGCCACATGATATGCCCGTGGGCAGGGCAGAGGCGTGGTTGTAGAGTGGTGAAATGGTGGGAGAGGAAAGCATTATGTTGACACCCGATGGGAGTTTATGGGTTCTGGACAGATACAAAGCGGGACCGTCAAGGGAGCCAACAGGAATAGAATTATGGAGTAGGAAAGTGTGCCATACATATAGAAATAGAGCAGACTCTGAGAGAAGTATGGAAATACGGAAGCAATAATAATGGGAGATGTTAATATTAGAATAGGGAGGGAGAGTGATATAGAATGAATATGTGAAGAAATGAAACATGATCTAGAAGGAAACAAATTAGACAAAGAAAAACAAGTGTATTGATAAGCAAGTGATAGATTTATATGAAATCGTGAAGTGAATGATCTAGATATAATGGACGGTAAGTACGGAGAGGGCTAGGAGGGAGAGTACTTTTCGTAATATGAATGAGCAAGTGTTGTTATGGCCGATCAGCACGGGGTACACAATAAGTATTTCTTAAGGTATTAAATTTGCATCTAATAGTTGCCATTTCCCGCTGGTAGTGGAGATTCAAAGACCATTGGAGGAAGAAAGGGAAGGAGATGGGAATGGGAGAAGAACACTAAACAATATATTGACTTAAATGAGAAACTGTTAGCGTAATGAAGCTAACTCAACACACATGATTTGTAAATGCAGAAGTTTGGGTGTGATCGGCAATAGGAGCCAGGGTTCGACACTGATCATGCCCAAATGTATTGTATTAGCTCAACACTCAATATAGATATCATATCATATCATAATTGGCACCTTAAATGTCTCCCATTCTAATAGTGATGTCGACTGGCTGTTTTTGGTAGATTGAAGAGCTTATAAGGGCTAAGAAATGATGATGGTAATGATGATAACAACAACAACAATAATAAACTGAATTTTATTTATGAGTGTTCTTTAGCTATTATGGTTCTTAGCATCCCATTCTATATTGGGCCTGAAAGACCAGAAATTTGCTCAGAGACCTCCTTATCAAGCATGAGGTTCTTTTACATGCCGTAAATCTATGGCATGGGACCACCAGCTTTACTTCCCTTCTGAAGGAAGCTATGCTAATGATTTTTATGGCAAAAAAATACATCACCCTCTGCCAGGTTTGAACCCATGACCTCGGGAACTAGAGGCTAGCATGGTACTCCTAGACCATGGAGGACAACATAAGAGCTAAGAAACTAGCTCATAGGGATTAATATTAAAAATAAAAAGTAGTTTGTTCAGCGCAAAGGTATGATTTCTTAAATGGAATGATAGTCATAAGTACATACTGATTCAGGTTGATATGTACAGCCCGAGCTGCAGTCTTGTACTTTAGTGTTTACATGCCGAAGGTGCCTTTTCTTCCAATTGGAGAAGAAAAGATGGATGATATAAAGACTTATAAAAGGTGTTCTAGGATACCTCAGAGTGTTTTAAAACGTGTAAACTGTGGAACAATTTCTCACAGCAGTTGTGTGGCCTTGTTAAAAAACATTCAAATTATAAATGAAAATGAGAAACTTATAAATTGCTGTGACAATACCGAAAATTTGGAACTTTGAGTTATTGATGATAATATGCGTGATAAAACAGAAAGTTTTTATTTAAAGTTTACTCTTAAATAAAAAGACTAGATAATTAATCAACAGAAAGAACATATCGATACTTTAACACTTCAAATTCAGCTATTACATACATCTGAATACAGCATTCTTCATAATGTAACTTATAAGAAAATGTCAACAAAACAGAAAAATGCAACTTCTTCTGAGGTAAACATGAACAATTCAACGATTCAACTACAAGAAACTCAGCCAGCAATGATGCAGAAAAATGAGTGGTGTTACTTTCAGTGAAATTGTTACTGGTTCATCAGACAATACAAAGGAAGCCTAGAACACAACAGGGATGAGGATGTTCAGCTGAAGAAGAATTTTCAGCTAGATGGAATACAAGCACCAAAAGAGGTACAGGTAGAATATACAGAAGTTGGTGATGGTGTTAATCAATTTAATCAATCACAAGAGGACTGGAAACTAGTATTTTACAATAGTAAGCTAAAATCCAAAGGTCAATTCAAAGCCAATGTTAATTCAAACAAGCCTATACAAAAGAAATAACTTATTACCAGTAATGCTTCCAGTGGCAAACTTGCTGTAGCTGAAAGCTGTTCTGTTTGTCATGTGACATGGCCCAGAAATTGAATGCTCCCATGTCTTTGAATACATCAATGAACATAAATCAGGCAACTATATTATAGAAAAATTGAAAATCAGGTATCAAGTTATAATTCTTTTAAAATCAGTGTGCCTTCATTATAATTTGAGGATGTTTATAACCAGATTTCTGACCCAGTGATTCTTTTATAAATATTTTTAATTTTTCAAGGGGATCTTCACACTACAGGACTGTAAAAGAAAAAGAGATAACTTAAATACTGTTGGTACAAGTTTCAGTAGCCTGAAGGATGGAAGCAAATTAAATCTTAATATTATTTATTGGAATGTACAGAGTATATTGAATAAAATTGACGGTATGATTGACATTCTTAATGACTATGATCCAGATTTAATTTGTATAGTTGAACATTGGCTAAGTGATGGCAAATTTTTTAAGTTAAAAATCCCTGGGGATTATCTGGCAAATTATTTCTGTAGGCTAAGTGGCAAACATGGCAGATCTCCAATATTCGTAAAAAATGTCTATGAATCCAGCCAATTATTTGATATTTCTAACCTTGTTGTACAAGATAATTTTGAAGCTTGTTGTATTTTTATTAAAAGTTTTAATCTTCTGTGTGTCACCTTTTACAGATCACCCAACAATCTAAGAATGTGTTTTAATGATTTTTTATCTCACTTTTATGATTTGTTACATTTCATATTTAAACGTAAAAACAACATAAACATTGTTATTAGTGGTGACTTTAACATTAATTTTATTAACAAATGTAATGATCTGATTGATTTAATCAATGTTTTTTAATGTTTTGGTTTATGTTACTTGATTAAACAAAAAGCTTGACCTCTGTCCAGCATTTGTTTTGACAATGTCGTCCCTTCCATACATCTCAACAAATGTTTTGCAGAAGTTATTTCTACAATTATTTCTGACCATGATCCAATAATATTCTCAGCTAGTATTGATTATAATGAGTATAATTATTCAGCAAAAGAAACATGAATAACTTTAATGTATGTAACATATTTTGTTATTAATCTAGGAAGGTAAATTGGATCCATTTGTAAAAAATAGGTAATTATGAATGATATTACAAAATAGTTTTTAAATAATTTTTTAGAGATTGTCAACATGAATTTTCCTCTTACATCAGTAAGTTATAAATCAAACAAGAAATGTAACAATAAAAAGTGGTATACCAATGAACTCTGAATTTTAAAAGACACATGTATGATGTTTTATCATCTGTATGTTTACTTTGGTATGTATGAATATAAAAGTAAATACATTGACTTGAAAAGGAAATATAGCAATACCATAATGTTAACTAAAATGAACTATTATTCAGCATACATTAGGCATTCTAATAATATATCAAAAACTTTGTGGTCAGTGATTTCTGAATTTATAAATTCCAATTTGAAGTCTGATGTATCCCTAACAAATCTGAATTTTGAAGAATTTAACGCTTTTTTTATTGATCAAGTAATGAAATTGTAAGCAATATACCTTTTAATAATCAATTGAAGTCCTTTTTGAATAAGCCCAAGTGTAAATTTCAATTTACAGAACTCAGTGTTGAAAATATTTATTTTGTTATTATGATGCTGAATAACAGTGCATGTATGGATGTTTATGGAATTAATTAAAAAATTCTTAAACTAGCTGCCCCATATATAGCCTGTTCAGAGGCTTTTGAGCCAGTGGAGAGGAGAGATAAGGAATTTGCGATGTGGCATGGTAGCAATAACAAAGAGTTGGCACAGAAACCTGACCGTGTCCTAATTAACTGATTTTCTACCTGCACCTACCGACTGGCTCAAAAGGTTTTGAACAGATAATATATGTAAACCATTAACATATGTTTTCAACTGTTGTCTTAAAGGTGATATTTTTCTGATGCTTTTAAATTTGCCAAAGTAGTACCAGTATTTAAGAAAGGTAACAAAATCTATTATGACAACTATAGACCCATTAGTATAATTCCAATAGGTAGTAAGGTCTTTGAAATACTATTATGTAAACAGATTGTTACTTACTTTGAAGCCAACTTATTTTTCAACAAATGTCAATTTGGTTTCAGAAATGGTATGAGTATCAATGGTATCATTGCAGTTACATGTTTTCTTAAACAGCGTTATGAAAACATATACAAAGTCAACATTGTATTAAGTAGGTTTTTCAATCTCCCCAGAGCTTTTGATACTGTCTCACACAGCATTTTTTTTTACAGAAACTTAAGTTTTATGGCTTCCAAGATAAAAGTGTACAATTTTTTTACTCTTATTTTGCCAATAGACATCAGGCTACTTATTTTAAATGTATGTTGTTTAAATTTAAACATGTAGATTTTGGGGTTCCTCAGGGTTCCATTTTAGGACCTGAGGTTTTTATTATTTGTATTAATGACCTTCCCTCTTCACTTTGTGATGTAAATTTAACTTCTTATCTTTATGCAGACGATTTAGCTATTACTTTATATGATAAAACTGAAAACATATTAAGAACCAAACTATATATTATGACATCCATTATTAAAGATTGGTGTAACACCAACAATTTAAATATTAACAATGAAAATACTACTGACTTTCAATATAAATTTAATACTGGTTCTGCATCTTCTGCTAAATTTTTAGGTATTCATTTATTCAGATCTAGGATGGTCAACTCATATTAATCACATTTTTAAAAAAATTACTACAAGGCGATTTATGTTAATAACTTTAAGCCATAGTGTTACTAAGGATATACTAATTTATTAAGTGAAACTAAACACAACGTGTACGAAGGTATAAAGAGAGATTACTGGCATTGTTCCTTTGCATAGTTTCCCCCCCCCCCCATTGATGTATGTGCTGAATTGCCTCTTATATGTTACAGATGATAATTTAAACAGTTTTACAGTTTGCTCAAATATACATAACTTCTCAACACGCAATAGTCTAAATTTGTGTATTAACAAATTTGAGTATACCAAGATTCAGAATAGTTATTTAGTTTTTTCTGTAAAGTTGTATAATGCTCTACCACAAAGATTAAGAGAACTTCCTTACTTAACTTTTAAGAGGACTATATGCCATGCATTGGTGGTTAATCCATTATATATTGCAAGCGATTTCTCTAATGTAATTTTTTAGGTTTTTTTATCTATTGATATTGCTATGTTGTAATACTTTCTGGCAATAAAGACTGTCTATCTGGTCTGTCTGTCTATCCATCCATATGCTCTCCCCCTCCCAACTGTCCCTCTGTCTGTCTGTCCATCCATCCATCTGTCTGAGAAATTAAAGTAAATAAAATTGCAGTAATAATGGTGTTAACAACATTTTTATAATGCAAATACTTACAGAGTAATCACTATTAAACTGTTATCCCTCAAACATAAAAACCTATTCAATGCATTAAAAGTAATGGAAGAGTAATTTGGGAATTAAATACCTTCAATTCCTTTTCAGTGCAGGAAATACCAGACACACAACTGTTCCAAATGGTGACCATTCGCCACAGCACAAGCTTCTAGTTTTTTATGTAGGGAATGCAGCTCATTAACTAGCATTTCAGGAGAAAACACATTTCAAGCTGCTATTATACAATGTTGCATGTCTTACGGTATGGTTTGTACATCCTTGTAGACTACATCCTGTAGGTTTCCCCATAGAAGAAAATCCAGGGGCATCAAATAAGGCCAGCTTACATACCAGGTTACAACCAATCCAACATCCTCCAACAATTGATTAGGAGTTCTTCTACTATGGCTAGCAAAATGAGCTGGACACCCATTCTGCTGATAACACATGCTCCTCCCAATACCCAGTAGAGCCTCTTCTACCAAAGGTTGCAGTTAATGTACAAAGACATCTAATTTGCTGCACCTTCTACGAAATAAGGCACTGTTAAATGGTGACCAATTATTCTGCACCATACACTTATACTGCATTTGTGCTGATAATTACTTCATGAAGCCAGTGAAGATTATTTAATGACCAATAGTGCATGTTCCTGAGATTGAATTACCCACGATTTGTGAATCATGCTTCATCGGTAAATAGAATACATGGAAAGGTGACTTGAGCTAATACCTACTGAATTGTCCTCAAACTTATTTCCATGTAGCTTTTGGTGGAGAGAAACATAATAAATGGAATTTATGATAATGAAGAATCCATAGCATACTGCTTTGGCTTATGCCACTTCCTCTAGTAATATCACAGGAACTTACAATTGGGTTTGCTTCAGCAGCAACTGGAATATTTATTTCAGTATCTTCTGCAATAACTCTGTTAATTTGGACATGTTTTCGGGGTGCTATATTTCCAGTTTCCCTTAATTGGTTGAAAAGGTTCACAAGAAATCTTCAATTTCTGATGTTCCTCAAGGGATCTCTCAATATACAAATTGCAAGATAACATTCCATTTTTCCTACCTTCACCATACACAAGAATCATGTCAGTTTTATCAGCAGTAGTAAATATTCTTTTGGAATATCTACCTTGATCCAAAATATATAATCATAACTGTAGTAAAAGAAATAAATAACACAGGAGCACAAAAAATTTCTGTTACTGTTGTTGCTTTTTTTCTGCTTTATGCTATGTTTTTATCATATAGTTCAATACAATAGGCATTTAAGCTTATAACTGTGGAATAATAGTTTAATAGCAATTACTCTTTACATATTTGCATTATAGGGATGTACTTAACCCCATTATTATTGTAATTTTATGTACTTTATAATTGTTGCTATATACAAAACAACAACTGGCCACTATCACTGTTAAAATAGGAAATATTTAAGGTGGTAGTTTTAAGTACCTCATACAAGATTTTTGAAAAGGTAAATATACTATTATAGCATCTATACAGTTTCATGATGATATATATAAGAAATTAGATAACACTGTATAGACATACTTCTTCATTTCTCAAAAGTCTTTCACCTTGTTAACCATGAAACTCTGCTGAAAAGACTATATGAAAATGGAATTACTGGAGCTAGATACAACCAGAGTTGAGATAAAATATTACGCCAATAACCAATGGCAAAGCATACATTTATAACAAGAGTAGACATTCTAATATTTTAGAGCCCATAAATCATGTCTTACTTAAATACCTATCATATGCAACATATTTACTTACATGCATATTGTTCTGCAGCTGTAAATTATGTAATAAAAGCAACTTTTAAAATATGTCACTCACCTAAATATGGTTGTATTTTAACTCAATACAGCAAGGTTTCTTCTCCGCAAAACATCTATAATCCTCTCTTTGAGCTGAGGATCATTTGACATCTTAGACAGTAGGGTCTTCTCAATCGCCAAGAAAGATAAACACAACAGTCGTTCATTGGTCATAGAGTTTCATAAAAATGTTTTAACCCATTTAAGAGAACTCATATTACATTCAATTGAAGCAGTTGTCACATGCAAATACAACAATAAATGTAGCAGCTTTGTCACTTGTTGGTAAATACCTTGTAAGTCATTCTGGTGAATGAATTTCAAAACTTTAAGAGGTGGCAAATATTTCTGAGAATCACAGTATCTAATATCTAATTCATTTTTCAGTTGCTCTTCTTCAAGAAATGGATGCACTGACAATAATTTTGTACCTTTGCTGTGAGAAAAACTTAATTTATAATCACTGAACTTTTCTTATTCAACAATTCCACAAAACTTAGTTCCTTCAAAATCTTCGAATCTATGTTTCATTTGAACAATAAATGAATCTAAAATTTGATAAGTGAGTATCTGCGATTTGGTTACATTTTCTGTTTTATAATTAATGCGGTCATTTGGCAGCTCTGCTTGCTTACATCAGTGAAGGACTGTAGCTTTAGTTCTCATCTCATTGAAATTCCACAGCACATTTTTAACTTCATTGTTGCATTGTTTTATTTCCGATGTTCCTTTTGCCTGAAGCACATTGAACAGATTATCAGTGAGCAAAAACACTTTGCTAAAAACACACAGCAAAAACACAAAAGTTGCATCATTTACTTTACTAACAAGACCCCTAACGCAACTAACTGACACTGAATCCCAATAATCATTGTCTACTACATGTTTTACTGTCTGTCTCAATTCTGTGAAATGAGATTTTATTGTTGCAGTGGCTCAAGAATGATAATTCCACCTTGTGTCATTGTGTGGAGGAAGTTTGAAACCTTGTCCTCGCAAGAGTTCACTCTTTTTAATAGATCTACTGAAGAACGTGTGGAACATAGTCAGACAAGTAAACAGCCTTATCCGTTTAATGTGTTTTGAAGCATACAATAACATTAGACCGTACATAACATTAGGCACAAGGGCCTGAATACCTTTATGACCTCCTGCTAAGTTATAAGCCCCATCATAAGTCTGGCACACTAGTCTCTTTTCTATTTCCCAGAGTTTTAAGTTGTCCATAATAATGGTTGATAATCCTTCTACAGTTTTGCTTTTTAAGACACCAAAGAATCCTACAAATCTTTCCTCAACTCTATCTTGTATTGTATATCTAAATATAATGCTCAATTGAGCTCTCCACGAGATGTCAGTTGTGTTGTCTGGTTGAACAGAAATAAATTCTGCCTCATCAACTTCACTCCTTATTCTTTCTTTTAGCATGTCACTTATGCACTCTATCAAATCATTCTGAATATTGCTAGAAGTGCCCTTGAAACTGGAGCTTGACTGCAAATGTTTAGATTTTGTTCTTCTTCAGCCAATAAATCTAAAAGTTCTAGATAACTCTTCGTTTTAATGATGACCACGAAGTGGGAGTTCTTATTTACTTAAGCAAATAATTACTTGGACAAGGCAACCTATAGGATTTCTGTTATTACTAACCTTTTCATTGTGCTGAATAGCAGTAAGACGTGAACTTTCTGACAGAGTGTGTTCAGTTCTATTTTTGTATAACATATGAAAACTTTCACTGTTCTTTAAATGTTTTTGTGAACCATGATACTTACATGTTTTAAGTTCAAAATTTTTTATTGTTGAGATGCCATCTTTAATACATTCAGATTCACCTCTAAACATAAGACAAGCAAAAAAATGCAGCTTATTTCTGCTTGTGCTGCTGGTCAACCAGGTTTATTATGGATACCATTATATTTTGAATTTTATGTTCACATTACCATCCTCTTGAATTATATTTTAATTGGCAGTAGGTTTCCGATTTTTCATGTCACATTTTTGCTCATAAGATAAAGGTAAAAAACCTGTCTTTAGTAGTATGTCAATTGAATCAGAATTGTTTTGATTACTCATATTTTAAAATTATCTGATAACCAATAATCCACCATAATAGTAACAGTACACTGCACCAAGTAATTTAGCACACCACTAAAATGAAATTTCCATATCTCTGGACTGAGCAACACATGAAGGAACTGAGACAAATGATGGAAATGTCTCAATATGCTATTGTGAGTGGTGGTGGTATGAAGGCATGCACCTGCAATTCGTTCAAGGTCACACACTCGAAGCCAGCTGAACGAGAGATGAAGAGACAACTCTATGTCATTTGTCATCACAGAACTCAGTCTGCTACAAAGTGCTTTCATGTTCTTACAATAATAAAGTAATGTTGATTGTTTGATTGATTGATTGATTGATGAAACCAACCAATAACTTCTCGACTCAGATATCCATACAGGATATATATATAATTCAGAATTTTAATTATTATAAACACATAAAGTTGGGGAATCACTGTCTCAGTGTTTCATAGCACTGCCCCTGGTAATAACACAAAGGAGTCAAAATCAGTATGTATTCTCAAATGACCTCAGAATTCAATATGGTTCAGTTTAGGGCACTTATTATTTCTTCTATATGTAAATGACCTTTTAGATAATAAACTAAATAATGACTAAAACATGTTCCATGTTTGCAGATAATATAAGCAGATTAATTTTCAAATAAAATGAGGTTACTCTAAAAGAAAATATTAAGATTATAGTGTTACATACAATACAATGGTTTAATCATAACACTATGCCCATAAGTAAGAAAACAAAACATTCAGTTGTGGATTTTTATTATAAAGATCAGAAGGAATTACATTTCCTAACCATAAGTTTAGAAGGTGATTTGGTAAGATATTGGAACAAAACAAAATTTCTTGAAATTTGGGTTGATGGTGGTTTATGCTGGAACACACATATTGATGAACTATTAAAAATTAGTCTATATGTTTCCAAATTTATATACTAAAACATTCACTAAGTAGGGTATGCTAGTCTAAAGCATTACAGAGAATTAAATGGGTCAACTTAAAAAAAATTACCTCTATTTCATAACTACATTAGTTCAAGAAACTGCTACCATCTACCAGCTTCAAGGAGAACTTCCTTTATATTTTAAGCGCTATGCATGAAATTAGGCATGTATATTGTTTGTGTGGGCCAATTAATTTTAAGCATATACTGATATGAAATAAGATATACCTATTTATTTGTTAGTTTTTTCGTCATAGGTGGATAAATATAAATGTAAAACGGCATATTCATAAACTGAGCACAACATGCAGAAAAAAGCCTTTGGACAAGGTTGGAGCCAACATCATGCTGCTGGGTTATTTGGAACAGCAGATTCAGACTGGATTCCAAAATGACATCTGTCACTAGGTTTGAGAAAGGCTGGTTTGTTAGTTGCAATAAACTAAAGTATAATGATGTAGAATATTTTCCACTGCTGAAGAATATTTTGGAGAGAATTTATTTAGTGAACAAACGTTATTTAATCTATAATGTTGATGAGTCTAGTTGTGAAATGAACAACAAATTAATTAAAACCGTGTTTGCTGAAAAGGATTCTAAGAAGATACACAAAGGGAAAGGTTCCATGGATTTCCAAATGAATCATTGGTAAAAAAATTGATGCCAAATGGATCAATGATGATGCCTTCATGTTTGATTGCATCACTTCCAGAGCATATATGCCTCTTATGGATGACTCTGTATCCCATTAGTGTTTAGAAGCTCTAACATTCTAAGAACAAAATGACAATCACATGGTGTACTTAGCCAGTCATACAGTTCTTAGGCTACAGCCATTGGATTTTTCAAGGCCCTAAGTCATATTATGACAGTGATTGCAGTAAATTCATTAGAAATACAGAAGGGGAGAAAATAAACAAAACCACATTTGTTAGAATATTTAAAGAGTCCTATTTAAAAAGTAGCCATACCTGAAATAGCTGAAGGTGTCTTCAGATCTACAAGTATTTATCCAATAAATGAAGATTTCTTTTGGGAAAAAGATTTTCTCTCTGGTGTAAACACAAAAATCTTGACTGAACCCAAACATCTAATATAGCCCCTGCAGATACTTATAAAGACTTGCAAGTTGATCCTAGTAATGTACATTCTATCCCAAATTCTAAAGAAGGAACTGAGTTGGAAGGTGATGGATCTTCACATATTTCTTTCCAAAATTTGCTTTCTTCTCATATAAAAAGGGACAAGTCAAACCTTCAGTCAGAAAACAAAAGAGTTTTCTTGATATCCCTGGAACAAGAACTTTGGCCCAAAAATGCAAAATAGAACACACTCCTAAGGCAATGAAAATACCAGGAAGTGTCGCACAAGAAACATCATGATCCTCTGATGAAGAAGGAAATGAAAAACAACAAAATGGTATATTTTTGCAATGTTAAAGTAGTGATCCTCAGTCGAGGAAATTAAGCAATTGGATTCACTGTCAGGGGAAATCAAAACAATGGTGCCATGCAAGATGTGTTGGTACAGAAAAGAAACAAAATGTTTATTTTTGCGAACTATAATCTTTAAAATTAAACATAATCATTGCTGATACCGAAGCTTTGTGTATGAATATACCAGAAAAAATGTGACCTGATTTGCCCTCAATAGTGACCCCATTTATACTGAAAGAGGATTTTAAAATAGGTCACCACATTGACTAGTTTCATCTCATTTACTGACAGTTGAGAGTAAAAGGAAACCCTTTAATACAAGTATTACTTAAATATGGCTGTAAATAATGGTATGCTCGGGGTGCAATACATTTTAAAGTTAATAACAAAATTAAGGTATCACTGACTTTTTACCCAATTTATCCTTGTTTATCCTATCCACACACTTCAGCTAGTTTAGCTTTCAAATTTTCATTCATTTTTGTCCTGTGAAACAGCTTTATGGGAAATGAGCAGAATAATGAAAAATACATTTAAATCACAAAAATAGGTGATTAGATTTCATATTTAATTTGCTTTACTCCACTAGCTGCAAGTCATTCTTCAGAGAAGTAAACATTTTGCTTCAACCTTGTATATAGTAAATATGAAATTATTGTACATGTGTAATAACTTATAAAAGCATACTGTTATTTCAGAGGTTCATAATAGAGATGTAAGAGGTAAAACAAGTTACATAAAGGCCCTCATAACAGAAAATTATTTAAACAGTTTCTACTACAGAGACATTAATTTTATGATAAAATACCATCTGAAATTGTGTGCAATGAAAACTTCCCCCAAAGCTACAAGAAATATTTATGAGACCTCCTAATGAAAAAACTATTACTGTTCAGTTAAGGAGCATTTACTTTCATAGTTTAAGAAGGCTGTGTATTGTGTATCCTTTCAATTTAGCATACATGTATATCTTTTCAGTGTATATATTACTTATTAGGGATTAACAACAACCACAATAATCATAACAATATTATTATTATTATTATTATTATTATTATTATTATTGTTACTGTTTTTAACTAAACAAACTCAATACAGTTTTCTCTTTTAATCACGCACACACCACACACATACATGCAATTTAACTATATTGTGACTTTTCCAATTTCCACTGTCACTTTATGTGCTCCTTGGTGAGATAGTGGATGTCTTCTAGCCTGCCCGTTAGCGCTCCGACATAATTCGTTGCCGGTTGATCAAAATCAAGAGGCGTGCCGAGCAATAGATCACATAGTAGCCTTAGCTCCCATCCGAGTACTATTTTGGCCGGTGTCATGCCAGTAGATTCGTGTACTGATACTCGGTAGCCCAGGAAGAATAACTGAACATGCACATTCCTGTCTCACTGATGGCTGATGACCACATTCAGGAGGTGTTCCTCGATCGTCCTAATATAACGCTACACCATTCCGTCTGATTGTGAATGAAGAGGAGTGGTAAGTGTCCTATGTATTCCGAGGCGCTGGAGCAGCTCTCGCATAAGATTGGATTAAAAATTCGTCCCCTGGTCAATGTGAAGCTCCCGGTATCCTGAACCGGCAGAAGAAGTTTTCACCAGGGCGTTAGCCACGTCGAAGCCTCTTGATTTGGAATCACGTAAACGTCTGGCCACTTGATGAAGTAGTCCATAGACAATAGCAGATAGCAATTTCCTGCGTCTGTCTCTGGGAAAGGGCTTGTCACGTCGATGGCAATTCTTTCGAACGGAGCTCAGACGTTGTGCTATTGCATCTGACCACGAATGCGAATCTGGTGTCCGCCATTTGTCGCGCACGTGTCGCAATGCTCTCCACGTCGCTTCGAAGATGCACCAAATAGAATCAACGACGTACCTTCTCTAAAGTCTTATTTACACCCATGTGCCCTCCGGTAGTAGCAGCATGGGTCTCCTCGAACACATCTTTCACCTTGCTCCTCGGGAGTACTAGCTGTTCCACCTTGGCTTTTCCTACTGTGGTCTCCCCAGGCTCTTCAACATACCGTTCCTGACCACTAGGGAGTATCACTGGGCTCAATAGCTCTTATAGATCGGGTCTCTTGAAGCGACGTTCGCCCGCGCAGGTCGTTCGCCAGATTCTTCATCCGTCAGCATTGGTCCTGTGTCTGGATCTTCCAGCTGCTCTCTCCTTAAGGTCTCTTCATCCCAACCGACTACAGGTTGAACCGCAACCGGGCTTAAGGTTGCAACGCTTTTCTTCGCCTCGACCTTCACACAGTGGTTGTACTTTTCTTCGCATGGTGTTCATGAAAAGGCGTCTGCGTTTGAATGGCGCCTTTCTTCCCGGTGCTCAGAGGTAAAATTGTATTCGTACAACCTTTAAACCCAGTCTGTCCTTCCAAATTGTGAAAGCCCAAGGGCTAAGTTAGGGCGGAATGGTCTGTTCGGAGATGAAACTCCTGTCTGTAAATGTACCTGTGGAAGTGCCTCAAGTTTTCTACAATAGCCGGGAGCTCTCGTCTTGTAATAAGGAAATTTTGTTCAGCCTTGGACAGGGTTTTACTGAGATAAACCAGCACTCTGTCTTCTCCGTCCTGTACTTACAACAGGATATCCCAATGCCGACCTCACTGACTTCCGTGTCTACGATAGAGTTCATAGCAGGGATGGGGTATCCTTGTACCGAGGATGTGCACAGGGCGATCTTCAGGGTCTGGAAAGACGCCTGGCTTGGTCGAACCACTGGAAGACTCATCGCTTCTCTGTCAGCTGTGCCAATGGTTTGGCGATATTTGCATTCTCCGCCACGTATTTCCGGTAGCACGTGTAGAAGCTCAGGAATCGTCGAAGTTCCTTTTTATTCCTTGGCCTAGGGCACTCCTTGACGGCCTCTAGCTTCTGGGTTCTGTAGCCACTCCATCAGGGTTTACGATGTGTCCCAACTAACGCACTTCCTTTATAAACAGATGAAACTTCTTGGGGCTTAGCTTGGTGTTGGCCTGGCGAAGCCTTTCGAACACCTTCCTCAGGTTGCTCAACTGATCCTAGAATGTATTTCCTGTAACAATGACGTCGTCGAGGTAAATGAGGCAAGCGTTGTATGTGAGAGCCCTCATCTTAGTCTCCCTAAGTCCCTGGAATGTTGCGGGGACATTACAGATCCTGAAAGGCATTATCGTGAACTGCCGCAGTGCTTGCTTTTTAGAAAACGTTCTCTCTCCCTTGTCGGGGCGAAGCCAGTACCCTGACTTCAGGTTCAGAGTGGAAAACCACTAGGTCGTCGCTAAGGTGTCTTAGGATTTCATCAATTTGTGGCAACGAAAAACAGTCTTTGTTGGTGATGTCATTCAGCTTCCGATAGTCAATGCTGAAGCGCAGATCTCTAGCCTTCTTTTTCACTACCATTACCGTGATGACCACGTATTCCTCTGTTATCCCTCTGCTCTTCATCCTCGCTATACGGTTGTCTATTCCCTTCTGCTTCACTAACGGGACACGGCGATTTGGTTGTCTAATCGGTCAAGCATTAGTGGTGTCGAGCGATGCATCACTATCAGTACCTCCATAATCACCTTCTGATAGGCTGAATATGTCTTGGAATTCTGCGAGTAGGTTAAAGATCTGCTTCTTCTTCTTCTTCGCGCTAGGCTCCGCCTTCTAGACGAGGGTATTCAGACGTCCATAGAGTGTTCGGATGTTTCTCTGTATCTCGGACCGTAGGTATTATAGAGGCGACCGGCGCACACTTTCCCAGGACAATCCCTCTAAGCAGTTCCTGGTCTCGTTGGTGGCATTAAGGACCCACACCAAGACGGTCTCCCGAGCATGACGGCCTCCCGGTCTTCCTCCGTCCAGAATAATGAAATGGAATGAAATCTAGAAGTGAAACCTGGAATGGAGAGAATAGATTCCGGAATGGATAAGATGGAAATGAGGAGTGTTAAGGAAGAAATGACGAATGAAATGGAGAACGTGGAGACGGAAATGAAATCCGGCATGGAGGAGAAGGGAAGTGAAATGAATAGTGTGAAAACAGAAATGAAGAGTGAAATAGAAATAATGAGATCCCGTTTAGTTTTTACATTGACATTAAAACTGAGATAAATGCAACGTTCAAAATTTGAGCATTTATTGACTTTTGACAAAATGCTCCTCAGTTGTGGAAGTTTATATTTATAAGTATTACTGAAGTATCACTTATATACAATATAGATTTCCTGGTAATATGATATGTCATATCATTAGAGTAGATAATATATAATAAGGGTCCAAGTACTTAACCTTGTAGGACTCCATTCATATCTGTTTTCTGTGTTGATTTAAATGTCCCTGAGTTGGCTTCGGTACTTACACACTGTTCCAATTCAAGAGGTGTGATTGAAACCATTCAAGCGAGGTGGCTTGGATATTATAATATTATAATTTTTTAATAAGGAGTTTATGCCTTACACAATCAAAATCTTTGAAATACCACATGTAACTGTTGCTATCGCTTTTTTTCATCTAATTTTTGTGCTAATTCATTTATCATAGTAGTTAACACTATTATTCATGCATTTTTTCTGAAACCATGGTTACAATTGTTTAATATTTTATTTTTTCAAAGATTGTTGATAAATGTGAATAAACTAGCTTTTCAGGTATTATTGAGAAACCTGTCAGTAAGGAAATGGGGCAATGATTTTTGTATTCTTGGGTACCTCCTGTGTGAAGTGGTTTTAAAGTTGCATATTTCATTCTTTCTGTGAAGATGCCTATATGAAAAGATTACTTATATGGTTTAGATACTGGTTTACTTATGATGTCTTTAACTTCTTTTACTAGTCTCAGAGTTAATTTGTCTATCCACTTGAATTTTTATGTTTCAGAGTTGAGATAATTTTCCTTATGTCATTGGGTGTTACAAAGGCTAGGTGAAATGTACGTGTAGTATGACAATCTGTTTTATTAATGTTATCAATTGCATTATTTAGGCATGGTTCTGTCTTATGAACTTCACATATGTTAGTAAAGTAATCATTTAATGCTTCTATCTTATTAAGTGTCATGGAGCCCTCTTTCGACTTAATGAGTTGATTATTGCCAATTCCCAACTTGCCTTTGATTAGCTGCCAGGTTGCTTTGTTTTTGTTATTTTCTGTGTTTATGTATTTATGACTGCCATTTTTTTGGCTAACTTTAATTATGCTTTTATAGATTTTATAATATATTCTGCAGTACCTGTTGTTTAAGTTCATTATCACTAGTCACTTTACAAATTTTATGTAATTGTCTTTTTCATGCACTAGAGATTTTTATGCCTTGTGAACACCAGTTAAGCACAAACTTTTTAGACTGATAGTTGTATGTTATTATAGGGAAACACATGTTGTAGTAACTTAAAAACTGATTTAAAAAAGGGTTATAGTTTTTATTTACCAAGCTGTAAATATTAAAGAACCAATACATTTCTGCTAAAAAGCTTGTTGTGCTTACCTTGTTAAAAGTCATGTAGTTTTCCATTTTCTTTAACTTTTACCCATTTAATCATTTTGAAGATAACTAAGCAATGCTTTACAATCTGACAATCCACTTTTGACTGTGATGTAATTTTTACTGCTTTATGATGTATTTGTAATAATGTTATCTATACAGGTGTGATGATGATGATATGCGGCTTAAGGGCGCTAAACTGCTGAGGTCATCAGTGCCCTTACAAGGTATAAAATATAAAGTCAAAAAATAAAAGACAGGTAAAAAACCGCATAATTAAAAAACGGGACACAAACCCGCGATGTCAAAAAAGTTAAAAATAACAATAGAATAACAATAACAAGAACAAGAACAATAAAAACAATAACAATAATAACAATAACAACAATAATAACAATAACAATAAATATGTCTCAAAAACCAACACACTACAAGCATAGCCAATAAAAGATTAAAACGTGTCAAGGACTGTAGAATGCGAGGGACATGAGCGCCATATGTCACTGGGGACTAAGTCCCTATTAAAACATACAGAATAAAATAACAAAGCTAAAAGACGCTCAGCGCATCAAATGCGACGATTAAAACCAATGTCACTTATAAAACGTAAAAGACATTCTACAGCATGCGCGTCGTCTGCCAAAACGTTGGCTATGCCAACAGGCAGACCCAGGCGAACGCGCAGTGGAGCTAAAACTTGACACTCAGTTAAAATGTGACGCACCGTTAAGGGCACGTCACACTGCTGACACAGCGGAGCGGGATCACCACTGAGCAGGTAACTATGACTAAAACGACAATGTCCAATTCGTAAACGGGCTAAAAGTACCTCTTCCCGACGTGAAGAACGAGAAGAGGTACCCCAGATTAACGGGAGAGGCTTAACCTCCCGCAACTTGTTCCCCCGGAGGGCCGTCCACTCATCGCGCCAGCGCGAGAGGATGCGGCGACGTAAAATAACACACGAATCTGACGAGGGAACAACAGAGGTAAAAAATCTGGGTAATAAAATCGCTGATTTCGCAGCGGCGTCGGCAGACTCATTACCTGAGATGCCCACATGACCTGGAATCCACATGAAGGACACGCTGATGCCAGTGACACCAAGCGAGTGGAGCAGGTCATGTATGCGCTGTACAAGCGGGTGGTAATGGTACAGCGCAGTAATAGTCTGAAGGGCACTCAGAGAGTCCGTACAAATAAAACAGTGCTGTAAGGCGTGCCGCTGAATGTATAAAATTGATTGATAAATGCTAAAAAGTTCGGCAGTAAAAATTGAACATTGTCCAGGTAAACGAAACTTAAAACTACAGTGACCAGAAACAAAGGCACATCCAACTCCAGCTTCAGTCTTAGATCCATCGGTGAAGATAAAATGGAAGTCTCCGAATTGAGCCCGTACTTCTAAAAAAGCCGATCTAAAGACTGAAGCAGGGGTCTCAGTCTTCGGCATCGACGTTAGCCCAAGGTGACAGTGGGCCTCAGCGCGAGACCATGGAGGAAAACGTGTTTCCCCCCGTGGAAGGGCCGGCGCTGGCGGAACGTCTAAATGCCGAAGGAGCTGTCGAAAGCGAACCCCTGGTGGGAGCAAAGCAGAGGAGCGAATAAAATAGTGACGATCAAGTGACTCCTCGAAAAATAACTCGAAGGACGGGTGGTTAGGCAAGCTTGAGAGTCGACAAGCATAGCTGCACAAGAGCATCTCACGCCTGAAGGACAGCGGAGGCTCTGCAGCTTCAGCATACAGGCTAAAAACAGGGCTGGTTGGAAAGGCCCCTGTAGCGACTCTTATGCCACGATGGTGAATGGCATTCAATCGACGTAACACAGTTGGACGTGCCGACGAATAAACAATACACCCGTAATCAAGCTTGGATCGGACCAAAGAGCGATAAAGGCGAAGAAGGACGGTCCGATCAGCTCCCCAGGATGTGCCACTTAAAACACGTAAAATATTAAGAGAACGGTCACACTTTGCTTTTAAAAAGGAAACGTGCGAGGTCCAACACAACTTCCTGTCAAAAATCAACCCCAAAAATTTCGCCTCGTCTGCAAACGGAAGTATCCCTGGCCCAAGGTGGAGAGAGGGCGGAGGGAAATACTTCCGGCGCCAAAAGTTGATGCAGACGGATTTCTCGGCGGAGAAATTAAAGCCGTTGGCGTTACTCCAGGCGTAGAGACGGTCGATACAGCTCTGGAGACGGCGTTCGAGTAGACAGGTCCGCCGTGAACTGCAATAAATAGCGAAATCGTCAACAAAAAGGGACGATGAAATGCCAGGTGGAATACAATGAACAATGGGGTTGATAGCAATCGCAAAAAGTGTGACACTGAGTACAGAGCCCTGCGGTACTCCGTTCTCTTGAATAAAACGCGAGATAAAACCGAGCCCACACGCACACGAAAGACGCGGTCCGTCATAAACTCCCGAAGAAATATGGGAAGACGACCGCGGATATGGATATTCCAATCGTGAAGTGTACGTAAAATGCCGCCCCTCCAACAAGTGTCATAAGCTTTCTCCAGGTCAAAAAATACAGCCACGGTTTGACACTTTCTCAGAAATCCATTCATAATATGCGTCGACAAGGACACCAGATGGTCGACGGTAGAGCGATAGCGACGAAACCCGCACTGAGCGTTCGCTAGAAGTTTCTGAGACTCAAGCCACCATGTCAACCGCCCGTTGATCATGCGCTCCATCACCTTGCAAATGCAACTGGTGAGGGAGATAGGGCGGTAGCTGGAAGGTAGTTGGCGATCCTTCCCAGGCTTAAGTATAGGGACAATAGTGGCTTCGCGCCAAACGGAAGGAAAATGCCGTCTTGCCAAATACGGTTATAGACCTGTAAGAGAAAGAGTTTACTGTCGGCTGAAAGGTTTTTTAACATAAGGACATGAATGCCGTCCGGCCCAGGAGCGGAGTGCCGAGAGCAATGAAGAGCGTGCTCCAGCTCCCTCATTGTGAAAAGTTCATTATAACACTCAATATTAGCAGATCGAAAATTAAAGGTGTCGGAATCCAGCCGGTCTTTGATAGATCGAAAGCCGGCGGAATAATGGTCTGAATTGGATACCGCCTCAAAGGCAGCACCCAGTGTGTTAGCGATGGCAGCCGGATCCACTATGGTGGCATTAGAAACCTGAAGGCCAGAAACAGTACAATGGGACACTTCACCTGAGAAGCGACGAAGTTTATCCCAAACAACGGATGAAGGCGTAAAACGATTAAAAGGCTCGACAAAACGAGCCCAAGATGCCTTCTTGCTATCCTGAATAATGCGACGAGCCCTGGCGCGCGATTGTTTAAAAGTCACCAAATTATCAAGTGTAGGGTGTCGCCGAAACACCCTAAGTGCAGTCCTACGGGCACGAACGGCGTCCCGACAATCCTCGTTCCACCACGGAACAGGTGGCCGCCGAGGTTGGGAGGATGAACGGGGTATTGCGCGTTCGGCGGCAGAGAAAATAATAGACGTAAGGTGCTGCACTAGTTGGTTAATGTCGGAGAAGAGCTGGTCGTCAAAATGCACGAGGCTGGAATACAAGCTCCAGTCGGCTTTTGCGAATATCCAGGTAGGTACCCTGGAATGCTGTACGTGGTGCAACAGAAGAGAAACGATGCAGGGGTAATGGTCGCTGGAGTAGGTGTCAGCGACGACGTTCCACTGAAGACGACGTGCAAGCTGGAGTGAGCAAATGGCAAGATCCAGGTGAGAAAATGTACCAGAAGAATCAGAAATAAAAGTAGGTGCACCTGTATTGAGGATGGAAAGATTGAACTGATAAAAAATGTCGGAAAGAAGAGTTCCCCTCGCACAAGCCCTTGGCGAACCCCATAGTGGGTGATGGGCATTAAAATCTCCCAAAAGAAGAAATGGTGTTGGGAGAGCGGACAGGAGAGATCGAATGTCCGCGGGAGCGAGGGGAGACGATGGAGGTGTATACACAGAACAAACAGAAAAGAAAAAACCGGGTAACTGCAGTCTAATGGCAACAGCTTGCAAGTCGGACGTAAGTGTGATAGTTTGAAAATTAACGTCATTACGCACCAAAATCATGACACCACCATGAGCAGGAGTACCCTCCTCCGGTTCAAGGTCGTAGCGAACCGGAGTATATCCTCGGAGATCAAAAGGATCGTGAGGGCGAAGCTTAGTCTCCTGCAAACATACGACCATAGGCGAATGGGAACGCAATAAAAGTTGCAGTTCCGCCCTATGCGATCGTACACCACGTACATTCCAGGTCAGGATAGCCATTAAAAATAAGGGGATAAACTGTCTATTTAGAAGGGCGGCTTAAAATTACCTTTTGTTTAACCTTTGGGCTCGGGCTTTTTGTATGGAGCTGGTCAGACTCCATAGCTTCCTCGGAGGGAGGGCCCACGCGCTCAGTGCCAGAAACCGATTCAAGCGCCGTGAATCGGTTCTGGGTGGCGATGGGTGAAGGGTGCCGCTGAGCGCGGCTTGTCCCAGGACCATCCTGGGACAGCGACCTCCGAGGAGGAGAAGGTGAACCTTTGTTACCGCGCGCACGCGGAGGGTCTTTCAAAAAATCTTCCTTACGAAGTTTCTGCTTGGGCTTCTTTTCAACGGCTTGCGACTTCATTGACTTGGGACCAGGTTTATACGGCTTGGTAACTGTAGCCTTAATAGACGGCCGGATGGTAGTGGCGGTTAATCCAGTCAAGGTCCAGGTCTGAGTTTCGGCATCTACTCGTGGTACTGGCGAGGCAACAACAGAACTAAATGTGCCAGATCGCAGGAGTGAAGGTTGGCGCGCATGGAAACGCCTCCGGGCTTCAGCGAAGGAGAGTTTTTCTTTTACCCGGATCTCCTGGATCGCCTTCTCGTCCAAATACCGCGGACAGTCGGCAAACGAAGCAGAATGTGACCCTTTACAATTAACGCAGACGGGGGCTGTTGAACAGGTACCTTCGTGTGAGGGCTGGCTACATGTTGCACAGATGTTAACGGCACTCTTACAGGAGACTTGCGTATGCCCAAAACGTTGGCATTTAAAACAACGCAGAGGTCTAGGAATATAAGGCCTCACAGAAATCCGTTCGTACCCTGCGGAAATGCTCGTGGGCAGATCGACGCCATCAAATGTAATAAACAGGGTACGAGTGGGTACCAATACGCCGTCGCGTTTGGCCTGCACGCGATGCACTGCAGTGACCTTTTGATCGGATAGATATTCTACGAGATCCTCGTCCGATATTCCATCGAGGCTATGGGTGGTAACGACGCCCGGACAGGAGTTCAATGTGCGGTGCTTCTCAACACGGATGGGGTAACCGTGGAGAAGCGTAGCGCGCAACAAGGTCTTACTTTGCTGATCGGACTTAGTTTGTGCCAATAAGGAACCATTCCGTAGACGAGTGCATGATTGAACCGCACCAGCAATAGCATCTATGCCCTTCTGAATTATAAAAGGGTTCACCTTCTCAAAGTTTTGTCCTTCTTCTGTTCTCGAAATGACCAAGTAACAACCAGATGACGGCGGTGCTACTTCTGTTACAATGACTTTTCGGCGCTTGTTGTTAATAATGGAGAAAGGGTGCTCCATAGCGAAAAAAAATCCTCCACCATTGCAACCGTCTCCGACCTCGGGCTCTGACTTCTCGGGCGTTACCCCGGCTTGGGTGAGTGGCCTATCTATACCAGACTCACCCCAGGGTCACACCTCCCAGAACATAGACAGAGGGACCCAATCGCCGTCAGAAGTCAGCAGCTCATGCAATGGCCCCCCCGCGGGACTGCAGTTGAACAGCGGATACGAACAACAACCCTACATGACGACCCCGGGTGGTGGGGATGACGCCATTACCCACTCACCCAGCTGCGCACGCGGTGCGCGGGTATCCGTCAGGCTGTGTCCACGGAGGATTTAAATAAAAAGATAAAAGAAACTAAAACTGTGTGGGCGTTTCGCACGCAAGGTAGGCCGGCGGGGAAGAAAAAGAGATATGCGAATGTCGTGGTGCGAAATGGCCGGAAAGTGATTAGGAAAGAAAGAAACGATGGTGAGGTGCGGTATGGATGGAATGCAAAGAACGCACGAGAGCCTACCTTGGGTCCACCGGTCACTTGAAGAACCCACCTCGACCGGATGGGGGTGAGGGGATGAATGTGGCGATGAATGGCTCGGGAACCCCCGGGTGCGCCAAAAACCCGTACTCACATAAGGTGAGCCCCTGAGGGGATCTATACAGGTGGAGGAATAAGAAGTTATTCTAGTTGGTTCTTGGCAGTTTAAGGTAAAGCCATAACTTTCAACAATGTCTGCAAACCTATTAGCTATTCCATTGGTTACAGTAGGCTTAGTATTATAGTCCAAAGTTAACTTTAAAACATGAATATTGCAATCAGTTGCTATAATGATTTTTTTTCAGCTTTCTTGTTGTACAGTATTCTGAGTAATGTTTCCAGTTTGTTGAAGAAAGGATTTTGTGTATCATTTAAAGGTATTCAGTATATACAGATAACAACCATCCTCAGGCTAATTATTCCTATGCTGATATTTTGAAGGTGATAGTTTTAGGTCGTCTCTCTGCTTAATGTGTACACTGTGGCAAAGGCTGTCTTTTACAAGAATGCAGTAGCTTCTCCCCCCTAAACCGCTTTCCATGCAGTACACATCTGAAATGCTATAGTTCCTTATCTTCTTTCATCAATATTATTATTCTGCAAAAACTGTCGGCTTTCTATTCATGGTAATGCCACTTCATATCTCTCAATATCAGTAACCTTTACTGTATGTAAGAAGTAACGATATGCAACTTCCACTATCTCTTCTCTTGGTTTCAACTCTGGTGGATCAGATATACCTATGGTTTCTAAATTCCACAGATCAGCTATAGAAGCAGACTGGATGAACAGAGAAATAGTTTCTCTTGCTAATAAGCCATTCTTGTTCTCTTTCATTTTTCCTGTTACTGTCCAACCAAACAGTTTCCTGTTACTGTCCAACCAAACAGTTTCCATTACTGTCCAACCAAAATTACTTCATAGCAATCAATTCACATGCACTTCACCCATCAGAATGCAAACAGCAAAATCAGCTCCCAACAGCATCTTCACTTCAGGTGGATTCAATCCCATATCTGAAAGTCTTATCTTCTCCACCTTCGGTTTTGTCATCCATGGTTCAATCTTCACCTCAGAATCTTCCCACATATTTTTTGTGCTATTAGCAGCAGAGCAGTCATATATGAGCCTTCACAACTGTTTACACTTACTTCATACAAATTATGTTCTTCTTCACAAGTTTCGGTGCCTCCAAACAAATTGTGTATCTTTGTTTCTGTGTTTAGGTAACTATATCTAGTTCATTAGCCGTCTTCTGTAATATGCATAATCTTTGTGACCCACTGTCTATTAGTGCTTGGACTATTTTTTTCTTTACCTTTCTGTTTCAATTTTGCACACAGGGGTTTTAACAAAACTTATTTTGTAGTTGTGTGAATGTTCATGGCTCTACTGCTGTATGTTTTCTCTTGGGACTTGGGTTCTGATATTTCTTGTGCATTTTATATCTTTAGTTGTGGGCACACAATAACAGTAGGTATGCTGCCTTTTGCATAAGTGCCATCTCAGGTTTGCTTTATAATTCTTTGCTCAATGACCAAACCTCAAACATATGAAGCACATCCAGAAAGTAAGTTTCTCTTTTTTTTAAAACAAAGAAAACATAGTTACATGAAAAACTTTATTGGCAACAGGTACAGCAATGTTTGAGCTATTTTGCAACATAGTCACCACAAGAATTGAGATACTTTTCATATCGTGGGATCAACTTTTGTATTCCTTTGTTATAGATGTCTGCCGCCTGTGAATGGAACCATTGTCTGACAGTCGTCTTCAGCTCCTTGTTGTTGTCAAAACGCTGACCGGAGGGCAGGAATTTCTTGAGGTACAAGAAAAGATGGAAATCGCTGGGAGAAAGATTAGGACTGTACGGTGGATGATCAAACAGCTCCCAACCGAACTCCTGCAGAACAGTTGCTGTGCGCCCAGGCGTATGTGGACGAGCAATGTCATGGAGCAGCACAACATCTGCAGTAGGCATTCCCCGCCTCTTGTTTTGAATGGCACATCACAATTTCCGCAGTGTTTCACAGTAACGGTCAGCGTTCACTGTTTCATCTCTGGGCAGGAAGTCATTGAGCAGAATGCCCTTCCTGTCTCAGAACACCGGGCGCATCACTTTCTGCACCGACTCAGTCTGTTTGAATTTCGTCTTGACCGCAGATCCACTATGACGTCAATGCATTGACTGCTGCTTGGTTCCGGGGTAAAATGCGAAATCCACGTTTCATTGCGTGACGATCCTGTCAAGGAACTGGTCGCCGTCATCCTGATACCGCTGCACGAATGTCAGTGCTGCTCCTAAGCGTTTCGTTTTGTGCTCGGGTGTCAGGTCTCTCGGCACCCACCTAGCACACAATTTCCTGAACATCAGGTGCTTAGTGACAATTCCATGCCAAGGAACGTGATATCCGCGGAAAATGGCTGCTGAGCTCCGTAATCGTGAAGGATGGTTCTCCACATGCGCTGCCGCACCATCTCAACAAGGTCATCATTGATGAGGGGCGGTCGCCCACTGCACTCATTATGGTCACTTTGACGATCTTCGGAAAACTGCCTACACCAGCGACACACCATCGTTTTGCTCACGATGTTCGGGCCGTAGACCTGTCAGAGCTGGCGATGAATTTCTATCGGTGTTATGTTTTGTGCAGGAAGGAATTTTATCACTGACCGAACCTCGCAGGCGGCGGGAGAACGAATAAAAGCCTCCATTTCGGGCCACTGCTGCCGCGCTACTGGCACAGGCGGGACCTGTCCTGTCGACATATGATTGATGCAATAGATCTGTTATGCATGCACAGTTTTCCCGGTTAAATACGTTTACTTTAAAGGAAACAAAATCGGGAAACTTACTTTCTGGATGCGCCTCGTAAGAAGCAGCAGTTTTCTTTGCTACCTTGTTACACTTTTCATCTAAGCTCATCTGCTGGGTGACACGAAACTCTTTACCGTTTTATAGTTTACTGCAAAAAATGCATCTTTGTTTACTTCCATTAGACTTGCCAGTGAACAGAGAATTGGCAATGGGTACATTTTCATCTTTAAAATTCTTCTATTGGGGCTTTCCTGTGTTTTATTGTAGCATAAACTAAAACTAGCTTGAGCAAACTTTAATGTTCTCCTTCTGCCTACTTCTTAACTAAAGAAATCAGTAAGAGCTTCCAGTTGATCATTTTGTGCATTATCTGGATTGGAATTTGTGAATGATTGGTTCCTAAGTCATACTGTAAAGCTTCCTCTGGCAGACATGATTCTAACAGGGAAATACCATAGATACATATTTATCTCTTTTACACTTATGGATTTTAAAGCTCTCAACTGAAATTTTAGCTTATCATATAATGCAGCAATTGCCGACTTGTCATTCTTATGAGTTGTATTCTGTATCACTAAATGAATGAGCTTCCTAGTATAATTCTCAGTCAACAGATCTTTACACCCAAACGTGTTTGTCAAAATTTGTATTACCTTTGGGTACCTTATTCTCATCAGTGGTTGGGAAACTGTTGATCAGTACTGTTGCTCTACCATCTGGCTTTTTACTTTGAATTAAATATTGCAATTTGCTTATTGCTTCAATATCATTATCTTCATGAATTCTTTTAAACATACTCCAGAATCCTAAACAATCCTTGATGTTGCCTCCATTTTGGTTTGGCTCCAAATTTAGCAATTTCAAATTCTTCTTTGTGCATTTGAGTAGACTATGGAGACATGGTTCGCTATCATTTGTCTACCATTTGAAATATTTGACATTTTAGCCTAAGCTTGTCCATCTTATCTCTATAATTCTCAATGGCATTATCCTCACAGTCATATGCATCATCATCATCATCATTATTTATAATCATCTCATATCAACTTATCAAGGATTTTCCCATCCAAAGCACACAGCTCCTAATTAACTTCTCTAATTTAGCCAGCATCTTGTGTGCAGATTCACTTCCACTTGCTTGCATGGCAAATTCTCAAGCAATTCATTAAAAGTCTTCATAAATAAAGCTCTTCTTGGGTTACATTGTTTATGTGGCTTCTGCATTTTCTTGTTGCTTGCCTTGTGAAACCTACCACAATCATATTGGGTCACCAAATTGTTGCATTAAGGGACTAAATCACTGATTTAGTGCAAACCAAAGCTTAATTTTCCTTGCGAAAATACCAAAGAAAATTTATTCATAAGAAAAATTACATGCTTATTTTACATAGCAACAAAACAATGTCCATTACATTAAATCAATGGTTGCCAACTGAAAAATCTTGTTTCTTTTTGCAACACTATATGTGTCAATTACTAACCTCATGCACTTGACAGGACTATAAAGTTGTGAGCATAGTATCAATCATGGGATAATATGAAGCCAGAAGCATGGAAGCTAGAGCTGACAGTGGCACATGCACATTGTGGTCACTCAGCTGACTGCCAAGTGTGTAAACATACTAAGGAATCAAAGAACACACTGTGAATCCCCTCTCACTCAACCACTGTCTTGCCAGCACCTATTTTATTTTTCGAAATAATTCTCTCACATGCAATTGCAGCAAGGAATATAACCTCAATTAAACATTCATTTGATGTGTAATTTGTTACATAATGTTTTACAAGATACATCCAAAATATTTTTGTGTTAGTTTTAAGCTGATAATATACCAGTAATAAACACATTGCACTGCACTAGTGTAAACATACTATTTATTTATAGTGGAGTAATACAGAACACAATACAAAAAATGGTCAAACGACCATTACAGAGAAGAGCTTGGTGAACACACACTGCTGCCACCATAGCAAGGCCTGCTACACAAACAAGAGGCAATGAAAGTGCCTTCTATACAAATCTGTCTTGGCGGCAACTTTGAATTTCATCAATTCTAATGCTTCCCCTTAATTCTAAGTTGAGCACCAAGCAAAGATACTTAAAAAATGGAATGAACTTCACAATTAATAATGCATATTTAAATCTCACAAAAGCTTTAGATGCTTAACTCTATCAAGTGGTTTGGTGAGTCCATCTACTTTCATATCTGCAGACATGATATGTTCCACTTTTACAAACTTATCTTTAATTATTTGCTTCACAAAATGGTGATGAAGGTCTGTATGCTGTCATGATATCCAGAGTTATTGGCAACATGAACTGCACTTATTATCAAAAAAATCTTGAATGCACTCATCATAACCTTTTAATTCTAGAAACAATTTTCTGAAAAATAAAGCTTCTTTACAGCTTTCACTTAAGGCAATGCACTCTACTTCCATGGTTGACAAGGCTACAGTTTGCTGTTTCTTGCTATTCCAGGAAACAATATCACAAAAATCAAATATATATCCTGAGTATGATCTCCTATCTGAATCATTCCCATAATCTGCATCACTATAGACTTGGACAGGTTAACAATCATTAACATAAACAGTACAGTGGTCCTTAGTACTTTTCAAGTATTTTAAGACTCTTTGAGCACATTTACAATATTGCATGGAAGGGTTACAATTGAACTGACTTAACAGATTTGCTGTAAAAGCTAAATCTGGATGAGCAGTTACAGACAAGTAGTTTAGAAAACCAGTTAAATTCCTGTAAGAAATGTCTGCTTTAAGTTTATTGGAATCAGTAACAGGATCAAACTTAACATCTGGTTCCAATGGAGTAGATACAGGGTTACAATCAGTCAGGTTGAAGTACTTGAGTATTTTATCAATGTACTTTTCTTGATCTAAAATTTTTTTTTTTTTTTTTGTAATCCTCGTTCACAAGAAATTACTTATTTCCCCTAAATCCTTTAACTTCAACTTTTCTCCCAATTTCAGCCTCAATATATTTCTTCCTTTCTTTCTTTGGGATTATTGGTAGCTAGAAGAAGCTCATCAACATATAAGCCTATTGTTGACAAATAGGTACCTATTATTTTTTTTTCTTGAAAAACAAACAAGGTTCATGTGCAGAAACTTCATATCCAATATTTCAGAGTTTTGTTGTCAGAACAGAATTCCAACACCACCTCGATGCCTGTTTCAAACCATATATGCGTTTCTATAACAAGCACAGTTTGTTATTTCACTTCATATTCCTCAGGTTGTATCATGTATATTTCCACATCAAGCTTCCCATTTAAGAATGCAGCACACTCATCAAAATGATAAAGGTCCAAGTTTTCTTTTACAGATAAAGAAAACAAAAATCTGATTACAGGTCTACCAATTACAGGTGAGAATGTCTCATTATAATAAACCCCTGGGTTTTGGGTACCCTTGCAACTAATCTAGGCTTGAAATCTTCTTGGCTATCTTGGTTTCTTTTTGTTTTGTAAAACCACTTACAGCTTACCAGCTTCTTACCAGAAGGTAATTCAACTAATTTCCAAGTTTAATTTTTAATTAAAGCACTATACCTTCTTTCATGGCTTTTTACCATTTGTGCTTATCTATACTCTGCATGGCTTGAGCATAGGTCAATGGTTCAGGATTTCTTTCATAATGAGCAGCAAATGTAAGAAAATAATTAAAAATCTTTGTACTTGTTAGGCATTCAAATTTCTCTACCACTAGAGCTGTGATTTAATGAACTTTCACTCACAATATTATACCAACACTAACAGTGTTTGAATCATTAATGGCAACAGATTCACCATCGCCAATAGGATTATCAGTCTTCTCAATTGTTTCATCAATGTCATTATCTAACAGAACATAGGGTTCATAATAAGGCAGACTCATAATTTCAATGGCATGACCAGGTACATCATTACTAGCATCTTTTTCATAATAGTTTCTCTTAGTAAACTGTATAGAATTCTGAGGAGATTGATCTTTACAGTACATATCTGTTTCAAAGAATATAGCAGCTCTAGATCTTAGGATTTCCTTTGGTTTCCCTAAATCAACAAGACTGTACTGAGAGGTATTTTCAACATAGCCTACAAACATCAATTGTGTACCTTTACTGTCTAGCTTCTGTCTGTGTGCAGAAGTTGCATGTACATAGGCAGTACAGCAAAAAACTTTAAGGTTTTCAAAATTAACTTTATCTTTTGTCCATTCTTCCTCTGGACTCACTCCTACTAATGCTCTGTGGGGAACTCTATTCTTAATGTATGCAGCAGTGAACACAGCCTCTGCCCACTACCTTTTTTCACACCCTGCTTCTTGCATCATACATCTGGCCAGTTTTACTAATGATCTATTATTTCTTTCAGAAAGATAATTCATTTGCGGCTTATTTAGGACAGTTAGGCAATGCTTAATGCCACACTCAGTTACAAAATTAGAAAACTCTTGTTTATACACTCTCCCCCATTGTCAGAAGTAAGGCATTTAATATTAAGCCAGTTTGTTCTTCTAAATAAGCTTTAAAGCATTTAAACTTATTTAACACTTGATCCTTGTTATTGATTAAATAAACAAAGGCTTTCCTTGAACATTCTTCTGTGAAGGTTAGCAAATACCTAACCCCATTATAAGTTTCAGTTTCCATTGGCCCACAGAAGTCTGAATGAATAACCTCTAACAAATTCTTAGCATTCTTTCTGTGAGATTTCAAAGGTTTCCTTGCAGATTTCCTTTGATACATGAAACACACTCTACAGACATGTCATCGTCAGAGAACTCTATACCCTCACAGATACCATCTCTAGCTAATTTTAAGATTGTTGGGTGAAGGTAACCTAACCTATTATGCCACAATTTGTAGCTATTTTCCTTTTTGGTCAAATTAGCCTTCTGTGTTTCAATGTCTAAGTAAAACAGGTTCTCTATTTTAAAAGCAGTTGCCAAAAGTGTTCCCTCCATTGAAAAATCAGAACCACTTATAATCGAACAGCCTGTCTCACCAAATACAACAATATGGCCACTGATTGTCACTCCATAATTGTTGTAAATTTGATGCATGGGTTCAAAACAATCTGGTAATCCATCTAGCATAATTGCACTAACAAATGTTTCATCCTATGGCTTTCCCATGGAATGTAGCTGGTCGCTGATGTGACAAATGCTTGTATGTATTCGTCCCTACTTGAGTAATTTTAAGTCTTAACTGACGGAAATTTTGAAGTAGTTTGCACCTCCTAACTCCATTGTCCTCAAATGCCTTTGAGAGCTTCTCCCAAACTTCCTTCTCTTTCTTTGCTTCCCTCTCTAATGCAGGCATAGCAAGTTGTCTTCACCATAAGACCTATCTTGTTTAGAGCCTTAGCATCACATTTGGTTCTGGTTATTTCACTAGTATTATCTCCATTGGGATAACCTTCAATGCTTTTGCAAACTCCATATCTCTTGGGTAGAAGGTCATTCTCATTTTCCGTCTAAATAATTCATCCTCCCTTCAAGTCAGGTGATTGGCGGCAACAAGGCCACGATGCCATTGGAACTTTCACTGTTGGTCATTTTTGCAAAATAAAAGTACAAAGATGCAGTGTTGAAAATTCATTTAAACATTATCATGACTGGCACACTGAAACAGTCTGGGCCCATAACCTGTTAGGTTTAAACTGATAATATACCAGTAATAAAAACACTGCATTGCACTATTGTATGCATATTATTTATTTATTTATTTATGGTGGAGTAACACAGAAAACAATACAAAAATAGTCAAATGACTGTTACAGAGAAGAGCTTGGTGAATGCACACTGCTGCTACCATAGCAAGGCCTGCTACACAAAACAAAAGGCAATCAAAGTGCCTTCTATACAGATCTATCTTTGTGACAGCTTTGAATTACATCAATTCCAACATTTTGAACAGGAACCCCACAATTATTACTGGTTGGCACAGGTGCTCATTTGGTGCCGAGGTGCACTGCATCCCTGATCCGGAGTTACATCATAATTTTCTTTTTCTGCAGCTTTTAAAAAGTGTCTCTTGATGGTATCAGTTAAAGGTATTTCCATTTCTTGCTCCAAATGGGTGATTGTGTCAGACGTGAGCTTGTTGAAATGATTCATAGTCTCAGAGAGAACTTAATTGACCCATTTGATTACACTGTTGCAAATACCCCTATGTTTGATTCTGAGACATGATATTGTGCAGGATTCAAAAACATTTTTCAAAAACAATTTTCAGTTTAATTTTCTGGTGGAGATTTTCTATACTGTGTTTGTAAGGCTAATATTCTCCTTAAAATCCTTCAGAAAAAGCATTTTTTGGAATTATTCATACCATGAGGAACTATAAGGCCTCAAGTATTCTTAAATGATTTGCATAATGATTATAAATCCTTATGGAAAAGTTTGAACATGGAATGTCATAGAATGTACTTGGAAATAATTGATAGTACCATATCATAGCTCATATACAGGAATGATATTATGATCTTCACCAGATGCAGTTTTTTTATCTTCTAGATTTCAATAAATTATTTTCAATTACTTCATTAATTTTCCTCAATCTCTTATTCAAAATGGAATTGTTTTTCTTTATAGGTAATACTTTGATAACCAGGGTCTCTTCCCTGAACTCCTTTATATTTTCAGTTCAGTACTTTTCAAATTTGAATCTATAGCAATTATGCATATTTGCTGTTTAACCACCAGAAAAATGTGAGAGCGGCCTGATGTGCAAAAGGGGCTTGAACTGTTTATCTGCTCACTTAGTTGATTTGTTTACTATAAAATGTGTGTATGTGTATGTGAATTACCCATGTTGCACTTCTAGCCTTGAGTGAGTTATCTGACAACATGTTTATTTTATATGGTACTAGTGTGCTCACCTTATTTTGGCAGGCTATCTGCACATAGTAAACATTGATCATAGCGAAACTTCACCTGAAGTGTCAAAATTCCTTCAGCTGTAATCATTCCAGCTACTAGTGCCTCTGCTGAAAGGAGCTTTTCAGCCTTAAAGATTACAAAGAGTACTTTATAAATGCTATGAATAAAGATCATCTTAGAAAATTAGCTTCAATTTTAATTCAAAGATCATTTATAAATATAGCAGTATTTCATCCTTAATCATTGTATTTTACAGTGAACTGATGATGTGGGTTTAATCTTTCATTACATTTCTTTAATAAGTTCATTCTGTGGTTCCTAATTAAAAAAAATGACATGCATTGCCACTGTCACATCCACACCACCAGTAACTGCTTTTCTGACTCTATCCCAAACCATAAGGAAGCTTTTTACAAGAAACTGACTAGTTTTGTTACATTTGGAAAATCAGAAATCCCAACACTTACAAGCAAATAAGTCAAAGATTTTTGCTTTTCATGTTATGCATGTTATGAGATTTTGTGTATATGCACCTGTTTACTCTAGTTTTTGCACATTTTGCACTGCAGTGTAGTGCTTTCATATAGGGTCTAGCAGTTGGTTCTGACCAACATGCTGTTTTAAAGAGACTGTAAAGTTTAAAAATAAAAAAGTAACACAGGGTATATGAACAATGCAATTTATTCAAATGTCTTCATTTTTCGAAAATTACACATTTCAAGTGATCCCCTAGATATCTTATGGTTTGTTGTAATCTTGCTCAAAGTTGTTCATGACATATTGAAATACACCTGGGGTTTTATTGATTTCTTTCACTTCAGCCTCTACACTTTTCTTCAGGTAGAATTTGGTCTGGTTTGAAACATCCTTACATTGAGGTATTCCCATAAAAAGAAGTCAGAAGCTCTTAGGTCTGAATATCAAACTGGCCAAATCTCCCCAAACCAAGAAATTAAGTGTTCTGGGAAGAAACTTCTCAATAATGGTAGCTTGCTTCCAGCAGTAGATCCATAGCATTTTGAAACCAAATGCCATCCCTGTAGAGTGCACAACTAAATTCCTGTGATATCTGTTGATACCTTTCATCGTTCACCATGATAGCTCTCTGTTTCACCTTCAAAGAAATAGTGACAATTATGTCTCCAGCAAAAGCAGCACACAATGTGGTCACGTTTTCACTATGTAATGCCATTCATATATTGTTATACAATTTGTATGATCACAGTATCAGAAATGTTGTTTGTTGATGAAGCCAATTAAGTGAAAATGTGCCTTGTTTGACATAAACAATTCAAAGAAATAGGGACAATTATGTCTCCAGCAAATGCAGCATACAATATGGCCACCTTTTCACTATGTAATGCCATCCATATATTGTTATACAATTTTTATGACTGCAGTATCAGAAATTTTGCTTGTTGATGAAGCCAATTAAGTGAAAATGTGCCTTGTTTGACATAAAAAATTTGCACAATACATTTCATTGAACATTGGTACCATATTCTCTTACAAAATGAAGTTGAGAGGTCAACTTGTGGTTTCAACTCATGAGAAACTTGAAACCTGTAGGGATGAATTTAGATCCTCATGCAATATCCAACAAACTATCCTGTCAACAAGGCTGCAGCATGTTGCACTGCAGATCTTGACAGGCTTTGTTGCATCAGCAAATTCACTTTTGGACATTTTCTGGAGCACAAACATAATGTCCATTAGCATGGAATGAAAGTTGCAAATTGTCTGTAGCATTAAACTGTTGTGTTCCACAAAGGGATATCCTACCATATTTCTGAACATTAAGCTCGTGGAAAAGTTTATGTTTCAACAACAGACTTATTTTCAATAATTATCAGTACCACAAAATATGCATGTGTTTAACTGGCCAAGCACCCTTGGTTAATAAAGCTGCTTGGAAGTTCATATTCCCTTGACAGCATTTCATTATCTGTACTCTCATTTTGTCTATTCTGTTATCATCCATAGGGTAGATGTGGTTAAAATGGATTCTTGTCTCCAACAATCATCTATATTTCACACTACTACTTTACATATGAAATTAACACCAAGGGTTCTTAACTAGAATCCTACTTCATATGGAGATATGTGAAGAAATAACAGAAAGAAGCTGTTTGTCCTTCTAACTATTTTTGCAATTTTGTGTTTTTATGCTGTGAAATGGAATATAGTTTAATGTTATATTTGAATAAGATGTGGAGACAATTCCTACTGGCTGCTATGATGCTCTGCCAACTATTTTCATAATGCTTACTTTATAATAGTCATCTGAATTTCAACAAAGGTAAGTTTCTTGTAAGGAGTATTACGGTTCAGAGTTAATCAATGAACATACAAATTTGATATGAAAAGATTAGTTCCATAAAGGTCTAAGGCACAGCTTAGGTTAGCAATGAAGTATCAATGGGTGAAAGACAAAACGTCCGAACTGCCATGTTTTTAAAAAATATGCCTCTTAACATGATGTTTCAGCATTACAGAATTATAACCAAAATAAAGGTAGGTACATCTGCTCTCTTTCACATAACTACTGTGCAAGAATTAATGGCTGAAAAGGTGCTACTAAGTCAACTAAACCATTCTGGAATATTGCTAGATAATGAAATATGGATTCTTTACAACATGTAACATTTTGTATTAATAATTTAAATGCAAAAAAGATTGTTTTATATGGCTTTATACACTTATAGCTACAAAATTATAAAGAGGATTATCTTATGCACAGGTATGAACAGTTAGACCCAAAATCATTATCCCATGTATTACACTTTTTATCTTATTCACCACTTTGGGGCATACTTACAATAAAAGTGTGGGAACTGTATGCCTTTTAAGCTGTTTTGTTGAGTATTAAATTAATGATATGATTCTTAAAATTAAATATGCAGTCTTTTACTGCTGCTAAAGAAGGAATTCTTAGCAACATTATACTGGAATGTAATTCTTAGTTGAGTTTTCTCTCTTTATGTTAAAAGCAACATTTTATAACAGTAGCAGTTAAGATGTTTTGCCTTTCAACGATTGATATTTATGTACCAGGTACATATTGAAGACATGCCAGACTATATTCTCATTTTGAAAAGTTAAATTAGATTTAAGAAGTCCAATGTCATAGAAAGGTTTTGAGCAATGAATCTTTCGCTTATCATGCCATTCCACTACAACCATGAGTGTCACCATTTGTATATCAACCTTAGCATATACATGGCCAGTGTGAAAAAGCAATTGGCATGTACTAATTTACTCTATAGTGTGGCTAACTAGAAGCCAGTAAATTAAAAGTACTTGCAACTTTGCAAGTTGCCCTTAAGGTGCAACATCTCAGAATAACTCAGATTCATTTGGAGATTTGTTGAGTTATATAGAAGAATCAGATCATATAAGTTCAATGCACATTTGGAGGTGTTGGTAACATGGGTACTGTTATCATGTATTTCACTGGCTATGGCTTTGAGGTGAATGAAGTCATCTAGAAGTGCACAGAATTGTTAAACTTACAAAAGCATACTTTTTAATCAACAGGGATTGAGGGTCACTTCACATATTCATAGTCAATACTTCTAGCAGTGTAGAAGAGACAGAATAGAATACTTCTGTAACTATGAATATCACAGCATTTTCTCACTAACCATTCTCGGTCACCCTAATAAGAGTAGCAGATGTGGGGTATCAAATAAACCTGCAATTATTGCTTAAAACACAATTATGATTTGCACTTACCTTTTTAAATTTGAAGCAATTGTGCTGTAATAAGAAATTAATTTATATTTCTGAAATTTTTATGCAGACTATTCTTTGTACAATGTAAATTTTTAGAACCCAATAATGGGCAGATATAGTTTACGCACCTCTTCTTTGGGCTCCATTCTTTTATTGGGTGCAGAATCCATTCCTCCACGGTCATAAAAACAGAAGTCATTCCTCCCATGCCTTTAAGGGCTCATAATTATATAGCATTCATTCCTCCCATCAAAGCAGGTAGCAGTTCTAGATTTCTAGGAATCCTTTTTTCAAGCAAAGCCAGTAGTAGTTCAACTCATTACTACTGCATTATTAGCAGAGCCATGTTTTATTTATTTTTTTTATTTACTTAGTATTTATTTATTGTGCTAGGAGATTTACAATTTGATTGTCTACTGAACCTTAACCCTGGCCACTCATTCTGTAGACAGTCACTACAGTTTATCTACATTTTACAATTTCCCGTCAATAAATTATCTTGCTTCAGTTTTTCATATCCCATTTCCACTTGTTTTTCACTTCTCACTTATTGATTACTTTACCATTCACCATAGTTTTCCATTCAAAGTAAGATACACTACCTCTTACTTTCTCTATCCACTGTCCAAACTCATTTAATTTTGACTTTACACAAAAACTGTCCAATGCTCCCAGCGTCCTTGCACATCATTTCGATTATAGGCATATTTCTATCCCCCTTCAACCACTTCTTTTTAAAAAATTCTCTTCTCCAATTTTCTGTTCCTTGGCACTTAAATACTATGTGTTCAATGTCTTCATTACCACCACATATCAGACATTGGTTTTGAGGAATACCCTGTCTTAACCCTCTAGCCTCCATGCTTTGGTTCTTACCCGTGCAATAGATTCTCTCTCTTCTTTGTTTACTATATCTATATATTTTTCCCTACCCCATGTATTTTTCATTGGTCTATAACAAACCATTGAGCTCTTTTCAGCAATCTCACTGAACATGTTTTGTATTTCCATATCTTCCAGTCTCTTCTTTGCCTTTTTCCAAAAATTTTTCACATTTTTTTCTCTCCTTCTCCACATGTCTCTTAACCCATTTTAGCAATAATCTATGTAAAATTTGGCATTTTGTTTTTAAATTTTTGCTTTTGCATGTTTATAATGTAACAAATTTTTGTGGAAATTTTGCACATAAAGGAAAAACAAAATGCACACATTTTAATGTAATAACCAACATTGAAATGTTTTTGATTCCAAAACAAGAGCTGAGGTACACTCATATGGCTTTCTCTACTCTTACTCTTTCTAGAAGCCCTAAGATAATATATTATTCATATAAAACATTTCGCCTGGAAGTTATTTAAAGTTTGGTGGAATTAATTGCTTCTACATGTCTATATATAAGGCAGTCAGCATTTACAACTTTTTTTTTCTTTCTTTCTTTCTTTTTTTGGGGGGTGTCATGAGATCATGGAGGTTAAAACAAAAGAAAGAAATAGCAAATTTTCAGATCATTTATGTCATGAACTTAATGTTAGCAAAATATAAGTGGGCATATAGCATGAAATACGTCGCAAATAGTTGATGCTGGGAAAAAGTTATTTTAGGCACGTTGTGCATTTTAATGAGTTTTAAGTTTTTCCTGAAATAGGGTTTCCCAGTTAAATAAAGTTTTCTAGTATTCATCAAAAGTAAAGTGGACTTCATAGGCTACTTCTAGAAAATTCAAGATATACATTATGTATGTCATATTAACATTACAGACATATGTATTTCAATAAAAATCATTATAGCAGTGTTTTGAAAAGAAATAAAAATATCAAACATTTTTCCATGTCAAGTGTAGCTAAAGGTGGGATAAATTTTATGAAAGTCTTCCTGTCTATCCTTGAAAAATACAAAACTTATAAAGTGTGATACTCATCCAACTTTTTGTTTTTTAGTTATGCTTTCACACTGACACACATGAGCCTTTACTGGAAATGTAATCTGCTCGAATTCAGGGGATCTGAAAACAAGTATTTCCAGTGAAAACTTGGTAAATAGTTTTTGGGTGGTATACAATGCTTCCTCTAATATATCTATCATTACTAGATTGTAGAGAAAATTAAAATTAACTTATGTTATAAAATTCAATACAATGACTTCAAATAATATTAATAGGGAAAATTGAATTATTAATAATACCAGTTTATTTTATGCAAAATAAAACTGAGAGCTATTAGTTATTTTTTAAAGGGTATTATATACATATTGATAGCAGGAATTATTAAATAAGTATTATTTATTCCTGAAGTTTCCAGCATGTCACCAAATTGCATCATACAAGTTTCTGCAGAGACTGCCTCTGTGGTCTAGAGGTTAGCATGCTAGCTTCCAAAGTCAGGGGTCTCAGGTTTGATTCCCAGCTGAAGGATGGGAATCTTTCTTTAGCCAGAATTATTCTCCATACTCCCCAGTCACACTAACCTCTAGTTCCCGAGGTCGCGAGTTCAAACCCAGTGGAAGGTGATGGATTTTCTTGGACGTAAAAATCCTTACATAGCTTCCTTTGGAAGAGAAGTAAAGTCGGTGGTCCTATGACATAGACTTAAGGCAAGTAAAAGAACCTCAAACCTGATAAAGAGGCCTCTGAGCAAAATTTCTGGTCTTTCACTCCCAATGTAGAATGGGACACTAAGAGCCATAGTAGTTAAAGAGCATCGATAAATAAAAACTCAATTTCATTTTAATCCTCTCCAGAGTCTGAAAGTATGAGTGAGAGTGAATGTGTATGTGAATTTAATGCTTATAAAAAAACCCAAAGATTAACACAATAGTAAAACGAGTGAACATCATTGCCATTGAGCAATTTGTTCCAAAAACAAAGCCATTGATATGACCTTAGATGTTGAAGGTGGCGCACACACACACATACACCACACACAGACACATATATACGGGAAGTTTTTGTGGTATTCAGCTACCTGGGAAGATACACTCACTTCAGTGTGACAATGTTAAAATCTGCTCTCTTTTGTGTTGAAGTATCAGTGTTTCCCGAAAAATATATCTGCTTCAACAAGATGTTCCAGCTATTATAATGTGTTGCATACACTGTTCTTAAACGAAGTATTAAATGGACATTCAGAGGTGATTTTAATTTTTGTAATTAATTTTTAAAGCATGCTAATTTTTGTGTTTATCATGAGAAAATGGGAGGAATCTGAGCTATTACCTACTGACTAATAGACTGGTCCTCCAGGAGGAGTGAAGATTGTTACCTGCTAAGCTACCTGGGTATGGGAGGAATGGATCCTGTGCCTCTTTTATTATATTTTTGTCGTGCTGCTATGAAATCAATTGCTCCTACCACCATGTAGTAATCAGATTCAATGTTACTTCACCTGTAAACTGAAGCATCTACAATTTGGCTCTTCATTTTATCATTATCTATTTTATGTATAATCTATGTGATTAATAGTCTCTCAATTTTTTTACGGAAAAATGTTTCTGTGATTTTCAGTAAGTTGAATGTGAGTGATTGTCCCAACTCTTGTCCATTATCATTGATATATCTGTATCCAAAAGCACCCATTATTCTTGGTGTCAATTTATTTCTCACTCTTTCTTTTTAAATCACAGCTTATAATATGATGTACTGGATTTATTTTGATACCTCTTTCTCTAATTCGACCTAAAATTTCTTGGTTTCCTTTTATTTCTTTCGTTCTTCTGGTTTAAATGTGCACATAACTTATCTTCAATCTGTAGGTGACTATTCTTTCATTTAAGTTACTATGGCTAATTATCCTATTCTTACTCTTATTAATATGGCTGCACAGAACAGGATCATCTATCTTGAGCAAGCTTGCTATATATTGTTATGTAGTATTTAAGATGTTTTGTTCCTTTTGATTTCTGCAATTGTTGCAAAGTCCATGCTTTTCTTAGCTCATTATTCAGTCCATCTTCTTTGTTAAACCTCAAACATTCCAGGTTGCTCTCTTAGCTCTCTTTAATACTAAGTTGTCTGTCCTTGATTTACCTTGTTGGTTTAGATCCATCTGCCGTGAGAAATATGAGTGCGTAAATAATTGTAATTATTATTTTTTATTATTTCTTTTGATTTTAAGTTTCCAGGAGATATAAACATCTCAAACAATGCTCATTGTGGAGCCCAGGGATTTTATTTAAGAATTCCTTCCCCCAAGAGAGTTGATTTTACTATAGCTAGTAATCTCTCCCACTCCATCTGAGCATCTTCTGCTGGTTTTCATGGTTCATATTTGCCCTGCATGGCTACCATATCAATCTAGCAGCATATGAGACACCCTTAAAGACAGTTCTTTATTTTTCACTGCCTATGCTTCAGGACGTGGATCTTAGAGTTGGATTTTCAGGGGCATTTTAATGCAGCTGATTGTGCATGTTCCTGTAATGAAGTGGTTGTCTGGACCCACACCATTACTTCAATTCCTTAAAGGGATATACTTCCAGAACAAAACACATATACATAATTTTGCTTATATATCTCACAAGCAATGAAAATACAAAACCAGTGGTATCACCATATTTCTTACATGGTCAAAATAAGGCTGTTTGCAACGTTTTAATACTCTGAGCTCTCCAACTTGTAGCTCTTCTGACTCAGGCCATCATAGTATGCATTGCATCTCATATACTACAGTGTGATTAAAAAGTCACCAGACCCAAATTTTGCTAATTATTTGCTCATGCTTTATTATACCATTAAGCTAATAAGCACACACATTTATAGCACATACCTGTAAGTAAATAAATGTAAAATATAACATTTAAACTTTATTTGAAGTAACACATATCTCCGATTTTAACACATTCACTATCTCAAGATTAAGCAATCTCCAGTTTACAGAAAGTGTTGAAAATGGCTAGAATTTTATTGCAGGCATGGTTTCATGTTTCTTTACATGTTTTTGGGACACCTTTTTCAATATATTTGACACTATTTCTGCAAAATAAGCAGAAATTGCTGGTTTGAGTCATATAGTGGATGAGGACAATCTTATAATAATCTGTGATGTGACAGGTCATAAGGGTCAAAGCCTACAAATTTAACTGCCAGTATACACCCACATGCACACAAAAGAGTCAGGCAATTTTATAATGGTACAGGGATGGTATATGTTCAGCAACATGCAGTCCCCAGGTTATTTTAAATGAACGATTAGAAAGCAGTGTAATTGTTTCATCAAAGGCTAACTGTCCAGCAATCCTTCTTTGCCAAAGGCCACATAAGATGCACCATTTTTCTACACTAAAACAGTGGCTACTGTAAACACTTACTGTGTAATGCAACTCCTGGAAAGCAATGTGTGGTTAGTGTTAGGTCAATGAATGTACTGCATTCAGGCATATAATAAAACATAAATAAGTCACAAAGTTTGTGTCTGGTGACTATCAAGACCTCTCTATAACCTAAACACCCATTCATAGAGTTGAAGAGAAAGATTCCAAGCCATGGTGAAAACATTATTTTGTTGATGTAACTATAAAGACAGCTAAGTTATAGGACGAAGAAAATAATGGAGTAATGGGCAGAGTGAGAGATATGAGAAACCACCTAAAGGAAATTATCTGATGCTAATTAATTGGTCAAAAATCCCATTTATGGCCACTGCAACTAAATCTGGGTGTCTTCATGGGAGCCCAATCACCCACCATCTTCCTCTACTCATTTCTGGTGTAATTTATAATATGGAAACCAACTTTTAGCCCATTGCTCTAGCCACAAAAGTTTCAGATACATAAGCATTTTAATTGTTGTTTACATATTCTACCACATAAATAAGTGAATGAGAAGAGAGATTCATTAACAAGCTTGTATTTAAGAATAAAGCAAGTCTATATACTTAGTTATACTGCAAATTTTCTTCTTGGTTTCAGATTGGTAATATAAAGTCAAATGAACAACTTTAGAGAGAGGGAAGAAGAGGAGAATTGTATTTTTGGAAATGCTTCATGCCAGTGTTCTTATTATGTATTTAATATGCATTTTGTGTTCATTGGTTAATTACTATTGATGTAGCTGCTGATGATACATTAAATGAAAGTTGTGCACTTTAACAAAATTTGTTCATTTAACATTAGTGTTCTCTAGAGTATTTCTGTATCAGATGAGTGATACTGCCAAGCATAATGTATTTGGTGCTATTATCAATATTAACTTCTGTTTTGTGGGTGAGTGTTTAAGTACAAATGTTTCTTCACATATTTTAATTGCCAGATGTATAAAATGTTTATTGAATTTCTTTGTATAGACCCTTGTTGTGTATGCTTGCAATTTCAATTTATAATATAGGCACAGGTTTATATCCACAATAAATTAATGTTTGCAGACCTTAATGTGCACAAATGCAAAATGTATATGATGTATGACTGTTTTCCTTCTTTCCTTGCAACTTATAGTAAAGTTATGAATTAACTTTTTAGTCATTCAGGAAAAACAGAAATTCTAAGGCTTCTAAAGAAATCTTAATAAACTTTTTTAACAAATGTGGGATAAATTTTGTCTACAAGCCTTTTCTCATACATGTGTCAGCTTTGATATATTCCTGCTGTGTTCAAGCTCTGAGCTCTGCTTCTACCATAAAGAACAGAAAATTAATCTTGGTTCTTTCTTTCTTTCCTTTTTGGTTCATTTAGTCAATACTATGTACTATCAACTTAAAAGTATGGTTCTGTATTGTAAAAATATTAACTCTGGGAACAGTGAAGAATACAAGAACTGAACATAAGGAAAATTAAAATGGAAAATGTTTCAAATGAATAAGTGTAATTAGTTTATATACAAAGCTCATAATAAAGGCACATTTACACAATTAAGAGGACTGTGTGCTTGAGAGTATACAATTATTCTGGTCAGTAGTGAAATAATTTTATGTTTTATATAACATTTACATTCTGCTAGAAATCGGTATTGCATATAAGTATTGCATTATAGATCAAGGTAACCAATACATTTTTTTATATTTTCTTTTTGTATCTTTTTAATTTTGTAGTTTGCTTGATATGAGAGGGCAGAGGAAAAGGAGGAGTGGAGGGAGTAATGGAAAGGAACAGAATGACAGAATATGCATTCAAGTTTGATGGATTGACTATTGTATGAATGTCCTACACATGCCTCATTCTGAAGTGCTGTCTGTGACAGTATTTAAAATTCAGACTATCCAATCTATAGTAACACATTTGAATGCCTATGATATTACAGCAACCAAGAAATGCTTATAATGCATCATATAAAATAGAAGAAAGAGGAAAGCAAATATAATAGTGGTGATATTTATAAGAGCATAAGCAAAAGGTGCTTGTCATTACTTGCAAAAACATTATTGTGAAAACAATATTTGAGGTAATATCAGCAATTGCTAGAATACAAGTGGTTCAAAAATAATGAGACTAGTATTCTCTTCCATAGGCTCTGTTTCAGCATAAGAAACTTAATGTATACTCTTAAAAATTCCATACAACAAACATAGCACTTTATGACATAATAATATGCAATTATATTGCTAATGAATGAAGGTTGGTGTCTGGCCAATTTGCTAAAGAAAAATAACATAAAATAGAAATCAAACTTGGTACTTTACCTGGATTAACAAACTCCAGAAAGGATAATGAAAGTATTGTTCTTTTGCAACTGTAAAACAAGTATCAAAAGTACTTTTTGTGCTTTACTGTAAAAAATGTGAATCAGTTGGGGAATTCAATGTTGTACCAGCATTTGCCATGGTAGCTCTGTTGGTTGAACAGCAGCATGGAAAGCTGAAGATCCAGGTTCAAATCATGACTTTGGCGTTGAATTTTTCAGTCTGAGTCTACCTTTTTAAATTTAACCTACATATAACTTGTGTGGAAGAACAATTATCATTGATTGACCTAATAGTAGTTAACTATAAAGCCCAGGACTTAAAGTACTTACAAGTTTGTAAGTCACCATTGGGGTATGTTATCTCAAAACGAATTTGAGAATGCCTTGAGGTTTACTGAGAAAAATGTGATTGCACTGGAGAATTTAATGCTGTGCTGGCATTTGGCATGGTATCTCAGATGGTAGAGCAACAGCACAGTCATTGGTTAAAATATAGCCTATGGCATTGAATTTTTCAATCTGATTCTTCCTTTCCAACTTTAGCCCACACATGGCTTGGGTTGAAGAGCAATTAGTTACTTTTACAAACTTTGGGGGTGAGTTCCTGACACCAAAACAAGAAGCAAAGTCTGTATAATCATCTGACTGAAAATCATTTATTTTTGAGTTATAAGTGAAATTTATACCTCAATTCAGAAAGTTGTAACAAGTGTTCAAAATGCATTTGTTGAATCGTTGATTGCCATACCCTTTCAAATACTGCCATATGGTGTCAAATGGTTCTGCAGGCTTCCATAATATGCTGATGAAGCATTTCTGCATTAAGAATATATTCTGCATGAACCAACTGTTTTAGATAGCTCCAGAGATAAAAATTGTAGGTGACATCCTTTAGCAAGTCTGGAAGAGTATTCTTAATAAAGTCTCTGTAGACAGTACATGTATGATGTGCTGGGACAACGGATGAACCTATCATACATTCACCTGCAATTCCAGCCCACACATTAATCCTCAATTGATGATGGTGTCTAGCTTGAACTGTACCATAAATTTTCATCCATCGCAAATGTTGCTTATGAAAATTTGTTATTTTGTCTCTTCCAAATATTGTCTCATCTGTAAGCAAGACTGAAGGGACAAACATGAATTGTTACTTTATGCAACAAACTATTGGCAAAAGCTTTCTCATTGTGAGTAATCAGCAGGTGATAAATCTTACACACATTGCAAATGATATGGATGCATGAGCTGCACATGAAGTACCCTGTATGCCATTCTATGAGATTTACTACATGCTAGAGCCACTTGTCACTTGCTGATACCTGGATCTTCTTTGACGCCCTGTACAATTAGTTCTTCCTGGTCAGGTGCACAAGAAACTTCTGGTCCTACTTCATCCACAGTTTGGGGTACTATGGATCCTGTCTCAGCAGTGCTATAATAAACAGAGGTAAAGTTGAATTACTTGGCTCTCTTTGGTATGCAAACACCATCTGATACAGTCATGTAGCCTTGTATCAATAATTGCCATTAGTGCAGCCCTTAATGAAAATCATATCTGCCTGTTCACAAGCTGAATACCCAGCTATGATAAAATAGGACACTTTTCAGTTAACTCACTACTACATAAGTGAAACATTGAAGACAGATGAACTTCAAATGTACACAAATGACAAATATATAAGGTTTCAATGGCAACAAATTGCCACCTGATTCATCAAAACACATTTCTGCCTGCTCACAAAATCAATATCCTAATATGGTTAAAGAGGACACTTATTTATATATATACAATAACAGCATCATTGCCAGAAACCATCCTTTTCCACTCTGTGGATAACATGGAAAGTACAGCAATATCCAATTTACTAATGTCTCTAAGGTTGGCAGCCCTGGTAGTGAATTAAATTAGCTTAGCTTTAGAAGCATTCTATAAGTTCATGCAATAGCCACAATGACCTAAAGATATAGAATTTGATAATTATAATGGCTCTCAACATTTTTATGCATATATAAGAAATAATAAATGTGTATATGCAATGTTTTCACAGCAATTCACATAAATTAATGACAAAATGTATACCCCATAACAGTGTATTGCCATTCACATATTTAATCTACAGAATAGTAAGACCTTTTACAAAAAATTGAATAACAGTCCTGGAAGCAGTAGTTGAAAGTTTGAAAATCTCCATGACTGTGTTCCACAACAGATCATCTTGTGTAATAAGTGATGCCTCAAGAGACACTGATACATAGATATAAAATATTGAGAAGAGGCAGCTAAATATTATGTAATATTCAAATTAATATTTCAGCAGTAGTAATCATACTCTTTCACATAATATAGTGGGTTGTCTACCATCAGAAGATGTACAAATCAATTGCTGTCAAACTTAAATAGAGATCATCCGCAGAAGGTACGAGGCGTGTTTTTAAAGTAAGTACCGTTTTAATATTTCGCCGCTGCAGCGCTACATTCGCGATTTTGAGCATGTGCGATCACTTCCTCCATTCATTAGGAAGCCAGACGTAGCTATGAGCGATCGTGGATTTGTGTTTTCCTGTTCTTAGAGCGTTTCGAAATGCTCAAAACAATCGAACGACCCTCTGACTGTCAAGTCAGGTCAGTAATTAGTTTTTTGAATTCGAGAAATATTTCGCCAGCAAATATTCATCGCCAATTGTATGAGGTTTATGGGGAAACAATAATGAGTGATGGAATGAGGTTTTACTTCCCTTCCGAAGGAAGCCATACTAAGGAATTTTACGCCCGAAAAAATGCATTGCCCTCCGCCGAGTTTGAAACCGCGACCTCGGGAATTAGAGCATTGCCTAAGAAGACATATTGAGACCTATTTGTGAGATAAGAATTAAACCACAATGCTGGTCCTTTAACGCCTATCCTATTGAGCTTCTGAAGTAAGGAATTGTGACTCATGGTACCAAACACCACTTTTTAGATTTTACTTTTGAGACATTAATATTTCAATTTTCCTAATGAATTTGGTAAATCATTATTTTAGTCTTGGTTTACCAGAAGTCCTTTAGTAATACATTTTAATTATTTTCCTGCACTCTTTATGATTTAGGTTTTCCTGCACATTTGTTCCCTAAGAATTTACATTTACTATTTACTGTATAAACGTGCGGTCTGCTTTAAAATTTATTGAAAACTTCAGTGCATTTATTGGAAACATTTTCAGCAGTTCTTCCTTACTGCCTTGGCCTTGTTTTTCAAAATTGCTGTTTGGATATATGTAATTAGTTTTCTTATTTTTGCGTGCAGCTACTGAAGTGTAGGGAAGAAGAGGATAGTTTTGAACTGGGGTAACTTAGAACAGCTTTTGCTGGGTAATTCTATGCTGTGGGAAATTTTTTTTAAATTTTGCTTTAATATTCGTAGCATAAGATGCCATCTTGGACATCGTTGACCTTTGCTTTCCTACTGCTGTTTACAATGAACGCTTGCAAGAAGAATTTGTTGTTATTTTCGTAATTTTACTTCATTTCAAAAACAAGCATATACTTTCTCTATTTATTAATTTATTAAATTATTGGCAACACTATTCATACACGTATATAATACCCTTGAGAATTAGCGTGAATGGAAAATTGTGCCACTTTATAAAATTCGTCATCATAGAGGATTTAACAACCGAGAAACTCCACAAGAGAAATGTCAACAGTCAATGACCTACGAAGGACTTTGGTTATTTAGAAATCCATCAATACTATGGGCATGCCAGTTAAAAAGTTTGACTAGAATTAATGGAAATGGATGGGTTTCATTTGTACTGTTAATCCCGCCCATTTTTCCTAATCTATTTATCCATAATTGAATTTCCTAATATTCCCATGTATTGCTTCTTTCGGTTATAGAATGATGGAGCACCGAGAAATGCTTGTAAAGATTTAGCTCCTAGAAGTGGGAATGTTGCGGTTAGTTCTGTTGGTAGGCGGCGCCGTGGCGGAGTGGTTAGACCAAAACGGCACGGCTTCAATTCCAGGAAACCGCATGTGAGATTTGTGGTGAACAAACCGGTGTCTGGGCGGGTGTTCTCCGGGTTCTCCGGTTTTTACCACCATTTATTCCACCAATTGCTCCATCACCTTTCCTTTCATTCGCCTCACCGTCATTTCATATCATCTCCTTCCTCGCTCCCATACCAGGCTTCGGGCTGATCACCCATCCTGGCTGTTCTCTCTGACAGCCTGTGCTCCCCGACAGGCTCCTGACGGAGAGGATAGATAGAAAAAGAAGAATTTTTGTTGGTAGATGAAGATGTCTGGGAAATGCGTTGTTGTGATATCTAATTATAGTAATACGATGATCTACACACCTACACACACTAACCCTAATGCTAATCTCCGGCAAAATCTAGAAATTACAGGACCCCGTAACTTCACCGTGGCTCGCTACGGTCCTCATTTCCTCGTTTCTGCAAGCACGCGCAAATTAGAACACCTATGAAATGTTATATGTTAACGAAAATTCCAGTGTGAATGTTCCTATTGACTAAAATAAATGTAGTCCAAAGGACTGCTAACGAAATGGCCATAGTCATACTTCTGAATATTTTGTCTAAGTTTTTATTCCATTCTATATAACTTAAGCATTCTTTCTACGCAGTTTTCACAATCAATTACATTCTCATTCTGCTGTAGAATACATTTTAGTGGCTGCTCCTAATAGGAGTTCGCCGCCAGTCCATAGAGCAATTGGACTTTTGTTTTCGTCACGCCACACTTAAAGGGGGTATCCTGCTGCCCGTAGTTGAACACCCGACAGACGTTTGCAAGCGCTCCTCCCTTATCTTCGGTGCGTTGTAAGTCACTCATTCCTTTGGGCTGCCCGGCTCAAAGGTCACTTCTTCTGCGTTGATTCTTGGACCAGGTAGCTTACTCAGGGTCGGCCCAAACTTTCGGCGTCGGCATTGTACTGTGCTGTAATGTTAAAGTTATCGGCGAATGCGAATGACGGGAAGAGAAAATGAAAGGTGGGGCGAGGCACACTGAAATGAGCATACGTGGGTTGGTTATCTTTGACATCGCTCCCTGGATGCTATGTCCTCTGCAAGATTACGATTTCTGTTAATTAGTCTCCCGTGATTTTATACTGGCACCATTACGTCTCGAACCTGGACTTTCAGCAGACGCAATTGCTATTCGGATCGCTCCCGACTCGGCTTTCCTTATATTTGTGATAACTGTAACTCCGACTCGTATTTCTCGGTTACCTGCTGCTAAGATACAGTTCTACTCTGCGCTGCATTTTGCTACCCTTTCGCAATTGGCGATACTTCTGATTGAGGTAACACTCATGCAAACTAATCACTTATGTATTACAATCCGCGCACTATTATCTTAGTTACTACATCTCACGTCTAAAATTTGCGGGACTTTGAGCGCCACATTCTTATGTTAACGAGTGCAAATGGTCTATGCGAGCGAGACTTTCGTAGTAGACGCTAATCCTGAAAACGTCCCCTTCGGTTTTCTCACATCTAGTCAAGTTTCTTTTCTAATTTACTGGTTGTTATCCTTTCTGCTAGCTTCGAGTGCTTCCTCATTGGCTCCGGTTTAAAAGTTTGAACTTCAACCGTATTTTTCCCCAGCCTCCAAGGGACACCAGCTACTGCATCTTTCGGGCATTTCCTCCCCCTGAATGCAAGGGGGTTGCGCGATGTTTCACACCCTCAAGTTTGAAGTAATCCGGAAGCAATTGTTTTTTTTTCGCGTCTATTTTGCGGACATCTTGCATACTACAACAACAACAATAACAATGCGCAGCTGCTACGGCGCTGATTATTTATCAATATTCACATAAATTAAAAGGCTTATACCTACAGTTTTCTAAGGGCTTTAAGATGGTGTTGCCTTTGAGTCGGTGTGGCAAAAAATGCAGAAAATTATTTAGTTTGACATAAATTAACTGGCAATAACTTAATAATCAACATTAGAAAACACTTCCTCTTTATGCAGTTAGAATTATTGCTATAAACTGCCCCCGTATGGGAAAGTTAAACGGATGTTTACAATTGCTTTAACTTTCTTATACTCTGTCCAAACTGACTTTATTATTGACCTAATTAATGATACACACATATTTATAGATACACTTGAAATAATTTGCACTCACAGTGATCATTTTAACTAATCACATAATTCTGGTAACCTTATATACATTTTTATAACGCTTTCTTTGTTCACCTCTGTTGCGCTTGATTGCTGGCTCACCTGACCGCTTGGGGTTTTTCCATCCCTACTATTGCCATGTCCTTTACAAACGAGGGTCTATACGCTGCCTTTGTGCGCCTATTGCCTACACTTGTGTTTACGTTCTGCTTAAACTTAATATGATACATTGTTTTGCACATTTCATTTAAATACAGCGATCTGCCATAGTCCTTTCTTTCCTAAGGTCACATGCTATTCTACTACTCTCATAATGCAGTTACACAGTAAGCTACACAATGTGATGTCATATATTCATTTTCGCACACTATGTTGAGTCCCTTTATGTCAAGTTCTCCTATGCTTAATATTTCTAACACAATAGGTTTTATTTCTCACACAATCCTTGTCAAAGATTATCTACTTACCATGGTTTTAAACTTATGTTACTACTTTTTGCGTACACTTCATTTCCCTATGTGCTAGCTTCTGGCGGTATGTGTTGGACCTTAGGAGTTAGTTCATTTGTTTGTATTTTTATAGGAAGTCTTAGGGAGGTTGCTTTTGTAGGGCTTGAGGAACTTTAAATGGTACCTGCCGAAGACCTTCTTCTTCTTATCGCAGTGCAGCTCATGCAAATCCTTGTCAAATTTCTCCACAATTCTATATGGGCCTGAATACAATAATTCCATCCGGAAGTAAGTTTGTTTAGTTGATCGGAGAGCTTATGATTCCTTACCAACACCAATTCAACTATCTCCGGCGACCACTTCCTCTTATGGCGTTTTGCCCTTGCTTTCCTCAGCTCGAATCATTTCGTCATTCGCGCTAGAGCCATTTGACCTTTTTTCATGAGTGTAATCGCTTTTCTCAATTGTTTTGGGTAAGCCTGATATTATTTCCTTTGAAGTCTCTTCCGTTATCAAAAAGTGAGGGGCATATTTGGTCACAGGATGAATCCAATTGTTCACTACTGACTTTATCATGGGGCAATAACCACGAGATGTGGCATTCACAACAAATAATTCTCAGGTAAAACGTCACGTCACGCAAAGTCCTCTCTGTGCGATTTCCCGCGGCGTAATAACTAGTGCTGTGATGGACTCTGACATTATTGTTTTCCAGCGTTCGATTGAAAAATTTGCTTCTGTTTACACTGGCGTTGTCGGAAATCAATGCCTTTATTTTTCCATACTTTGGTATATATTCTCATAATACCAGTTCTCATAAAGGCCACCAGCTCTATTAAATGGGATGGGAAGAGTTTCAAAGCACTCTGGAGGAAATACTCGGAAAATTTCAATTCACGGGTGACCATATTTATAATTTAGTTAAAATGGATCCTACCGCTATCAAGCTCCCATTTTTTTTTTTTTTTTTTTTTTTTGGTTTTGAGAAAAGTGAATTGAATAAACGGCCTATTAAGTTTTACTTTCTCTAGTGTGTGGACAACTTTGCAGTACACATAAGTGACATTATAGGAAAACTCCTAAGCCCGTTACCAGTAGGAGGAACTGAGAGGACAAAGAGGTTATTAACATTTCCTATATCTTCGGCAAGTAATTTAAAATAGACTGAATAAAACATACTTTGTAATTTGAAGCTGGTTATGGGGAACGAGCTGGATAGTCAGTGATAATATGGAAGCAGGACTGATTATCAGGAATTACAATTAGAAGAATAATAAAATGTTTATAAGGTAAATTAACGAATTGTATATATTGCCTTGTAATACACGTGCATGATGCGTGCACCGTTCAAAAGAAAGCATACTTTCTATTGCTAGACAAGAGGTGGGTGTCTGATTGGTACCTCCTTCGTGTGAAAGAGCTTAAGGGTACACATGGTGCCGTTGAGTCCAGAGGTGAAGATTTTTTACCTACCCCAAACATGACACACACAAAGCTCTACAACATTAGCTCAGTCCGAAAACGGATGTGCCCCATCTTCGATCTAATAAGATACTTCGGACGGTTTTTGCTGAAAATAAGTTGCGAAATTCAGCGTGAGAGTTGCCGAAGTGGGGAGAGCCAGTAGTAAAGTTATAAAATAGTAAATTCAGCAAATGATATTTGATATTTTTATTGTGTTTAGCTGGATACAAGTGGGATTGGCGTTCAGACCAGGTTCATTTGCCTCTTCCACTCGTGAAAACTTACAGAATTTACAGCTTTATTTTTACTTCTAATTATTAACTGTATTATGACAAAATTGTTTCTTTTCACTGTCCATATCCATTTGCTTCGCACTTTATTCATAAGCACTCCAATCTTCTCATAATCCTTCATAAATATTTCCTTCGCTGCAATGTTTGGGTCAAGCTTTGACCATTTGTCCCTTATCTGTTCCTCCCTCCACTTGTTAGTGGCCCTACATTTAAACTATATATATACTAGATCCTCCTGTTCTCCACATAAAGAGCATTGATTTTGTGTTACTCCCATCCTCATTCCTTTTAACCTCCGCACTCCTGATCTTACCCATGCTATACCTTCTCTTGCTTCTTTGCCTATTCTTTCTACATAATCCTACCTTCCCTATGTTGCTTTACTATTTTATAATCCACTAAAAACTTCTCTGATATTTCACTAAACATTTTTTGTATTTCCATATCCTCTAGCCTCTTTCTTACTTCTCTCCAAAATTTAATTCATTATTATCCCTTTTCCACCAAATCTCTCCTAGACCGTTTGATTCTAGGACGTTATTCACATGGTGCATCCACCCTCTATTTTTTTTAAACTTTTTTCCTGAAATTTCTACACACTGTTTTACTACATTATTTTCTTTTAGGTGTAGTATTCTGTACCAATACTTCCATGATTTCTCCATAACCCTACCCTTGCTTGATTTTCGGCCCATTTCTATCTGTGCCACCTGTTTGACACTTGATATTGATAAGCCTAGTGCTTGTTTACAAAATAACCCATGGACTTCATCGACTACTTCCCACCCTTCGTCAAGTCCCCATTTCTCTACTCCGTATTATGATTTTGGGCTCCACCACTGTGTTATATAACCTTTCCAATAACTTGAATGCTATTTCAGGTACTCTATATTTACAACTTTTTATTATTGCTAACGCACGTTTTACTTTCGCTGATGCTGCTTTTTTCTGTTTTTCCCATTTTCCGCCACCATTTATTTTGACTCCTAGGTAATTACTTTCTCTAACCACCTGATATTCTTTTTCCCGTCCTTCCCATTTCTCATTTTTGCTCAATTTACCTCCTTTCTTAAACACCACAATCTGGATTTTTTCTTCTTTAAGTCTCAATCCTCGTCATTGCAATATTTGTCCACAGCTTGAAGTGCTTATTTTAATCCAATTACTGTAAATGATCCCACCTCCAAATTATCGGCAAAAGGCAGTCCCGGTATCTGTACATTGTTTATCACTGGCGAGTGCTTATTGTGTCTGCCTATTTCTTACAATATATCGTCTATAAGGATGTTAAATAATACCGGACTTAATTTGCACCCTTGTCTGAAGTCCTTCCATTGTCGAGTTTATCCCGTTACTTCCCCTTCCCACATTCTTATACAAAAGGTGTTCTCTCTAAGTAATGGCCTTTTGTATTAACCATTTGATTGCTCATCCCTTTATTTAACAACTTATGCCACGGTAAATGTAGTTCAATACTATTATAAGCTTTTTCTAGGTCCGCAAAGGCCATAGACAATTTCCCTCTTTCTGCTTTAAATACTTGTCCACCAACGTTTTTATTATAAAGATGATGTCTGATGTTCTTCTCCCATCCCTGAAACCCATTTGAAATTCTGATAATATTTTGTATTCATCCGCTCATCTTTGCTCCTACTTGCTAGTCGTCCTCCGTGGACTAGTGGTACCGTGCTAGCCTCTAGTTCCCAAGGTCGCGGGTTCAAACCCGGCGGAGAGCGATGGATTTTTTCGGGCGTAAAAATCGTTAGCACGGCTTCCTTCGGAAGGGAAGTAAAGCCGGTGGTCCCGTGTCGTAGATTTACGGCACGTAAAAGAACCTCAAGCCTGATAAAGAGGCCTCTGAGCAAAATTACAGGTGTTTCACGCCCAATATAGAATGGGACGCTAAGAACCATAGTAGTTAAAGAGCGTCCATAAATAAAACTAAATTTTTTTTTTCCTACTTGCTAAAACATCTGTGAATATTTTCCCCACATGAGATAACCGGGCAATACCCCGATATCTATTTGGTTTGTCCACATTACTCTGAGGTTTACATATTGGTAAAGTTCCTTGTTCCTCATACAGCCCTTTAAAATACTCTTCCAATTCCTCCATTTTTATGTTATGTTTGGCTGTATACTCTTTATATGTCGGTATTGCTATTTTCCATATCTTACTTGTGTTGCCTTCCTTTATTACACTTATTACCCTATTTTCCTGCGTCTTTATCCACAGAGATTTCTTGCGTTTCAGTAATAAATTGTAGAAACTTTTCCCATGAAATATTCCAGTTTCGTTTCACAATTTAACATCTCCTTCCGTCTAATCAACAGCTATCTGACTTGCATTTTTTCTGCTCCACACTCGTCATTGTACCATCTCTCTATTTTTCTGCGGCAAATGAAAGACTAAGGGCCTGTCACGTGACTTTGAATGCAATATGTACATGGAGTTTAATTTTCATCATGTCGCAAGGTGCAAAATATAAGTTCACCTCTTTCAAACCCACAAGTTGTCACCATTTGAAACTCACAACGCCGCAAATAACCCAGTTCTGGTGACGCAGGGTGATAAAATCTCACTCTATCGTTAATGCACATGTGATAAAGTCTAGCTGTTCTAAAGCGCGAGTGAATACCCACAAGTTATTTGAGCAGTTATATTCCTACGCGTAAGAAATCTCATTAACACGCGTTTCTTAAACTCCCCTCATAGAACGGGCAAACGTACAGTCGGAACGGAAATTGTTAACTGATAAGCCGTGATTTCGCAAATTTTGATAAAGGAAGGTGGCTTTGATAAAGGGGTGGCGGATCGACAAAAATCATTCAGGAATAATGAGGATATTTCAGTTTAGCTAGAAAGTTGTTATTAAGGCCACCAAGGTAGTGTAAACCAACCAGAAAATAAGAACCTTAACTCTACCGAATCGTCATCCTGAACAATTTTCTCAATTCCCGCCATCCTCAGTCGAACCTCAAAAACCTAAGCTTCCTGAGGTTGTGGCAGACTACCTTACAAAACACGAACTAGCTCCGCATAAACACAAGTAATGGGCCACGACCACCGCATATGGCGCCCATTTCGTTGGGGCTTGCAGTACTGCCAACCACCTAACGCAACTCAGCGGCCCGACAACGGATGGAATGAAGACGATACCGATCATATCATCAACCACCAGAGTTGACGGCAACAGCACGTACAAGCAGGTGTGTGACGACCGGCGACGCCGAAGTTGTCCCATGGCGGTCAGGAAATAAACATCTAGCGCAGATCAGAACATCAGCGTTCCTAAACGTCTAAGTCTAGTGAAGTGCTATGTGAATTACGGATTACCGCAGCGTTTCGCAGAAGCGCAACTTCAGCACTGAGTAAGTGTTACCTCTACTGCTAGAATTTTGTAAGGAAGTGTATATGCAATGGAATATAAACCAACTAGGGTATGCATGCTTATAAACGCTGTTGAGAAACTAGAAATTAATAGGCAACAATACGGAGGCTAACATATATAACCAAAGGAAAACGTTCACCAACAATAACACGCAAGAAGAACGTGTAGACTAAGGAAGTAGGGAAACAGTAGAAAGATATGTTACTAAACCTCTCTACACGAGTGAAATGATACAACGGATGTTGGCTGAATTGAGCCTGATAAAAATTAAAATAGCCAACCCACAGCAAACATTAGCAAAACTGTCAGCCGAAGAGTAAAACTTTCAATAATTAACAACGCAATTGTCCACCCAAGAGCAAACCTACAACACTACAATTGCCTGCCCAAGAACAAACTTTGCAGCAACCAGTGTCCTCTCGATTAATTATTCAACATAGGGAAATCGGCAAGAGCTTAGCAGATAAATTGCAGGGGTAATTTTACAAATTAGGACAGTCCGAAACGTGTTCCAAGAGGATATAAAGTACGTGAGAACGAATTAAAGGCAACAAAAATAGTGTAAAATTGGCCAGACAGGAGCTTAGTGTGGAAATAGAGGCCTTCAGAGCACAGCAGAATGTAAGTAATGAAAATGTAATTTATAAAAATTAGCGATTAGGCTAGAGAATAAGCAATGACTGTCTGCGTCTCGTTACAGAGTAAACAGAATGCACTAGAAGCAGGATTGAGTGCTAAACTCGGGAAACTAAGAAAGCTGATAGAGGAATAGCATATCTCGCAGACAAGCGAGATCACAAAGCTAAGAAGGGATCTGACACAGACCGCAACTGCTCGCAGGGAGGCGCTCGAGGAAGCCGAACCTCGGTCCCGGGGGACTACGGACGCACGATAACGTCTCAGGTTTCCGTGTCCCTTTTGTTCCCGAGTACCAGCATGAGTCACGAGGAGAGGTCGAACGAACCTGCTTGCATTCCTTCGCCTCACCGCATGTTTCAAGTGAGATGTCAACCGCACCAGAACCAATGCAACGGTATTACATGACATTACAATTTTTGTATGAGCTGCCAATCCCCAAGTTCAATTACAAGTTCGACAATGCGAAACAATTCATTAATGATATCGTCGAGCGTTATTTCGCGCTTAGTGGGATCCCTGGCCGTTTTAAAATGGTATTAGCGCAGAGAAGCTTGATAGGCTCAGCTCTGAGACGCTTCCGACTGACAGTGGGCAAACATGTCCAATATGAACATTTTCGGTTAGCATTTTTATAGAACGAATGTGTTGCGCATTGCCAAGTGCGAACACGTTTGAACAATGGCCGATATAAGGAAATCAGACAGAGTGGATGGTCAACCATTTCTTATGGCTCGGTCAGTTGAGTCAACTCCTGGATCCACCTGTCGTCCTCAGTGGACTGGGGGTACCATGTTAGCCTCTAGTGTACGAGATCGCGGGTTCAAACCCGGCGGAGGGCGATGGATTTTTCCGGGCGTAAAAATCCAAAGCATGGCTTCCTTCGAAACGGAAGTAAAGCCGGTGGTCCCGTGTCTCATATTTACGGCACGTAAAAGAACCTTAAGCCTGATAAACAAGCCTCTGAACAAAATTTCCAGTCAGAATGGGATGCTAAGGACCATAGCAGTTAAAGAGCGTTCATAAATAAAGCTCAATTTAATTTTCCTGGACCCATCAGTGCCCGAAGCGGAATCCCTCTCTTCCCCTGGTGCGCCATTGCCGTACGTAATACTCACATTTAGTAGTAGTCCGTCCGAGGACGCTGAGCGAAGCAATGGAACTTCCTACCGCTTTGTAGGGCCATGGAAGGAGAGAGGAGACTAGGCGCGGAGACAGGCTCGAACTCAGGACCGAGTGGAGATAAACGAATAGAACATACCCGAATCGCAAGGATGGGCACGAAACGTGTCGATCGCGAACAGAAATAAACGGTCCAACAGCGATACCAAGATCCATTTACGAAAAATCAGGAGAGGTAACATAGATCGAGGGACTCCAGGGGCCAACAGAGCATGAATAGGCCACTTATGCAATCACAAGAGCACCGCTTTCAATATATGAAATTCTCCAAGTCCCCAGGGAGTAACTCGCAACACAACGGGAACAATATTCTCAAAGGACACAGACTAGGCACAGATCTCTGCCGAAAACATCAGCAACTCTTTCGAATTAGCCATGAACCCCTTCGAATAGGCAAGAAACTCCTCCGCGAAGATGCGGAGGAATTTGGTCCTTTAACAGGCCGACGTGCAGTCACAGTCTGGCCTGGAACGGGCGCTTACAACAGACGCGACAAATCCAAAACGCCCATGAGATGGACGACGTAGTAGGTCACGTGAGTAGTGCAATGATTGGACAGAACTTAGGTCAAGGAATAGGGCCAGGCCAAGGGTCATAGCCACGACTGCCGGAAAAGTAGAAGCAGGTAGATCCGCAGCATTCCCAAGGGAAAGCATGTAGGGTGTCGCATTACACCGGCAACGAAAACAATTATGTAAGAATTGATAATTTACGCCGCGACATGGGTCAGAGCAGAATAACGGTAAACCCTCAGGACAGTAAACCCGATACAGAGAGCTAAACCACACTTAGGAAATAACAGAATCCCACGAATAGCAGCAACAATTGAAAATGAAGCATATCTGATAACTATTGACACAGAAGCTAGGTACCTATCTGCACTTCAGACAGTTTTCAATTACCGTAAGACGGATTAGGCAAATTTGCAGACTTTGCCCGTAAATAACTCTTTCTGCTTAATGATTGTAGGTCTGTCAAATCAAAGGATTACTCAGCAACTGATTCTTAATGCTTACGTAGGTAATGCCAAATTGTAAATGCTGTTTTTCGTAATAGACGGTCTGATAGTAGATGCACTGATTTAGAGCCCACGTCCTAAATGCATTACAATCAATTAGTGACTCCAGAAAAATATTACTAAAACTCGCCTAGAAGAATACCGTTTACGCAAACCTTGGGTACTGAAAACGCTTAGAAGAACAGATACAGCAGGGGCAGATTTTAGTAGAATATTCATATATTGGAAGGGGCATTGGCCTAGTTAGAATCTTTAAGCAACAAATGTGAAAAATATACGATAACGATACGCCACAACAGTCAACTGATGCTTTAGAAGTAGATCACCCCTCCGTTCTTATGGTTTAGACGTAGAGAGTGAAGGTGTTTATTTTGGTGAGAGGTCGGGAAACTCGCAGGTCACAGGCGAAAAATTGTGCTTCGTCTCCGGACGCATACGGGAACGTGTAGAGTCGATAATCTACTTTACTGAACAACAGAGATAATACACTTTCAGCATTCTGGTGAAACATAAAACTATTTCACGTCCCGGACAGGTTGATACAGTGATTACCAATGCACATTTGGATTATCCGGACTTTCGCATTTCAAGATTAAGTGCAGAATCATCCCACTCGAATTGAGAAGTGCAGTTATTGAGAAAATTCAGGTAGTTTTACAAGATAATATTTTTGAACGGTCAGATTTGGAATACGTTGATGCATTATGAAAAGTAAGAAAAACATGGGACCGTAAGTGAAATTATTGCTGGCCAACATGTAAAAGAGTTTATCCGTCCCGACAGGTTCTATCCGCAGAATATAGACCAAATTTTAGCAAATATTGGGAAACAAAAATTTTTTACTTCCCTGACTTCACGAATCCATACCTACAAATTAAATGGGCACCATACCTGCCCAAATACACCTCTTCATTCATGGTGGATGTGTTCATCATTTCGTATGCTACTCAGTTGAGTATAAATGTCAGTGTTAGTGCTTTCCTCCGAGCATTAATCAGATTTTAGGCAAAGGAACTGGTGGATACCCGTCACAATATGTGACCGACCCTTCAATACGCCATCTAGACATAGACTGCCACCTTCAGCACGTTGGCGAAGTATCTAGAAGACTTGCAAATTGTGGTCTGACGTTAAACTAGTATAAATGCGTGTTCTTCGGTACAACGATGATCTTCTTAAGGTATATAATCTCTGGGGAAACCGTCTCGTGTACCCAGAGCGCGTAGAAGTAATCCAGAAAATCCTCCTCTAACAAACCATAGCAGGTGAGGAACATTTTTGGCGTACTGCATTACCAAAATCGTTTCGTGATTGCATACCCAAAGGAGACCGCTCCGCTATGTGCACTTCTAGAAAGAACAGAAAATGGAGGTGAACTTATATAAAATAAGTTTTACGGGCTAAAATACATTTTCAGTAAACCGAACCGCTTGAAATGTCTACGTATGGAGCTGTCATTCCACATTTATTCTGACGCTTCGTCGATGGCTTATATACTTGTACTGGATCAATTTGATTAAACGAAGGAATTACATATATAGCTGCGGCTTCCAGGGCACTAACAGAAGCCGAAAGAATAGCTTGTTTAATGAGTAGTAAATTGATGCTCTTTTTCTTGCGCTGCATGAATTTCGACATCTTGTGTAGAATAGTCAAGTTATTGTATTCGTGGACCATACGAGCTCGTCATTTATCAACAATTGCAAAGTGACAAGCAGCAAAATTTCTCGATACTTACATGAAATAATGACTTGCTATATAGAAATCCGTCTCATAATGGGAAGCCTGAATTCGCTAAGCGACACGTTATTCAGATTAAAGCTAGATGGATAGTTACCCGAAACAAAAGGAAACACGTAAAATGAATGCATTTAAATCAGAGCTTGAACTTGAGCAAACGGCTAACCGACGAGACAAGGAGACTCCCGCAGCTCCAAGAAGCAGATGCAAAGATAGACGCGATAATGAAGAAAACTCCGCCGATGAGTAATCAGAACACAGGAACGTGTGCGGAACGTTGAACGGTGTGTTATATAAACTGTGTGGAAGAGGGAGTCCAATATGGCAAGCTTACGTGCCTGCCGTTGGAAGAGTTACCTATGGATGCATATTGTCAGTGCTAAGTTGTGACACTGGGGGGGGGGGGAATAGCTAAATGAGGGATGGCAGAGGTAGAGACAATTATTAAAACGCTTGGCTAGAGCGATCTGACTATATTCTAAAGAGTTACATTTCTACCGTGCGATAGTTAGGTTTACAAGATCAGGGATGATGGTACTAGCTAACATTATTATTAACAATCTATTTTATAATGCTTACCTTGAGAAATATCTCGTCGTGGATGAGGAGAGCCAATACTCAACACGACTTTGTCAAGCCGCTAGTGGGGCCAAGTGAAACCATCCGGAGCGGCCGTGCAGCGGCCGTCAACGGGTACCATAGCGGTCCCGACCACGTTACAACACAAAGTCCCTGCGGGGAGAGCATGAGGGCTTGCTTATATAGAGTTGAATACCCTAGAGGGGTTCATTCTAATACCGTGGCAGCTATTACCAAATATGGTCTGCCACCGCCCTGGGTTTGAAATATAGTGGCCAATCATAACTCGATACGTCAATGTTCTATAACATTCTATGTGACGTAACGCGGTTTAAGGTGCAGCTAAGAGCCTGCAGAAAGACACGTACTCCTCAGGAAATGATGGCACAGTGACATCCCTTGGAAATGTCAAGGGAAGTAGCAGGCCGTTATTTCCTGTCATATATACAATTTACTAAGACTTGAGCAGAATTAAGGATATAAAATATGACTCTATATGAATTCAGAAACTTGTGACAGGTTAATAAAATAATGTCAATTCATATAAAATAATAATTACAATACGGATCTTCTCAGTCACGTTCGTGACAAATCCCGCAACGCAAGAAATGGCGACGCCTGGCGCCAACTAAAACAAAGAAAAGAGAGCAAAGTGGAACCAATGCTCTTGTATGTAAAAATAAAAATAAGGGGGGGCCCAACATCGCAATATACAATCATAGACATAGAAAATAAAGCAACAGAGTCAGAAATACAAGGGTAAAAGCAGAGCACATAGGCAACCATGCATACTTGCGAGGTGCAGATTCCTAAAAACAATTACAATAGTGAAGTTCGGCCCTGTGTACTAAGTAAGTGTGTAGCACCTGAAAAAGAAATAAGGAAAAGGAACCAACAGGACTTGAAAGGGAAAATCTACAAAGGAAAGAGGAAAGAAAAGTTCTATCGTAGCTCATAAGGAGGTAACATATTCGGTTCCATCATCACAGACTCCAAGAAACACCATCACAGAAATGTTTCTCGTTTCAGGACACACATAAAACATACCTCGACGAATAAGGTAGATTCACAAGTTTATACACTCCGTACACAGCCCATGAAAAATCTTTGGTACGCAGCCAGCTATCTAGGCGAGATAAAGCGCACCTATGACATGCGTCATCTCGCAATGTTCAGTCATCACTGAAAGTCCAGCGGGGAAAGAAAGAAAACATGATGGCTGTAGCATAGTACAGAAATTGCAAATAAGCACCCAACCTTTGAAGTGCAATGTTCCTCTGGGAAAATATAGATGCAATGTACATCCCAGGGTAAGCATAAATGTTGAAGGTGGTGTATAGCGACGAAATGCCGCCAAGATCATCGACTTTCCCGTCGTACAGGTGGAGTCCGTGGAGTTCGCCAAAAAAATACAAAACAGGGAATTAGGAAAAGAATATAAGATAGAAAAAGGGAGGGCGAATAAGAATGTATGGGGAAGGAAAGTAGAGACGAAATTATCAAAAGTAACACGAGAAAGGAAAACAAAGGACCAGAAAACTTAGAGTAGGTCAGAAAAATATCCGTTAAGGCATATAGGGGAATAATCAAGCCTGGAAAGGAAAGGTAAGACAATTAAAGGTGCTACAAGTACATCGTAAAGAAAAGTAACATGTAGGTATATACACTAATAACAAAAAGATGCATGTAATCTTGAAACAGAAGAGAAATGTAGAGTGAAATATCATAGTAACTAAAACGTTAGTTAAATGCAATTTTGAAAAATTCAAGTAAACATTAATGGAAGGTATAAAAAGATTGGCGGAGGTGTAATACACCAGCGCACATCGTAAAAGATATTATGTGCTACACAGATGTTCCACTAAAAAGTCACATAAGGGATAATTCGCTACCTTAGGATCAGACTGACGTAACTACATGAATGCATGTTTTGAGATATTTAAGTTTTTAAGTTTGTGATGATGTTATATGTATATTAGCGTTGCTGAACACAAACTTTGTTGTGAAATTCGATAACCTAGTTCATTTGCCCAATGATTGGCATTGATGTTTAGTTTGTAATAATCAATTATTAAGTAGATATTTAATATTTTAATAAAATGCGCTGTAGTTACGTCTCTTTGATCCTAAATAAATTACGATTTCCTGCTGCGACTCTATGGGTATTGCAATCTTATAATGAAACTGCACACACTTTGTTGTTGTAAGACATTTTTATTAATGCATAAAATAAATGATAAACAAAATTACATTAATATTACACTGTTGTAATGGGAGTGAAGTGAGCAATAAAACTGATGGCACTTATGTGGAATTATCCCTTTCTGGCATAACTCTTTCAGATCGGATAGTTTCTGTTTGGTGACTGGCAGGGGACTGTCATAGACAGGTTGTAATGCTAATTCCTGTGTTTGATTTCTTCTACTGCGCCCAGCTCTTATGGTCTGCAACTCATGAAATTCTGCCTCATCGTAACAATACTAGAAATATATTTTGTATGGTTCACCCTTACGTATTACATCCATACAGTTTTCAACAAGCTCATTGCTTCTCCTTTTTCATGCGTCTTTCTATTCCTAATTGTTTCTTTGTGAAGTTCAGTAAAGTTTACGAATTTCGTAGAATCCATCTCTATGACAGTGTGTGTCTTTGATGCCATGCGTACTACAGTGAACCATCCTATGGGATCGAACACATCTTTAATTTTCTATGCAGGCATGTACAGAGTCCACTTCCATCTGTAAGTGGCCTGGTTCGAAAAACCGCTGATTGATTACTGGAATGTTCTTATTCTGGACGGCATATAACAACATCGCACACATGTTAATATATCGGATTTGTCCACCACAACATGCATCTGAAAATAGTGTTATTTCCTTTCCATTTGCAACATCTCTTAGAAAGTTCAAAACACACGATGCCCTTCTGTTGAACTCCTTTTCGCTGTTGACTCATCTCACATGTTGGCTTGGTTGTTTGATAAATTCAAAGTTGTCAAGTTATAGACAAAAAGTTGCCGTTTATAAAACAAATACTTGGTATTTGTCTTAGGACAGTACAGTACTGCCTCCAACTCATATTCTGCCATAACACATTCACCTTTGTTTGCTTCATCCTTTTTCTTATTCTTCATTTCTCGTGCCAATTCTTTCTTCTTGACGTGATCATCATTGTTTTTCTTCGTATTTTCATCTTCCTTCTCCATCTGTGTAAGATTAGAATATTTGAAACATTCATTGTTATAGATGATCCGAATGTTTAAATATGAAGGTAAGTATTCCTTGTTAAACTTCTTCCTGGAATAATGAGATGGGAGAACTGGAAATTACCGGATATGGTTTCTGATTTCCTCCTCCTTATCTTCAGGTGGTTTCCAACCAGGTGCATGGTGACCTCTTTTCTCCTTCTCTATTACGTTGTGATCATCTCTTTTCTTAATGGTTGTCCTCGCGTACGTTTCCGATATGTCAAAGGTAGTGAGGAAAAATTGCTTGTATACCTGAATTTTATCAAATCCTTTCACTTGGAAAAGACGTTTACTATTTTTTCTTCTAGAATGTTCTGATTGGGTTCGGATACTTTCCTTTTCATATTCATCAACTAATGAACTCAAATGTTGTCTCTGAAGTTCAGTAGAACCAAGATCCCAGAAAGCTTGATGGACTTTTTGTCTATCATCGTTATTGAAATTATCATTACATTTTCGAATACACCTTGAACAACATTTTTCATGCACCCTTCGAGCTGGAACATCTTGATTTGTGGTAGAAGTATACGCTTTCCCCGACTCTCTATTAAGTCTTTATTTTTGTTTCTTTTCCATTCTTCCATAACAACCCTCTTCTTTCTTTTCCTTGTAACGGGGTCTTCACTGATTTTACCATTAGTTTCTTTACATTTTGCAATCTGCTATCTACATTTTCATTGACATCCCTTCTTGTTTGTCCATCATAGTTGGAATGTGTAATAAATTAATAATAAATGGTGGCTATAAACAGGCCTATTCGTAAATATAGGAATAAATATGGTTCAATAAAAAGATAGTTCCCTAGGTTCTATGATGACTCCCCCTTTCACACAGATCATCTAGGACAGACTCTTTGCCTTAATTAGTATCATCCATTTCCATAGAATCTGCAACCTGAACCATGTTTACAGTAATAATGCCTCTCTGCGTCTCCTTATTAGAATCTGTAATACATTATATTCCAAAAAGTAGTACCTATGTTAATCAGAAGAACTCTCAGATGGTTATAAGATCATCACCCTTCTCATCCAGATAATTATAATCGTTATTGGGTTCATTAACTGACCCAGGACTATTAATTTCCACAGATTGTGCCACCAGAACTCTGGCTTTCAAATTAGGATTGACAACGCCCTTCTATACTTGTTCGACATTACAATCTGTAATAAATGAATAATGTGTCTATATTGTAGACCTCTAAAACACAATAACAACCACCACAACAATAATAATAACTAGTACAAAACCATAACATCACAATTACTTACCATTCTCATTTAGATCACGTTTTGGCTCATAATCAGGATCAGTATCTGAGAATTTATAGCAGCAGCTGCTATAATTTCTCTAAACAATGATTCTACTTCCTCATCTTCTGATGTCCCACTGTCATAAACTATAAAATAACAAAGTACTGAATGCTTTAATTAAGTTACAACGTTTAAATGACAGCTCATATATAATTCAATTATTATTTCAATATCGTATATACAAGTTTAATAACTAACAAACATATATTTATTTATATTTTGTTCCAATGTATTTCATAGTTAAGTTTATCATTATTATCATTATTCTTCTGGTAACTTACTAACTGATCCATTCTTCTCTCTCTGGTTTCCATAAGAAGGTTTCACTAATTTTTAAATTTACAAATGTAATGCTTGTGAGCTAAACACACAGTGCTAAACAATATTGCACTAAATAACAAATTGCCTTTAAATACATACGCTTTCATGCGCGATTTGGTGATGTGCACTCCTTCAAATGTGGAATTGTGTATATAAAGGCAATAATTAAAGAATAACAGGAAAATTACAGTGGTCGGTCACGTAGGCAGGAAAGATGAGACAAACGTAAGAGCTTATCAGTTGTGAATAATAAAACGAAGCGTTAGGGTCAGACAAACGTATCAGCTTTTACCATCCTCTGATCCTTAACAAAATTATTATTTTGCAGATAGCGTTAGGGTCTATCAAACGTAACGGCTTTTACGTTCCTTTGACTCTTACAAAAAGTATAACATTGTAGTTACGTCGACGCTTAACTTGGACACTATTATAGCTAGAGATACAATTGTTTGATCCTAAGATAGAGCGCAATTTTCTGATTACGGAAGTAGTTGTAACTCAAAACAGCAAAAGTGTAGTTACGTCAGTCTGATCCTAAGGTAGCGAATTAATACAAGTAAGATAAATATACAGAAACATAAAAGTAAATAATAATACAATTTAAAAAGTGATGCTCCCTCATTAATAAAAGAAGGAGATGCATAAAATAATAATGAAATTGAGAAAGTATTAAATGAATTTCGTAGAATTCAGACAATTTAAAGAAATAAGATTTCTTAAGGTGGTAGCAAGCAATGTGCCAAATAAAGTCAATGTGAACATCGTAAAGTAATCTGAAACAATGCCCATGAAATAATTGCAAAATTAGAGGTGTATCGGGGTAAAATAAAAAAACGGAAAACCAAAATCATACGAATCGTAAGGTACTGGAAGTCACAATTAATCATCACAGTGCATATCATGCAATGTAAAATTTAAACAAAATAGATGCATTACATTAATAAATAAGAGCATCCGTAAGATTACAAACGCTGTCACTACAATACTGTAATAAGTATCATAATACAAATAATTAAAAGTACAAGGCTCCCGCAATATAAGATGCATTTCTGCATCACACATAAACATATTTTTTAAAAATCAGTCACAGAAATCTAGTAACATGCGAAATAATAATATAGAAAATTCTGTTATAGGGTGTATACCTAATAATGTGCAATAAAAACAACACTGATATGAAACTTCCATAACATCTCAGGTTTAAACAAAACAGAAAAATCTTCTTTAACTATCACTTCAAATAGTGATTTGGAATGGGTCCAACTAATAAAGTAATAGGCTAGGGGTTGTCGGAATTAAAAAACTACATAACACCACTATCACAGAGGAATCCATGTCCCATCTAATACTTCCTTCGTTATCATAAATTGGTCAGCGGTCATTACATTTCAGCAATATCTCTATTGATCACTATTGCTTGAGACCCTGCGGGTTACAGGAGATGAAATAATCGTAATATGATCTTAATAAACAATATTATCAAGACGGATTATCATTTCAACGGATCTCGCGGTTTAGCCATGAAAACCATATTCATTTTATACATATTAATCAACCCTAGAATCGGGGGGAGGGGGTCTCACGGCATACCCTCCGAAAATAAAATGATGACGTCTAACTCTGACAATCCTTAGGTATTAACAAAATTAAATTGCCAAATTAAATGCATGTCAAACGAAGAGATGAAGTTCGGTTTGGAATAGCACCATAGACCCAGATAAAGTAGCACCTACTCTTATACAAAGAGTAGAAGCATGAAGTGATACATATTATAATAGAGATAATAGTGCAAACATGTAGCTGTAGAACAATTGAAATCTCACAAATCTATAATAAAAGAAAAGGAATGACATTACCTGAAAAAACAAGATGTCGACTTCAGTTCGTGTCGAATAGGAGTGAGAGAGTACGTCCAATAGATAGACCCTCAGTACGAAGTAAATGAAAGACTATCCGGTATGGTTATGTGATCAAGCAATAGCACTAACGAGTTGCGACATATCAATAAAAAGTATATATCTGAAATCAGAACTAAAAAAGCAGTAAGTGGAGAGCACGCACATGTAATAAAACAAGTAGCTAAATAAAATTAATAAAACATAAAGATTAATATAAAAATTAAAGCAAGAACATGACACCAGAGGCATATGAAAATAGACATTAAAATCTTAAAGATGAAGATCGCTCCATGGTATAACTATACGTACGGAAGAACAGAAAAAAATTACTGATTAGTATACAGCAATCATTAACGATACGGAAATGAAGTGCATTCCCTATTACATAGAAATAGAAATAAGTGCAAATAATACCATACGTGAAAGTCCAGTTAAGTATTCCTGTCATGGAAAAAAAAACATTGGGGGAGACATATCCATATAAAAACCACATAAGAATGACAAATATAATTAATTCATAATTTGTTGACTACCTATCGGATATATATATATATAAATTAAGGTTGCTGTAATCTGTAGTGACAGCTACCAACTGCCAGTAATTCTTTAACTCATGAAGCCTTTCATGAACGAGCAGTTTAAATTCCAAGATTTTTATGCCACATACATCAGCATTGGAGATTTCAGAACGTAACGGTCAGGAATCCGATGGCAGAAATAGTCTGCCCGCGAATCAGAATGGCATCATAGTTTATTATACGTCCATGAGGGGATGGTGTACCATATGCAATAGTTATTTCACGTAACCCAAAAATACATATCACCTAATAGGGAACAGAAAGCATAGGCAATAATCAGGGAGGAATCATACAAAGTAACTAGAAATACACAGAAAATTTGGGCACTAGGTCAGGGAACCACACAAGATAATTCGGATGAATGAATATATAAACATAGCTAGTGAAGCGATAAGAGTTTTCCGTAGGGCAACCACAAACCGCTGATAACTTGTTCCTGAGAGCGAGGACTCTTCTGTCAGACAGTTCGTGAGAAGCCAGTGCATGTACCAGCGAACAACAAGAAAGTCATTTAAACGTAAGCAACATAAGAAACACAAAGTAAATAAGAAAAACGAAGCTTAATACTGAGATGCATGTGCATTTAATCAAAATTATACAAAATCTTTTAATTCATATTAGTAAAATAAAATCTATATTCTTATGGGGAAAAGTAGATGGAAAAACAATAGAAAAGAAACATTATACAGCGTGGTATTTGTTGTATAAATATAGAATATTTATTAATCAGATAAGGACATCATCGCCAAAACGTGCATAAGTCAGAAAACAATAAATACCTATACCTATAACAAGTGAATGTTTCGAAAAGAAGAAAAAAGTGCTGTAAGCCAAGTATAATTTAAAAATATGTAACACGATCGGAATAAGAATCCAATGTTAAAAAAATTAGTGTCGTACACAAAGTGGAAGATTTACATAGACATTAAGAACTTATGTCTGTATGTATCAAACAATGAAGCGTATCATTCCGTTAATTATATCAATATTGTCCCGAAATGACACAAATTCAAAATGAATAATTCAGCGTGTCGTATAATCTTGCGTAAAAAATAATCGGCGTAGTGTAATATTTACCTATAGCTTGTTTTTCCCATACTAAACGATAACCAGTATTGCTACGCAATACCGTATTCAATGTAGTTTCGATAAACTGCGGTGGTAGTACTAAAGAATTAAGGTAGCATGTTATGCATGTTTTATAGAGACGATCCATAGGATCCGATGGATGTAAAAGTTCAAATAAAGGACTAGCACCAGAGGAACACAACGAAATGGCACTCCGAAGATAAAAAATTGTATTACAAAAAGATGTATTCAATAACGTAACAAAATGGATATACTGTCTCGCCTTCTACAACAGCGGATGCATTGCATCGTCAGAGATGTACATGTTTTCTATATTCTGCCTATCAGCTAACAAAGACTGTGAACCGAAAATAGATCCATCACCCCGCAAATGGTTATCATTGGACCGGAATAAAGACGGATATTTTGAAGATATCCGTAAAAGATATGTCGTAAATTTTGAAGATATCCAGTCGCAAAAATCGGAAGTGCTATCATTACTTTTGCAAAATAAGGACACGGGTGGGTGAATCCAACTTTGAGGAACGAAAAAGAGTACTGGGACTGAGATTTCATAAAACCTTATATTTGGTAGAGTATAGAAGTCGCTACCTGCCGTCACCTTTATAGGCGGCATTTCAATACGTCTGCTCCATACATTAGGGGTTGCGCTCCAGACATTAGGGGTTGTCAGGGTCACTAAAATACACAGAAATATGCTTGTAAGTCATGTATCTGTAAATCCTTAACTACAAAGTATCATCAGTTCCACTTGAATGTAAGACACAAATATTAAAATAATTAATTAAAATATCTCTCATTTAATGGTGGACGTCTCAAAACAAAAATACCTGGGCACACAGCCTATATATGCGTAAACAACAAATCTATGTGGGCACACAGCCTACAAATCTATATGGGCACACAGCCTACAAGTCTATATGGGCACACAGCCTACAAGTCTATATGGGCATACAGCCTACAAATCTATATGGGCACACAGCCTACAAGTCTATATGGGCACACAGCCTACAAGTCTATATGGGCACACAGCCTACAAGTCTATATGGGCACACAGCCTACAAGTCTATATGGGCACACAGCCTACAGATCTATATGGGCACACAGCCTACAAATCTATATGGGCACATATTTATCCATATGGGAAAAGAAGTTATCTTTGTCAACTTCCAAAAGACAACAAATATCCCACATTGCGATCCACTGGGATCTCGCGATTCACCCTTGGACAGTGCAATTGGGAAACAAAATAAATTCAATACGCATTATTGGAGGTGATTCATAGGATCTCACGATTTACCTATAAACCAAACATCTCGAACTCCTGTACTTATTAAAACGCACATAATCCCAGGAGGGCTCGCGACGACTCCCTGGAGTGAACAGTATATTCCCCCCAAAAAACTATACAAAAAGTAATAACCCTACGAAATACCTGACAAACCCTAAGTACTTATGGTAATAAACAAAAAGAAATTATTTATAAAATAAGAATAGCTACTTATAGCTGGTAGCGGCTGGTTAATCCGAAGTATAACAGAAAGCGGTGAGCTATTCAGTTCTTGCTAAAAGTCTCAGTAACATAGTTTAACGGGACATACGAAAAATACTTGTGACATTGTATCCGAACTCGATAAAGAATTTACATACGGGCGAAGAGATAGAGGAAGATGGAGTATGTCCATGATGTATTAACATAAAGAGACGAAATAGTTCCAAGAAAATTTATAAAAACGTACAACACAAAAAAAACCTCGTAGTGAAGAAACTAGATGAAATTTACCCACTCTGCAATAAAATATTATCATTGTATTATTGACACGTAAAGATAAGTAACACTATAATTTTGCGAAATAAACGCACAAAGTGTAATTAGGAAACTATTTAAAATGCCACAGTTTACTATAAGAGATTCAATCGTATCAATGTCACACAAGTGTAACTAAGGGTTTGCGGTAAGTAATCTACTCAGGTAAAGTTTGTACCAATAAATTTATCATTACCAGAAAAGAACATTTCGGTTTAGAAAAATTCAGCCGACCGAGAGGTGGCGTTCTATACGCAATTCTTTCACACGTTTGAAAATACAATAAAAATCAAGGAGTTATAAACTAACATCATAATCCATAAATGAACAAGTTATTACTATTCGCACGAGTATACGAAATATTAGAATAAATCATAACAATGAACAGAAAAAATTAAACAGAAATTGGATGGTGTCTGAATAACCGCATTAAAAGTGTAACCAAAAATAAAATCATACTAATAATTCTCAGTACAATTCCATATATAAGTAATAGTGATAGCTTGTAAATTACCATTATAAATATAATTAAAGATCAAGATCTCAGAGTATAATTATATACACTTATAGTGTCAAATTATTGTTACGATCATCACTAATATGCACATAAAACACAGTTAATACAATGTATATTTCATACGTTCATTGTTGTTATATTGTTTTATACCACTAGAATGGTGGATCTTGAACGTGGATTGTTATAGCAAGCGATAATTTGTATACCTACTTAATGTTCATATGAGGAATTAAAAAGTAAGTAGATACCTACCATAAGAACGCTCTAGGAGTGTCATAAATAAGTTGTACAGTGATTTCAGCTCAACTAGGACTACATATTTATAATTTCAAGCTACTATTACCTATCCCGGTTTGAATTTTACCTGTTCCTAAATTAGTGTTATGGATATAAATGCAAAAAGATATATTTAGTAGATTCAGGACTCTATGCTGTATTATTTGACATAATCAGGCTACAACTAACACTATCAGATTGAGATAGAATTTTAAAAAGTAATATAAGAGGTAGCGTTTTCCTAAAAGCTATGAAGTAAAACTAAATACCCAGAAAAATGTATACAAAAGAAAGCCGTGCAGCTGTTAATTTATAACACAACATTCATGCATTACATGAGAGATAAGAAAACAGTTAATTGAGGATTGAATTTTTCCTGTTGATCATTATTGGTACTGATTTTTCTACGCTTAGCTATAACACAATTAAAGGAGAAGAGACAAAAGTTACGATTAAAAAAAGTCTAGGGAATTTGTGCAGCTATTCTAATCTTTCTGGAGTATTAGATAAGACTTATGCAAATGTGTTACGAAATGATAAGGAAGCAAATATATAACGGGACGTCTTTGCGGTGCTACATCCTGAAAAGATACTATCATCAAGGACTGAGGGAATATTATCAACTCCGCAGTATTACCTCACCGCTAAAGGTTATCCCATATACTAGAATATAGTAATATATAGTGCAAACAATTATTTACAAAGGCTCAATATTAAACGGCACAGTGGACACTATTCATAATACAATAACCAAAAAATCAGGAAAACTTTACATTGGTGTGTTGGCTTGCTCTATACTTTGTACAAACATTTAAATTAAAGAACCAAGAAGACGTCCTTCTGCAATACTATTTAAAGCGTGCCGTTAGTTTACTTTAAGTGTTCAATTTTACGCGTTAAATCGCTAACCGTCATACGCAGTTCGGCATTTCAAATTTCTAAGCTTTTTTTCTTCCAAACGAAGATGCTCCAATTCTGTCTTCTTTTTCTGTCGATAACTAGAAACAATAATCTCGTTTAGCGTTTTTGCGTGTCCGTTTCTCTTCGACTGTAAGTCGTGCGTATGAATTACTGTAAAATATGTTAACAAATATTGTAGCTAAGGGTTCTGACAATGTAACATTTGACTTGGTGAGCAATTTCTTCGTTACAGGGGGAGGGGGTCGGCTGTGGGCGCCTTAGTCAAAGAGGTAAGACCGAGGGTAAGGGTGTGGTGGGGTCTATTGCCCATCTTAACAGAATTATCACCCGAATAACGTGAAGCCATACTTCATAAAAAAACGTGGCGCTCCAGCATAGCCATAAATACAACTATTATAACGACTTTGATAGAGAGGTACGGATTCGAAACATTCCTTTCAAAAAAAATATGAAAAGCCGCGCCTCCACCATAACATCGTATAAGGAATCAAAATAGAGGTACGGGATCGAACCAAAACTCTAGCGTTAAAAGGATGTAGGGACCGGCACCTCCAACATAAATGAATACAAGACTACTATAGCGAATTTTATATAGAGGAACGGAACCGAACTATACTTCTCAAAAATGATTTAGAGAAGCCGGTTCATCCACCATAAATGTCACGTGCTAAGTTGTGACACTGGTGGAAATACCTAAATGAGGGATTGCAGTGGTAGAGACAATTATTAAAACGCTTGGCTAGAGCGATCTGACTATATTCTAAAGAGTTACATTTCTACCGTGCGATAGTTGGGTTTACAAGATCAGGGATGATGATGGTACTAGCTAACATTATTACTAACAATTTATTTTATAATGCTGACCTTGAGAAATGTCTCGTCGTGGATGAGGAGAGCCAATACTCAACACGACTTTGTCAAGCCGCTAGTGGTGCCAAGTGAAACCATCCGGAGCGGCCGTGCAGCGGCCGTTAACGGGTACCATAGCGGTCCCGACCACGTTACAACACAAAGTCCCCGCAAGGAGAGCTTGAGGGCTTGCTTATATAGAGTTGAATACCCTAGAGGGGTTCATTCTAATACCGTGGCAGCTATTACCAAATATGGTCTGCCACCGCCCTGGGTTTGAAATATAGCGGCCAATCATAACTCGATACGTCAATGTTCTATAACATTCTATGTGACGTAACGCCGTTCAAGGTGCAGCTAAGCCTGCAGAAAGACACGTACTTCTCAGGAAATGATGACATAGTGACATCCCTAGGAAACGTCAAGGGAAGTAGCAGGCCGTTATTTCCTGTCATATACACAATTTACTAAGACTTGAGCAGAATTAAGAATATAAAATATGATTCTATATAAATTCAGAAACTTGTGACAGGTTAATAAAATAATGTCAATTCATATAAAATAATAATTACAATACGGATCTCCTCATTCACGTTCGTGACAATATCATCGCGCATGTATGCATGTCGGAGTGAAAATGAGTACATTTGTGAAACTCTACCTTGTTAAAAATCTAACCAGCGCTATTTGCGCAAACAAAATCGTTGATCATTACGTACCAAGTTAGGACAAAATGAAAGCGGTTTTGGTGCACAATGCAGCGGTCGAAAAGGAAAGAAAATGTTTGGAAAGATTACGCAGAGTAGGCATCGACGTATACAACAATACTGCCTGTCATCCAAGTTTAAATTCTTTTGAACGCTTAATGGCAGACAGCAGCGTTTGCCCATGTATTCTCTGTAGCCATAAACTCACAGAGTACTGTGCGTATATAGAGAAGATATACAACAGTCTCAAATGTAATCCCGCGTACGAGCCATGTTAGCTATACACAGGTGCCGAACCTGATAGCATTATTTCAGGTATCCCACAAGCCGTTGATACTATTCAGGAATCAGGTGCGGAGAGGATTAAGTGTGACTTTGAGAAATTAAAATCCAAAGAGGAAACAGAAAGACAACAGACATCTATATACCTGGACCCCTATAAAACGGGCAAATCAATGACAAATGATATATCCGGATTAGTTTTCCTGTTCTCAAATGCTGGAGCTGATACACCCTGTGTCCCCATGTCTACGGTATACAGTTGGAGCCTTTCCAACACATATGTATACGTGAGTACATTTTTTTTAATATAGAAGATTTGTGAGAACTTCTCACTAGCACGAAATCGTCTATTCTCGGTGTCGAGGCATGTAGGTGTCTCTTGGCCTTCTGTTTCCTCTTTTCCGCTTTGGATTTTAATTTCCCAAATGCGCTCTTAATCCTTTCCACGTCTGATTCCTGAGTAGTGTCAACAGCCTGTAGGACACCTGGAATAATACTGTCAGGTCCATTCCCTGTGTATAGCTGACGTGACTCGTATCCGTGTTCTACAGTTGTGACTGTTGTTGAATATCTTCCCTATATACGCAATGTACTCGGGTCAACTTGTGTGTTTCTGGTTACAGAGAATACGTAGGCAAACGGTGAGGTCTCGTATAAGCGATAACAAGGATTAGAACTTCGGTGACAGACAGCAATGTTGCACGCTTTGATGCCTACTCTCCGTAGTCTGTCCAGAAACGTCCTTTTCTTTTGGACCGCTGCATTATCCGCCACGACCGTTTTCATTTTGTGTAATTTGGTACGTAATGATCAATTATTTTGCTTGCGCAGATGGCGCTGGTCAGCTTCTTAACAGGATTGAGTTTAATAAATTCACTGATTACGTCGAAAAACAAATACACATATTTTAACCCTGACGGGCATTGGACCATGGGCGTCAGTCGCAATTAGCGGGAGTGGTTACTCCCTATGAAGGCTCTTAGGGCAGTAACCTTTTGTTGCAGTAAGTGAAATCGCACGTTCAGCGGCTTAGTTTTTGACGCAGTTTGCAAAAAAGTTCTCAACCTTTTTACCAAGCCTCGGTATATAGAAGTGTCCGTCAATTACTAACCTTGGTTTCTTTTTTACTCCGGCATGTATAAGTGCGCAATGATATGCATCCATAAGTAACTCTTCCAATACGGCAGGCACGTAGCCTCGCCATGTTGGTCTCTCTCTCTCTCCCGCACAGTTTACATAACACGCTGTTTAACGTTCCGCACTTTCATGCGTTCTGATTACTGATTGGCTGAGCTGTCTTCATTATCGCGTCTATCTTTGTATGTGCCACTTGGAGCTGCGGCAGTTTCTTTATCTCATTCAGCTAGGTGTTTGCTCAAGCTCAGATCTAATTTCTATGCTCAAACCTCCCGTTGTGTGTTTCTTTGTGTTTACTCCTTGTGTAACTGCCCATCTTTCTTTGATGTGAATAACGTGTCACTGAATGTCTTCAGGCTTCTCGTTATGTGGCGGATTTATATATGCTAAGCCATTATTTCATATATGTATGGAGAAGTTTTGCTGTTTGTCACTTTGCATTCTCCGAGCATTAAACATATTTTAGGCACAGAAACTGAACGATACCGGTCACAATATGTAGACGATATTTTAATATCCAATATAGACATAGTTCACACCTTCATCAAATTGACGAAGTACCTAGAAGACTTGCAAATTGTGGTCTATTGTTAAGCCGGTAGAAATGCCTGTTCTTCGGTACGACGGTGAAATTCTTAGGGTATATAATTTCTGAGGATACCGTCTCGCCGGACCCTGAGCGTGCGGAAGAAATCGAGAAAATCCTCCTCCCTAAGAACTCGAAGCAGGTGTAGAAAATTTTAGGCGTACTGAATTAGTAAAGTCGCTTCGTAATTACACACCCAAAGCAGATAGGTCCGCTATGAACACTTCTAGAATAGAGCAGAAAATGGAGGTGATATTTATTCTCAATTGTGTAGCATACGAAACAATAAACGCATCCATCATGATGAAGGCAGTGTATTTGCGCAGATGTGCAACCCGTTTAATTTGTAGGTATGAGTTTGTCAAGTTCAGGGAAGTAAACCATTTTTGTTTCTCCATATTTTCTAAAATTTGCTCTATTTTCTACGTACAGAGCCTGTCGGGACGGACAAAGTTATTTACATGTCGGCTAACAATAGTTAAACTAGCGGTTCCATTTTTTTCTTACTGTACACAATCCATTGACGTGTTCCAATTCTGACAGTTCAATATTCTTATCTTGTAAAAATTCTAGATTCTTCTCATTAACTGTATTTCTCGATTCGAGTGGGATTATTCTGCACCTATGTCCGAAAAGCGCGACGTCAGCTATTTCAAATGCATATTGGTAATCATTGTAGCATCATGTCCGAAATGTGAAAATAGCTTTAGGATAGGATAGTCCAGGGCTAGGAACGGAGGGGGAGCACATCGATCTGCGCAGATCGTTTGTACCTAAGCCCCTGAGGGCCGCCCCCGCGATGGAGGGATGAAATGAGAGGAGTCAGAGGGCGGCCGAACCAGGAGGCAGGCAGAGAGCAAGGTCCCAACCGTTTACAGATTTAAACTCCCCAGATGCCAGCTGGGGCACTCGGCTCCCCTCCCCGCTTGTGGGCTTGCATATCCCCTGGAAGGCTGTGAACCGGAGACCGCCCCATTCCGAGAGACCAAGGTTTACTCAAAGCATCCTTTTCCCCTGCCATGCACACGTTGACACCTCCCTCCAACACTTGCAACCCTGAAACCAAGCAGATGAAAGGTGAAGTGAAATCAGAATGGAGGTGAAATGGAGGGATATACAATTCGGAGGATGCAATGATCCCTCCCAACATTCGCCAAGCAACCTGGAGCAACCCCGAAAAAAAACACGAGTCAGGAAGGTCGGCAACGGGAATCGAACCCACGACCTCCCGAATGCGGCCACAGACGTTACCACCTGAGCCATCTCGCTCGGTAAAGTATCTTCATGTTTCACCAGAATGCTATAAAGGTCTTCTTTCCACTGTTCACTAAAGCCGTTTATCCACTCTACACGTTCCCGTATACATCCTAGATGAGGTACATTTTGTCGCCTGTGACCTGCGAGTTTCCTGACATCTTGCTAAAATAAACGCCTTCACACTCTGCGTGTAAACCACAATAACAGAGGGTCTGAACTACTTCTGAGTCATCAGTTGATTGTTGTGGCGTATCATCATACACTTTGCACATTTGTTGCTTAATGATTCTAACCACGTGAATGCCTCCTCCAATATATCGATATTCTGTTAAAGTCTCCCCGTCCTATATCTGTTCTTATTTGCGTTTTCAATGCCCAAGGTCTGCGTAAATTGTATTCTGCTAGGCGACTCGTCCATTGCTAGTCTCAGTAATATTTTTCTGCAGTCAAATAATTGATTTTAATGCATTCAGGACGTTGGCTCCTATCACTAATTTTATTACAAGTTTATGTATTATGAAAACATTCGCAATGTGACATTACTTATGTAAGCATTAAGATTCAGTTGATGAGTAATCCTTTCTTTTGAAAGTCCTTCGACTATTATGCAGAAACAGTTCTTTACGAGAAAAGTCTGCAAATTTGCCTGCTTCGTCTTACGGTGATTGAAAAGTGCCTGAACTGCAGACAGGGAGACCGGGAACGCTCGGTTCTACCCGTTACAACTTTTCCGGCAGTCCCGGCCATGACCCTTGACCTGTCCCTATCGCTTTATCTACATTCTGTAAAATCATTTCACTGATCACGTGACCTATTTACGTTCCCCATCTCACTGGTGTTTTGGGTTTGTTGCGTCCGTTGTGGGCTCCCGTTTGAGACCAAACCGTGACTGTACGTCGGCGTGTTAAAGGACCCACTTCCTCCGTTTCTTCGCGGGGGTTTCCTCGTCTATTCGAAACGGCCTATTCGGAAGGGTCCCTGGTGTTTTCGGAGGAGTTCTGGGCCTAGTCTGTGTCCGTTGTGAATATAGCTTCCCCTGCGTGGCAGATTATCCCAGGTGATTGAACAACTTCATGCATTTAATGCGATGTTCTTGACATTGGTAGGTGACCTGTTCATGCTGTGTGGACCCCTGGAGTCCCTGAATCTATAGTACCTCTCCTGATTTCTCGTAAACGGATCTTGGTATCGCTGTGGGACCGTTTATTTCTGATTACAATCAACGCGTTTCGGCCTCTCGTCCCATCCTTGCGATTCGGGTGTGTTCTATTCTTCTATCTCCACCGGTCTGGAGTTCGGACCTGTCTCCGAGCCTAACTTCCTCTTCCGTTCCATGCCCCTACAGAGCGGTAAGGAGCTTTATTGCTGCGCTCAGCGTCCTCGGACGGACTACTACAAAATGGTGATATATTACGTCAGGGAAATGGCGCACCAGGGGAGAAAAGAATTCATTTCGGCGCATTGATGGTTCCAAGAGTTGATTCAACTGACCGAGTCACAAGAAATAGTCGACCATTGAATCTGTCTGATGTTCTTATATCGACCATTTTTTATTTTTTGGGGCACTTGGTAATGGGCAACCCCGCTTCAATACTTCTATAAATCTCCTAACCCAAAATGTTTATATTGCACGTGCTCTCCCAATGTCGTTCGGAACGAACTCAGAGCCGAGCCTATCAGGCTTATTTGGGCTAACACCGTTTCAAAACTGTCAGGAATCCCACTAAGCGTGAAATATGACTAGATATAATTAATGAATTGCTTTACATTGTCGATCTCGTTATTGAACTTGGGGATTCGGTAATTGTGATGTTACGTGACATTGTTGCATTGCCTCCGGTGCGCCTGACATCTCACTTGAAACATGTGGTGAGGTCAAAAGAATGCAAGCAGGTTTGTTTGATCTAGCCTCGGGAATCTGCTAGTACTCGGGAACGCTGGAGGCACAGAAACTTGAGACGTTGTCGCGCGTCTTAAGTCCCCCGGGACCGCACTTCGATTTCCTTGAGCAATGTCCCTGCGAGCAGTGACGATCTCTGTCAGATCTCTCCTTAGCTTTGCGATCTAGCTTATGTGCGAGGTATGCTGTTCCTTAATCGCCTTTCTTAGTTTCGCGAGTTCAACACTCAATCCTACTTCGAGTGCATTTTGTTTACTCTGTAACGAGACACAGACAGTCATTGCTTATTTTCTAGCCTTGTTATTAATTTTTATATATTAGATTTTCATTATTTGCTTCCGCTGTGCCCTGAAGGCGTCTTTTCCCACGCTAATCTCCTGTATGACCAATTCTGCACTATTCTTTGATGTCATTAATTGAGTTCTCGGATACTCTGCATTCTCTTGGAACACGTTTCGGACTGCCATTATTTATAAAATTACCCGCTGCAATTTATCTGCTAAGCTCTTGTTGATTTCCCTGTGCTGAGTAATTAGTTGAGAAGACAGCTGTTGCTACAAAGTTTTTTCTTGGGCGGATAATTGTAGTGTTGTAACTTTTGCTTTTGGAAGGACAGTTGCTGTGTTAATTGTTGTGACTTTTGCTCTTGGGCTGAAAGTTGTATTGATGTTTACTTTTGGTTGGCAATTTTAGTTTTTAGCAGGCTCAATTCAGTCAACATTTTCCGTATGACTTCAGTCATTTTGAGTGCTTCAGTAACCTTTCTGCTGTTTCCCTACTTCTAGTCTACAGCTTCTTTCTGCGTGCTATTTTTGGTGAAGTTCCCTTTTGGGCATAATTGTCAGCTTCCGCAGTCAGCTATTAAGTTCTGTTTTCTCAACAGCATTTAGAAACATGCACCCTCCAGTTGGCTTATATTTTATTGCATATACACTCCCTTCTAAAATTCTAGCAGTATACTGTACAGATAACACTAAATCGGTGCTTAAGTTGCGCTCCTGTGAAATGTTGCTGTAATCCGCAATTCACGTAGTACTTCGCTAGACTTAGACCGTTAGGAGTACTGACGTTCTGGTCCGCGCTGGGTGTCTGATCCTGGTCGCCATGGGATAGTTCCGGCGTCGATGGTCGTCACGCATGTACATGTACATTCTGCTGCTGCATTCGACTCTGGTACTAATGATGTCATCGGAGTCGCCTTCATTCCTTCCGTTGTCGGGCCACTGAGCTACGTTTGCTGGTTGGCAGTACTTCGAGCACCAAAATAAGGGGCGCCGTATACGTCGGTCGTGGTTCCTCACCTGTGTAAAGTAGAGCTAGTTCGTCGTCCCTTAAGTAGTCTGCCACTACCTCGGCTAGCTTAGGAGCCTGAGGTTGGGCTGAGTATGATGGGAAATAAGGAAATTGTTCAGGATGACGACTTGGTAGGCCTGAGGTTCTTATTTTCTGTTTTTTACACTGCCTTGGCGTCGTTAATAACATCTTTCTGACTAAACTGAAATATCGTTATTATTCCACAATTACTTTTTTTTGTCGATCCACCACCCCCTTTACTAAAGCCTTTTCAAGATTCCCGAAATCACGCTAATTAGTTAATATTTTTTCGACCCCTACTATACGTTTACCCGTTCTATGAGCGGAGTTTAAGAAACGCGTTTTAATGAGCTTTCTTGTGCGTATAAATATAAATATAACGTCTCACACAACTTGTGTGTATTCACTCGTGCTTTAGCTGGACTTTATCACATAGTACATTTACGACAGAGTCTGATCTTATCACCCTGCTTCTCCAGAACTGAGTCAATGTATGACGTTGTGGTTTCGGGCGGTGACAACCTAATATTTTGTGGGTCTGTAACAGAGACATACTATTCTATTTCACACCTTGCGACGGGATGAAAAATTACCACCACGTTTGTACATTTCGTCGCTATTTTGCTTTCAAACAAAGTGACGTAACAGGAACTTTAGTCTTTTATTTGTTGTAGTTATTATTTCATGATTTTTCATACTAGCTCTCCCCATTTCGACCACCTCCATACTGAAATTTTGCAACTTATTTTTAGTATAAGTTGTCCCAAGCGTTTTATTAGATCGAAGATAGCGCACGTACGTTTTCGGGCTGAGCTAATCTTGTGGAGTTTTGTCTGTATCACGTTTGGGCTAGGGACAAAATCTATACCTTGGACTCAATGGCGCCATATGAATCCATACGCACTTTCACACGAAGAAGGTACCAACAGAGACCTGGCTCTTGACTGGAAATAGAAATAATGATTCCTTTTAAAAGACACACGTATCACATACATGTATTCACAGGGAAATATATTCAATTCATTAGTTTACCTTATGCACAGTTTATCAACCTTCTAATCGTAATTCCTGATAATCAACCCTTTTCCACATTATCATTATTTATTCAGCTCGTTCTCCAAAAACAGTTTCAAATTACAAAATATATTCTATTCAGCCTATTTTAAATTCGTCGAAAACAATACGAAATGTAATAACCTTTTTAACCTCTCAGATCCTCTTAATGATAATGGGCTTAGGAGTTTTCCTATAATATTGCTTATGTGAACTGCAGATGTGTCCTCACACGGCAAAGTAATATTTATAAGAAAGATGATTGCAATACTTTTGGTCATAAAATCAATTAAGACTAGAACGCCCGATGCGGTTAATTGACCACTTTTGATTTTCGAACGCTCAAATTGTCAATGTTTTTTAAGCATTTTCCTTTGGTTTTGTGACTTTTACTCCCTCTCAATGACGTTCAACTAACAAATATTTGTTTTGCAGTTCTGTTATAACTTTTCAAAATAATAGCAAATTTACAATCTGTTTCTGGAGTCGGTCAATTGACCGGTTCCTTACCCGCGTTTCTTACAACGTGTATTGCATAATTAGAATAAACAGTAATCATCACTGCACAACAAATATGTTTCTAACTCAGAGTAGCGTATTATGTAAGTCATTGCCAGCTCTTGTATCGTGTCTAAAATTTCGCTTAGCTTTTCATTGTTACGTAGCTTTGATGTTCTAGTCGATCTTTGTCTTGATATATTTTGTAGTGGGACAACATCCCTTTCGCAATCATGGCCTTTCTGAAGCTGAAATTCTGGAAGCTCTTCGAATATACCTCCAACGCAATCTTTAGTGGATGAAAGTGATCAACGGTGCTTTTAAAAAAAGTAAAGTTCTGACACTGAGTATGACATACCTTCCCAGAACTATGGTAACAATGATTCACCGGAGGCATCCCGGATCACACAGCTGATGAAGCTGGAAAATATGTACATAAAACAGGACATTGTGGTGTTATTGCTTCATGCTCATACTGCACCGAGTGTTAGAGGTGGTGATTTTGATACCTGAGGTTCATATGTTGCTCTCCATGGAAGTGGGAGGTTGGAGAGAAAGAGGTAAGAAGATATTGTAATCACTAAAATTGCTAGATATGGAGTTTTTCCATAAAACCTATATTTTTACGCCAAAAATTGCAGATAGTACACCACACATATCGATGTCCAAGAATATGGCTCACAATGGAGACGAGTCGCAACTACAAACTGTGCAGATGGGAGAGACCAGAAAAATGTTATTGTGAAGCTGCTGTTCCTTCAGGGCATGCAAAACGCTATCTTCTGATAGAATCCCCAGCCAGCGCACTTCGATTATTCATTAGTGAATCTATGTTGCGATGAAGAAATACACTGAAACGGAGCCACGCATTGTGCTCAATGATAATTCTTGGACTTTGAACATGGAAGAGTTAGAAGCATTCATAGCTGTACTGTACGCTCGGGGAGCATATGATGAAAGGTCTCTATCATTGGGAGATTTGTGAAAGTGAATAGGGAGGGACCTCTTTTTCAGTCAAACTGTAACAAGAAACCGACTTCTAGAAATCATGCGGTGTCTTCGGTTTGATATCAGTTACACGTCAGCAATGTAAAGAAGCAGACAAATTTTGTTTGGCCTCTGATTTCCGAACCAAATTAATTGACAATTGCATTGCATGCTATAAGCCATCTAACAGTGAATGAACAGCTGTTCCTTCGAAATGTCGATGTCTTTTCACTCAGTACAGGAGTAGCAACCCGATAAAGTAGGGTATTTAATCTGGTTGCCTACCGATGCTAAAGTGAGATCCACATACTTTAAATGGATTTCCGTAACATGATAAAAGATGAAACTGGACCAGTGAATACCAGTCTGAAAGAGCATGTTACCCTACGTCTCATGGAACCCTTTTTGGGAAAGGTACCTTGTTGGAACCTTGAACAGACCTAGACGGGAAGTGTCTCTCTTTGTAAAATAGGACCAAGGCGTACTTCAAGTGTTATTTAGAAAATTGGTGGTATTACTCTCACATCTGACCAAGGGAAGGTCAAGGAAAACCCGCTTACTCTTAGCACTATGCATTTTAGTGTGGCTATAGATGAATCTTCCAATAATAAAACTCCTGAAGCAGTCAGATTTTACAATGATACTAAATGCAGTGTATGTTGTAGATCAGATGTATCGCAAATACAGTGTTATAGCCATGACGAACGCAGGTCCATTCATGTGTTCCATAACATTCTAGATCTAGCAATGATCAACGCTCACATCTTGTATAAGCTACTGGCTCTACAATGTCTGGGCGGTCTTTTATAATGAAAGTTGAAGAAAAACTGGCTATGCCATACAGGAATTCACATCCACGTCGACTACTGTTACCATCACTCATAGCTGATGATAGGAATGAAGGAACATCTAAGACCGCTAAACGTAAGACATGTGAAGTGGGGTTATGCAAGAAAAAGAAAACAAAAGACAGTTGTACGACATGCAGAACATTTATATGTGGTTCCTATATAAGCAAAATCTCTGCTAAGGAGTCATTCCAGTATCTCCGAAAATGTTTCAATGTAACAATTTTTAAATATACATATATATAACCTCTATTTGTAAAAGTTACGTTTTTCTTGTGTAAGTAATCTGTTTCTACATAGCATACGGTAAACGTAATTCATATAATAAAACATTTCCGCTTTTCACGAAAACTTGCATATAAACATGAAGTAAAATAAATAATCCTGGTTTTACCTAGAACCATTTGTCTAAGGTGAACTGTAAAAGATGAAAATGAATGAAAAGACACAGTAAATGCATTATGAATTACTAACTAATTACATGAATAGGTAAAGTAGCTTAGCGACAAAGCGCTAAACATAGCAAGACGTGAGCAGGAAACACATGAAATGTCTGAATCCATAAACACAACTGAAGCTGAATTTATATTTAGTTCCTAACTCGGAAGACATACTGTTCCCTCCATACCACTATACTTGTCCGGCAAGCGACAAGTAAGAAATTTCACCTACCTGAGTGTAAAGAGCATTTAAGTACATGATACTGAACACAAACCGTGTATATATAAACTTGCTTCGGAAGTTAAATGCAAACTGGATTCGAACCTGGCTTGTGATTTAAAAGTAAAACGATACCTTCTGTTACATCACAGTATGCTAGAAAGCGATAAGCAAGAAATTCGATAGTTTTCGGTGATAAAAACTGTTAAAACGCATAAGAAGTAGTAGCGGTCAATATACCGCTAACGGTCGCTTTAGGGACTACTTGGGCGTTCTATTGTTACATAATTTTAGGAGATGGGGAAGTGTAGAGCAAGTTTATTATTATCCCTTTCAGTTAGTTCAAAACCAACCATCCTTGTGATCATAAAGAAAGGTGTCACATTCCATAGACGATTTACTGTATCCAAACTTGAACACTGGTCTCTCGAGATGTTTACAGGTCGTTCGTTAACACCAGAACACCAACAGACAGTTCGTCTAGATACGAGGGTTATTTTAAAAGCAAGGTCCGTTTTGCAATTAAGTACGAACTACAAAATATTTTTCGATAGTTTATTTTTCCCCAAGTCTTCAAAGCCTACACTACTTTTCTACTAGTTATCAATGTTTTAGAAAATTTGTCTTAGCATAGCATAAGCTTTTTAGAACCTCGTCAAAGATTTCCGCCACTACGCGAGATGGTTCCGTGGTAACGTGTGAAATTCGCATTCGACAGGTCCTGGTACAATTCCCGGTGGCCACCCATTCTGACCATAGATTTTTCGAGGTTTTCCCTGGGTGACAAAGGCGAATGCTGGAGTGGTAAATTTTACCACGGTTTCCTCTCTCCCTGATTTTCTCTCATTTCATTTCACTGTCATGTTTCATGTTGACTTTTGGACTGTGGTCAAGCGTGGACCTCCGAGGGAACTTTGCGCGTCTCTATACACTTGCGCCGGCTTTGCTCACAACCCGTGTGTCACTTGGGGCTTACTCTCCTCTTCCGTTCCCGCTGCGGGTTTATGCACAATAAATCCTTTGATGGTCGCAGTGCTAGGTGTCCCCTCCGTTCAATAGTCCTGTCTAAAGATATCAGTAGTCTAAATATGGGTATTCTACAACAAACAGTGGCACAAGGGACATCAGTGCAAGAGTAACGTAAGTGTCATGTTATTCTACCACAAAATCAGGTTTTATATGTGCAGATACCCTCTGACGAGGTAATAAATTAGTTAATTGAAGGGATGGCTTGGCTATATAATGAGCATTTTAACACAAGAAGTGGCATAAGTAGCATTAGTGCAAGGGCGACATAGGCGCCATGGGCATTCTACAAAACCAACGTCATATCTGTGAAGACACTCTCTGACGAGGTAATAAGTTAATTAATTGAAAGGAAAACTTGACAGTTTTTTAAATGCGAGGGGATTTGCCCCTTCTTCTTGTGCTTTATTATCGTTAACTAGGTTACATCTGTTAATTAAACACACCTTAAGCATCCGTTATATACCACGCCTGAAGGATGAACGTGCAAAGTGGCTCTCTAAGGTGATGCAGTAATTTTTATCACAAATTATGTAAATGTCAAGAGTGATTATAGTGTGAATATGCATTATTGTGTGACATTGATTTGAGATGTTTGATGATTGTAAGCATTGTTGAGAAGTGGGTTTATACGGCCTTACTGAAACTGACAATAATAGCGTGCAGTAATGTAGCGAGGGGGTGAGCTGTTTATCATTATTAGAGACGAGCAAATGACGTAATATTGGCGCGTTTTTCTTAGGAATTTGCTGGAACATTTTTCCCTAGAGCATATGTTTTCGTAATTTTCATTGGATATAAAAATAGACGCTAATGTTGGCGCGTTTTATTAACCAATAGCAGCTCGGTTATAATCCTTAGGCATATCGGGGTGTAGGAGTATAAAAAGGGCTAGGTCAGAGTCAAATTCGTTCAGTCCATCGGAAACATTTGTACATTACACGTCGTCGAGTTCAACAGAAAAAGTCATGGTGAATACATAGCATAGTTTATCGATTTACGGTGTACGCGTAGCAAAGTTATAAAAAAATCTCAAGTGTTGTAAAGTTAATTACACAAAAAGTTGAAGTACGCGAATTAATAATGTGCAGTAAATAAGTTATAATAACAGTTTCAGTTTGCCGAGTGTCAAGATTAATATGTGAAAGTGCATAATATGTTACGACAATAAAAGTGTAAAACAAAATTCTTTCATCAGTGTTATCTTTGGATAAAAACTCCTTTCCGTTTACACACCTGATTAAGAGATTTGCTTGACCGAGAGATCATAGCTAGCCGGAGGACAGTGAACAAAAAAATATTAAATACAATAATAGGCGCTCAGTAAAAGATAACACGAAGTGACCGCGACAAATTGTCTTTTATACGTGCGGCAAATAAACAGTAGCATTCTTTCAAACAAACACTAATACCATCGCAAATTGGCTACCACAACGTGGAGCTAACAAACATAAATAAACTTTATACCGTCACAAATTGGCACCCAGAACGTGGAGCAGAATAACCAGGAAGGAGCAGAATAACCAGGAAGGAGCGTAATAACCAGGAAGGAGCGAATGGAGCAGTGAACTGAACTACAAGACGCAGATTCTAGAAACAACTACAGGAACGACAGACGACGCGGATGAGTGGACATCGTAATTCCGAGATTAAAAGGCAACAGGGGAATTCAATTACAGGACACCAAGACGACGTAGATTCATCATAATACGACGCAGAAGCGACATATAATCTAGGAGAGAGGGGCAGGAAGCTGGAATCAAAGCAACATCATCAGAGAGCATCAGAAAGGTTAGAAAATGGTAAATTTTTTTTATGGTAAAAAATTGTAACAATCAAATGTACTTGAGGAGTGGCAGGATTAAGAGAACAATGTCTACTAATAATACTGAAGAAACAATTATGGAAGGGGATAATGTAACAGTTAGCTGTAATTCAATACAGGTTACAGAAAATAGCTCAAACAATGTAGGATTTGAGGGAGAAAATGTTAGTGCAGAAAGTGAGAATAGAATAGCAGGAAATGTTAATTTTGATGCTAGTATGATGATGGAAATGCTGAGAAAATTTATAGATCAAAACAGGGAAGATATGCAAAAGAGTCATAGGGAATTAAGGGAAGATATTAGTAAGAGCTTAGAACAAAAACTAGATCAGAATAATGGTAAATTAAGGGAAGATATTGGTAAGACTAATGAGAAATTAGAACAAAAATTAACTCAGAGTATGAAAAAGAATAATAGAGAATTAAGGGAAGATATTGGTAAGAGCTTAGAACAAAACAGGGAAGAAATTGAAAAGAAATTTATGGAGCTAGATAGTAGTTTGATGAGAATGAGAAATGAAAATCAGGAAATGATAGCAAATGAGATAGGAGAAGTTTCAAAGAAAATATCAGACATGGGCAGTGAAATATATAACAAGAAAAGTGAGGTTAATACTAAAATTGAGCACGTTGATGTAGAATGTACAGAGTTAGGAAGTCAAGTGAGTAGTATTTGAAGTGAGCTAAGAGAGATGAAAGAGGTTACGAATGTAGATTTAAATCAGGCGCAAGTTAATTTAGAGGGGAGATATCAGAAATACAGAAGGAGTCAGAAATACAAAGAAATAAATTGTCCGAAGAAGTTAAAGTTTTGCCTATAAATAATCATAAGCTAACTTCTGAAATTAACAAGTACCAAGATGTTCAAAATGAAAACTCCAATCCAGTACAGTTTATGACAGATTTGTCAGAGTACTCTCAGATTAAAAAGATACCAGAAGAATTGAAAATGACAATTGTTAAAAGACGTGAGGTTCAGAAAACTTTAGATTGGTTTCAAATTATATCTTGGGGCGAAATTTCATTTGAATCCTTTAAGAGGTTATCCATGAACAAACTTTGGAAGGTTATGATACAGCTACGAGTAATGCTTAGGCATACACAATTTGATCCAGGAGGGTGAATAGCAATGAGATGTAAAGTAGATGCTGGATAGTTAAAGATGAACTGCAAAGCAATGTATTGGAATGTAAGAGGGTTAACTAAGTATGTACATCATGAAAAAGGAGAAATAAAATTCTGGACATAACTAAATGTTTAAAGGGAAAAATAACATTTTCTTAGTAACTGTAACAGCATTTGAAATGAAGCATGTAATAATGAAAACTTAATGTGATATTAAAGTAAAAGTACGTAGATATAATTCCAAGAGTATTGTGAATCTAAAGTACAAAACAACAAAAATGGGGTAAAAATAATTAAAACAAATACCTATGTAGCAAACAGATAATGTGAAATAGTGTCTAGGTTTAAGTGTTGTAAATATATTTGTGTAGAGGATAAATATTTTGGTAAATGTGTTCAATTATGACAAAATGAAACAGGTTAAAATTCTTGAATACATAAAGTTTTGTCAACAATATAAGAAAGTAAACCAGATTGTAACAGTAACTAAATAATTCAGGGTACAGTATTTGCTATAAAATTGTAATGTCAGATTAATGTCTAAACACATTAAACCAGAGCCAGTAAATAGTGGCGAGATAAAGTCAAAATATATGACGTGTGTTAAATGCGTGTGAAGTGTTAAGTGAAAGTGATAAATAGCGTGTGTTCCAAGATTCAGGAGACTAAAAACCCAATTATAAAATTTCCAAACAAGTTGTAAATATTTATAATTATGCTTCTAGTGGGGCATATGATGCAGTAATTTGTATCACAAATTTAGTAAATGTCAAGAGTGATTATAGTGTGAATATGCATTATTGTGTGACATTGATTTGAGATGTTTGATGATTGTAAGCATTGTTGAGAAGTGGGTTTATACGGCCTTACTGAAACTGACAATAATAGCGTGCAGTAATGTAGCGAGGGGGTGAGCTGTTTATCATTATTAGAGACGAGCAAATGACGTAATATTGGCGCGTTTTTCTTAGGAATTTGCTGGAACATTTTTCCCTAGAGCATATGTTTTCGTAATTTTCATTGGATATAAAAATAGACGCTAATGTTGGCGCGTTTTATTAACCAATAGCAGCTCGGTTATAATCCTTAGGCATATCGGGGTGTAGGAGTATAAAAAGGGCTAGGTCAGAGTCAAATTCGTTCAGTCCATCGGAAACATTTGTACATTACACGTCGTCGAGTTCAACAGAAAAAGTCATGGTGAATACATAGCATAGTTTATCGATTTACGGTGTACGCGTAGCAAAGTTATAAAAAAATCTCAAGTGTTGTAAAGTTAATTACACAAAAAGTTGAAGTACGCGAATTAATAATGTGCAGTAAATAAGTTATAATAACAGTTTCAGTTTGCCGAGTGTCAAGATTAATATGTGAAAGTGCATAATATGTTACGACAATAAAAGTGTAAAACAAAATTCTTTCATCAGTGTTATCTTTGGATAAAAACTCCTTTCCGTTTACACACCTGATTAAGAGATTTGCTTGACCGAGAGATCATAGCTAGCCGGAGGACAGTGAACAAAAAAATATTAAATACAATAATAGGCGCTCAGTAAAAGATAACACGAAGTGACCGCGACAAATTGTCTTTTATACGTGCGGCAAATAAACAGTAGCATTCTTTAAAACATACACTAATACCGCCGCATATTTGGCTCCCAAACGTGGGGCAAAACACAAGTAAACACAAATACATTAATAACTGTCGCATATTTGGCTCCCAAACGTGGGGCTCAACAAATAAATAAACATAAAACCATCGCAAAGGTCATCACGGTAAAATCACAGTGATGAGCCATCGTGATTGCACCTGTTCCCGACCGAATCCCCTCCCTCCAAATTCATTTATGCGCATGTATCACTCCTCCTTTTGCAACCTCCCCTCTATTATGTGGTTAGTATACAAGGATCAAGGCTTAGGGCCTGGAAAATATTATTTGGAATGCAGTCATACAGAGAGTTTGGCTAACGATTTTGTTATGGCCGGAATGAGAGATTTTTGAGGCGAATGTGGAAAAGAATCGCATCATTACATCTACTGACACAAAAAGGCATGCAATGCCTTCATGCATTCAATTATATGTAACATGCCATCATATCACGTCCAGATGACTTCACGTGATATATGTACAAAAACTGTGCTGTCTACAGAAGAGGTTACTTGTAAGTAAAGCATTTTTATTCCTATCTGGGGAATTCTATTCTATAGCTTGCGTTAAAAGGAAATAATTTATTTGAAGCACGCTCATTCTTTCAGGGAAGCGGATTATGATGAACAAGAACATAGTGATGTGGATGAGGTAGTGCATTCTGAAGTTTGTAACGGTTATACGCATACAACCCGATAAGACAAGCCAGAAATGAAGGATCAAAACACACCGTACTTCCTGTGCAATTAAAACTGCAGTGTATACCAACGCAGACAGAGAAAGTTAAAGTAAGTTGCGTATTAAAATAATTCTATGTAATTATCCTCTGCGGAATCATTGAATATCTAATGGTCGAAAACCTTATCTAGCTCCAGAAATCATATGACAACGGCTGTACCTAAAGAGGACATAGATCCCAACAGTAGAGTTATGGACGAAGCAGAAGTAACGGTTGCACCGCATATTTTGGTGGTTGTAGATGATCGAGAGAGGGCAGCCAATTTCCTGGCAGGTGACAATCTACTGCAGATGACTCCTGAGCATTCACCAGGAAACAAGAAAATCCCACAAAACATTACTGTATTATTATCATATCTATGAAAAGAAACTTCATGCATAAGAAGGCGTAACTGCTACACCTTTCCCTCCCTAAGTTATCTAACAAATGTGATTCGTTTCAGGAGACAAGCTATTCCATTGTAAAATCACGTTTTCCAGCATTACAATGTGTACTGTTTCAGGTTCGCTAGCAAGAAACCATTATTGAAGAACAAGAATACCTTTGCAGATGGAGACAGAGTACTGGAACATCCAATGACCCACATTGACACACCCAAGAAAGATTAAGTAGCAGTATTCGTGCACCAAGAATCATGCATCTCAGAAACCCGTTGTGTCAATGTAGAGTTATTTCTTGACATTCCAGTTCTATTCCCAGAAGCACTCATGGCGGTAATATAGCGCTCAATGCTCCACTTGCAGTGTGTACAATATCCAAATCTTCTCCAGCGTAGCACCATCCAGCATTCAGTAAACGATTGGATTCCATTGGGTTGAGAGCAGCTTAGTTGCGCATAGTTGATGTTATTCCTGGATTTGTTGTTCTATCTGTAGCCGATTCATTCATTTCCAGTCGAATCTCATCAAACATAAATACAATAACATTATTGGTGAGCTTAAAAGTAGTGGTTGTACCATTAGGTTTACTAATACATCCCTAAATGTAGAGAAAACTCCGGTTAGGTGGAGTATATAAATCTTCAGCTTGACAAGGGATTTTAATCTTTCCATTAGTGTCCAGAGCCGATGTATTATAGGGTAGAAACACAGGCTCTTCTTCTCTAGCAATATTATCCTTAATCGTGGGTGTTTCTGTCACATGGAATATGTATATTACAGAATCCTGAAGCCCAAAGCTTCAAGGAACGTCCGACCGATTGATGTTAATACCCTGATTGTCAAACGCAGAGTATGATGAACGCGACGAAGCAGGTCCTTATTATATACTCGCTCGCGTCTTCTTCTGCTAAAATATATTACCATTTAGACGTATGTGAAGCCTTGTACTTATATCTTCGTTTCTAAAGTTCACGGTATGTCCGTTCTGGCCGATTACCCAGAGTGATTTAATCGATAAAGTTGGTGTCTATGATAGGCACCTAAATGGGATTTGAAATCTCCTACAAAGTGTGATACCCAGACGCAACAGAAGGGAAAATCTCGTAGATCGAGTGTCTGCTTTTATCGTCGGTGAAAGAGCCTGCTGCAATACTGCACTCGATTTGTCTGATACTCACCCTAAATATGTTTACTAGGAAATCAGATTCAGTCAGATGATTGGCAGGGACAACATTATTTTCATTGAAGCCTAGAAGAGATCCAATAGGGCTCTCCTTAGGAAAATCAGCAGGAATGGAACATTTAGTTTCAGCCTTCATGGTATTATTATTATTATTAATATTATCAGGCCAAATAAAAAGGACATTCTCTTTCAATTCAAGCTAATCTTTGATGCATGCATTACTATAGGAAATATCAGAAGTTCCATATAGTATAACAACGACCTTAAGCTCCTCATAATTGTTATGCAGTGAAACTGATTATTGTTCTGATCAACGTTTGAAATGGAATAGAAGATTTCAAAGTTCCATAGAGTAACCTCATAATATCTTTTAGGGTTTATACTCATGGGAGGGTTCAGGTACGTGGTAGGAACAGATACATTACCACCAACAACGATAGTGTCTCATAGATAGAAATTGCAAGCACAAAAGCCCGCTGAAACTGAGCTAAAACTCCCAAATCTCCTAGTATTATACATCAACTTAACACCTTTGAGATACCTTTCTATCTCTTTCGGTGGCTTCAGGTTCCCAAAGCTATCGAAGTAAACTGTGGAGTAGCCATCCTTTACAGCAGCACATTGGGTGCCTTCATTCTCTGAAGAATCGAGAGTGACAATAATTTTCTCATGATAATTACGCTTTGAAGGCAGCTTGCCGAGCATATATACACCTCTAAAATGAGGAATCTTTCAAAGTTGAGCACACAAGCCCAGATGAATTGTTCCTTAGGGATTCTCCCGGGACAAGCACAACTTCCCGCCCGAGTTTTTTGAACACCTATTCTTCGTCTGGCGATTCTTCTTATGTTCCTCGATTTCAGGCCATTGCCTTTAGCGTAATTATTTCCTTTTAAGATTCTGGCAATTGTAGAAGTAACTGCTAAAGATAAAGCCAGTAGTAGCATTGGTAGAAAACCTCTAGCTCTCTGCTTAGTAATCTTCTTCTTTCGCTGCCCAAGCCTTTTTGCTTCCATCTCTCTATTATTTCGCATCATTTCTAGGAGCGGTTTATCTGAGGCCTATTTCTTATTACTGCTGTGGTAATTTTAGCCTCGCTTCCAGCCACAGCACCTGGCGCTGCAATAATGGACATGAGCGGTAAACCTCTGCAATGCTTCTTCTTCCTGCAGCCAACACCATCAGACACCTTGCCCTTCATAACTATTGTTACCAGCTTTGCAGCCAGCTTTTCGCCTAAGGTAGCCTCCGATGCCTGAACTCTTTCCCAAGCGTTTTCTCCTGAGATCTTATCAGCGATATTTCTCCCTGTGCTCAGCGTAGGCGATATCATGCTGTTTACAGGCTTCGTCTAATGGGTTAATTCCAAAGTCTCCTCTCTTTAAGAGTTTCTCTAGCTTTGTCCCAGGTCGACAATATCTCTAACCAGGTAAATGTGCTTCAAACGGCAGCCAATTAATGAGGGAGTTAATTAACTCAGAGCCTTTTGAGATCTCAATCCTCTTAGCTGCCATTGTACACTAACTGACGTAAGGTTTGTATTCACATTTTAAACTTGTTTTCTACCGCAACCGCACTATGAATGTATTAAAACTCCCCTTAAAGACCAAAAAAGGTAACCCAGGTGTCTATGATAATTTGTATAGATACATTAAGCAGGCGTTTTATAACTTGGTGATTAAATGGAGATTGTGAAGCAAGATTTTTCTCTGCCTATTCAGGTATAGGACTTTGAAGATTATTTTAGACGTGATCGCCACGGAAAGATATTTCCTGCTAATGTCAGAGCTCTTATGCTATGTAGCCCCAGCGCGAGAAAAACAAATTTGTTAATGAGTATGCTGCTTGATGATAATGGCTTACGTTTTGAAAACTTGTACATTTATTCAAAGTGCCTTTATCAGCCTAATTTTCAATATCTCATCAAACTACGTGAAAACATGGACTAAATAGAAGTGGATACTAAATAAAGATACAGTAGGTACCTTGGGTCCATCTGAAATTAAAGAAAACTCCATCTTTATATTTTATGATATCATCACTGAAAAGAAGGGTAAGAACGCCTCCTTTTACAGCATGGGTAGACACCGCAAGGTAGATTCTATACATTTAGCACAGTCCTATGCGCAAGTACCGAACTATCTAATCCGTGATATTACGGAAATAATTATTCTCTTCAGACAAGATAATTTAAGCTTGAAACATACATATGAAGATTGTGTAAACATTGGCATGTCTTATACTGAATGTAAAGGCCTTTGTAAGAGTGTTTCGGAGAACGCTTCAGAAATAGGTGTAGTGATAGCTCTGTAATTCCCAATGAATGAAGTTCAATATATGAATGGCTTTGACGCATATATTAAAGTAGAAATGAAAGAAAATAGTCATTCACAGTTCACATGAGTATTCACTGGTTTGGGTCAATTAGGACTGCTCCAGTTAAAGAAACAGTTCATCAGTTCATCACAAACAAAGATGAAAGAGGACACTAGCAATTCAAGAACAAGAGACTGCGCATTGTTCAGAACCCTGAGGAATACAATCTATGTAACCACTGAAAACTATGTTGATACGCTTACGGTTTCTCCTGAAAATCGAATGCAAGAATTCACTCAAAAAGCGGCATATCAGCACATGAGTGAAACTGAAACTATGCATAGGAATTACATCCAGAAATCGCTAGATGGACAATACGATACTGTAATGAAATACCTGGGCAAAGATGCACTTAAACGGGATGCTGGAAACAATATTACTCTAGATACAATAAGAGTGAAGATATTATTGCCGCCTCAGGAGGATCACGATTTGCCAAATAAGAAATCAGTAATAGATCATATAAGTGCAAGAACGCCACCGCTCGACTCAAATGGGAACGTTTGCTTTCAAAAACGAAGAATAAGAGATATAGCAGATCCGGTCGACGACAGTAGTGTGGCAACAAAAAAATTGTTTAAACACATTGTTGGAAGGAAGCAAAATGAAGCATAACAGAATTTAAACAGGAGACTAGGCGCTATTGGAAGTTATATTACTAAAACAGTGGAAAACATGGAAATTATGGCAAACCGGCAGAGTTCCATGAATAAATACTTGGCGACAATCATGAATACTTTCAATACTCTTAAATCACAGGTGAATGTCATAAATGCAATATTAGAGCAAATGAAAGGACTGCATTTTATTGCAGTGCAGACGAACCCTTACAGAGGGAATTAGCCAAGGTACAATGTTAACATTGGGTCTCGAATACTACAAATCACATGTAAACGGCGATATCGCTGCATGCTATATGACATCATCAACACCGCCTATTGTAAGACCAGATACACTATTTGCTATAAACAATAAGATAGTTGGAATCTTCTCCGCCTCTATTGCAAATGGAGATATACGTACTAACCTTCACAGCTCCAGCCAGTCGAGTAAAAGACGGTCATTTTCTAAATTTCGAATTGAAAATCTCACATAAACTGAGACCTACAGAATAAAAGAGCTGTGTTTTGACATGAAACATAATTCAATGTCGTTTAAAATGGACAGTGACAGCATTGACTTAAAGAATCTGTAGCCAGTCATACAATGACTATAGAGAAAAGTTGGTGCACTAAAGGGTCAATATCTTGAGGCCCAGAGAGTAATGAGTGAAGCTCTACAGCCAGTAAAGGAATCGCTACACGATATAATGGAAATACAGAAAAAGAATGCCATTACTTCAAGACAAGAGGAATCTCAAAAAAGGAATATTTCACCTCCAGAAGAGAAAGATGAGAAAATCTTAAGCTTCCTGCAGAAAGTGCGAAAAAAGGACAGGAACGAAATAGATACTGTATACTGAGTGAGGTACAAAGGTGCAAGCTACATGCTAGGGAACAAGTTCATTGACTTCATCAACAATAACGTACGAGTAGGTGATGACGAAACATATGAGGCTACACCTGGATTGAGCGATAATCATCAAGAGTATCTTCAAGAAGCTACCTGAAATGCATGCCTGTACAGAAGAGGTTCTGGGTACATACAGCAAAATACTGAAAACAGCATATGTTCATCAGTGAAGCTACATCCGACACGTATAGCTGAAATCGGAAAATTCCTGCAAATATAAAAGCAGTATACGTCCTTTAATGAAGAAACAGAAGCGCTTAGGCTTCCTGTGGAAAGAAATTCGCCCTGATGCGAGGCAATACTGCATCTACTGGAACGATCACAATGATTTGGTGAATCGCCTGAGATTTCTCGTTGCATTCAAAGACGCCGGAATTAAAAAAACAAGAAATTGAAAAGATTATTCCAGAAATAAAATTGGCCAGAATTATAGCATGGCGACAGTGAAACAAAATATAACAAATAGCTTCATGATCTTGCCCGAAACAACTTCTTACGTCGAAAGATTGTCTAAAAAGAACTCCACGATTTGGTGCAAAACGACTTGGTTAAATGTTCCCCCATGCAACGATCAACAAGGGTTTCAAATACATCCTGAATGCAATCAACCTTTACTCTAAAATGGTATATGCAAGATCATTAAGGGAAAAAACAGGACTGCAAGTTACAAAGCCTATTTAAGATATACCACAAGACATGGAAACATTGCCCAAGAATATACAGATTATTAATGGAAGGGAATTTTATAACAAACAGTTTAAAATTTAATGACCAAGGATAACTTCAATCAATACAGCACCTATAGCACTGTGTACACTGGAGCTGATGAGCATTTAATAAGAACCTTAAAGAATATGATGGAATGAGAGTTTCCAGCTCAAGGATTTTACAAGTGACTAGATCCCTTACCTAGAACAAGAAAGAATCTTAGATAGATTCTTTTGGGCGTAAAAATCCTTAGCATGGCTTCCTTTGGAAGGGAAGTAAAGCCGGTGGTCCCGCGTCGTAGAGTTACGCACGTAAAGGAACCTCAGGACTAATAAACAGACCTCTGAGCAAAATTACGGTCTTTCATGCCCAATATAGAATAGGACGCTAAGAACCACAGCAATTACGGAGCGTCCATAAATAAAACTTAATTTAATTTTTTATTGCAAACTACAAAGATACTTACCACTCAACCTTCCGAATGAGCGAAGTGAAGTGCGGAATAATGACCTCCTGACCGTTTACAAGTATAACACACCTCAAAGAGGAAAGAGGAATGGAAGAGAGCTTAGTGTGTGGATTATGTGAGGATATCTAAGAATAATGGACACTTCGAGAAAAGCTTTAAACCCAAATGGAGTCTTGGAATCTTCCAAGTTGTTCATGTGAAACGAACCAATCCTACTACTTACATGCTAAAGGAGAAGAATGACGAGGATATAAAGGGAGCATTCTATGGACTAGAACTGCATTATACACTATCCTATAATACTTATTTGGTGGAGAAGATTTTGCGTCGTCAGGGAAAGAGCATTCCTTTGAAATAGTATGTGTTCCCTAATAGCCAATGGAGCGACAGGAAGGACTTACTGTATGAAAATAGTACCGAAATGAAGGTCCTTTCATTACGAATAGTATGTTTTATTATCAAAACCTCTGCCCATTTCCCTTCATCAGGATATACACATTTACACAAACTTACATAAATTGTACATGTTGATTATATACAATAAGCACAACAGTTACAGGCACTTACAGTACATACAATAATTAAATTAAGAAAATAGCTAAACGTGTGTACAATATGTACAATGAGGTGAGATGAGATAACCGGGGAAGTCACAATGGATTACGAAGCCCTAAGTGAATACTGACTCCATGCGAGAGTTGCATGAGACCCAACAATCATTTTATACTTGGTATCTCATTCATACAAAACAATTTTAATTAACTTCTACAGCCCATACTGTATCCTTGATACTTCTGAAGCATATTTGCTTGGCCAAAAATGTCTTGTTCAGTACTTGTAAACACTCGAAATATTTCTCAAAAGTGCTTCCTCGCATTCCAACTGTGGTAATCCACTTCGCCTTCATGATGGTCCGGTTGACATATTTACTGTTGTACAGCTTTGCCCTGAGCCCAACATAGTAGGTCATCTCACTTCCACCCAACTCATCCTTACACAAACTAATCCTTTTCTTGTTGGCCTGCTTTATACCATAAGCATTATCATGGTAATAATTTGAAGTATCAAACTTTGGGGATTGGCTTTCATGAATTGATATATCGGAACTAGGTTTGAAAATAAATTAATTTGTGTCCATATAATTTAGAACAAGATCATTCACTTGGGCCTTACTACAATATAACGAATTTCACATAGTAAGTTTTGAAGGGTGTGGAATTGCATGGCCAATATAGATTTGTTTTCATGAGGATCTGATTTCGAGCCAAATCTAAGCCCACCAAGTTTTCATAAAAACGATGCTGCGTACATATTTTGGATGGGCCGTCAATTTCCGTCCTTGTTTCCTGGTAGACACAATACGGAAATCTCTGTACTTGCACAGATTATCGGTGAACTTGTTGTACACAGCGTTGTTCATTTTCTTCCAGAGATTTTGAACAAACTTATAAGTTTCCCTGGCTCGCGTCTCGGCGTTAAGGTCAATATAGACCCTAATCCATACAGTTTGCTCATACGATAACATCCGATGAATATGTCTCAGTAAAAGCCCCAGATCTAAACGTTGCTGCAAGATTTATAATGCAAGGCATATTTGCTTTTATTGTCAAGACTAGCAATCAGTTTGTTGTATTGGATGCTGGAAGGTGTCTCGTTTTGGGGACAGAGAGGAAGATCGTTATGGATGTCATGGAAATGATCAGGAAACTGTACGACCACCTCTAGAATGTATCTTGTCTTGGAGTCCTCGGGGATCGCAGCGAAGTCGATGATGTCTACAAGACATCCCCCTCAAGGCATTTGAAGTTCCGTACGGCATCAGTCAAGTCTTACTCTTCCCGTACAAATTGTTAAAGTCTTATTATACTAAAACTTGTTCGTTCTTCAGAATTGTGTTCTGGCATATATTTGTGGTTGGCTTTGGGGTTTTGCTTTGAAACTGTACAAAGCCCACCACGGATACCTTTCTCAAAAAATTCTATCATACCGAGATCGTTTATTAGCTGGTACTGTTGATGAACCTGAATTTAATGCACTTGTACTACTTGCTGAATGAAATTTAACGCTCAGATGGTAGTGCTGTGCATGAGATACAGATATTATCATAAGCCATGTGCCTAATCAAGAAGTGACTATCATAATTGCTTAAGCAATTAAAGAAAATTGGAATAGAACATAGCAACCATCTATTCCAATTGCAAGTATTATGAGCCGCACCAAGATATACTCCAGTGATATTTAAATGGTTCTTCACAACTAAGGCTATTATCTATAGGGAAAGCTCTCTTGCATGTGATGGTGATCAGCGTTGTTGTAATCCAACTCGTTCTGAGGTGACATATTCATTGATTCGATATGATTATATACTACAATGACCTCATTGAGACTTGCTTCGGTTTTCTGAAGAAGTCATTTAGTGCAATGGCACCTCTGAAGAGCTTGAGTCTCGACAGGAACTGATCATGCCTGCCTATGACCTTTAGTGTTATTGATATCGCCCCATGTTGCTCAATGGCTCGGGTGCAACTTTCTGTGTCTGAGGCTTCGCATGAGTGGACCTTCCTCAAAACAGATTCTATATCTGCATATAATACAAACACTACATGGGGCAGGGTTTGAAAATTTAATTCAAGAATTCACCCTACATAGGAATTTTGAGTTTCTGGCATTTATTCCGCTTCAGTTTATGCAACCTCAAGGCATTCTTTTTAAGACGCCTTATCATTCATGCCTCTCGTAGCCACATTGCTCCATGGGACTTCTAATGGGCCTCGATAAGCTGGTGATGAGACAGTAATTGTCACTCTCTTCGAACATCAACAGGTTCTCTTGCTAGCCTTCCTTTCTGTACTATTTACCAGCGAGTGGATTGCGAACATTGCCATTGAACTTCCTTGGCCTTCAAAACACACAATGTTTTCTAAAATTTGATCAGGTCTATAGAAAGAGTGATGTAAAGTAATGAGTGATGAGTGATTAACTGCTCTATTGTTGCTATAATTGCCGGTTTGGTTTTAAAGCGAACTCCTATAGGTCGTAATTATTTTTCGCAAACGGGTCAAAATCAAATGGGCGCTGATCTGCGGAGTATGGAGAATGCTGCAGAATTTGCCGTTCCATCAGCGAAATAAATTATCCACAGGAGCAGCTATTTGAGAGCGAGTACCATCATGTAGCACAATAGGATCATAATTCAGGAGATTTGGACATCTAAGGCGCAGAGGTGGTCACTGGTGTTCCAGAAAGTATCTGTAATATGTACCATTCACACGATTTGCCGCAGCAATTAAATAAGTGACAAGGACACCGGCAAAATCATAAGCAGATATGAATGTTTTTAATGGTTCCTGTTCTTGCTGACATATTTTTGGCCGTGGGCAATCATTGTGTCGTCACTCATTTGATTGTCTCTTTAGTTGTGGTTGCTAACATCGAATCTAGGTTTCATCTAAAGCTGTATTACATCAAAGGATACGCTCGCCTTTAGGTCCATAGCGTTCTAAGTGCAATCTAGCTGTTTCCATTCTATGCCACATGTTTTCCTTTTCAAGATTGTGGGAAAACATCGAGGCAGAATTTCCTCATCTTTAGCATTGCTTAAGTATGTGAAAAAATGGTACCAGGGGCATTTCTAGCTTCCCTTTCTACTTCAGTTCAAGCCCAATAACGCTGTTCTTCCAGCAGTGTTCTAACAGCATTCACATGCGCATCATCACATGCTGATTGCGGTCTGCCAGCTCCGCACTTTTTATGAGCATCTTCCCTACCTCTGCGAAATGCATTCACCCACCAGGCCACGGTACAATACCTTAAAGCATCTCTACCACAAGCTTCCAGTAATGGTGCATGGCATCGTCGAACATTTTTGTCTCTTGAAATCTGAATTAACCATCTTTGTTAGCATTTACTAAAAATTTTAGAGCACTACGAATAAGAGTTGACAAATTAAATGCATTAAAAATATCGTATAAATAATACTACTGTAAAAACTGCGACGGTATTACTTATAATGTTTGTTTACATCACGTGTGTTGAAGCCATCTTGTGACGTCATTCTTTGTTAGGTTCGTAGCTCCATCTGGTGTTAGCAATTTGCGGCAGTATTAGTTTTGTTTGAAAGAATTTTAAGTTTTGTTTACTGTCCTCCGGCCAGCTATTATTTATCAGTCGAACATGTCTCTTGATCAGAGTGTGTAAACGGAAAGGAATCTTTTATCCAAATATAACACTGATGAAGAAATTTGTTTTACACATTTATTGTCGAACACGTTAACTATCACATTTATACATTGATCTTAACACTCGCCAAACTGAAACTGTTATAATAACTTCTTACTGATAATTCTTTTAATCCACGTACTTCAATCTTTTGTATAATTAACTTTACCATACTTTAGATCTTTCATAATTCTGCTGCGCGTAACTTGTGAATCTATATCCGATGTATACCGCACTAATACTTTCGACGAACTGACTGAAGACGACGTGTAGTGTACACAGATTTTTGATGAACTGAACGACTGACGGACTTTACCTCTAACTTAGCCTCTATTTATACTCCCACTCCCCGATATGCCTAAAGATTATAACTGAACTGCAATTGGCTAATAAAACGCGCCAACATTAGCGTCTATTTTTATAACCAATGAAAATTATGAATACATATGCTCTAGGGAAACATTCCAGAAGGTTCTAAACGGAAAAATGCGCCAACATTACGTAACTTCCTCGTTTCCAATAATGATAAACAGCTCACCCCCTCCCTCGCTGCATTATTGCGCGCTATTATTGACAGTTTCAGTAAGGCATTATAAATTTACTTCCCAACAATAATTACAGTCAAGAAACATCTCAAATCAATGTCACATAAAAATGCATATTCATATTACAATCATTATTTACATTTAAGTAATTTGTGATACAAATTACTGCATCATATGCCCAACTAGAAACATAATTATAAATATTTACAACTTGTTTGAAAATTTTATAATTGGGTTTTTAGTCTCCTAAATCTTGGAACACACGCTATCACTTTCACTTGACACTTCACACGTATTTAACACACGACATATGTTTTTTTTTATCTCGCCACTACTTACTGGCTCTTGTTTAATGTGTTTAGACATTAATCTAACATTACAATTTTTTATAGCAAATACTATACCCTGAATTATTTAATTACTGTTACAAAATTATTTACTTTCTTATATTTTTGACAACAATTTGTGCATTTAAGAATTTTTGTAATTACTATACATTTTTACCAAAAATATTCACCCTCTACATAAATATATTTACATCTCTTAAATCTAGACATTTTCACATTTTCTGTTTGCTACATAAGTATTTGTTTTTAATTATTTTTACCCATTTTTGTTATTTTGTACTTTATTTTAACAATACTCTTGGAATTGTATTTACGTACTTTAACTTTAATATGACATTAAATTTTAATTTTTTACATTTTTAATTTCAAATACTGTTACAGTTACTAAAAATGTTATTATTATTTATTTTTTTTAAACATTTAATTTTTGTCCAGAATTTATTTCTCCTTTCACATGACATATATAAATAATTAACCCTCTTACGTTGCAATACATTTCTCTGCAAGTCATCTTTAACTATCCAGCATTTACTATTTATCATCATTGGCTTCTGTTTCACCTTTATCTTCATTGTTGTATGGTTTCAGCATCTCAATATGGAACTTTCCAATGCTTTTTCGAGTTGTTGGATTACATAACTCATATGTATTTGTTCCATATACTTCAACAATTTCATATGGTCCATGGTATTTGAGTAACATTCGCCAATAAAGTTTATTTGCTTTATCCGACAATTTCTTGGTTTTAACCAAAACTAAATCTCCTATTTTGATCCTCCACTCCTTTCTCTTCTTTTCTTCATGTTTAATTTTTCTTTTTATGGCCTTATTCTTCATCCTCTCGAATGCTTTTCGGAACATCTCTTCTTCTGTTTGTGGTATCAAGTGCGCATCTGGAATGGCTTCTGGAATTTTCTTACACATTGTGTTGATCTTCTTTCCTAACTTAAGTTCACATGGTTTGTATCCAGTCACATTGTTTACTGTCTCATGTAATAGATTCTGAACGAAATTCACGTATCCATACCATTGGGTTTGTTTTCGATGACACAGTACCCTCAAATAATTTGAAATTTCCTTAATTTCCCTCTCCACTGTGTTGGAGTTCGGTCTGTATCTTGACGAAAAATATTGTTTAATGCCATTTTCTTTCAGTCCATCCATAAATTTTTTTCCTGTGAAATACGAAGCATTATCGCTCAATACAGATTGGATCGGTCCTTCTTCTATCACATATGACTTGAGTAGTCTATTCAAACATGCTAAACCTGTAGGTTTTCTCAAAGGGTAAATTCTTACTAATTTGCTGAATATATCATAACAGACAAATATATATTTATTTCCAAATTGACTTGGAGGCATCGGACCATGAATATCAATACTAATTACGCATCTCGGCTTATCCCTAATAACCGAATTAGTCTCAAATGCATATGCTGCATTTATTTGCTTTGCCTTCTGACACAGGTTGCAGCACGATATAAATTTTCGAACTTTCTGACGCAATTTGGATATGTATAAATTCTCTAAAATCATAGAAGTTGTCCGTTCCGTCCCTCAGTGTGCTAACCCTTCGTGAAAATTCTTAATTAGTTCCTTTTCCATGCTTTTCGGAACCATTACCTTCCAACTAGGCATTTCTTTTCCATGCCTCTTGTATAATGTCCCATCCCGAATTGCTACAATTTCTTTCTTTGCCTCTTCAATTAGTGGTGCCTTTTCTTTAAGTTTTAATAATTTTGCGTCCTCATTTTGAATTTCTCCTATATTTTTCAATTTTCTAATCATTTCTTTGGTTAAAGGAATTTCAATTGTCAATATTTTGACTTCATTTCTAGGCCTTTCAATATTTTCGGGAATTTGTGGGTTGTAGTTTAATCTTGATAGCAAATCACTGAAGGTATTATTCTTGCCAGGAATGTGTATAATCTCAATATCGAATGCAGATATTGCATGAATGTATCTAGCAAGTTTTCCACTACATAATCTACACCGTTGTATGAAAGTTAAGCGGATGTGGTCTGAATATACTTTCACCTTTTGCTGATAAATATAGGTTTTAAAACGAAATAATGAGAAATATAGTGCTCCAATTTCTAACTGAGTTAATGAAGAATTCCGTTCAATATTTGTAAGTCCTCTAGAAGCTGTACTAATGACGTGAAAGTCATTGTTGATGTCTCGCTGTCCTAAAATTCCGGCGTATCCTTGCATTGATGCGTCGACATAAATCTCATATTCCAAATCTTTTCTAGGCCTCTCGAGCAATATGGACTTAGCAAAAAGTTCTTTTACTCTTTCAAAACATTTTTGATGATCCTCTGTCCATTTCCACTTATTGTTCTTTCGGAGTAGCTGCCGCAGTGGTTCTATTTCAGCCGAATATCTTGGTACGAACTTACTCTGAAAGTTCAATACCCCTAAGAGACGTCTAATTTGTTTTACGTTCCTTGGTGATGGAATTTTCATTATTGCTTCTATTCTTTTCTGATCAGGTCTTATACCTCGTTCGTCCACTACATTACCCAGAAAATTTATTTCCTTGACACAAAATTTTGATTTTAGTATGTTCACAGTCATACCATGTTGTTGCAGTTTATTTAACACATAATGGACATTATTCATGTGTTCTTCAAATGTTTGACTAATGATTAGGAAGTCGTCAATATACTTTATTAAAAAGTCATCTGCAGAATTTCCAAAGATACTGTGAATGGCTCTCAAAAATCCACTTCCTGAGTTTTTTAAACCAAAAGGATTTACACAAAAACGATACTGGATCCCCGAGTACTGAAATGAAGTGTAATTACGCACTTGTGGATCTAATTCCACTTGCCAATATGATGCAGTGAGGTCAATGGATGTCAAAAATCTCCCTCTTGAAAGTTTCGTAATTAATTGTTCAATTCCTTCACTTTGAAAATGATCAGGCTTCATATACTTGTTGACATATCTACCGTCTAATGTTAATCTCAAACTACCATCACGTTTAATACTCCAGCGGATTGAATTTATGTACTGAGAATTGCTTTGCTCAATAGTCCCATTTTCTAACATGCTATTTATTAGTTGTCTAGCTTTGTCCCGAAGACTTATAGGTAAATTGTCATACTTGTGCCTATATGGTGGTACCTCTTCTACTTGAAATGTATGCTGATATACATTACATCTGCCTGGAATATTACTAAATACTGAACTATTGTTCATCAAAACATCATGAAGGATTTGTTTTTGCATTACCGTAATATTATAAGCTTCTTCACACTTGTGTATTATTTCCTCATTTCTCTTCTCTTCCCAGCTGTTGTCTGTCTCGCTCACATGGTCGTCTTTTGTTTGGATTGTAAATTCCTCTACTTTCTCTGGCATTTCTACAAGCTGTTGAAAATATGGCGTGGTATTCCCTTCATATTCTGTGACTACCTGCTTTATCTGACTATTTCTATCCGTTTCTGTTATTTGCACAAAAAACTCTTGGTCACAAAGATTTTTCTCATCCTTTGTCATCTCGATTACAGTTACTTTCTCTTTTATAAATGGTACCTTTATTTTTCTATCGTCTTTTGTCATTCTTAACTCTTCATGTTTAAAATCTATACTTGCTTCATATTCATGTAGGAAGTCACATCCTATAATTATGTCACAAATCAGATGGTTTAAATTAGAAACATAACCTCAAAATTCTCTCCGCCGATAAGTATGCTAAGTAGAGCTTGTGTTTTTATGACCTGTGTCGTTCTTCCGATTGCAACACGACAAACTAAATTACTAGTGGGAAGAGCCATAATTTTGTTACCTTCATTAATCAAATTTATGTAAAATTTCTGTGAACAAATTGAAGCTGACGAACCAGAATCTATAGTTGCAATGATCTCTTTCTTCGCAATTTCCATCCTAACATGAGGTGACTCAAAATTTTCTCCCTTATCTTTTGTTGCTGTAATCTTATTACAGGGTGTGTGTGTAGGCATATTATTTGTATTGGTAATGGATACTGAATTATTAAAGACGTCCTGAGAACCTACTGCACAGGAGTCTATTAACAGTTTTCCTGGTTATTTCCATGTTCACGTACAGGACTGCCATTCCTAACAGGCGCTAAATCTATCTCATTGTCGCTACCATTGTTTTGAGTTCCCCTTCCTCGAGTTCGAAATCCTCGATGTCTTAAATTATGTCCCCTTGGCACGTAATTTTCTTGCCGTTCCTCAGATCTTTCCCTGTTATTGTTTTCCCTCCAGTGAGTGAAATTTCCCCTTTGTCTAATGTACCGCCTTCCATAATTTTGTCCTCTTTCAGGCAATCTTTCTGTCCTGACATAATTTATTTGTTCCTGTCGACCTGGTCTCCCATCTATCCTCGATCTTTCAAATTGTGGAACGTATGATTGATACCGTTGTCTGGTATTATTTTCATGACGCCTGTCTTGTCCTCTACTTTGCTGATAACTACCTTGGTAATTTCTTCTATCTCGCACATCTAAAAATCTATGTTCCCACTCTCGAGATATATCTTCTTCCTGTTGTTCCAAAGCTGTCATTAATTCTGTCATCTCATAGATGCTACGTGGTTTTGCAATTAATAAGTAATTTTGTATCCTTAAAGGATAATGCCTTGTGAGTAAACTCACAAAATCTTCCTCATTGATTGGAGGTGACAAATTCCTAACCTGACTTGCATGTTTCAGTAAGTAATCAGTCATTGATATTCCCTCTCGTGGATTAAATTGACCATGACTAAGCATTGCTCGAATTCGGTGCTGTACCGTAACATTCCAAAATCTGTTCATGAATAGCCTCTTAAAGGATTCATATGAAATTTCACCCCCTGATACCATTTGTAACCAATCTAAAGTTTTCTGGTCCAAACATCTTTTGATAACTATCATTTTCAATGCTTCAGGTATCTTTTTAATTTGAAAATACTCTGATAATTCTGCAATAAACTGTACTGGACTGGAGTTTTCATTAAATTTTGGAAGTGGAAAATCACTTAAGATATGATTGTAATTTTGCAAATTCCCTACTCCCATATTTAAATTTTCTAGTGTTACTTGTGCACTCTGAGTTTCAGCATTAGCTATAGATGAAGCTGCCGCATCACTCACATTATTTGTCATACCTGAGGAACTACCTCTATCATTATTTTGTACATCAGATACATTCACATCACATATATTTGCCCTTGTATTCAATTCTAACCTATTTACAGTACCTTGCAGATTTTCTATTGTCTGTTCCAATTTTTTATTATTCTCATTTTGAACAGCTTGGTGTTTGTTAATTTCAGAAGTTAACTTTTGATTCAAATCTTTAGACAAATCTTTAACTTCTTCAGACAATTTATTTCCCTGTGTTTGTGACTCGTTCTGAATTTCAGATATTTCCCCTCTGAAATTAACTTGCACCTGAATTAAATCTGCATTTGTAGCCTCCATCATCTGTCTTAACTCACTTGAAATGCTGCTCATTCGGCTACCTAACTCTGTACATTTTACATCAATATGTTCAAACTTAGTATTAACCTCACTTTTTTGGTTTGATATTTCCCTGACATTTCTGACATTTTCTTTGAAACCTCGCCTATCTCATTTGCTATCATTTCCTGATTTTCATTTCTCATTCTCATCATACTACTATCTAGCTCCATGAATTTCTTTTAAATTTCTTCCCTGTTTTGTTCTAAGCTTTTACCAATATCTTCCCTCAATTCTCTCTTATTCTGATCTAGTTTTTGTTCTAAACTCCTATCAATATCTTCTCTCAATTCCCTATTATTCTTTTCCATATTCTGAGTTAGTTTTTCTAATTTCTCACTATTCTGAGTTAGGTTTTGTTCTAATTTCTCATTATTCTTTTGCATATCTTCCCTCATATTTCTCAGCATTTCAATCATCATACTAGCATCAAAATTAACATTTCCTGCTGTTCTAATCTCACTTTCTGCACTAACATTTCCTCCCTCAAATACTACATTGTTTAAGCTATTTTCTGTATCCTGTATTGAATTACAGCTAACTGTTACATTATCTCCATCCATAATTATTTCTTCTGTATTATTAGTAGCCATTGTTTTCTTTATCCTACCACTCCTCAAGTACATTTGAATGTTATAATTTTATTTTAAAAAAAATGACTATACTCTGACCTTTGTGATGCTGTCTGTTGCTGTTACTTTGATGTCCATCTTCCTGCCCCTCTCTCCTAGGTTATATGTTGCTTCTGCGTTGTGTTATGATGAATCTACGTCGTCTCGATGTTTTTGTGTCCACTCATCCGCGTAGTCTGTCGTTCCTATAGTTGTTTCTGGAATCTGCATCTTCTCGATGTTTTTGTAGTTCAATTCCCCTGTTGCCTTGTAATCTTGGAATTACGATGTCCAATCATCCGCGTAGTCTGTCGTCCCTTTTGTTGTTTCTGGAATCTGCGTCTTGTAGATCAATTCACTGCTCCATTCATTCCACATCCTGGTTAATTCTGCTACTTTCCTGGTTAATTCTGCTACTTCCTGGTTATTCTGATCCTTTCCTGGTCACCCTGCCCCACGTTCTGGGTGCCAATTTGCGAGTGTATTACTTATAATGTTTGTTTACATCACGTGTGTTGAAGCCATCTTGTGACGTCATTCTTTGTTAGGTTCGTAGCTCCATCTGGTGTTAGCAATTTGCGGCAGTATTAGTTTTGTTTGAAAGAATTTTAAGTTTTGTTTACTGTCCTCCAGCTAGCTATTATTTATCAGTCGAACATGTCTCTTGATCAGAGTGTGTAAACGGAAAGGAATCTTTTATCCAAATATAACACTGATGAAGAAATTTGTTTTACACATTTATTGTCGAACACGTTAACTATCACATTTGTACATTGATCTTAACACTCGCCAAACTGAAACTGTTATAATAACTTCTTACTGATAATTCTTTTAATCCACGTACTTCAATCTTTTGTATAATTAACTTTACCATACTTTAGATCTTTCATAATTCTGCTGCGCGTAACTTGTGAATCTATATCCGATGTATACCGCACTAATACTTTCGACGAACTGACTGAAGACGACGTGTAGTGTACACAGATTTTTGATGAACTGAACGACTGACGGACTTTACCTCTAACTTAGCCTCTATTTATACTCCCACTCCCCGATATGCCTAAAGATTATAACTGAACTGCAATTGGCTAATAAAACGCGCCAACATTAGCGTCTATTTTTATATCCAATGAAAATTATGAATACATATGCTCTAGGGAAACATTCCAGAAGGTTCTAAACGGAAAAATGCGCCAACATTACGTAACTTCCTCGTTTCCAATAATGATAAACAGCTCACCCCCCCTCGCTGCATTATTGCGCGCTATTATTGACAGTTTCAGTAAGGCATTATAAATTTACTTCCCAACAATAATTACAGTCAAGAAACATCTCAAATCAATGTCACATAAAAATGCATATTCATATTACAATCATTATTTACATTTAAGTAATTTGTGATACAAATTACTGCATCAAAACTTGCAGATAATACACATCAGATGCTCTTGTTTCTCATTATTATCAACGTATCATTTACGCTGATACTACCACATACATACCATGTTGCCACTAATTATTAAATGACTCATGTGTATAACAAATATATGCCTTTCAACACAATGATTCTTTAAAGATTTTTACACAGTTTCGACGATATCAGTTACACTGAAATAAATAACACCTCTCAAACCAGAGCCTCGGGTTCGATCCCCTCTACGGCGGGAAATTTTGCTTTAAGGTCAATTAAAAATGGCACACGCCATTTTTATTAAAATATCAGATGTTTAAGCTATACGTTTATACCAAATGAAATTCATTTCTTGAATTTTCTGTGAATAGGCTTGAAGGCCTGTCATTGGAAGGAATTTTTCATAAACTTGTATATCTGCGTCAAGATTTCGACAAATACGCACTATACAAAGGTGTAGATCTCTTAAAACATACATTTTATTTCAAAATAAATATATTATACGTGAGGAGCTACCATTAATAATGACACGAATTGTCCCACAATCTGTCATTCCCTTATAGGTATATCAATTTTGATATCGAAAATCGATATCGAAATTTCAAGGGAAATACATATTTTGATGTTCCCAGAATTATGAGAAGCGTTTAGAAAAAGGTCCTCGTTTGTGCGGATGTATATGTTTTCATCGTATACATAAGGAAGTATCCACTTTAGTACCGCGGAACTCTAAGGACGTCTGGGAAGGAATACTTATCTCACATCTACTGACTTAAAGAACAATCATGATTCATTTCCAGGGGTTTTGAAGCACACAAGGATGTGATAAACTTATCACACAGATGTGGACTTAAATCATCCCATATATGCAGACTTAATTCATCCCATATGTGATCTTAACTTCCCCAGGCTAGGATTTGCTAGCCGCTTCTTATATTAATTGAACATTTCCTTCCAATAAGTTTTATGTCATCCAGCACACCTGCTTAAAGAATTCATGGGAACTTTAACTTTCCAAGGATCTACCCTTCTAAACTCTTGACCAATACATTTCGCGGCAATAAATTATGATAACATGCACAGTCGGGGAGGCGTTCTTAATTTTGAACCAATTAAAGCAATGTCCCAGGAGTCGCGAGGAGCTTTCTAATCATATATATGCTTTACCTAGACATCATAATGCACAGTTTTACAGTTACACTGCAGCTTAGTGCTTAATCACAAGATAATGTGTGTTCCAAATATCAGCTCTACAAGAAGGGTTTGCAGCATAAACTTCACCTGTAAGGTAAGATGGTTTAATGCATTCCTTAAAAAGCTAATATGGAAGAAAGTTAAATTTTAACTTGGGAAGAACCCAATGTGTTATGGAAAATAGTTCTATATGCGTTAAATGTTTTAAGAAATATTCTCGTCTTCTATTAGCAGGCATTATACATTTTTTAACATTATGATAAATAATACATGTGAATCGTTCTAATGTTATCGTGTTTAACAATAAGGCTTAGCAGTAAGAGCACCTAAGTGCATTATGTATGCAGGTTTCGGTCTTATCAGTGCTGAAAAAGACTTGCAAGGGAGTTTTAAAAATTTGAGAGACACTAAAAGGTAGGGGTTGGAAACAAGCTTAAACTTGTAAGTTGAATTAACAAGTTTGAATGAGAATATTCTGTTTTAACATCAATGAATGAATGCTGACTCGCGAAAAAGTTTAATGAAATACGCCAAAGGTATTTGTGTTATAGAAGATATATTTATTGTATCAATTAATCGTAGAAAAACCTTAATAAATATGCTAATTAACAATAATTAACCGAAACTCATAAACATTTAAACTTGTCAACATGCAAGGAAGTAGTCTACAGAATGCATGAAGTTTAATCCCTTCTTCACTTCATGCATTGAGTTTATGTACCTAAAATTATTTCCAGATAACATGCCTGCGATACGCGAAGCTAAAATGTTGAGTTCAGCTGGACGTGTACACCGTGCCAATGCTACTGGACAGGACACAGGCGGGCCCAGTGCGCCACCACTCTTACTGGACGGGGTATCAAATAATGGGCACGGTACAACCGACTCGCTTGTGCCAGAGCATATCATCCCCCTCCTCCTGGGTTTGAAGATGTTGAACCTGCAAGCGGACCACAACATGCTGGGCACATACCAACTGAGGGACTGTGCCCCTTAACGAATTGCGGGTGCAAAACCATACTAGTTGAATTGCTTGAATCATCAGAAGGTAGGTCTCTCAATTTACTATTTCTTGCCCTTTTTTGATAAATCATTTCTAGTATTATTTATGACTTCTATTCATCTCAACCTTAAATATTTGTTTTATATTGTGTCGTCTATGTTGTTATAACCTTTATCTAAAGATTTCTTCTGATATACAACCTATATCCATGTATAATTCTTTTACAGAAATTCATAATGGTTTTGTTTATATTGTTACAGTTCCTAGACCTATGCCTTTGCAACCCGAGTCATAAGCATCCATCCACCGAGGCTTTGCGACGAAACAGTAAGAGGCCGCATGAAGCAGAAGAGCGGTACGGTGAAAGAGAACAGTTCCTCCGACAAACTGGTAATGAAGAAGAACCCTACAGAAACATTCACCAGACGGCAGTGAGCAGCATAGCTCACCAGCACCTGGAAAGCATCATAGAACAGGGGGAGGTCGCAGCAAGCACCATGGAGGACAATGAAAACCTAGACAGCGGAAGCATCCTCATCATCATCGGCAAAAAGTGTATGCCGGAATGACTATGATGGTCTAGAATGTACGATAATAGAGTGTACATTCAAAGGCTGTATTTTCAATAGCAAACTTAAAATAACGGCTGTAATAACTGACCCAAAGGTCGTATAAAAAGAAATTAAATCCACTCTATAGAAGAGTATGTCTGGTTTAAACATGAGCTGTTCACTAAACGTCTCATATATAATTTAGACACTTGAACATGAAAAAGTGCATCTTTGAGCAATGAAAGGCGAAATTTTAGAAAACATTGTGTGTTTTGAAGATCAAGAAGTTACAATGGCGATGTTCGCAATCCACTCGCTGGTAAATAGTCCACTGGAATGTAATCCCCTTCGTGCTTCAGGTTATGTCCAGTTTCCTGCATGCATCCAGAGTAAGAAAGCTGTTATTATTATTAAGAATCCTGAAGATTTCTATTTCGATTGGTGTATGTTGGCATTAGGATACGCTGCAAAATAAAAATACCCTAATCGACTATCATCATACCCAAGGCATTTGTAATTCAAGCCTATCAATCATATCCTCCTAGACCAAATTGAATACAAAGTGCCTATAGATGTATTTGCCTTGATGCCGACAACTTGGGAGAGTCTATTCACAAACCATCTGACAGAAAGGTTAGCAAGAGAACTTGTTGATGGTCGAAGACAGTGACAATTACTGTCTCATCACCAGCTTATCGAGGCCCATTAGAAGTTCTATGGAGCAATGTGGCTACGAGAGGGATGAATGACAGGGTGTCCTAAAAAGGATAACATGAGGTTCCATAAACTGAAGCGGAATAAACGCCAGAAATTCAAAATTCCTATGTGGTGTGAGTTCGTGAATTCAATTCTCAAAGCCTGCCCTATGTAGCGTTTGCATTATATGCAGATATCGAATCTGTTCTTAGGAAGGTCCACTCATGCGAACCCTCAGACACAGAAAGTTGCACCCGAGCCATACAGGAACATGGGGGATAACAATTGCGCTGAAGGTCATAGGCGGGCATGATCAGTTACTGTCGAGACTCAAGCTCTTCAGAGGTGCCATTGCACTCAATGACTTCTTCAGAAAACCGAAGCAAGTCTCAATGAGGTCATTGTAGTATATAATCATATCGAATCAATGAATATGTTACCTCAGAGCGAGCTGGATTTCAACAACGCTGATCACTGTCGCATGCAAGAGAGGTTTTGCTATAGATAATAGCCTTAATTGTGAAGAACCATTTAAATATTTCTGGAGTATATATTGGAGCGATTCATAATACCTGCAATTTAAATAGATGGTTGCCATGCTCTATTCCAATTTTCTTTAATTGCTTAAACAATTATGATAGCCCCTTCTTGATTACGCACATGGCTTATGATAATGTGTGTGTATCTCATGCATTGCACTACCTTCTGAGCGTTATTTTTATTCAGCAAATGGTACAAGTGCATTCAAAGCAGGTTCGTCGACAGTTCCAGCTAATAAACGAACTCGGTATGCTGGAATTTTTATAGAAAGGTTACGGTGGTGGGGTTTGTACAGTTTCAAAGCAATACCTCGACGCCAAACACAAATATATGCCAGAATACAATTCTGAAGAACGAGCAAGATTTTTAGTATAATAAGACTTTAACAATTTGTACGGAAAGAGCAATGCTTGACTGATGCCGTACGGAACTTCAGATGCCTTGAGAGGGATTTATTGTTGACACCATCGACTTCGCTGGGATCCCCCAGGACTCGACACAGGATACATTTTATAGGTGGATATAGAGTACCCTGATCACCTCCTTGACATCCATAACGATCTCTCTCGCTGTCCCTGGAACGAGATACCACCCAGCAGTCAATCCAACAAACTGATTGCTAGTCTTGAGAATAAAACCAAATATGTCTTGTATTATAAAATCTTACAGCAGCGTATAGATCTGAGGTTTTACTGAGACATATTCATCGGGTGGTATCGTATGAGCAAACTGTATGGATTAGGGTCTATATTGACCTTAACGCCGAGACGCGAGACAGGGAAACTTATAAGTTTGTTCAAAATCTCTGGAAGAAAATGAACAACGCTGTGTACAACAAGTTCACCGATAATCTGTGCAAGTACAGAGATTTCCGTATTGTGTCTACCAGGAAACAAGGACGGAAATTGACGGCCCATCCAAAATATGTACGCAGCATCGTTTTTATGAAAACTTGGTGGGCTTAGATTTGGCTCGAAATCAGATCCTCATGAAAACAAATCTATATTGGCCATGCAATTCCACACCCTTCAAAACTTACTATGTGAAATTCGTTATATTGTAGTAAGGCCCAAGTGAATGATCTTGTTCTAAATTATATGGACACAAATTAATTTATTTTCAAACCTAGTTCCGATATATCAATTCATGAAAGCCAATCCCCAAAGTTCGATACTTCAAATTATTATCATGATAATGCTTATGGTATAAAGCAGGCCAACAAGAAAAGGATTGGTTTGTGTAAGGATGAGTTGGGTGGAAGTGAGATGACCTACTATGTTGGGCTCAGGGCAAAGCTGTACAACAGTAAATATGTCAACCGGACCATCATGAAGGCGAAGTGGATTACCAAGTTGGAATGCGAGGAAGCACTTTTGAGAAATATTTCGAGTGTTTACAAGTACTGAACAAGACATTTTTGGCCAAGCAAATATGCTTCAGAAGTATCAAGGATACAGTATGGGCTGTAGAAGTTAATTAAAATTGTTTTGTATGAATGAGATACCAAGTATAAAATGATTGTTGGGTCTCATGCAACTCTCGCATGGAGTCAGTATTCACTTAGGGCTTCGTAATCCATTGTGACTTCGCCGGTTATCTCATCTCACCTCATTGTACATATTGTACACACGTTAAGCTATTTTCTTAATTTAATTATTGTATGTACTGTAAGTGCCTGTAACTGTTGTGCTTATTGTGTATAATCAACATGTACAATTTATGTAAGTTTGTGTAAATGTGTATATCCTGATGAAGGGAAATGGGCAGAGGTTTTGATAATAAAACATACTATTCGTAATGAAAGGACCTTCATTTCGGTACTATTTTCATACAGTAAGTCCTTCCTGTCGCTCCATTGGCTATTAGGGAACACATACTATTTCAAAGGAATGCTCTTTCCCTGACGACGCAAAATCTTCTCCACCAAATAAGTATTATAGGATAGTGTATAATGCAGTTCTAGTCCATAGAATGCTCCCTTTATATCCTCGTCATTCTTCTCCTTTAGCATGTAAGTAGTAGGATTGGTTCGTTTCACATGAACAACTTGGAAGATTCCAAGACTCCATTTGGGTTTAAAGCTTTTCTCGAAGTGTCCTTTATTCTTAGATATCCTCACATAATCCACACACTAAGCTCTCTTCCATTCCTCTTTCCTCTTTGAGGTTTGTTATACTTGTAAACGGTCAGGAGGTTATTATTCCGCACTTCACTGCGCTCATTCGGAAGGTTGAGTGGTAAGTATCTTTGTATTTTGCAATTTAATGCCACGATAATGAATGTCAAGGAGTTGAAGAATGATTGCGAAAGTTTGAGGGCCGTGACGGGATGCGGACGAATGGATGACGTTGTGGTATAATATATTACGAAAATTTGGACATTGGAAAGACGGAATGTACGAAGGGCTACAAGGCGAACGAGGTGTGCAAATGCGTGAAGTGCTGATTCTAAAAAGAGAAATGTAAGTTTTATGGAACAACGGTGAGTATGTACAATTAAATTAAATTAAATTGAAGTTTCACTTATGGCACTCTCAAACTGCTGTGGCCCGTATCGTCCCATTCTATATTGGCCGTGAAATTCCGGTAATTTTTCTCGTGGCATCTTTATCAATCTTGAGGTTGTTTTATGTGCCGTAAATCTACAACACGGGACCACCTGCTTTACTTCCCTTGCGAACGACGCCATGCTAAGGATTTTTACACCAGAAAAAAACCATCACCCACCGCGTAGTTTAAACCGCGACCTTTGAAACTAGAGGCTAGCATGGCAACCACTACCCGCGTAGAACGAATAAAATGTACAAGGGAGGTGATCTAAGCATAAGGGTGGAATTGCTGGATTGTATTAGACTGATGGTGGAGATAAATATGCCGGATGGGTTGGAAATGAATTGGAAGATGTCATGTGAGTAAACGAAATTGATATTGGCGTATAACATATTGCGTGAGGTAAATATTTATTTTTCTGAAAACTTTGTTTCCTTGTTTGGTGAGTGCGGTAACGGGAAATGGAACCTGGACGTTGGTGGTAGAGGGATATCGGGAAGGGTGATGCGAGGATCGAGATGGAGCGCAGAGGGAAATTTGAGTTAAGTTCTGAAGGCGAAGGCCGGAAATCTAATGGGACAGTAAGCGAGTTTCGGTGAGTATCATAAGGAAAGCTGCGGCGCAAAAGTGTAGGAGGAAGATGAATGCGATGAAGAGGAAAATGAGAAAGGAATGCGAAACAAGGAAGAGGGCGAAAGTTAGAGAATTGGAGGTAGCGATGTACGACATGATATGGCGAATAAGAATAAGGAGAACGTGGAAAGAAGTGCAGAAGGAATTTGAGGGTTTGAAAAAACTAGTAGGTAGGCTGAACACAACATATCAGGTAGGGAAGAGCGACGATAATTTGGAGGTGGAGAACTACGCAGCAACTTACGACGACGGACAGTCCGTAGAAGAGCAGGAGGGAAACGGGGAAGCGGCGGAAGCATTTGAGTACGACACAAACTGAAAAACATAGGTGTGGAATTACTCATTGGTTATTGGTGATTTTATCCAACATAACAGCCAATCGTTTTTTTTTCTTTTTAGGCAGATAGGCTGCCGAGGCAGGGAACACATACAGAATTTGAAAAAAGATATTTTACCCAACAAACCTGAGAAGAAATGCTAAACTTAAGGTCCACTGCAGGAACAGGGGAGCGGCAATGAGCTGGAGAGATGGAAATAAATATAACGTAATAAAAATAATGTATAACAGTTTATTAATAAAACCAGTATACATATAAATGATTACTAATTAAGGAGTGAATAAATGTGTGTGCGATAATTAAGAGGAGTATAAAGAAATAAATGAAAAATGAAGATTAATGGTTTGGGGAAAGGAGGAAGGGATGGGGGTTGGGAAATAAAATATCCGTGTCCTTCACGCAACAATTTGGGGAGGACTATCAAAAAAGAGGTACACAAGGGTGTGCCCGTTTTGAATAAAGAAGAAAAAGGCAGAATGGTTGAAAGTTGTATTGAAAAGACACCATCTTCGATCATTATTTTAGGATGAAAAACGGTATAGTTTGCAAAGTAAGAATGATCTTAAATTCTAATATTATATCCAGAAGAAATTTGAAGTTTTTACGATTTAGGAGAACCTTGAGTCCATTTTATAAGGTCGGGGGCTAGGATGCCAATAGAACCGTCTTGATTCATATCCGGAGGTAGTGCGTATGTGTCGATGGGGTTTTAAACACCACCGCAGTGTTGCGGAAATTTATCTGAAAAAAGTGCACACCAGCATGAGAAAAAACAAGGGGAAAAATATAGTGAAACGAAGCAGAGCAATCTTGTGAGGCAAATACTGACAGCAATACGATGAGAAGCAGAGCTCCGCAAAACCCACGTGTTTTAGGGTTGGGGGGAATGTTTACACAGAAGGCAATCGCAGGAAAATTAGTGGCGTCTTTGATAACATCAAGGGATGGATAAGAGATGTGCTATTCGATGGATAAAGCCTCGATATCGTGCAAAAAACAAAATCTTAAGGCACGTAGCGGAGATGGGTAGCACGCAATTCCAAAGCGAAAGAAAGGAAGCAGTTGGGCGCAGAAAAAATCCAGAAGAACATCACGCCATGGAGTAGAATAGCGAAGGGGTTCCCGCGATACATTAATAATACTCACTTGGAGGTTTAGCTCAAACCTGAGAGGCTGAGAAGAGACCTGAGGTGTGTTCATGTCATTGTTGAAGCCGATGTGTTCGAAGTGCAGGCCTTGAAGTTCAAAGGAAACCTCTAGTGTATTGTGAAATACATGAATGAAACACGTGTACATAAATCTGGAAACAAAAAATCAGGTTTTAATATGGTTAGCTGCCGATATGTAGATCATAAGTGTTGGGACTTGACAGGGTTGTTAGATCTCAGGGGGAATGAGTGCGAATTCGGGTGCAAGAGAGTTTCAGTGTTCACCCACTACCATGGCAGGTATATCGTACAAAGCAGGCGAGTGAAGAATTAGAGCTGAAGCACGCCAATGATCACGAAAAAACAAAAGGAGTGTAAGAGGGCAGAAAATCATAGGAAGGAAAGTCCATCTGCACTTTGTGAAAGAAGGAAGTAGCGGAAGTGGCAGATGTATGCTGCAATACATAAACCATATCTTGCACCTATAAAAAGAGGTGTTAATCACGATAAACGTGTCGTCCTCCGTGGTGCAGTGGTTACCATACTAGCCTCTAGTTCCCGAGGTCGCTTGTTCAAACCCGGCAGAGGGCGATGTATTTTTTCGGGCGTAAAAATCGTTACCACGGCTTCCTTCGGAAGTTAAGTAAAGCCGGTGGTCCCGTGTCGTAAATTTTCGGCACGTAAAAGAACCTCACATGTGATAAAGAGGCCTCTGAGCAAAATGTCCGGTCTTTCACTCCCAATATAGAATGGGACGCTAAGGGCACAGCAGTTATTATATTCAAAAGTTTCACCAAAGTAAAAAGTACAGAATATGAAAAAATAATTAAACGCCAGATGAATTAAATAAAACGGAAAATCAACTTGTATTTTAGTATCAAGTTAAGAATGTAGAGTGGTTCGACTGGAGATTTTGCGAGACTGAAAAAAGAAAGCAAATAATAAGAATTAAGAACGAGGAGCACACAAGGATTGAAAAATTACAAGTCCGACAAGAGTATGAACGAAATTAGCGCATGCAAGAGTTGAAAATATTACAAGTCCAACAAAGGACGAAGCACAAATTTTTTAAACCCAAGAAGAGATGGAACAGAAATATTTTAAGTTCTATTAGCGCATGCAAGAGTTGAAAACATTACAAGTCCAACAATAGATGAAGCAGAAATATTCCAAGTTCCGTTAGCGCATGCAAGAGTTGAAAAAATTAGAAGTCCGACTAGAGATGAAGCAGACCTCTTCTAAGTCCAGCAAGAGCTAGCAAAATATTCTAAGTTCCCATTGTGGTACCATCAAGGGTTTGTGTAGCACTCGAAAAACTGAGTAATGCATGGAGAGTAGGGAGAGGGAAGCCGTGCCTGCGCAAAGGCTTAAAGGCTACCCGCACATGTGCAGAGAGAGGTCCAGCCGAGGAGAAGTTTGCCGCGGTAGGTGCGCGTGCGTAGAGAGGTCCAGTCGTGGAGAGGTCCGCCACGGTGCGGCGCGCGTGCGCAGGGAAGTCCAGCTGAGGAGATGGCCCCGCGGTGGGTCGCGCATTCGCAGAGTATAGCGTTTTCATCGTTCTTAGTCTGTGCTCGATGATATGAACTTGAGATTCTTCACTTACCTGCTCGTCTTTGGGGAAAGCATCCTCAGGAATGGGAACGTCATCCTCAACTGTAAAGCACGGCGATATGTCCTCCTCCTACATCAGTCGCCGCTCCACTGTTGTATTGCTCCGTTGGACACAGCGAATTGAAATGCAGCACCTCAACGCGGTCAAAATTGCCGCCTATGCCTTTTCTTCGAGCGGAGGAGAAAGACACATGTTATGTGCTAACCTCAGCCCCGATGGGAGTAGGTGACCATACCCACTAAAAACTCCTCCACTGGAAGGAAAATGAACAATGAAAAATAAGTAATTCGTGTGAGGAAATGCAGTAGTACCGCTAGTGGACCTGCGCATTCAGGAAGCGGATATAGTGGCTGGTTCATGGATCCTAAGCCAGGAGAAGTAAGAGCTAAGACGCAAGCATTGCCTAGGCCCTACTTAAGCCCTTTAGAATTCAGAGTGAGAAATTAAAGGAATTAGGGTGATGCGTCTCCAGATGGAGACCCCGTCATACTGGTCGTAATTTATTTGCTGCCCTTAAACATAAACGGACATAGTCATTAGTATTTATTAAATAAGTGGAGTGGCTTGCTGCTTAGACCTCAGCCAGTGTTGAAGTACGTGCAAAGCTGTCCCTCTTGGTGGGTCGTCGTTGTACTCTAGGACGTTAGAGCCTCGAGGTCTGTCATCACCTGAAACAATGAATTGCTCAGGCTTTAGCATACTTACTGTGATTTGGTTATAAGCCTCGTCATTGATAGCGATTGATACTAATGATGCTATATTGTAATGTTTAGTGTTATCTTGGTGATGAGCCGTGTCATTAAATTTGTGTTAGTATATTAAAAACTAATTTAGTGCTTTCCAGTCGTATCCATTTGAGTTGCCTTGGTCGAATTTTGAGTACCCGCCTACAACGTGGTTTACGCAATCGTGGCGCGGCTGCACTCAGACGTCACTCTGATGGGAGTTGCCTCTCCTTCGGGGCCTCTTTGACTCTAAGAGCAAGGACTTCAAGGGTCATTGTGTCATGTTAGATAGTGACCATGCCATAGCTAGTTTGTGATCTTCATGTCTTGTTACGTTCGTAATAGAGCGTCTAAGTAGTCTTGGATATTGATCTCTGGTTCCCCCAGGCCAATGTTTCTATAAAATACTGATATAGGTCTTTTGTGTTTATCTCTCACATTGTTGTAATTACCTAAATCTCGAATTAGAGGGTTTGGAATTTTTGTTCTTTCTGTAGTATAAGTTATAGCTTTGTAGCTAAATGAAATCTGCGATGGAGTGAAACTTTAGCTCTTTGTGAACCAGATAAGCTGGAGCGGCCGACGGGAGTTTCGCTATAACCCCAATTTTCTCTTTTGAATGGTTTATAACCTATGTAAGCATGATTTTGCAGCAAATCCCCAAACTGGTGCTGCATATGTTATTATGGGTCTTATTAGTGTCTCATATAATGAGGCCCATATTTAGTTGAAGTTGGCTATTGATGTTTATGATAGGGTAGAGCTTGTTTAGCTGGCTATTGGTCTTTGCCCTTACGCTATTTATGTGTTGTTTCTAGGTGATACCTTGGTACATATTGACTCCTAAATAGGTTACCTGGTTCTTCCATACTGTTCATTGTATGTCAAGGGCGGTTGCCCGTGTCTAGGTAGTCTGTATTGCACCCTTTTAGTAAAAATGATTGATTGGCTTTTATTGGTGTTTATTTTAATACCCCATTTTGTATACCGTGGCTCTAGCTCATTTATGGCATTCTGTAGTTGTAGGTGTAATGTGCTAGGCTGCGTGGACTACGGTACTAACACCGTATCGTCGGTGTATATGTATTTTTCTGTACGCGTGAGTTCTGGCATGTCATTAATATATAGATTAAAGAGTGTCGGTCCGAGCAAACTTCCTTGTGGAACTCCAGCTCTGATAGGCCTAAGGGAGGAGTAGGAATCCTCCATCGCTGCCCGGAACTGACTTTCGCTAAGGTAGTCTCTGATAAGGCCGATCATAAAGTCGGCAAAGTTGTGTGACTTGAATTTATTAATGAAGCCCGCATGCCATATTTTATCAAAAGCGCGCTCGATATCTAAGAATATAGCGTCCGTTGATTTATTGATGTGGAATCCTTTGGTAATTAATTCAGTTAATCGTAAGAGTTAAAGCGTCGTTGAGTGCTATGACCTAAATCCAAATTGCTCTGAACCTAGAATATTGCTCTTCAGAATGCGTGAATTTATTCGTTTTAGAACTACTTATTCTAATACCTTCCCAATTATGCATAATATGCTAATTGGCCTGTAGCTTGTGGATAGTGTTAGATTTTTGTTTTGCTTCGGGAGCATTATAATTCTTGCCACTTTCCATTGTGTTAGGAATCTACCTTTTTCTAGGGCGTAGTTAAATGTTTTGACTAGGAACAATAGCGCTCCCCGCGGGAGATTCTTGAGAACCACATTGGTTATCGCGTCAGGCCCGGGAGCCTTCTTGTTGGGCAGGAGGGCGATGATCCAACCTATTTCATCTGCATTCGTTTTTCGCATTTTATTATGTGTGCTCGAATAGTCTGTTTCACTCATTTCGTTCTCAATTTCTTGTATTTGATTAGCTTGCCCCCTAGAGCGTTGGGCCTGAAGATGTCTTCAAGATGCGATGCAAAGACCTCCGTTTTGGCCTGTGAGATTTCAGCTATAGTGTTATTAAAATGATTAATCAGAGGAGGTATGCTTATTTTGGAACGCGTGAGGCCTTTTGCTATGCGCCAAAACAAGTTTGTTTGCGGATTGAGTATTCAATGGTTTGATTTCATTGGTTGCCCACATATTCCCTAGTTTGGGCTTTTGTCTCGTTCCTGAGCTCGATGTATTCTTGTTGATTAATCGGATTCCTAGTTCTTTGCCATTTACGTCTTACCTTGTAGCGATTTTGATGCAATGATTTAATGTCTGTCGGGTATTGGGCGTTTATTGTAGGTTTGTATTTAAGCGGTAGTCATTCAAGTGTCGCTAGTTTTATTGCTAAATCTAATTTATCTATAGCTTTATCTTGCGATTGTGGAGAGTTTACTTCTAAATTGCGGAGATAGTGCTCGACGTGTTCTTGAACTCCTCCCAATCTACTTGATTGTAATTTAGCCTAAGCGGTTCCGCTTCAAAAGCTACCGGGAGTGCAATTTTCATTAGGACCGGTAAGTGATCTGACGTCAATTTGTTTAAAACGTTAAATTCTATATCAAACAAAATGTTTTTCATTATGGCGATATCCAGAACGTCCGTTATGTGATTATTGTTATATGGGATATGAGTAGTCTCTTCTGGACCTGATATGAGAAAGTTAGTGTTATTAACGTAGTTTAATAATTTTGTACTCCGCGGATTCGGGTTTATACTATACCATAGCGGATGCTTCCAATTATAGTCCCGGGCCGCTATGACCTTCACCCCTAAATTCATAATTTTGCCTATATCCCCTGTATCTTCTTTTCCCAGAGGGTTATAAACTAATACTAATTTTATTTCGGTATTAAACGAGGATATATTAATAGCTGTAGCTTCCAAACAATTTAATTCTGGAACATGTATTTGATGATGCCTAATGTTAGTTATGAACGACTATTGCTGTCCCCCTCCCCTTCGATGTCTGTCCTATAAACCGCGTACCCAGGGATCGAAAAACGGTCTATGTTCCTTAAGTAGGTTTCAGTAAGTAACGCAATTTGTATTGAGTTAGTCTGGAGGATGTCTGCTATATCCTTATGTTTTCAGCGTACTCCTCGGCAATTCCACTGTATTGTACGAATCTTATCGGATTCTGCTATGACAGTGGTTGTGAAGATTGATCAGTTCCTTGAGGTAGTGTAGCATCTGAAGTGTGTCAGTCCCATATGTGAAAACGTCAGCGAGCCCAATTGTCCCTCAAGGAATTCCACGGGGATAGCACTTTTGCGCCTGCCAATCAGATGCATTAGCCTGCCCACGACCGTGCCCGATTTGGTCATTTGTCGTTTTCCCTGACCGCGGGGAACGAGCGACTTTTCGGAAGGAGGGTGAGGCCCTTCTGCCTTTTAGTGAGTATTGAGTGTGTAGTTTTGTGTTCTGTTCCTGTCGGGGGTCGATCATTCCTTGTTGGGCCCTCGTCGGTGACAAGCCGGGGGACCTCAGCCGCAGGGTGCTCGGCTAAAGGGGCGGGTCGCGTCCGGCCTTTCTTGTCCCTGATGAGCCACCCTGCGTTGTGTGTTTCTGCGCTGTACCTAGCTGCAGCTTGTGCATAGTTCCTAGTAGTCCTTCCTACATTCTGTGGGCGTTTTTGCGGCTGCGCGCGGTTGTTGGCACGGTTCTCCAGCCTACTGCGTGGTAAGCGATGCAAAAGCGCCAAGTTGCACCGTGGCCCCTCTGGCCGCATAAACGCAGTTCCGTTCCGCAGGTGGACCGGAGCACGTTTCTGAGGGGTGTGGCCAGAAAATTTGGCGCAGACGTAGGTGGGCGACCTACATTCTCTCTGTACATGTCAGAACTGTTGGCATTTGATATATTTTTTAGGCCCGGGATCGATTCTATTACCTTTCTACCCTAACTCTAAAATGTGTCAGGTAAGTAAAGTCCAACATTTTGCTGTTTTCTATAGTATCTGTCACCTCGATGACGTATATTGGCAGCGGGGTGCGACGCCAGTTGCGTTTGTGCATTTATACGCCTCTAAGAGCCGTTATCTCTAAGTGTGCCAGGTCGTGTTTAATCTCGTCTCCGGTGAACTCGGTATAGACGCCTTTGATAACAAACCTAACTGTCCTTTCCTGGGGATGGAGGAGCTAGTAAAACTGTACGCCTTTGGACTTGAGGTATTCTACCAATCTTTGGTAGCCACTTAAGCAGGACATTTTGACTGCAAAGTCACCGGAGTTTCGTGCGGTAGTGATAGTGTAATCATGTGTTGGTGTATAAGTCTTGCATAAGTCACCTATAATGGTGTGTATGTGTGCTACATGGCTTTTGTGTATAAAGACCGGCGCAAGGTCTGGCCTCTTAGGAGTGTATCTGTGGATGTGGTTGGAATGCCACTCTCCGTGGACTCTGTGCCTGTGTCTGGTCTTGTGTCGGTCGAGGTGCTGGCTACCGGTGAGTCTGGAGTGGTAGGAACAGGATTCCTTGGTGTTGGAGATATTTAGTGTAGGTTTTGAGGTAGGATTCACGGGTATGATTAATGTATCGCGGGAACCCCTTCGCCATTCTACTCCATGGCTTGATGCTCTTCTGGATCTTTTCTTCGCCCAACTGATTCCTTTCTTTCGCTTTGGAATTGCGTGCTACCTATCTCCGCAACGTGCTTATGAAATTTCGCATTTTGCACGATATCGAGGCTTTATCTATCGAATAACACTTCGATCATTCATCCCTTGATGTCACCAAAGCCGCCACAAAATTTCCCTGCAAAGACCCAAATATTTTCTGCAATTGCTTTCTGTGTAAATATTACCCCTTCCCTAAAACATCTGGCTTTTGCGGCACTCTGCTCCTACAATATACTGTGATGCTTCTCATCAAGCTGCTGTAAGTATTTGCCTCACAAACTGGCTCTGCTATATTTTTCTATATATTCCCCTTGTTTTTTCTTATGTTGGTGAGTGTTTTTTTCAAATAAATTTCCGCAAAACTGGGGTGGTGTTCTACAACCCCATCGACACATACGCAACTCCGGATATGAATCAAGACGCTTCTATTGACATCCTGGCCCCCGACCTTTTAAAATAGATTCAGGGTTCCCCATATCGTGAAAAGCTGCTTGACACTTCAAATTTCTTCTGGATATAATATCAGTATTTGAGATCATCCTTACTTTGCAAACAATGCCGTTTCTCATACTAAAATCATGACGGTAGATGGTGTCTTTTCAATACAACTTTCCAACCATTCTGTCTTTTTTTCTTTATTCAAAAGAGGTACCCCTTGTGTCCCTCGTTTTTGATAGTTCACCCCAAATTGTAGCGTGGAGCACTGGGATATTTGATTTTCCCACCTTCCACCCCTCCCTTCCCTCCCCAACCATTAGTCTTCAATTTTTGTATTATTTCTTTATACTGCTTTTTAATTATCCTACACACATATATAAACTCCTTAAATATTATTCATTTATACTATATGGTTTTTATTAATAAATTATTATTCATTATCTTTATTATGTTATATTTATTTTAACATTCCAGCGTATTACCGCTCCCCTGTTCCTGTAGTGCACTTTAAGTTTAGCTTTTCCTCACAGGTATCTGCCTAAAATAAAAAGACGATTGGCTGTTATGTTGGATAAAATCACCAATACCCAATGAGTAATTCCTTACCTATGCTTTTCAGTTTGTGTCGTATTTAAATGCTTCCGCCACTTCCCCGTTTCCCTCCTCCCCTTGTACGGACTGTCCGTCGTCATAAGTTGCTGCGGAGTTCTCCACCTCCAAATTGTCGTCGCTCTTCCCTACCTGATATGTTGTGTTCTGCCTATACTAGTTTTTTCAAACCCTCAAATTCCTTCTGCACTTTTTTCCACGTTCTCCTTATTCTTATTCGCCATATCGCACCGTTTGCTCAGATTACCCTTTCTTTCCTCCATCTCCTTCCTTAATGCACTCATTTCCCTTTCCATCTCCTTCTTCCGCTCCTCGCAGGCCTCATTGTCCTTCATCGCTACCTCCAATTCTCTAACTTTCGCGCTCTTCCTTGCTTCGCATTCCTTTCTCATCATCCTCTTCATCGCATTCATCTCCCTCCTATACTTTTGCGCCGCAGCTTTCCTTATGTTACTCACCGAAACTTGCTTACTGTCCCATTAGATTTCCGGCCTTCGCCTTCAAACTTAACCTCAAATTTCCCTTTGCGATCCATCTCAATCCTCACTTCACCCTTCCCGTTATCCTTCTGCCTCCAACGTCCAGGTTCCATTCCCCGTTACCGCACTTGCCAAACAAGGAAACAAAGTTTTCAGAAAAATAACTATTCACCTCACGCGATATGTTGTACGCCAATATCAATTCCATTTCCTCAGATGACATCTTCCAATTCATTTCCAACCCATCCGGCATATTTATCTCCCCCATCAGCCTACTATAATCCAGCAATAACACGCTTATGCCTAGATCACCTCCCGTGTACATTTTCGTTTTTGCCATGCTAGCCTCTAGTTCCCGAGGTCGCGGGTTTAACCGCGGCGGAGGGCGATGGTTTTTTCGGGTGTAAAAGCCATTCCTTCGGAAAGGAAGTAAAGCCGTTGGTTCCATGTTGTAGATTTACTGTACATAAAAGAACCTCAAGCTTGATAAAGAGGCCTCGAGAAAAATTACCGGGTTTTCACGACCAATATAGTATGGTACGCTAAGGAACACAGCAGTTAGAGAGTGTCATAACTAAAACTTCAATTTTAATTTAATTTAGGTGTACATTTTCACCAGCGTTCCATAAAACTTACATTTCTCTTTTTACCTTCGCCCCTTCACGTATTTGCACACCTCGTTCGCGTCTTAGTACTTCGGACATTCCGTCTTTCCAATGTCCAAATTTTCGTAATTTATCATACCACAATTTCATCCATCCGTCCGCATCCCGTCACGGGCCTCAAATTTTCGTAAACATTCTTCAAATCCTTCGCATTCATTATCGTGGCATTAAATCGACAATCCACGCCCTTCGCATAAACGCAATAACAGTTTTTCAATTCCTCGTTCTTTCTGCACATCGTCGCATTCTTCATCCCCGTCTCCTCATCCACCTTAAAACCGCAACGCCCTAAACTCACGCAACTCTCCTCCGCTCATACCACTACCCCAAAGCATATCACTCCTATGAACGTCAAATACATCTCTGATATGATTTCCTCCCACTCCGTTGTCTTTTATAGCCTTGCCCTCGCCTGCGCTAATGCTTCGTTTGTTCTGCTCTTTTTTAGTCATGGCTGTCTTATTTGCAAATATCTTGATGACATCTGACTCCACCCCCTTTCCAATGACGAGAGGAGTATTATCGCTGCAATTGATTTGACAATCTACTCCAATGTCCTCTTGCCGATGTAAATATTGTCTGGGACACCCTCGGCAATTATTGCAAATTATCTTTCGCCAATTTTAAACGCTACACAGAACGCTGAAACAAACCCTCGCAGCACACTCACATTTACGGTCCTTCTCCCCTTTATTATGAACTGTCCCTTCTGCACTACCACCGATACTCCAAATTTAGGGCCATACTTTCCTTTAAAAAGGTGTGATCAGCAAATAAAGGAAATAATGCTATATTCATGTGTTCTTCTTTTTGACCTTCCCTTTCCAATCATGTTAATGCTTCGCTTTTTTTCTTTCTATGTTTTCTTTTAGCAATGGCCGAAGTAATGTGCAAATACATTGCAGGCAACCTTTGCCTCGAACTCCTCACCAAACACGAGAGAATGATCATTGCTGATATATGCCTAGACAACCTACGCAGACTTACTGCCAGGGATATGGATTATGTCTGGACATTCTTAAATGCAGATTGTAAACTCATTTTAAAATCATTTACAAGGTGCACAGACAACTGCGACACCCGAAATGGGGTTATCATCGGAGGCGCTGCCTAAGACTCGGTTGTTTTCACCGCGAACTAGAATTTAATTGGTACTATGAAAAGGACAACCTATTATTTTACTCATATTCTGTAACTCATAACGTCGGACCTAATATAAAATAAAAATCATATTGACCCTTTGTATTTATTACTCTCCTTCTCATCATTCCGGAAAATTACACTTAGACCCTTTTTGCTCTACACCGCCTTCCTTGTGGCGCCGTTATGGTGTCACTTCCGGTATAGATCGTATTTCCGTGTTGGTCTGAATAGGGATACAACTACTCCTGCCCCAGACGTCATGGTCGGATAAGGAATTGTAAGTACAGGTCAGTTAGGAAAGCGAATAGAAGAAAATTAAGCCATGGCAGTATGTTTTAATATATTCTACTTGATACTTGGTAGTCAAAAACAAAGATTCTACGCGGATGATAAAACATACTGTTCATGTAGTTTGACTGGCTTGCAATGCCCAACAAGCCTCTTCTCTACAGCTTGCGAGGACTATACTTTCTAATATGCACCTGACAATGTCACAGGGCGGCTGTCTGATTATTGGACTAAATTTGTCTATTTCTAAACATCTATCTTACATTGCGTTTTATGTTACTAGTGTTGCTATTTACAAATATAATGATCCTACTTTCAATGCAAATTAATCTTTATGGATTTGTTCACTTTCAACAGAACGTAAATCCCACTTACAGAAGGTAGACAAAGAATAAGACAGATAAATATACATGCATGCATATATACAAATACAAACATATACAAACGTACGCGTACCTACATAAACTAAATTATGAATACTTAGGCCACAGCTTTATAACACTTCCTTTCAATTACACAGAAATTCGGAGGAACATCCAAGTGATTAAATTTTATGGAAATTTTATTTTGTGTAAGCCACATTCTTATAAACACTGAATTCTTGAAAGCTAACGAACGGCATTGGAATTTGATACACAAATAGTGGTCGTACTCGTAAAACAGATCTATTTATGTTAAAATTCATGCATTGAACAAGTGTTGGATTATCCACTAGATTGTTTATTAACTTATATAATAAGTTGTTGTACATAAGTAGGTTATGTATAGGCTTGTTGTGCAATGTCTCTTCTGGGACTTGGCTTAATTAATTTAAATTTGGTCGTTAAATTCTTGTAATGAACATCCAGGTAAAATTCAAGACATTGGTACCCATAAAATATAAATGCCTAAGAAATTTCTTCTACACCTTCTCCATTCTATTTTGATGGATTTTAAAGTAAGGACTCCACATTGGTGCAAGATACTCCAACTTAGGCCTGGCATATACATTATAAAGTAAAATTAAGGCTTAATAACTAATGAGGTCCGAAATTCTAAATCTAAATCAAGAAGTTTTAAATGTATGTTCAACTATTTGATCTACGAGTGTATGGTCATAAAATGCTCAGTTCTCGCTTACTTGGATTCCAAGGTCAGTATGGGATTGCTTTGAAGTAAACGTGTTACATTCATTGTGTAGACTGGTTTACTGGGTACATTCCCTCAGATATACACTACGTAATCAAAAGTATCCGGACATCCCCACAAACATACGTTTTTCATCTTAGGTGCATTGTGCTGCCACCTACTGCCTGGTACTCATTATCCGCGATCTCAGTAGTCATTAGGCATTGTAAAACAGTATAATGGGACGCTCCGTGGAACTCACGGACTTCAAACGTGGTCAGATGATTGCGTGTCACTTGTGTCAGAAGTCTGTACGCGAGATTTCCACACTCCTAAACATCCCTAGGTCCACTGTTTCTGATGTGATAGTGAAGTGGAAACGTGAAGGGACATGTACAGCACAAAAGCGTACAGGCCGACCTCGTCTGTTGACTGACAGAGATTGCCGACATTTAAAGAGGGTCGTAAAGAGTAACAGGCCGACATCTACCCAGACCATCACACAGGAATTCCAAACTACATCAGGATCCACTCCAAGTACTATGAAAGTTATGTGTGAGGTGAGAAACCTTGGATTCCATGGTCGAGTGGCAGCTCATAAGCCACACATCACGCAGGAAAATTCCAAACGACGCCTCGCTTGGTGTAAGGAGCGTCAACATTACACGACTAAACAGTGGCAAAACGTTGTGTGGAGTGACGAACCACAGTACAGAATGTGGCGATCCGATGGCAGGGTGTAGGTATGGCGAATGCCCGGTGAACGTCATCTGCCAACGTGTGTAATGCCAACAGTGAAATTCGGAGGTGGTGGTGTTATGGTGAGGTCGTGTTTTTCCTGGAGGGGGCTTTCAGCCCTTGTTTTTTGCGTGGCATGATCACAGCGCAGACCTACATTGATACTTTAAGCACCGTCTTGCTTCCCACTGTTGAAGAGCAATTCGGGGATGGCGATTGCATCTTTCAACACGATCGAGCATCTGTTCGTACTGCACGGGCTGTGGCGAAGTGGTTACAGTATAATAACATCCCTGTAATGGACTGGCCTGCACAGAGTCCTGACCTGAATCCTATAGAACACCTCTGAGATGTTTTGGAACGCCGATTTCGTGCCAGGCCTCACCGACCTACATCGATACCTCTCCTCAGTTCCGCACTCCGTGAAGAATGGGCTACCATTCCACAAGAAACCTTCCAGCACCTGATTGAAAGTATGCCTGCGAGAATGAACGCTGTCATCAAGGCTAAGGGTGTGCCAACACCATATTGACTTCCAGCATTACCGATGGAGGGCGCCACGAACTTGTACGTAATTTTTAGCTAGGTGTCCGGATACTTTTGATCACGTAGTGTACATATTACACAGCACTTATTGATATTGAAGAGTAAGCGGTTTTTGCAGTCCATTCATATATACTCATAAAGTCCTCTTGTATCTCAGACACATGTGCGCAGGTTGTAACAGATTTAAATAGCTTTAAATCGCCTGCAAATAATACATATTCCGAGTATTTAACTCACATTGTTACATCAATAATAAACAAAAAAGAATGATGGTCCCAGATTCGAGTCTTAAGGAGCCTGAAAGTACGTTAAACGTAACGTAGTAGAAAAACAATGACCGTAGACAACATACCCCTTCCTGTTTATTAAGTGGGAGAAAATTAGTCCTAGCATTGAAAGCGAAAAACCAAATTACCTAAATTGGATAACAGGATATCATGATCGATGCTATCAAAAGCCAAAGAAGTCGGTGTAATTTGTATCAACGTGCCTTGGCTGGTTAAGTGAATGGTCCACAAAGTACGTAAAATTCATCATGTTAAATAAGGTGGACTTTTAGGAATAAAGGATGGCTGTCAGATATGTAACTTTTAACGTGTGTGAATACGACTGCATTGTATTTCTCAAATATCTTAGCCGGAGCATAAATAATCGAAATTGGTCTGTAATTTTCAATCCTGTTAGGTAACCTTTTTTCAGAATTGGACACACTTTATTAAGTATCCTTTCTCGTACGAAATCTTTATTTGATAATAATCAAATTAAGTAGAACGTACAGAGGACGCTTTAGTATTTCCGCACAATCCTTGATAATACATGGTGGTATGCCATTTGGACCACTTGATTTATTTGGTTTAAGTTTTCGAATAGCTGTCATATACTCATTATCCGTTACACTTGTTAGTGTTAGGATTTTTAGGTGCTCACCTTTTTTCTTAGGGTAAGTTAAAGTTGTGCGGAAAGATATCACAGAGTGAAATTTTGTTTCTAGTTGCGAAAAGAGGTATTTCTTCTCGCACCTTTTTCCCTTTTTTAGGAACTTTACCCCTTTTTGGAACCTTTATCCCATTTTCCCCCAAACATGCCCATAATCCCCTTTTCCCCCTTTTTTCTTTTAAGTTTCATTCCAATTTATTCTTTAACTTTTAATTTACGTCTCCTCAGCTTTCTGTGTACGGGCGAATAGTAAGCCTACCTCTTTCAGTAAACGCCGCGCGGGAATTGAAAGCACACCCGCAACAATGGAAAATAATTATGTGTTCGACGAAAACCCCTTTCTCTCGCTTTACCGCTATAAAGTAGCCCGCAATAATGCATTAGACAATAATGATTCTATCCCACCATAAACAGTAGCTGCTGTTCGTGAATGTGAATTTCTTACTGTGAGAGACGTCATCTGTTTGCGTGGAGGCAAAGGCTGGGCACGCAGAGACGACAGTAACCTCACCCGCGCAGTTCCGAGTATTATTAAGACTGGGTTCTGCTCGAAACCACTAGAAATCGCTGAGACTGAAGTTCCAGCATGAATGAGAACATTCTGGTAATTTTTTGCGGTGTCATAAGAGAATGTGGACAGCAAATGAGCGCAAGAGTGAGTTGTGTGACAGTCGCGTTGTGTTAGCAAGTGAACTAGTTTTAGCTCGCCAAACGAGTGTACTAGTACTAGATTTTACCATGCCAAAGGTGCCCAGTGCTCGATTTATTGTTCTGGCTGAGGAATTCAAACAAGATTTCATAGACACTGATGGAACTGTTATGCGATATACCATTTGTGATTCAGGAGTTTTGTTAGATGAGAAACACCAGCGAGATCGCATCAAACAACACATTTCCAGCTCTAAGCATCAAATGAACAAGACTCTTCAAGCAAACAAATCACGGCAACCTCTATTACAAAATGCGTTTCAACAGAGTTCTTCAAAAAGCGAAAATTTGAAGGAATTAAACATTGATTTGTGTGCAGCTCTTACACAAGCAGGAATTACACTCAATAAGGTGAACCATCCAGCCTTCAAGGGTTTTCTTTAAAAATCCACAATGATGTCAATGCCCTATAAGAGTACTTTAAGAAAAAACTACATGGAGCCTGTTTACCAAGAAACCATAGAAAGAATCAAGGAGAAAGTGTCTGATTGCGATGTGGGAATCATTGTGGATGAAACCATAGACTCAATGGAACGATATGTTTTGAACATTTTAGTTTTTCCCTTAGCAGGGGAAAAAGTTAAGCCATGTTAAAAATGTACGAGCTACAGAAAGCCAATGCCAGTACAGTAATGCAATCCATTATGGACTTCTGCCAAAAACTCTGGCCTACTGTTATCGAGTTTGAAAAACTTCTTCTTATGGTTACGGACCAGGCTCCATAAATGTTTTCAGCTGTTAACCGATTGAAACCTTTATTTCCTAACTTGAAGCATGTAACATGCTTGACTCATGCCCTTCACAGGGTTTGTGAATCTATAAGGAATGAATACGACATCGCAAATCAATTCATCTCTGCCCTGAAGAAGATTCTACTGAAAGCTCCGAGCCGTATTGTTTACTACAGGGAAATCACTGGCCTGCCCCTTCCAAATTTCCCGGTCATTACTCGCTGGGGATATTGGATTGAGTGTGCTGCTATGTTGTGTGAGAATTTTGGCAAAATTAAAGAGTTTGTGCTTTCTTTGGATCCATCCGATGCAGATGCAATTTCCAAGGCACAGACACTTCTGTTACCGGAGAGAATACATAATTTGCAGACAGAACTATATTGTGTCCACAGTTCCTGCAGCTATTAAACGATTGGAAGAACAAGGTCTGGAAAAGGAAAAACAATGGGGTATTTTTACTTCTGTGAGGTAACAGTTAAATGGCTTTGCCAAAGACAAACTTGAATCTAATGTTTAAAAGAATCCAGACATTGAGGAATTCGCCACATCTGTAGAGTTGCCATTCCGAGTGAATACAAGGTTTGCCCCACTGGTTTCTGTGGATGTTGAAAGAAGCTTTAGTATCTACAAAGACATTCTATCTCCTAATAGAAACAGACTTCCTTTTAAAAATGTGGAGATGCTTATGTCTTGAAGTACAACAGCTTCATGTTTTTCCTTCTTTTGATGAGTGATACTTTGATGTACTTGTTTGTTGTTCAATAAATTTGAATAGAGAAAAGAGAAATCGTTGAATTGATTAAGGGAATGCACAACTGAAATTAACCCAAAATCTCAAAAAATTAAAACAAAATATGTTGCCAAAAAGTTCTCCATTGCTTGTAGTTTTAGAATCCACTTTTATTTTTGACCTATCGAACGCTTCAGGATCGATACGAGACTTTTTAAATACCCTTGCACATTTGGTTGCTAGCTGTTTATATTTTTAAAACTTGATTTTAAGGCATTTCTTATTTTCAGCATTTCTGCATATTCAAAATGTTCCACACGAAGTAGTTTTCATTCATTCATATTGATATTTTTTATGCTTATTTAAAAAATCCAAATAAATAAAACTGTCATACAATTTTTCCTTGTAATGCATAGTTTTTGCGTTATTAATTTTTGAAGATAACAATGTATACAAAAAAGAAAGAAAGGGAAAATGCAAATACAAAACTGCAAAACGTTTTTTCCCTTAAACTAAGAATGGAGAAAAAAAGTATGACAGATTTGTAGTTCCTTGACATAGAAGCAACATAAGATTTTTTTTTGAAAAATACATCATGTGTTGCATTTTGCATATACCCATAATTTTATACTTTGAAAATTAATAACTTAAAAACTAATTAAGATTTTGGATTGAAATTCACAAAACAATTATATCTAAAGAAGACTGATATGTGTTAAAATTTCAGCCCAATTGAATGTATAGTTTAGACAATAGCAATTTCAGTTTTGCATCCCCTTAAATAAACCAGCACCTTATTGCCCCTTTTTTCACCTTATTAGAGCACCTTTTCCCTTCCTTTTTTCACCTGTCCTAATCCTAGTGATAACGTATAAGGTATTAAGGGCAATTATTCTTTAGGTAAGTGATATGCAGGTTCTTCATATTTATATACTGATTCAAAATATTTAGCAAAGCATTAGCAATTTATTCTTTAGCCATTAGTGTATTAGTACCCAAGGACATAGTCTAGAGAACTATCTACTGTTATTAGATCTTTTCTTTTTAATGAAGCTCCAGGAGCTCTTAGGGTCAGAATTTATATTTAACGTTGCGCTCTGTATGTATATTTTCTATCTGGTATTAATCCTAGATTTGATTCTTCTCCTTAGGTCTTTGAAAGTACGAACGCTCTCAGCATAAAATTTCATACGTTGTTTTATGGTATTCTTTCTGTTTTAACATTTTTATAATTCCTTTGTCGAACCAAAAAGGGTACTTGGATTTGCCACATTTTTTTCGTGGATACAGTTGAATCAAATATGTTGTACTGTTTCATAGACATATACGAGGGGGGTTCGGAGATAATCTACAATAGTATTCCTTGTGCCTTATTTGTTAATGAACATGATTCAGTGTACATGGAATCTCTCATATAGGTACTCCCCAGCGACGTCAACACACCGTTACCACCTTCCTGGTAAAGTCAGTATTGCGTCACGGAACCATAGTCTGGAGTTACTATGCTCCCACCCGTGGACAGCTGCCTGCAATTCCTCGTTGTTGCCCAAACTTTTACCTCTCAGCGGTCCTTCATGTTCTCGAATAAAGCATAATCAAATGGAGCGAGATCCGGTGAATATGGTGGGTAGGCATAACAATAAACTCCACTGGTGTCAACTTTGCAATTAAAGGTTGCTGCGCATGGTGGCATTGTCGTGCTGGAGGAACACTCCCTTCGACCACTTTCCCTTTCGCCGTTACTTCTAAGTTGTGTTAGGGTGTCACGGCACAACCTGCATTTGGCAGTTCTTCCTTGTGGAAGCCAATCTATTAGCAATATGCCACAAGTGTCCCAGTAGGCGCATATCATCTGCTTACCTATAAATGGAGCAGCACGAAATTATTGGGCCGGGGATTCCCAGGATGTTTCCATTGCATGGACTGATGTTTCTTCTCAGGTGTATGGTAGTAACACGATGATTCGCCACCAGTCACCAGTTTCTTAAAAAAATTTGCAACTTCACTTCTAATAGTTGACGAGTGACTTCAACTCTGTTCTCCTTATGGGCGTGTGTCAAGTCCCATGACATCCATTGTGTACACGCCTTTTTCATATTCAAATTGTCATGAATTACGGTTTGCGGGGCTGTGTGCCATTCCAGTTTATCAAAGGTTATGCGCCTATAAGCCATAAAAAGTTCAGACACATCCTCAGTGCTCCTCGGAGACTGCGATGTTGTCGGACGACCAGTGCTCACATTCTTGTGTGCAGATTCCCTTCTACTGCCGAACCGAGCGATCCAGTTGTAAACAGTCTTTTGTGCAGAAGCTTCTTGACCACATACCACAGTTAAACGTTTATGAATATCTGCTGTTTTGATTCCTTTCTTCCACAAAGCCATGCAGTCCATCTCTGTTCATGATAGCCGCCTTCCATTTTGTCCATGGTTTTCTCCACTTAACAACAAACAAGCTCTGTCCTTTCAGTATACACTCTGTTCACAACTGCCGTCTAGCGTCTGGTGTATGTACTAGTATCACTTCATCGTTCCACGAGAGAATGTGCCCGTAGATTGAGCAGTATTTTGAAAGCCACGTCATTGTAAATCATTTCCGAATGCCACTGGTATATACTGCATTATTAAATAGTAACTATTTTCATGGAGTTCCGAGTTAGGTTTGTGCAATAAACTGTATAAAAACAGAAAATCAACTTTCTTAAAATCATAAGCATAATGCGTACCTGTATTCGAGCTATTTTTTACCCTTTTCCTACTAATAGCAAAGCTGAGTAGGTAATGGTGATGAGTGGTGACCGTATTAGGCTGTGATGGGACTAGTCTCCTTTTCTATATAAAGATCGAAGATATTTATTATGATCAAATCTAGAATTCTGACATGACCATTATTAACGTTGTTTAAACAACAAAGGTAGTGGAATGACATAAAATTCGTGAGTACACTGTAATATACACCAGCTAATGTTGATATATTATAGTTTGTGTCAGTTATCAGTGGAAGGTTAAAGTCGCCAGCAAGAATCGTATTATCACTAAATATGTCATCGTTTCTAACGCTCCCCATATGGCCCATGACCTTCGGGGATACCTCATTCCACTAAGCAATGATTGGGCACATTTTGCGCTAGCACACGTTCGTAGTAATCAACAGGTGAATTAGGTAGGCTGTTGCTACATATTGCTCATATCTGGAACAATTAACGTAATGCACAAGGATTCAAATTTAGGGCAGACAAAATTAACTGTAAATAAACTTAATTGCTTTTTTACTGCAATCAATACTCTACCAACAATTTTCCCTTCTCTATCGTGTATATTGATCACTAAACATTTCAGAATTCATAACACCATGCAGCCAAGCCTCTGAGAGAATAACAACAACAACAATAATAATAATAACAATAAAAAAATCCTGACACAGCTTAGCCAGCACAATGTGAAGTTTAAATCACTTCTACCAAGGGAGAACAACTATTGAGTTGGTCTGCAATTCTGAATCGTCTGCAAGTACATTAGCATGCTAAACATTAATACCCTACTTTATGTATAGATAGTCTTTTGAGAATACTTAAATAACTTTAATGGTATTATATAATAAGTAAATTCAATAACAGCCTGCCTTGAAAAAATATATATGTAATAATTATTTAAAATGTATGTAACAGTCATGGCAAATGCTTATTTTTATTGTAAACATGTTTAATAATGTTATGTGAATACATTACATATTTTAATAATGCAAGAGCTGTGAGAATAATAAGTTTTAAGTGGCTAGCAATGAGGTAATAATGAGGTAAGCTTGTGGCAATAATGAGTTTGAGAGTTTAAATGTTACTAGTCATGATTACAGCAACGATAATGTAAATTCTGTAACAGTTTAAAATTAGCCAATCAACAGCAAAGAAAAGCTTTAAGTAAAATGCAGATATTCTATTGGATTAGAATTAGCCAATCAGAGACTTGAAATACCAAAGCTTATGGGTTTAATGTTTGAAATAATGTTCAGTTGCTGGCAAACCTTGGTAGTGACCAGATGGAAGATGTGGTCTCTACAGAAATATTACGTATGAATCGTAAATTATGTATACATGCTAAGTGAAAGTATTAAAGAATCTCTCAGTTCTTAAAAAGTGTAGTGCTTTATTAAATTGTGCAATGGATAAATAAAAGAAGTGAATTTTAAAAACTTAAAATTTGTGTATGTTTACAATTATTGTCATACCGCACCCTGCCTAAGAGATACATGACTCTACAAACATTACTGAAGCAGTCGAGGCAAATTTAAACATAAATAATATATAGAAGCAGTTTTAATAACAAAGTTAAATATTATAGTATAAAACTTGGAGTGTAACAACAAAATTACATCTTCAAATCAGCTTCTCGTACGTAGCAGCATATTGCGTAACAACAGTAACTATTACGTAATCAACAACTTCAAACCGACGCCCAAAGCGTGTTTTAAACTTCTTAAACAAAGTAAACTCCAAGAACAATACTTCTTCAAGTTGGCTTCACAAGCGAGAAGCTAAATAAATAAAAATAAAGTACGTAAAACTATGATGTAAGCACACACCTACTTCAAGTTGGCTCCCATACGTGGGGTAGTTAAAATTATGTAAACAAAATACTACTTCAAGTTGGCTCCCATATGTGGGGCAGATAAAATTACGTAAACAAAATACTACTTCACTTTCCAATGTGTAAATTAGCGTGTGCCTTTTATTTGTTAGGTGTATGATTTGCCGACTAATGAAGATCTTGCGAAGTTCAATTTACTGCCCATCATACAGAATGGATTTGTAAAAAGTAAATCAACCATAATGGCTAATGCTGACTGCACAGAAGAGACTATAAGACACATTGATCTAAACTATTCTTCAATTAGCATACTTTTGGATCTAACAAAAGCTTTTTATTGTGTCAATAAAACTATTTTAATGGAAAAATTAAATATGCCTGGCATTAGGGGTTTGGGTTATAAAATCATAAAATCGTACATGACAAACAGGAAATAAATTATTAAACTTAGTAATAGTTCATGTGAAGTTACATCCAATCCAGAAAATATAACTGATGGAGTCCCTCAGGGATCTATTCTCGGCTCCCTTTTGTTTGTTCTTTACATGCATGACATTGAAAAATGTGTTTCAGATGATATAAAGGTTGTCCAGTATGCAGACGATATAACTATCACTACAAGAAATAAAATAACTTAATGCTATAAACGCGTCTAAATGATACAGTTAAAAATATAGTTGATTACTTCTAAAACTCAAACTTCAGTGTAAGCCCTACAAAATGTGAAATGATAACTTTTGGATTCAAAGCCATAAACCATCCACCACAATTGAACATTGGGACTGAGGTAGTAAACAGCGTAGACAAAGTTCATTTACTAGGAATTACTCTAGACAGTAAGCTTTCTTACAATTTACAAATTGACAAGATAGTAGCAAGTAGTAAAAATCCCTATTTTGGGCTTATTCACTCTCTCCTTTCATATGGGATTGAATTATGGGGGAATACATCAAAACAAAATCTTCAGAAGGTCTTCATATTGCAGAAAAAAGCTATTAAGTATCTTGGGGGCTACAGTACAATGAATCCTGCAAAAGCACATTCAGAGCAGAAAAAATTTTCACATTACCAAGCCTTTTTATTTACAGAACAATTTTATACTTATTGAGCTATAAATTTCCAATGGAAACTATGTGAGATATCCACACCCATAATACAAGGGGAAATCTATCACTAAACCTCCCTAGAATCGGATTACATCTATCAGAAAAGGTGCCTAGTTATATGGGTGATAAGCTCTACAATGCACTGCCTCAACACATAAAAGCTTGTGTAAATTATAATAAATTTAAGAACAGTCTTAAAAGCTATTTAATAAATGAAGCGTTTTATAGCGTGGATGAATAATTAAATCTTACATTCTTAATCTAACTTCCACACACCTACATGGTAACATCAAATCTGTAAATACTACATTAATGTATTGTAATATCAATTTGTACATGACTTGTAATTTATTAGGTATAATTTGTGTACATTCATATGTTTTTTATTCTCCTATAAGGTGTAATTAAAATGGTTTACACTACATTTTAGTTTTAATATGTGACGCTGTATATCCAGTATTTTAAGTGTATACATTGTATCTATGCTCTATATAATTTATTATCTGTATTTGTTGTATATTGATGTAATGAGCATCACGGTACAATATATGGTACATATATTACCTTGTATATTAGTAATGTATATTGTATGTATGACATGGTTCAATTGTGTATCACACTGTACTGACCAGCAATAAATTCAAATTCAAAGATGCATCTATGACTTTGCAATGTGAAAAATGCAAGCAGTTGACCTCAGCATTACAGAACCAAAATGAATGCATTTCTGCTAAGAGGCATGATAATATGCAAGAAAAATTCATATGTATAATTTTATTATAGACATGATGTTATCAAAATCTTGGGATATACTCATAATATATTCTTGTACATTGCATCCAAAGTTAGCCAATTCACGAGTGGAAACACCTTTTTTAATAGTGTAAAATTATTTTATTTGATCTCTATGTTGTTGTTTTCTAAGAAAGCACTAAAATTTTAATTATAATTTGAGAATACCCAAGTTAAGTATTTTAAATTGTTAGAAACTCCAATTGGCAAGCGATTTTATTAATAGCCATTTAAATCACCAAAGTTAAAGGCAATGCATTGATACAAAATTACAGTCATGATCATTGTTTGTCACCACAACTTTAGATGAGCACAATTTATTGCAGTTCCTTTTGGTTTTGTGTAAGAATGTGGAAATTAGTACCCACAGGTTATATTTTTGTGTTAAAGGGCGTGGTAAAACAATTTAAAGTGACTAAGTAAAATATAATTTCAACTGTTTCTAAAGAGTAAGTGGAATAATTTACATTTTATATAAAGATTTTAGTAATTATTACAAAATAACTAATTGCAAACTCTCATTTGCGGGCTTGGTTTTCTGTCCTAAGATCCCATTATCAAAACATTTAAGGAAGTTGCCACAGTACTTGCAATGAGAGACAAGGATGAAATCCTCAATAATTTGCAGGAGTCAACACCACTGGCTGATCCGGTCAACCAAGAGAGTAATTATCATCATTCATTACATAAAAATTCTGCATCATACTTTACTTCACTGCCTGCAGATCATCATAGTCATGTTACGGAGGATGATTCAGATGTTGCAGATGACTCCACATATGGTCAGACAATGAAGTAGTTATTGAAGATTGTATATCAAAATGTGAAAATACTGTCAAAGTAACACACAGGGGCAGGAAAGCTAATGACAAAAAGTGAGAGGAGAATAAAGTAAAAATGCTAAGAATGGAGGATAAGGAGTACACAGGTTATAAAAAAGGAGAAATTGAAAAGTTTATAGAGCACAAGGAAGAGCTGGAGAAGATGAAAGGAAGCAAATCTTTTATAATTTCTGGAAGACGTTGAATTGGCAACAAAAGGAAAGTATATGTTGCCTCTCTAGTTACAAAAGTAGTGCCAATAAAGAGAACTAACAAGGAGGGGAAGTGGCGAAAGTCTGTAAGCTATAAATAAATACTGAGGATTGTGAAACAGCACAAAATTGTGTGCAAGAAAACCTTTGTAAATATGCTAGGGATATGAGGGTAGGTGGCTTATAATTACATACAAAAGAGTGCATGTAGCATACCTTGACATGGTACTCAAGATGAGAACTACCATCATACAAAAGTTCCTGAAAATGCACCTAGAACATCACATAAGAAAATGGAAAAGGATTATTTATCCAACTTTCTAGTAAACATAACTAAAGTTCCCTCACATTACTGCAGAAAAGAAATTAAAAACTGTATTTACAGCCTATCTTCCAGTCCAAAAGCCAGCTTTACAATTTTTATGTTAAGGAATGTAAAGGAAACGATTTTTCCTTCATTAGCTATTTCATACTTAATGAAGTGTTTCAGGATTTTAATGTTTCCATCGTCAACCAAGAAAGGACATGTGTGATACATGTTGTCAGTACAAAGCACGAAATATCCATGAAGCAGAATGGAAACAACATCGCGAGGAAGAAGAGAGTACTAGGATGGAAAAGGACTAACTTGAAATAAATGCAGAGAAAAATCTGAGCTATATACCAACAATGGATCTAGAATCTATCAAAGCCTGTCCATTCCTTTAAGCTGGGGCCATATGCTACAAGATGAAGCTTATTTGCCACAATTTTACAATATACAATGTAGCTATACATTAGGCAAAGAATAATCGGTGGGATGAAACTGATGGTGATCTAGTAGCTTCTTCATTCACATCTGCTTACCTTGAAGTGCAGTGTTTGGAACCAAAACTTTTAATCTTTATCTACTATGATGGTTGTGTTTATCAAAATAAAAATTGTGTGATGTCAAATGCCCTTCTCCATTTTTCACTTCAGCATGGTATCATCATAGAACAAAAATATGTAGTCAAAGGATACAGCCAAATGGAATGTGACAGCATGCACCCTTGTATTGAGCATAAAATAAGAGGTCATGATGTATATCTGGCAAGTGATTTTGTAACAGCCACCAAGGAGGCAAGAATTAAGCCCTTCCAATATAACACACAGGATATCAGCTTTACGTTTTTAAGGACTATATTTCAAGACAAATCCAATACTATGATTCTGTTCACCCTGGAAGCAAAACTGATGATGCTACAAAAATCCACGCAGGAGCATTCCAATATTGTGATGCAAAAATTAAGTACAAGATCTCATTTGATGGCCCTTATGAAGACTTGTCAAGATGTCCTTTCAAGGTCATGAAGGATGGCTGTCCTGCTAATCTCTACACTTCTTGACTTCCTATTCAAGAAAACAAATGGCACACTTACAAGAGCTAAAAGCTTTAATGCCAAAGGGAGTTCACTCATTTTATAATAACTTACACCATTGAATAACTAATTGTTCATGTAGCTTTTAAGAAAGGTGGTTCATTAAGTCACAAATATCAAAATGTTCAAAACTACGTTTTCTATTCATTTCTGTTCTTTGCAGTTTAACAATGAAAACGATATACAACACTTCTTATGTTTTACATTATTTAATACTATATTTATAGTTTTAATAATATGCTGTATGTGTCAAAATGGCAATGAACTGATAGAAAAACTGAAAAACTTTATTATGCTGTAACTTTCTTTCTATAAGAGATATCTGGCTGAAATCTTCAGTATAGAGGGGTATATCTTCCCTCTTTGGATTCAGATAGCATTTAATGGACCTGCTTCAACATGGAACCTGTTTGTTTACATTTTTTGTGAATGAAGTACATGGTACCAGATTTGTAATAATTCTGTTGTTTTTATGTGTTTGTGCTATTTCTTCCTGCTGTTTTTGCGTTATTTTTTAAACAAAAACATTCCAGGAAGTATGAAAGTGTTTAGAAAGAGAAGAAAATTGGGTAAGCCAAAATATGTTAACCCTAAAGTTAAAAATGTTACCCTTAACCCAAGTATAAATGAAGTTTGCACTTATGGACATAGCTCATCCCACAAAAAGCTGAAGCCTTTATTAGGGCAGTATGAAATAATGAAAGCAGATGATTGCAGTGATTTTCTGTATGAAATAGTAAATATATATTTATTACAAGCGCACTAAATGAATTTGCTTATTGTAAAACCTGTGATGGTCCTGTTACAATATCTGTTGAGAAAAATGTTGGTTTAGCCAGTAAAATGGTATTTAATTGTAATATGTGTGACAGAAAGCATGATGTCATGAACTCAGAAATAAAAGAATTCCATCACTAATACAAAATACTCTTATTGCATGATATTAACTTTTTAGTTTATGGCCTAAGAGTTACTGGGAAGGGTCCAACAGCAGCAAACATTTTCTGTGGAATAATGAATCTACCTAAACCTCCAACCCAATTTGCAAATTATGTGATTGTTGAAGATGTATATAGGGAAAGTATGAAAGAGGCTATTGAGGAAGCTGTGGAATGTAATTCAGGGAGCAAAGACATAACTATTTCTGTAGTGGTAGCTACCTAAAGCGTGGATTTTCTTCACAGATAGGAGTGACAACAGCTATTTGTTTAGATACAGGTAAGGTTGTAGATCTGGCTATAAAGAACAAGTTCTGCAGGTGCAAGAATAAGTTGGAAATGATTGCATTGCCAATTACCAAGGGATAATTAAAGGGATGGAAGTTGAGGGTGTCAAAGATATTTTCAAGTACTCAGTGGTACAATACAACGTAAGGTATGTTGGATATTATGGAGATAGAGATATAAAGTCTTATAAAGCTGATCAGAATGATCAGCCTTATGGGAAACTTTACATTAAAAAGTTAGATTGCATAGCTCATATACAGAAGAGCATGGGAGCAAGTCTAAGAAACAAAAATAAGTTTATATGGGAGAATTCTAACTGATGGCAAACCACTTGGCAGTGCAAAGCGAGTTACTGATGGTGACATTCTTAAAATTCAAACATATTATGGACTGGCAATTAGAAGAAATGTTACAGACCTTCATAGCAAGAGGAAAGCTGTTTGGGCTGTTTATTTTCATGTGCTTTCATGAAATGAACAACCTCAAAATGGTCTTTATGATGTAATCTGGCGCAAAATATTTGAAAGCAAAGGAAGATGAAAAAGATTATAATCAGAAAGAACTCTTTCATCTTCGTTCTCCCTGCATGATTGAGATGAAACAAATCTTTAAAGATTTAGCTGACCCAGAATTACTAAGTGTCTTCGAGGTGGAATATAAAACTCCAGCAAATCATTACATAATGTAATTTGGACTCGCCTTCCAAAAAGTGTAATTATTGGGATGAACATACTACATTTGGGGGTTATGAGGCAACAGCATTGTTCAATAGGGGAAACACTGTTAAGTGTCAAGTAATGAAGTTGCTGGGAATGAAAATTGGTTTTAATTGTATCTCTGTAATGAAAATCTTGGACCTAATAAGAATCAAGAAGGGACAGAAAATGTTAGAGGGAATAAAAAGAAAGGCGAGGCAATCAACCCACGGAGCAAAAAGAAAGCTTGAGGACTTGTAACAGCAAGAGGAGGAGCCAGATGATCCAACTTATGGTGCAGGATTGCATCAAGGTATGATAATAAATGCTTTTCCACTTTAAGAGCAATTTCCAGAAAAGTGCAATTTTTCACATTTATGTTCCTTTCTCTCAGCCCCTATAATAAGTAAAGGAATGAAATTTTTACCAAATGTTTCTTACATGCATGTGGGACGTTTAACACAATGGTTCTTTAATTATGCTATTAGTCTCAAAAAGAAAAAAAATATTGATTAAAATATTAAATTCCTTTATGTACCACAATTTGTAAAAAATTATATTTTAAAATCTGGAAAATTATTTTAAAACTACTCCCATTAAAAGTTTATAAAGGTCTCCAAGAATATGTGGTAAAAATTTCGGCTTCCTACACTTAATAGTTATTGAGAAAAATGAATATGAATGTGGGCAATTTTAACGTTGTCAAGATAGGTCTTAATGAACCACCTTAAGTTGCAAATAGGGTAATTTTTACAGGGTCTGAGGTTCAAAAGAGTCCAAATTGAAAGATAAATCTCATATTTTGATAGTGACCAACATATTTAAAAAAGTGAACTATGAAAGCCTATAAATAAGCAGACTGTAGAAACCACTAGCTTTGAAAATTGCAGTGATATTTTCCCAGGTGTGTGGAGCAATTTGTTTATGATCTTTTAAAGGTTTATATGAATCAGTACTTAAAACTGCAGTTATTACTATTATCTTCTCCATCTTTATTTCATTAGTTTATGTCCAACAGATTTATTAAACAGCAATAAACTTTCAGGAAATAACTCATTTGAGGGATATATATTATAACATGTAAGTTAAAAAGAGTTAAATATCTCCCAAATTCTGCTGTTTGAGCAAAAAGCATTTATGTAAAAGATACTCTGAAATGAAATAAATACATAGCATGCCACTTGAAAGCTGATTCATAAGCATTAGTTTCATGCTAAACAGTTGTTTTGATTCTCTTGAAAAATGTGCTAAAATAACATCCATGGTATTACTTACACCACGCCATCGATATACTGAGCTAATTTAACATCTTGGTTTAAAGGTTACACCTGTTCACTCTACATGTATGACACTTAATTTCAAGATGGTTGATATTATAGGAACAACATCATTGTCAATGTGGCACATTCGTCATGGAACATTCAATTTAATGCCATTTCGAATTTGTCTTATCAGATTATATTGGTTGCCAATTTTATTATGAGAACTTAAATAATCATTGATACGTTTAGGCAAGAGGTATATTTTCCCTTTCATTCAAGTCTAAATATCGTCAGCTTAACTTTAAAACCTTGTATGTCTCTTCCAGCCAGTTTTACAGGAGGCTAAAAAAACTATTTTACAGCTCTGTAAAGCTGCCTTTGTTAATAAAATTCTTGTAAAACATCTTCTAACATTACAATTTACTAATTTAATGCATCATTCCAAATCTTTAAATATTTTTGACATTTTTACGAGATTTACAAAGTTTTATTAATCAAATATTGGAATGACTTTATTAACTTGCAGGGTTTTATGAAACTTTATTATACTTACAAGATTTTATTAATAAATTTCCCTTATATACCTTATTGACTTGCAAGCTTTTAGAGGTAATATGAGATTTACACTGTTTTATTAATGAACGTCTGGAAGTAATTATTAACTTACAAAGTTTTGAGACCAATAGTCAATCAACTCAGACTTGGTTTGGTACTAACATCAGTAACATCAGAAGAAAAATACAAATAATTATATTTTAACCATGCTTTCTTGCAACTTTTCTGTAATTACATACATTTGCAAAAGTCTATTAAGAAATTGGTGCTATGCAATTATCCTATTCATAAGGCAAATTGTCATAAAATGAATGGAAGTCTTTTGGAACCAATGGCTTCAGTACCTGCAAGTCAATGAATTTGTCTTTCTTAATCTTCAGGGGAGCACTGTACAGACCAACAACTATTATCTCAGAAGATTCTTCATTACCACTTGTTCTTCTTCTGTTATACAGGTCCTTCCACTCATCTGAGAAGAAAGATATAATTATAAGTGTGTATTCAAAATTTACATTTTTTCAAGATTTATACTTTATTTATATCATTTACCTTTGGAATCAACTTTGAACTGTGCTTTCATGTCGAAGCAGCACTTCAGGCAACACATGTTATTGACTGTAGGGTCCCCTTTCTTGTTGCCTGGATGAACAGAAGAATATGTCCTCAATTAACTGTAATCCTTGAAGAAGGTATGGCTTAGGTAATATACTTCGTATGGTTTAGGTTTCAGTCATGCTGTCTTAAACACTGCCACATAGCTTACTGGTGTGTATATATCCTGATTTTTTAATTTCCTCTCTATGCAAGAATGTTTTGGGTTTATAGTAACATTTGCTTATATTTTCTTCTCTCGTGTGAAACTCTCACCTTGGAGTATTTCTGGGGTCTGTCAGCATGTCTGAGTGTGATGGAGTAGAGTTGTCCCAGCCACATTGCCCGCATTGTGATCTAATAAGTTCCATGTATACCAAGTACACTCACTTCCATTTATGCCATCACCACAGCTTTGGGAGGTATTCTACTGGCCTTCACAAGTGAAGTATAAGGAGGAGGTGTTTATATATGTTTACCTTTTTGCGCATGCAGTGGCATCCTGTTTTATGTGTACATTTCTACATTATTAATATATGAATACATAATTTTGAGCAATAGCATTTCGCATCATCACTTATAATAACCGTGTGTAAATATATAACTAAATAAAACCCTATTTCACACAATATCTCCACGAAAAATATTATTATTGGCAACACCATGTAAAACTGAACTACAGGCTGTAACAAAAATGTACAGAACGAATTGCAGGACACATTCCTCACACATAGACGAAGAAATTATGTTATATGAACATGAGTCTGGAAACGCTTTGTTTCCATGTTACAACTCATGTTCTCCAACTCAATCATGGGAAACACACACAAACAGAATGTTAGAATCATGGGGAACGTGCACACTTGGTTACGTCTGGTTACGTTGTCATTATTATCGTAGGTGCACCGCCAGTGTTTTGTTTGACATGTCCCTGTTGCCATGCGACTTACGTCAATGCTTGTTTACAGGTAACATCAACTGTTCCAGTGAGCAGTACGATCTTCGCAAGCACACGGGTTACTACGTACTAGCAGAGTTGATCACAGACTTGGCTTGTGCAATGGCAGTGTACACAAATGCAGAGATGGAGATGCCCATTTGATGCATGGATTAGCAGACAGCAATGGCGCTTGAGCTCAACGTTTTTACCGGAGGAGATTTCCAGGTCGAAGGTGCCCCGACAGGAAAACGTTTGAAGCAATTGATCGTCATCTTAGGGAACATGGAGCAGTACGGCCTGATACCCGCGACCGGTGGAGGCCTAGAAGGACGAGGACACCGCAACGGGAGGCGGCAATTCTTCAGGCAGTTGACGACGACCCTAGTGTCAGTACAAGACGAGTAGCTGCAACAATGAATGTTGACCACATGACTCTCTGGCGAGTGTTACACGAGGTCCGACTGTATCCATACCATTTACAGCGTGTGCAGGCACTATCAGCACCTGATTTTCCTGCACGGGTACGCTTCTATGAATAGTATATGCAACAAAGTGCATATACTATTTTAGTGCAACGGCGCTGTACACGGATGAAGCGTCGTTTCAACGAGATCAGATTGTAACTTATTACAATCGGCGTGTATGGGCTGACGTCATTCCTCATGCAACTGTTGAAGCGAGTCATCAATAAAGATTTTCTGTCAATGTTTGGGCCGGCATTGTTGGTGACTGTTTGGTAGGGTCTCACGTTCTTTCACCAGGCTCAACAGACAAAGTTACCATAATTTCGTACAGAATGTTCTACCTCATGTGTTAGCAGATGTGTCTTTAGCTGCGTGACAAAACATGTACTTCATGCACGATGGAGCACCTCTTCATTTTAGTGTTAATGTCCGTCGGCTTCTAAATAACAGATTCGGTGACAGATAGATTGGTAGAGGTGGATCAATTGCCTGGCCTCCACGCTCCCTGGACCTAATTCACTGGACTTTTATTTGTGAGGGCATTTGAAAGCTCTTGTGCATCGAACCCCAGTACAAGGTGCTCAGAGTCTTCATGCCCGTATTATGGAAGGTTGCGAAACCATACGAAATACTCCAGGGATACATCAGCGCATCCGGGATTCACTACGACGGCGGGTGATGCATGTATCAATGCTCACGGAGCGCACATTGAAAGAGAGAAAGAGCTGCATGTGGTATGCTAGTAAGTTCTATTGTGTGTTTACCATGATTAATGAGTTGGAGAAAATGAGTTGTAACAAGGTAACTAAGCGTTTCCAGACCCATGTTCATATAACATAATTTCTTCGTCTACGTGTGAGGAATGTGTCCTGCAATTTGTCCCCTACATTTTTGTTACACCCGGTATTTCATACTTTTAACTCTCAAAGAGGACACGTTTACTAGACATTATTGGCATCATCTATCCAATCCAAATATAACACTGTTTTGCACAATTTCTCTAAGAAAAAATATTTAATGGCAATATAAACTAAAACTGAAGTAAATTATACTTTTTACTCTCAAAGAGCACACATTTCCTACAGATTATTTTAATGGTCTGCTAAATTTCCATTCTTGTCCAATATTTGATTTAGCCGCATACATACTGCATCCTATGTGCTGGAAGACCTCTGGCTCTAAGCTGAAACGTTCCCACATTTCATGACTGTTCCCTGAGGGTGACGAGTGATTCAATGCCTAAGAGCTAAATCAGATATTGGGCAAGAATGGCGAATGGACAGATTATTAAAATCATGTCTAGTAAATGCGTTCTCTTTGAGAGTAAAAGTATGATGTATTTCAGTTTTACATTATATTGCCGTTAAATATATTTTTTCGTGGAGATATTGTGTAAAACAGGGTTTTATTTATATATTTAAACGTGTTTATTATAAATGATGATTAGTAAAGCTATTGCTCAAAGTTGTGTATTCATATGTGAATAGCTTAGAATTGTATACGTAAAACAGTACTTCACTGCTCCCGCGCAAAGGTAAACAGATACATACACCGCCTCCTTGCTATAGATACTCCATCTGTGAAGGTCAGTAGAATGCCTCCCAAAGTTGCTGTGACGGCATAAATGGAAGCGAGTGTACAGGAGCCTCCGCCTGCTCTCCTTTATATTCTGGACAACATCGTGTTGGAGCAGTTTGGAAGAAGTTAGTACCGGTCATCACAGGGCGCTAACGTGATGCTATAATTAGCAACCGCCAACACATTTTAGCATTCGAAGATGATTTACACTCGTGCATATAAGTGCAAACATTTAAGTTGGGATCTCAATGAACGGAAATGAATGGTTTTCAACGAATTGTATAATTTATGCTCAGTATAAGTTCGAATTTCTGATTTTATCTGAGGAAGAAAATGAGTAAAGGGTGAGAGCAGTGTAATAAAGGGCGATTTGTGTGGTCCATTAATTATGGACAAATTATTGGCCTGTGTTAAGACTCTGAATAGGACTGAATGAATGCATGATTATTGGAACGTATGTATGTAATTTTAGTACCTGGAGATTTGTAGTTAAAAGAAGTGGGAATACGTGCCAAAAACAAGTGCGATTTACATAACGTGCTCATGACGTAGGGTAATGGCACGTTAATATTCCTTCACCGCGCATGAATACAAACAAAATAGGGTAAAGGCTATATATGGACTCGTTCGAACCACAGAAGGCATTGACACACACACACACACACACATACACACACGAACAGCACACATAGCTACACAAACACAATAAAACACCAATACTCAAACACCAGAACACCAAAAATACATACAGCAGCTACATAACCGCAAACGCGGCAAAGTACACAAACACAAACAACACGCAAACAATGCCAGACATCCATCTCCACCTAAATGTCCATAACCCAAACCCACCCAACCACCATCCAAACTCACCCAAGGACAGACAACCCATGCTACATGCTAATACTTGATTCCATCTCAGAGTGGTTCCTCACGCATATGGGGTACCTAATATTTGTCAGCCATTGTGACTACTTTTTCGGTACATTCCAGTTATCGGAACCTCCGGAGAAGCATGTTGCAAGCTATCTCCATATAGTCTCTCTGTTCGCACTGGAAACTCACCTGACTAATGGACGTACACAGGGACAAGATACCACAAACAAAGACTAACAGAAATGGAGGCACGGCTAGATGAGAATTACAAAATATTTCTCTGAACCTGCCGGGGAGCGCGCTCTAAGCTATCTGAATTAAAACTTCACCTCTCAGTAAATCCTGTAGCACCGGTACTGTTAAGCGAAACCTTTCAAACCGGTAAAGACAGATTCTCAGTACTAGGCTACCGCGTGTATCTCTCCGTCAGACCCAATGTGCAAAGAATGGAAAGGAATTGAGTTTTATTTATGGACGCTCTTTAACTACTATGGTTCTTAGCGTCCCATTCTATATTGGGCGTGAAACACCGGTAATTTTGCTCAGAGGCCTCTTTATCAAGCTTGAGGTTCTTTTACGTGCCGTAAATCTACGACACGGGACCACCGGCTTTACTTCCCTTCCGAAGGAAGCCGTGCTAAGGATTTTTACACCCGAAAAAATCCATCGCCCTCCGCCGGGATTGAACCCGCGACCTTGGAACTAGAGGCTAGCACGGTACCACTAGTCCACGGAGGCGGACCAGAGGCGGAACAGCGATACTGGTTCATAAGTGCATAAGTCACCATTAAAATATATTACTACTTTAGATCACATGGAAAGCACAGTGGTGTCAATTTGTATACAAGAACAGCCATTAGTAGCAATAAGCTTATACAACCCACCAGGCCAACTGCTGCAACAAGATTTAGAAACGGTAGTTAACCTAGGTAATCTAACTATCGTAGTCGATGACTTCAACTCGACTCATGAAAATTGGGGCTGCCACGCAAATAACACATTAGGCAACAACCTACAGAGGCATATGCTAAATAATAATTACATAATATCACGTACTGTAGAGTCCACTTACATCCCCAAAAGCAGACATCAACGCCCAAACGAACTAGGTATTGCCCTACTTAAAAACACTACGCTCAAATGCAATCTGTAACTCGTAGACTCACTAACCTCTGATCACTGCGCTGTACAGATTGAAATAGAGAACCCACATACGTGCGCCCTCCGCCGCTAAGGAGGGACAACAACTGGGAAAACTGGGAGTTATTTAGGTCCACCCTAGTTGCACACCTTCAAAACATAGAACCCCTGCAGAACCTAGAAGCAGTAGACGAACTGACCGCACAACTGGAAGCAGCGATACAGGCAGCCACAATTACTAATGTCCCACTAAAACATACTCCGAAATTGTTTACACTCTGGATGTACAATTTTAATGCGTGAGAGAGGTTACGAACGACGTAAATGTCAGCGTACGCGAAACCTGGTACACAAAGTCAACCAGGCCACCTTGAACATCCAGGCAAAACTCGAATCAATGAAATATTGCACAAGCAGTGGGAATAAACCATTGAGGGCATGCAACCAGGCTGCAGCCAAATTTGATAAGTTACAAAACGACTGGTTAAAGAACAAATTAGAGCCCCGACCGTACTGCTGCCCAACACAATGACACTTATGCTGAAACCTCGAAGGACATAGCTAATGTCCTTGTAGACGCATTAGGATAAGTCCGCTGTCTTAACGAGGAACATATAATGAAGCATTCAGCGAATACTTAGAGCAAAGTGTAGCAAATATTATCTCCTCCCCAATCTATAACAGAGCGAGAAAAACCAACAAAGGAGAAATAAAATGGATAATTACGTACCTGCAAAACAATAATGCGCCTGGCCCAGACAAAATACTAAATGTTGAGGCAGTATTTTATATCACAACACTGTGAATGCCACAGTGATTGTAGTGTAAATTAACATTATTGTGTGACAATGATTTTAGATGTTTGTTAGCTATAAGCATTGTTAGGAAATAAGTTTACACGGCCTCACTGAAACTGACAATGGGAGTGGGTAACAATGAAGCGATGGGGTGAGTTGTTTATCAATTAGATGAGACAAACAAATGACTTCAGAGTAGCGTGCCTTTCTTTAGAAATGGAGGGAATATCTTCCCTAGAGCATATGTGTTTGTAATTTTGATTGGCTTATAAAACAGATGCTAATGTTGGCGCGATTTAGTAACCAATAGCAGCTCGATTATAATGTTTAGGTATATCGGGGTGAGGGAGTATAACTTCTTGAGCCATAGGCAAGTATCGCGCAGTTCTACAGAATCATTCACAAGGCAAACGTCGCGAAGTTCTAAGAAATCTCTCGCGATTTACACGTCAGGCAGTTCTAAGGAAGCATTCATGAAGTACACATTATGCAATTCTACAGAATCTCTTGCGTCGTAAAGTTAGTTACAAAATGTGAAATACTGGAATTCATAGTGCGCGGCAAATAAGTGATTGTAGTTACATTCGAAAATACAACAGTTTCAGTCAGGCGTGTATCAAGATTAAATATGTGAAATTAATTAAGTGTGACGGCAATAAAAGTGTAAAAACAATTTCTTTTATCAGTGTTATCTTTTAGTAACAACTCCTTTCCGTTTACACGCCCTGTTCAAGAGATATGTGCTTGACTGAGTAATAATAGCTAGCCGGAGGACAAAGAACCCAAAATTCAAAATAGTAAAACAATAACAGGCGCTCAGAAAATAAGATAACACAACATAATACTGCGACAAATGTGGTACTAAAGAACTTGAGCGACCTGGTCATTGAGGTGATGAGCAACTTTTGCCTACAATACGGATACTTCTCCAAATGCTGGAAGAATACTAACGTTCTAATGTTTCCAAAACCGGGAAAAGACAAAAAAAAAAACCCTAAAAACTACCGGTCTATCAGCCTCCTGAATATCACTAGCAAGGTTATGGAGAAGATAATGCTGAAACGCTTAATGACACACATAAAAAGGCATAACTTCATAATCAAAGAGCAGTTCGTGTTTAAGGAGAATCATTCCAATGCTGCAACAAACACGCTTTGTAGAACATATAACAGAGGGTTATATACCAAGAATTTCAGGGCAGCGGAATTCCTTGATACACAAAGAGGTTTCGATACAATATATCACCCAGGTGTAATGCACAAGCTGAGGATGCTGAGCTTCCCAGACACGCTCATAAAATCGGTAGCGCAATATCAGAATGGGCGAACATTTGAAGTAACTATGAACAGCACTCGCTCAACAATAAGAAAATACGGTCAGGGGTTCCCCAAGGAAGTTTCCTAGGACCGGTACTATTCAATCTGTGTATAAATGACATCCTGAAAACCCCAGACACTCAAATGCCATTATATGCCAATGATACTGCCATAATTTCACAATTGTGGAAAACACAAATGACGGCAAAAAGGCTACAGAATCCACTAGACGCAATCCAACCCTGGCTTAGGAAATGGCGGATAAAAGTTAACACAGCGAAATCACAATTAGTCCTTTCTACTCAGAGGACATCCCACTGAGTCCCACTCGCACACTTGGGTTATTTAATGAGAACATTCAAGGACAAATAGTGCCAAATACTTAGGGGTCACATTAGACAGCAAGCTCACGTTTGCCACTCACGTGAAAAACGTAAACCAAAAGGCCAACTATCAATTACAACGTCTCTATCCACTGTTAAGTCATAACACACCAATAAGCACCGAAGTGGGGCTGGCATTGTATAAAACACTAATCAAAACGGTTATGACATACGCAGCGCCCGTCTGGGGAACTGCGCAAAACCGCACATAAAAGCTCTCCAGATATTACAAAACAAGATCATGAGAATCACCACTAAAGTACCAAGAACGGCTCAGTAGATGTACTACGAAAACCTAAAACTGCATACGATTGAGGAATTCATCAAACGGTTGCCCTTCAACATCTACCACCAATGCGAGAAGAACTGCAACCCCCTGATCTCGCGTCTCGAATAGTATACGACCGATATCGGTAAATACAAAAGATCCCTATCGCTTGACAGAACGATTCACCTCAACAGACACACGGACGAAAATGACGTTAGAGAATTTCTAACACAACTAGTACAATAAATGCCAACTAACAATACGCAACCCATAGGCACCACCACAGTCCCACACTAGCCCTTTAGTCCTTGCGCCAAAAGGCCAAAAGGCCCCAAAGGAAAAGGGCAGCTGCGCCGTGATTGGGTTGGCTGCTTATGTGTGTGGCCATATATACGACACTGACAATGAAGAAGGCACAGAGGAAATAGTAGTACATAAGTAGACAACAATTGTAAAAAAGTAAATAAAAATACACAATAATGTATGCACATTTAGAATTAAACATGACATCTAGCATACCTATAGCCACGTTAGCTAACAATAAATTACCTAAATGACCTAGAGATATCTCACCATCTTTCAAACAGACAAAACATAGTTTTATGCGTTAGTATAGGATTAAATATAACGTTTAGCAGATAAGGAAACAAACTAACATAAGTAATAGTAGATATAGAAAACACTCTCCAAACTTAACACTAACCACAAATGATATCCAACAATATTGACAAACAGCCCGAAAGGCAAGTACATAAGCTTGACCCAGATATGTTTATTCACTCTCCGAAGCTAGCATTAAGATAGCCCTAACGCCAATGACTGAGAGTAGTGAACTCACTCCGCATCTGCATTCTAGTATTTGTAAGGTAAGATAAACAAAAAGTGTGTAACGGTAACATTAATAATCGCCATTGACAAAGCGCTACGTGCAGTCCGCTTTATGCCACAGGTAGGTCAGCCTCTCTCCAGTTGATAGCTGCGACAGAGCAACTACTTGCCAACACCGCCGCATCACGTCTGCATGAGACTTTCACCATATTTCCTCTTAGCATGAGCCTACATTTCACCAGTAAGCTCTAGGTCCTGATCTGGGTTCGATGCGAAGTTCATATCCTAGCCCCCCAACTGCTGGGGATATTTTCTTGTATCAAGGGCATCTTTATGTGGTGAACCACAAATCTCAGGTTGCTACGGCGGTACCTGACTTAACCTTACATACTTCCTAACCATCCTCTAGACAGTAGTAGTACTAGTGCATGGTAGGAGAGGCTCTGTAGATCCCCTTCGGGTAGTCGCTACCGGGGGTGGCGGGGGAAGGCCCACCCTGCACTCCTTCAATGAGCAAAATTAAAACAGGAAAGAAATAGTCACTCACTTCCCCAGAACCTCCTTCCACCAACACTTTTTTCTTTAAGTTAGAAAAAAAATATGGCCGTACATATTTTTTTAGTAAGTGTGAGGAATTCGAGTGGCGATACGTGTAGGAATCGACAAGGTGAGTGAAGAACAGGGGATGTCGGAGTACCGCGTTAGCACCTCCGTTAGAAGATTTTGATGCTAGCTACGGGTACGTGATCGGAGAGAGTAGACCGGATTAACAGCCATGCCCCAAGTCCTGGCTCCCACCCGGGGATTAGAGGTGAAGGATAGGAACCGTGCATCGTCGAGTGTGGAGCGAGATTTCAGTGGGATATAGTGATTACAACTTTTCGGCTGAAAATCTTATTTCTAAACTTGGAAAAGCTTCTGCTCGCACTCCCGTTGGAGGGGAACAGAATATTACACAGCAGGTAATATCACAATTCTAAAATAATCACAACTGAAAATCAAGGTTCAAGGTTATTTATTAGATAGAGAGAGCCTGGAACCAGTACAGGGGGCCTGGCTTTCAGGAAACATTTTCATTACCTATATATTACGGTTTCCATTTGCATTTTTTGGGGGTTATAACTGAAAATGCAGTAGTATAGTCCAGTTTTATACAGTAGTGGATTTCCTTTGGTGAGATTTGTAACATGGTTAACCTTGGATAATGTTCATTAGATGCTGTTCTCTGAGTACTAAAATGTTAACATGGATATAAAGCAATTACTTTCAAAGCAACAGAGACCGTGTTAAAGTACAAATAAGGTTATTGCTTTTAACATGATGCTTTAAAATTTATGGGCTTGTTTTTTCTTATCTTAAGATTAATTAAAATTCCAATTGTTGTTCTCATTGTTACATATACCTCTTTACGATCCATGGCACCCTAGGGTTTATTTCTATACAGTACCCTCCACATCTTTCCTATAATTGAGTATTTTATGGAGGAAAGGAAATAAATGTAGCTATCCCTTCTCTTTCTATAAGTTATAATTTTGAAGTGGATACATGTAACAACAAAGAGAAAAAGTTGGAAAATTTTAAAAGTGGTAAGGGATGTTACAAGGGACCCGCCACCAGTTGTCGTAGGACACTGAATAATCATAACAAAAACACTACATAATCGTAAAAAAGCAAGTCGTCAAGCACGAACGAAACAACTTCAAAAAGGGAGAGAGAAGAGATTTTAGATGGGAGATAACGACAAACCTCTCACTCGGCCTAATCGCTAGATGCTTAGTTTACCGTTAGGGCGTTTGAAGCTGGTTAATCGGAAATAGCCGGGTAAGCAATCATAATACAGAAGCAGGATTGATTATCAGGAATAACAATTAGATGGTTAATAAAATGTGTATAAAGTACATTGAGGAATTGGATACATTGCCTTGTAAATTGATGTAAGTGATACGTGCGCCTTTCAAAAGAAAGCAACATTTCTGTTCTCAGGCAAGAGACAGGTGTATGAAGGTACCGACTTCGTTGTGAAAGGGCTTAAGGGTACATATGGTGCCGTTGAGTCCAGAGGTGTAGTTTTGGTCCCTGATCCAAACGTGATGCAGACAAAAGTCTCAAGATTATCTCAGTCCAAAAACGGAATTGTCTTATTTTCGATTAATAAGACGCATAGGAAGGTTTTTTTGTTGAAAATGTGTTGCAAAATTGAGCGTGGCAGTTGTCGAATTGGGGAAAGCCAAAAAGTAAGGTCATGAAATAATAAATATCGCAAACGAAAGATTGAGTGCAAGTCTCGTGCCTTGCTTTGAACGCAAAATGAATATGAAATGTACAAAGGTGGAGGTAATTTTTCATCATGTCGCAAAGTGCCGAAATGTCGTAAATTCATTGTGTTTCAAACGCATAAAATGTTAATTGTCCCCGTTCAAAATTCACAACATCGCAAGTTGATTCAGTTCTGAACACGCAGGGTGATACGATCACTCTGTGTCGTAAATGGGTATGTGATAAAGTCTAGCTATTCTAAAGCGTGAGTGAACACACAAATTATGTCAGCGGTTATGTGTAGGGTTTTAATCAAATCTTCTAAACGGATTTATTGCATTATATTCAGATTCAGATTGGTTTATTAACAAATGTGGCCTGGTGCCGGTACAAGTGGCCCGGCTTACAGGCAAAAATTTACATTACATACAGTTATCCTAATTTCTATGAGATTAATTTTTAAGTAATAAAAAACCCATACGGCAACCATCCATAAGTTGCCGAGAACAGTTTTTCTAGGTATATAAGTGAGTTTTTTTTCTGGTTGGTTTAGAAAGTTTTTTTTTTCACTATTTACAATTAATGATACACATTCACACACACACATACACACACACTCACGCACACCCACACACACACCTGGCCATGCTTTACACGTCCCAGGTCAGCACACGATTTCACTATTCACAAAAACTATACACTGCACTATTTACATATTTACAGCCCGAAGTTTGGCTGTGCGGCTGCGTGAATATTGGCGGTGCTTCTGAGGCGAATGATGGGGCCTCTGCCATAAGGGGTTTTGCCTGGGGCCTTGTGTGCAGGGCGCGCGCAGGGGCGAGCCGACTGTAATCTAAAATTGCCTTATTCTGGCATGTTTTCGGTGCTTTGGCTCGCCCCTGCCAATACCGGAGATGAGGTTGTTTGAGTGTATTCTAATGCGCGCCCATGCAGAGGATGCTCGTTTTGTTATTGAATCAGGGATGGTGGGAATGTTTGCCTCTCTGTGAAGGGTTCGGGTGCTGGTAAGGATGGGAGTTCGCAGGATTTTTCTGAGGGAAAGGTTTTGGAGGGTTTGAAGTTGTTTTTGAGCGGTGTTGGAGGCGTTGTCCCAGGCTACGCAGGCGTAGAGAACCACCGACAAAATAAAAGATTTATACAAAACTAATTTAGACTTAAGTGCTAGTTGTTTGCTGCGAAAGATGGGGGCGCATAACTTTAGTCGCTGCCGCCCTTTGTTGGCGGTATCTTTCAAGTGGGTGGACCACCGCAGCGTGCGGTCCATTGTGACGCCAAGGTACTTGATATGCTGACGGCAGTGCAACCTTTGACCACCGACCGTTAGGTCCATGGCCGGGAGGCGCAGCTTTCGAGTAAAATAGATCAGCTGGCACTTGTTAGCATTAATTTCTATTTTCCAATCATGAAGCCATGAGAGGAAGCGGTCAATGTACCGCTGCATTTCTAGAAGGCCGAAACGTGGATTTTTGTGGTGATTGTAGATGGCAGTGTCGTCAGCATACATGGCCACTTTGCATTTGGCGTCCACCGGGAAGTCGTTGGTGTAGAGTATATAGAAGAAGGGGGTCATGATTGCCCCTTGGGGGACGCCAGCTTGCATAACACGCTCCCGAGATGAGGAGCGGCCCACTTGGACGTAGAAGCGCCGGTTTTCTAAATAATTTTGAAGCAAAAACATGTAATTCCGAAGGCCGGGAAAGTTGTGGTGCAGTTTATAAAGAAGGCCATTGTGCCAGCACCGGTCGAATGCGGCTTCTACGTCCAAAAATAACGCCAACGTTGAAGCCCCATTGTTGAATTGCTCGGTTATGTCATCTGTGAGGCGTAATAATTGTAATTCAGTAGAATGACCTTTTCTAAAACCAAACTGAGATTTTGACAAATCATGAGTTTCCGAAACTTGTTTTTTGAGTCGACAAAGTATAATTTTCTCGAGCAATTTTCCAATAGTAGACAGGAGACTAATGGGGCGGTAGTTTTGAGGTTGCCTGGTGCTTTTCCCTTGCTTCGGTAGCATAATTACCTTGGCTCGTTTCCAAGTGTCGGGGAAATGGTTATGCCGCAAACAGGTGTTGAAAATCTTGGTGAGTTGCACCAGGGCTTTTCTCGGGAGATGCTTGAGTTCCTCATTAGTCACCCTGTCCGGGCCGGCGGCTTTCCCATTAGGCAATTGCCTAATGAGCTTGTACACTTCCTGCGGCGTGATATGGGTCAGCTGTTGCTCTTGCTTCTGCGCCACCCAGTTTTGTACCCATGATAGTACTTCCCGTTCTTTCTCGGGGTTCGTAGTTGGGTTTTCACAAAATCTGTCTTGGAGACAGTCGGCGAACACCTCGGCTTTCTCCTCACCGGAGAAGTGCAGGCCGAGGGGAGTGTGAAGCGCCTCAGTGCTTGAGTTGACGCTAGAGGAGACCTTAAATGCCCTTAGTAATTTCCATAAAGAATTGTCCGAATGTGTGGTACTTAACATTTTATTTTCCCACTGTTCAATTTTGTTCAGTTGAATTTGTTGCCGAATAGTGTTGCGTAGCCATTTTGCTGCAACTTTGTATTCGGGCTGGCGGGTAAGCCGCCAAAGTCTCGTCAGGCGCCGCCTCCTAGCAATGAGCTGCTCCACCTCCGGGTACGTGCAGAAACTGGGTGGACTTGTGGTGTACGTGGTAGCGTTTCTTTTGGCCGTGCGTAGCGAGGCAGTGAAGTTTTCAATGGCGGCATCAATGTCTGCCTCGCTGTAGTATGACAGCTTAGGCTGAGCCATCCTGTGCATTTCTAACGTAAATCGCTGCCAATCTGTCTTTGCTCTCCGCGGCGGGCCGCTCCAACCGGCCGTGACTGCGCCGCAGATCTCAAAATGCACAGGTAAATGGTCAGAGTCTAAGCTGTGATACACTGTGATATTTTGTGAAAGAGCCGCATTTTTGTCAGTACGAAGTCCAAAATTTCAGGATCAAAGTGACCTGTTTTATGCCAAAAGGTGGGTTCTGGGGGGAAGTGAACCTCAATGTCGTCATTTTCAGTTATAAGTTCCACCAGGAGATTTCCAGCCGCGTTTGCTCGGCGGCAATGCCACCAAGGGTGCCGAGCGTTGAAATCTCCTGCAATTATAACATGCTCCTCTAAATCGAGGATCTGTTCGAGGTCTCGAAGCAATATTAGGGATTGAGGGGGCCGGTAGAGCGCTACCAACATCACCGTTGTATGTTTTATACGAATTTTGAGAGCCGTGCACTCTAGCACTGCCGAGGCTGGCAGCGTGACAGGAGCATGAGCAACAGTATTTCTGAGCAAAATGGCGGTGCCACCCCCCTGTCTGCCAAGTCTGTCATTCCGAAAAATTTGATAACCCCTGAGCTTGAATGTATGCTCCTGTTTTAATTTTGTTTCGCAAATAAATGCGACATCAATTTTGTTTCGCCGCAGAGTTTTCAAGTTCGTGCTGCTGCCGGTGGATGCCATCGGCATTCCACAGGAGCGCGCGAGTTAAAGTTGTACCTCCCCTTACAGTAGCCATTTAATCTAAGATATTTGAAAGAAAACACATGATTGCCTCTAACTTATCCCAGGTGCCTGTGCAGCCTTTGAAATTTGGTAATAAATGGCTTCACTTTTGGCAAGAGTGCCGGGAGATTGAAAGTTTTAAACAATTCAAGGAGTTCTTTAAACCCACCCAGGTCACCGGAGGGCTCCTGGGAGGGGGGGGCTTCAGAGGGGGGACCATTTTGTGGTGGCGTGGTTGCCTTTTGCCCCTTTGCGGCGCTCGCAAATGAGACGCCTTGTTTAACCAGAGCCGGGTGGACAATGGGTTTTGGCCCTGGTTGAGCACCTGGGGAGCTCCTGGCCAAAGACGCCAGTTGACGGCGGTGACGTTCGTGTCGAAACGTCTCACAACCGCGATAGCTTGCAGGATGCGTCTCCCCACAGTTTGCACAGAAGCTTGTTTCTTTGGTTGTTTAAATTGCTGCAACGCGCATTCCTGTCAACTCTTGAGAGATGCATAATTACCAGGCGCTGTTCGTGAAGATGCCTAGTAAGGAACAAATGATTACGAACATGCGCAGAAATGTCGAACTGAATATTCTGGAATATTTTTGCGTGTGTTTATAAAGCTCGCATCGAGTTAAACACTAACATGGATCTTCAGTTCGTGAAGCAATGCGGCCTCGTGACGGTGTATGGGGTCTGTACAAAAAACGGAATGTCGACAGAAAAAAGGATGCACGTTGCAAATAAAAGAAGACATATGGTTTTATATTGGCATCAAGACAAAGTAATCATCTCATTACGTGTAAGTTATGCCCACAATCTATAAAATGTATGGCTTCTTCGCAGAATAATGCTGCATAGAAGCAGCAGCCATCACAAGTTGCATTAGGAAGTACTAGTCAATAGTTCTATACCTTCAAAGTCCACTGCATTGAGTTGTGAACCAGATAATCTTCCAGAGGTGCTGCCAACAACTCCATCCTCTTCAGGTACGGTAGCTGATGATGAAGTGGACAAAGGATTGCCACGACTTGCAATCTAGTACGCTTGAGGTATACCTCTTTCAATGTTAGAATCAAAATGCTGGCTAGATGTGTTTCTAACATCCATCCTGGTTATGAGTCACCTATATATAATGCTCTTGGGAGACGTTTGCTGGATACTGCATACCAACGTGTGCAAGCACTGGTTATGCAGAAGATTAAGTCAAATGCGCTTGCTTCAATTTTGGACGATTGGACAGATGTTTCAGCAACATTGTGGTAAATTTCATTATCACCACACTAGACTCCGTATTTTATAGGAGGGATTGGCCTGAGAGTAGGGACAACCGCTCAGTATATTCCGTCAAGTAGTTTATCGACGTTATTGACGAAATTGGCAATGATAAATTTATCGCTGTTATCACATACAACGGCCGAAATATGCTTGCTGCAGGAAAAGTACTACACGAGAAGTATCCACAAATAACCAGTATAGGTTGTGCCGCCCATGTATAAATCTATGATTAAAGATGTAGTAGCTTTAGAAGTGCTTCAAGAACTACATCATCTAAGCAAGAAAATAATTAGGTATTTTAAGTATAGCCATGTTCCAAATGCAATACTGGAGGTTAAGAGGAAAGCAAATTATATAATTCTTCCGCCACACTAAAATTTCCATCTCCAACGTGGTGGGCTGCTGTAATGATAAGCTTCGATAGCTTGCTAAAGAACAAAGAAACTCTACTGGACACTGTTTTTCGCTCCAGCGTTCGGATCGACAGAACTGTTAAGAGTTCCTACTGGTGGATCAGACTTGGCAGAAATTAGAAGAAGCTTTGTGTCTACTGAAACCCATGTATGAAGCTATAATTAGAGTGAAAGGGGACAACGCTACTTTGTCAGATGTACACGAGCGGTTTTCTGAACTTTGTGCATATGTAGATTCAGTGTTGAACGATTGTAAGCTAATTTCTGCAGAAGACCAAATTAACTGTTAAATATGTCGTGGCTGATAGGAAGGTGTTCACCTGCAGGGTAATTCATGCAGCAGCAAACCTTGTAGTTGCTCGATCCAAAGCAGTGGTTCTTAACGTTGAGAAACGTCAAGCATTGGAGTACATCAAAACATTCTGTGATTTCTTTAAACTTGACACTGGACTTGTTGTGGCTAATCTAGCGGAATTTTGAGCATGAGTAGGCTTTGTCTTATTTTCTTTCCTTCTTTTTTCATTCTTTTGCCAAATAAGAGTATTATTCTGGTCTGCTGTTCAGCATATCTCTCCAGCCACATGCTGGAGTGGCATATTAATAAGTAGACATTGTATTTCCCGGCTTCACGAATTTTGAACATACCACCGTCGTTGGAAGCCAGTGAACACAATTTGTCCACCCATGGTAGAATTCATACCAAGGTAAGAAACACATTGTCTCCAGTTACAATTGATAAACTCGTTTCAGTGCACTGGAACTTTAGATAAAACAATAATGCTGTAGAAGTATTCAAATCACCAAGACATACCTTTTCATCGAATGAGGAATCAGCAATAAGATGTTTAAATTTTTGTAAACAGGAATCAACTGTTGTTTGTCCTGCAAATGAAATTATGTGTTTTCAGAATGATAATGAGATCAGAAGATAAATATATGGTTATTGTTTTTTTATTTTTTTCTACAAAATGAACTTGTCTATGCAACCAAATATTATTACTATGTTTAACATTTCATTAGTGATACATATTGTTACAAGGGAATTGTAACTTTGCAAACAATTCAAAATGTTACTGTTACACGTAACATACATGTCCAGTAAAATAGGCTCATGCATAAAATGGTGTCCTTTCTGTATTTGTGCTGTATACATACATTGATATCACCTATCCAACCAGTTGAACCATTTGAACTGCATATTAAACTGTTTCAAATCTGATTTCTGTTTATAACTAAAAGAAACAAACTGTTTCAAGCCAACAGCGCAACCCTAGACTTATACATATATTCTACGCATAAGAAAGCTCATTAATACCCTTTCTTAAACTACGTACATACAGCGTGCAAATGTGCAGTAGGGATCGAAAGTATGTTGACTTATAAGTAGCAACTGCACAATCCTGTTAAAGGAGGGTGGCTTTGATAAAAGAGGTGGCGGGTTGACGAAAAAGGAAATCGTTAGGGAATATGAAGGATATTTCAATTTAGCCAGCAATTTGTTATTAAGGCCGCCAAGGCAGTGTAAACTAATCTGAAAATAAGAGCCTCAGCTCTACCAAATTGTCATCCTGAACAACTTCCTCATTCCCACCATCCTCAACTGAACCCCAGACTCCTAAGCTTCCTAGACAATGGACAAGCTCTGCATTACACAGGTGACAAGCCAGGAATACCACAAAATCCATTACAAATACTTCAACTTGTAAACATTAATAAAGGACGCTAGAATTGAAAATGCAACTGTTTATAATATGAACACCTATTTTTCTAAGTGCTGTTCGAAGTATTGACATGCCTGTTCAATATAGCCTTTGGTGAGGCACTGTTGAAAAATTTGCAATGTCTTACCATTAATAGTTATTTCAGTGTTTTGTTATTGATGGTGTATATTCTATAATTTCATGTTCAAATAGAATAAAGTTGAGTGTATTCATTTAGGGAAGAATTTGGCTTTTCATCCGTAAATGTGATAAAAAAATTAAAGAAAACTGATCACATCTGCCCCCTTCTACACTACATATTTTTAAAGCAATTGCTCTTGATTCTCTTAGGAACTTTTCATGCTAGAACATGAAAATATTTTATACTTATTCATGGCACTTTGATGATATGTGAATCTATGATACTTGAGATAAGCTTCATGCTAATATTGTAAAAATTTGTAACATAAGTAAAAAGTGTATCTTAAGATATAATTTTTAAAATTTTACTTAAATGCTAGAAGAAATATAAAATGCAAGCAGATCAATATGTTCATCAGTATCAAGCTACATTCGAGAAAATGCCATCGTGATATTAGGTACAGAGAAAAGGGATCATGAATATGGCAAATGTAATATTGACAAGATAACTCCCTTCAGTTTTGAGTTAATAAAAGTCTTGAGCAACCACTGTTTCTAAGGTATAAATATTCATTGCTTCAGCTCTCAAATTGATCACTGCACAACCAACTTTAAGATATTGAATTTTGTTAGTAATATTGTTCTTTCTTTAACAGTAGTTGAGCTCAAGATAGGTGATTTGTATGCTGGCAAAAGTAAGCCAAGAATGAAAATTGAAAGAAATTAATAGAACAATTATAAAGAAGAGGATTTCAGCAGCATTGTTACTTCTGAGATGGAAAGTTTATGCATTTTTGGGATGAGACTTACTGATCATAGTATAGTAAAATCTCTGAGCATGCTTGAATTTATCTTACATTGTGCAGATAGCAATGCAAAGTTGGTAACTAAAGGTTTTTAGAGAATGTAATGAAAAATATGATAAGGCAAACTAAGACTGAAACGTTTGTTAAAAAAAGCAGGGATTACATGGGTAGAGGGGAGGAAAATTGGCAGAAAGAGAGATGGACCGTTTTCCACTTGAGAGCTCAAGGCAAGGGAGGTATTATTACAAATAACTGAAGGTGAGCGTTAATGTCAGGAAATTGCAATAAAAACGTAGAATGGATTTTTAAGTTCTGCAATAATCAATAGACAGATGGCGCCATGGTAGAGTGGTTAAACAGCTCACCTCTCACCAAGGCAGCTTGGGTTTGATTCTAGGGGCCTGCATGTGGATTTGCAGTGGACAAAGCAGGTCTGGGTGGGCTTTCTCTGGGTTCTCTGGTTTCCCCCGCCATTTATTCCACCAACTGCTCCATCTTCACCTTTCCTTTCAGCCTTTTTACTACCATTTCATATAATCTACTTCCTGACTCTCATACTAGGCATTGGGCTGATCACCCATCCTGGATATTCTATCTGATCCAAAGTATCTGCTCCTTGACAGGCCTCTGACCCTAGGCACCCACTTTTAAGTCCTGGGGGGGTGTAAGTCCTACATACAAGGAAGGTAAATAGAGAAAGAAGAAGAAGAAGAAGAAATAATAGCCATTAAAAGATAAAGAGTTACTATTTATTTTATTTTATATGGCTTGGTACAGAACTATAGGCCTGTCTACAAGCTTTATAAGCTTTTTAACAACATTAATGCAAATTAAATACATAAATATTTTATGGCAAAGGAAGATCCTTACAGAAGAGAAAGAAGATAATAAAAGCTGTAGATCAGCTGTTGTTATAGCTTATAATTCACTAAGGCTTTCCTTAACTGTTATCCATGAAAAATATAACGCTACAAAAGAGTCTGAACAATTATCTTTTTTTTTTCTCCTGAAAGAAGACTTAAAATGCTATAATAGCATTTAAAATTTAAATTGAACCTGTACACAGAACCATCTCCTCAGTGTATGATCATGATATTCCTTCCAACCTGATCCAGTGGTTTCACTATAGCCTATAACACGTTTTGGCGCATAAACATTAATATTTTTTCAGGAAATTATAGCCTTTGGGGGGAAAAAAGTGATACCTATATCTCATTATTTTGAATGTACTTCATTGTCAAATATTTCAAAAATGATTATTATACATCATTCTCATAAGGATTTCTTGTCAACAATAATTTTAAATTTTCTGACTTCCTTGTATCTTTTGTCTAGCATTTTGAAAAACTTTCATCTTGAACCATTTGCTCAAACCTTACCAGTTTTGTGAAACAGTGGCTAGGGAAGTAGCATCTCTTGACTACTGACACAATGTGTGGAACAATTAGAGCTTGCTCAGGTTTGTATCTACCAAAAGAAAATAGAAAGACCTTAAAATTTCTGAGAAAACTTGCCACTTTCTAGTTTATTCACTGTATTTTATAAATTTTCCTAGCTGAGCACTTTAGTGAAATATGTTGACATGAGTACCTACCATTTTAAGATTAAGGTCATCAGGTGGAGGATTATAGGCAGACTGGGGATTACTGTCTACCTAGAAGGGACAAACTGTCATTATGACAGCTGCAGTTTTATCTGCTTTATATGCAAATATTAAAGAAATGCATAGAAAGACCATTTCATGTCACACTATTTGTATATTATATTTAGTAAGTATATGAACTTTTATTACAGTATACTGAACTTTTTTATTAGTTACAATAGTTTATTACATCACAAAGTAACTGAGAAGTACATTATTTCTCTAAGGAAACAGGAATATTTTTGTCAAGGAATTAGTAATTGATATACTTAAAGTCTTTACAAATTGCTTTTGTTCATTTAAAGCCTCTGACTGCATTGCAACTCTTTTTCTTTGAATATGCAGTGTTGTATAAATATAGTCTACAAACATTTTCAAACTGCTGTGGATTATGAAAATTAAGCTTGGTGCTATTGTTAATCTGCATCCTATAGCTTAGTATGTCTTTGGAATATTACTATGACATGGTACTTCAATGAAAGTTGCAGTTTATTCCATTGTGAATGCTTGTGCTACAACTAATTCTTATGCCATCTTGTATACAAATTGGTGGCAACTTTATTTTCTCAACCAAAAAACAAGATGAAAGAAATAAAGAAAGAGAGAGAGAGAGAGAGAGAAAGACAGAGAGTAAGAGAGAGAGAAGGAAAGAAAGAAATAAAGAAAGAGAAAGACAGAAAGAGTGAGGGAGGGAGGGAGGGAGGGAGGGAGGAAGAAAGGAAGAAAGAAAGAAAGAAAGAAAGAAAGAGAGAAAGAAGGAAGGAAAGAAAGAAAGAAAGAAAGAAAGAAAGAAAGAAAGAAAGAAAGAGAGAAAGGAAGACAAACAATTTTAGTTATAACCTATGTCATAAGAAGGTCATAAACAATCAGTAAAAGAAGTATGAACAATAGCTATGAAAATTTAAGATGTAACACACTATAAAGTCTACATCTGTCATTATGACAGGTAGCAGGACTTCTAGGAAATGTTTCTATCATGCTTCAGATAAATGACGAATTCTTTATTAATGGCTTCTTCTTTGTGGATGCGTACTTGACAAAGTGTTAATAAAAGTCATGGAACATAGGTAGTTGGTCTATAATGAACCATTTATGAGAAATTATCCTTTTAAAACACAGGACACATCAAAATGATGTGTCTGATCCCCCTAGTGTTAGATATGCCTATACAATAATATCTTGAAAATAATGCAGTGATTAACATTAAAATATGAACTGCATTAAAGAGACAATGGATGTATAAGATGAAATCCATTAATCATTGTTATTAAAACATAAAACCTAAAACCATACATAAGAACAATAGTTTTTTAGATTTATCTATATGTCATTCAAACGCCGTTTCTTGGATGATGACTCAGAATGGGGACGCTCCCTTTGTTTCTCTCCAACCATAACAGCTGTTGGACTAAAAACACGTGTTTCTACTTCCTGTAACATCAATAACACTTGTGTTAATACCAGCAACAGGTTCATTTTAAATCAATTTAATAACATAAACAACTTTGACTTAAAGTTGTATTTTGATTTTTATATTACAGTAATGTTCTACTTAAAAGCATTATAGATAGCCTATACTCTATCCCCTACCCCATTTGAACTTAAAAATCCATCATGTAACCCAATATTTGAATTCCATTCATTTCTTTGTAATAAATTCTTTGGTTACAGAACTTCAAAATTATTAGTCATTTACATGCATTCATTTTCATTCTTTTAAGTACATTTATTTGAAAATCTTACTCATTAAATTAATTTTCTCAAATGGTTGACAAAAAATTATCTCTTGTGTATTACAAGGTGCCATTTTAGAAACATTCTCTCCTAGTAAACAGAATAATGATAGAGAAAAACTTTAGTCTATCATTTTATACAGTTTAAAAGAATTAAAAATACTTTAATTACTAGTATTCTCCTTGCCTGAATTTTAAAGCTTAAGTACCCTAAACATGCATTGAACCTGGTATCATTAGATAAACAGCTACCATATAGATATTCAGAAAATGAACAAAAGGGTATTGTGTAATAAATAATTTATATAATATGCATTATAATGCATACCTCGGGTGCATGATAAAAATCAATATGATGCTTCACGGCATTCCAGATCTTATCCTCCAATAGCAAAGTAGCAACAGATGCTATATCAGGAGCCATGTATCGATCTCTATCCCATGGCCTGCACATACATTTATATTCTTGTTAATAGGTATATTAAAATTAAACAATACTGTTAAATGCTGAACATATTGAAGATAAAATGTAACATTCTTATTTGATATTCAAGTCAGTAAAGTGTATTTCTGTCCATTGTTTTAATTCATTAACATTTTTTGTATTAAAAATTAGAGGAATATTAATGAACTGAATTCAATGCTTTGATTGCAACAGTATCCAAAATTCCTCTCTTTTGAACACCTAGTAAGAAGTATATGGATGCACTCAGCTGCCATAAAATGTCATAACTAACTCCATAACTCCGATTTTAAGGTTTCAGTATAAATGCTTCAGATTTTTAATAAATCAGTGATCCAAAAAGTGTTATTACTCCAAAGTGTTCAAAATTCTTTGTTATGGCTTAGAAGAGAAATGATTTTAACAGTGATTAATTTCTTCACTCTTTATCCTCACAATAAAACTGGAAGAGCTGATGGCTGAAACATTTAGATCACTTGGCCCATTTCTATGGCTCATTAGGGCCAATTTGTATAAGAGGTTTGAAAAGCTTTTTTTCTCTCTCATTTAGATAAAATAGTTTATTTCAGAAAAGCATTACATAATAGTTTGATACTGTAAAACACCTAATATATTCCAGAATCTAAAACAATCATACTTAACTCCTGTGAACATCATTCTTATAAAAACTGCTTGCCTGTATTTCTAGTCTGACCATTGTATCTTTATTGTATTGTCCTGTCCTTATTTAACTTATCAACATATTATTCTTCTAAAAGTACCTTTCCTTCTAGATTGCTTCTAAACATTCTTACACATTTCTCCCTAAATTTACCCAAAGAGTCCCCTACAATTTTATACTTTTTTCTCCATTTACAGTCACAATTGTTCTAATATTTATCCATGTAAATTTTTCCATTGGTGTTTCCATGGCTAATCTTTCTGTAACTTTCTAACTGCCATTTAAATGAGGAGCAATGAATCAAAGCACAGTCCGTCCAATCCAACAGTAAACGCTGTTTCAGGAAAAAGGAAAAACTGATAACTGCTAAACTTGATAGCATTTCTTAAAGCTCTTCATACTTAACTGTAGAGGAAAGCTTATTCTCCTAAATATCATCATCAGAAATAAAATTTTATATTCAACCCTCCGCTACATGCATGATCATTTTACCTCCATTACACGCGTGCATACCATGAGTCTGTATTGTATTTTATACCAGTTTAATGAACAATTCTAATGTTATGGTTAGGAAATATAATATATTTGAACCTGAATAATAAAAATAAAGCACTGAATTCGCTCTGAGCATCAGTGGTGTAAGTAAATAATTTTAAGTCATAATTTACCCTTAAACCAATAAGAACATTTACTGTAAACACTGAAACTAACATCCATTCTGTTTTTTCACTGTTTTTATGAATGCATATTAACCAACAGTTATTTTCAGAAAAATAGTTTAAAACATTTTTCAAAGAAATGGTTCTTTATGGCATCACTGTCAATTTCAGGCAAATCATTCATGGTGGTCACTATTTTCACTGCACTCACTGCACAGATATGCTGCAACATGTTCCAGGCAGATAAATTTATTGCACAGATTGCAATAAAACCTTGTTGGTCTGTTTTTCTTCCTATCACAGAAGTTGCATCTTCCTTGAATAGTTACTTGTGGAGCTCTGGGAGTAATTTCAGCTTTTGATAATCCCAAAGTTTCCATGATATGGTTCTTGATGTTCATTGGAGTATTTATCTGATTGATCTTCATTGTCAAATAATCATGCAACAATGCTTTGGCAAGAGCTTTTAGATAGTCTTTTCTTGGAATGGTTGAGTTTGAATTGCTCTTGTAAATTACATATCCATTGATTACAGCAATATTCAGAAGAGAGGAAAAAATTATAAATGGTCATCTTATGGTAATTCTTGTTACAGAGTATGTACATTTCATCTCATCAAATTTATCCACACCAGATTTGGTGTCATTATAAAGGTTATGATTTCTGGCTTGGACTTTTTCGAATCACTGTCAATACTATCATCATTGTGTAAAGTAGACAGTGCCAGAATGATCTTGTCTTTCTTAGGCTTATATCCAACAAGTGTCATGTTCTTCCTAAATGCAAAATGCTGGATTCCAAAGGACGTTTTTGCTACTTTCATAAATGGAGGAATTTCACATTTATTTTTTTGAATTGTTCCAACCATTGTCAACTTGTCATTTTTCAACAAGTCAATCTTAAGTGGAATTGATGTGAAGCAACTATCACTTGTTACATTTCTGCCAAATTTGGATACGCATTTCACCATTCTTTTGACAATAGTATGAGGTGTGTTATCACAGAAATATGCCCCATCCACCTGTTTTCTACAATAAATTTCTAAATGACTAGTATAATAAATTTTAACATTTGTAAATGGAAACATTTTTATACCATATTTTGCCAGTTTTGATGGAATGTATTGTATAAATCCACATCTGCCCCTGAATACATCCAGCATTTCATCCACTGTAACCAGCTTTGATAATTGTAATGTTTCTTCTTCTTCAAGAATCTGACTGTGGCTAATTAGTCTGTTTCTTTCCGATGACCTATGAGTTCTGATGTCATCAAATATCAGACTGTCAGCAAGAAATGAAAACGATTTATGCCCATTGAAAGTCTGAAGTACTCCACTCCAGTACCATCTGCAGCCCAGAGATCTTGTAAATTTGTGTGTGTGAGGTTCTCAGAACACCCGCAAGAAAAGAAGTCCTAAGCATGCCTTGATTTCTGTAATGCTAATGTCTGCAGCATCCCTTTCTCTAGAATACTTAGAATGAGTGGTAGATATGTAAATATTAGTATAGCAAACTATTTCTTCTAAAATGTCATCAGTGAGGAAAAGCTGTAAAGAATCAATTGGACAGTTGACATTTGTTCTTTGCCTATGACTCCCAGTAAATGCTTGAGAATATTATGTTGAACTCTTCTTACTCTCCTATTCTGAATTAAAGGTTGATGGCTCTATTGCATATGCTCTTTCCCAGCATACAAGTCAAATTTATCTATAGTATCACCTTCATCCAAAGACTGCTCACTTTCAGAATTGTGATCACTTTCAAAGATTGACTCTACAACACTACAATCTTCATTAGCAAGCTCTTTGTCTAGCCATTTCAACAGCTGCTTGTCATCCATTCTTCTGAAAATAATAATAAAAAAAAAATACAACTTCTTTCAGTACTTAATCAATGTTGGTCAATGACAAGGTTTATAATTGTATGACAATTACGATATATAAATTTTGTAAATAAAGAAATAAGCAACTTTTGTAAATGTTATTGTTTATATTTTGTATATTACCAAGAAAAAAGTGTCTTACCTGCAAAGCATTATAAAAGAACTGATCGCAGAACTGACTCACAAGAATGCATGCACATGGACTTACACTCTGCACCTCACCAATTTGCTGCTTTAAACAATAATGACTGTCTCCAATTATTGCGAGTGATTCCTTAAGGAAGGAGGAGAAGGTAGAAAAAGTGGCTAATGGAACTCTTTAATTTCAAATTCATTGTTGACAGAAAGTTAAAACGGCAGACTCACATTCTGTAGTGCGTGTAACAGAGGGTTAATGACATTTTTAGAGTTTAAAATATACTAGACTCAACATATTTGAACAAATTCCTGGAAAGCATATTGTCATTAAGAAAAATGGAGAAATACTGCATCTGTCATATTTCAATGCAATTTTTAGCATCAGTCATGCCTTATGCATATTTTTAATAAATGAATGTTCCATTTTCATTTATGTCCCTTTTCTTTTCACAAAATATTATACATGTTTTTCTTTAAGCTACAGCCAGGTCAGAATTTAGTAGGTACTCTATGAATTCTTATACATACCAAAAAGGTCTAATGACAAATCTGTTGTATTTAAACATGCTCCTGGGCTGGAAGGGCTTTGGGTACAGAAAGCCAGCACTCAACCAAATACATAACCCATGATGACAAAAATGTGCTTAAAACTGCTCTTGTATCCAATCTTGGAGGAAATGATTTTGTATGTGTAAACTACCATATCTGGTGTAAGTTAGATTTAAACTTGCAAATATAATAGTTCAACTTTCAAAATAATTGCATGAGTAAAATACAGCAGTTTATGGGAAAATCCATCAAAATAGGGGCTTCCAAAAGACCTTAGGAATTATCAAAAAGCAATGAAAAAGGATGAAATGACATTCAGATAAAACAAGGGAGTTCTAGTTTCATGAGTAGACAAAAAAGCAATTTATGTGAATTCAGGTATACATTCTACTGAAATGACTGAAACCCAATCTAAATTTAGCATATAAAAATGAAACCAGAATGCATAGTAGATTATAATAATCATATACATTGGTGGACACAACGGATGAGTATTTGGCATTATGCCCATTTATGTGCAACTCCTGCAAGTGGCCAAAAAAGGTTTTTTGTATCCCTTTCAGTGTACCCTTTTGAGTTCTTTCTGTTTATGCCACAAGCCATATCTTAAAAAAACAAAAACAAAAAACATCATTCCTAGCATTCATGCAGTCCATCTCCATAAGCTTTATTCAAGGTCACAAACTGTGAACACCTTCTCCAGCTCCCTCTGCAGCCCTCTCTGATATGTCACTAGCTTCAACCTTAGTATCACTGCTTCCTCTTCCCATACTCCCTCCAAAAAAGCACCAGCAAGGGAACCCTCCCCACCTTGTTGTCTGAATGGAAAACAGAGGTAACATGAACTGTTGAAGTTCTCAGGCATAAAAAGTGTACAAACTCCTATAAGAAGTTGTCAGTGTGCCTGGAAAATAACAAAGTTAATGAAACAAGATGGTACTGTAGCAGCAACAGTGGCGGCGGCAGCAGCAGTACCTAATGTTCAAGCACTTGATGCTCTCCATTCACCATCTAGCTTCTCAATATAATTTTGATATGCAGACTGAATTAAATTATGTTAGAGTACAATATTTCCTAAGGTTGTCCATGTTCATTGTTAAAGTATCTTCATTGCATAAAATGTACTTTGGTGAGTTCATAATGAGAATTTTGTGGAGATACACAGCAATACAGTCATGACCAGTAGTTTCAGTCTGAAGTGTGCTGCTACTACTACACACCAGGGTGAGTCTGGTATCAACACAGGATTATCTAATAAATTTGACCATGGTTTATTTTTACTATCTTCCAAAAAATCCATTTTAATTTCCTTTTGAACAATTTCATTTATAAGGAGCTTTGCTGAGTGGTAAGATAGTAGATGGTTCTGTTTCTGTAAAATGTTGGTTCCTTTTTATGGTCAACTGAATTGTCTTTTCATTTCTATGGATGTTATATTGAGCTGGAATCGATTGTAGTCAAATAGTTTTATTTAGGGTCTGGAGCATTGGAATAGATTTCCTGATATTCAATAATTTCCTACCATTAGGTATGTTTTGTATTATGATGGCTTGTATAGCTGATTTTGAATCAATAAGTATTATTTATAAAAACTTATGAGCTTCACAGGAATATACTGGTTGGACAAAATGGTGAAATATAAGAAGGAAACTAGATGTGGCATCACTGAAAGAAAGAATACATAGCTTTAGGAAGAAGTGGATGGAACATCTGAAAAGAATGGATTGCAAATGTATCTCCAAGAAAATATCAATATATAGACCAAAAAGAAGACAAGACTGAGGGAGACTGAAGAAGCACTAGAAAAAGTCTCTGTGAAGCCCAAACAGGTTGAAAGCCTTATCCTTGAAATGAAGAAGTGTACTACTGTTTGGAATGTATTTATTCTACCCAAAAGATGTGAGAGTGCAGTATCTATTGCAAGTACCTCAACATCAAAATAAGTAGAGTTAGGTCCAGCAGATATATAAAAACTGAAGAGATTGCTGTAAACTTCAGTTCTTACTCCACAATTTTTGTCATAAAATGAGCCATCTGTATAAACAGTACTGTAAAAGGTGTGTTGTACCCCTACATCCACGATGTTGTGACATGAGTTATCACAACTCAAAGTATCCTAGGACACTCTGTAAAGTTATGCATGTGTGGGTGCAAAAAAAGATGCAGATATAATGAAGTGCATGTTAAGTTTGTAAGTGAGTAGTAAAGCAGCTCCTTCCCATTCATGGCTCCACCCCACCCTTTAGCAAGTTTTAGTAACCCAAGTTGATTGCGGATTCTGCATAGCCTTTTTCTCATAATGGCAAATGTGCACCAGAGGCTAGGATCCAAGGCAGTTTTACATTCTTTGAGAAAGCATAATCAACTCAATTTTATTAATTGTTCTTCCGTAGGCTGGAAAGATAGAATCAAAATGAAAAAATATGTAAGTTGACATTGAGATATGTTATCTCAGGACAAGTTAAGGATGCCTTGTGCTTTACCAGGAAAATTGAAGTCATATGGGGAATTTCGTGACATGTTATCGTATCGACATCATAGCTCAGATGGCAGAGCAGAGGTAACTGAAGCTAAAGGTTGTGGTTCAAATTCCAACTATGGCATTAAGTTTTTCATTAATAGTACCTTAAATAAATTTTATTAACAGAGTTTTGCAAGAAAAGGAATATAAAGAAGGTTGCCAAACCTTTTCAAATAATGCAAAAATGCTATGTTTTGCGACATTTTAGTAATGCTTTTTCATTTTACATGATTGATTTCATATAACTCAGTTCCATATCATGCTTGTTTGTGATATTTTATAATTCAAAATCAATGTCTGTTGTTCTTGTTGCTTTGCAAACAATTATTAATAGTAGAAGGTGCCAATAGTAATAATAATAATAATAATAATAATAATAATAATAATAATAATAATAATAATAATAATAATAATAATAATAATAATAGTAATAATAATAATAATAATAATAATAATAATAATAAATATTAATAAATAATACCAACAACTCCATAATGCCCTAACTTATTAAATGAGTTATTCAAAATGCTTTTTTCTCTCTCCTGAAAATTTTATGTATGAAACTGTTTTCTTCATATGTCCTTTAATTTTGCTCTGTAACCCATTGCAATATGCTTTTGAAGCTTCTGGTACCATGCAGACTGCATTATGCATTTATAATTAAACACAATACCTGGTTTGCATGTCCAATAACCACATTCCTGATATTCCTTCCACCAGTTTGATGCTGTTCTTGGAGATACTCCGCAGCCTTGCTGACCTATAACCTTGGTCATTAAGGGCAATAATTTTCGGTTTGTTGTCCATACCCTTTGTTCTTCTCAAATGACGGGTATAATAAAGAGGACATTGTTTTACAAGCCAATTTCATCCAACCACTTCACTCTAAGTGCTTGTAATTAAAGTGTGCCCTTATGATTTGTATGTACTTAATTTTAAGTTGTAATTTTATATGATTTATCCTATGGCTTGTAAGCTCTACAAGATAAAAATAAATATGTATCTATATATCATTCACATAATGTTTGTATTACCCCTCACAATGGCTTCCTTCGCTCCTGAGCCAGAAATTGAACTGATAAGGGGATTCTGTGAATATTAAATAAAGAAAAATACTATAGGAAACCAAAAGCATTGGCACATCTTTGCACCAGACTTTACATATTTTTAGATTTATAAAAATTGTCATTTAGGTGGAATATAATTTTAAAGTAAAGTAGGTTGATTTAATATGTGATTTACTTGAGCATTTAAAAGTGGGTGGTGTGACATTTAAATGTCCCCTCTATGTTGTGTGAGCGAATGTGTTAATCCTTTTAATAGTTCATCACTTAAAATGAGCCTGGTGGTTCTTAACTTTAAAAGGGATGATCTTTATAGAGAATATTTATAACTTATTGTTGTTTAAGCATTTTATGAATTTATAGTTTGTTGTTTATTTCAGGATGTTAAAATTTAATTCTTATTTTATAAGGATTTTTAATAATTTTTAGTAGTATTTCATCAGCAAAAGTAAATTAACATGGTATATTTTAAATTGTGTTAATTTAAGAGATACAATACAATATGTTATATTTAATTAAAATGTGAGAAGGAAAATTTTTATCTCCCCTGTAGGTATTTGACATAAATCAACTTAACAAACAGATGAATGAATGCTTTGAGATTACATCAATATATGTAGAAATATTCACAGAACTATCAAGTTAGAAATATAATGAAGTTTTAATTTTTTTTTTTTTTTGTAAATCATTGATTCCAAAGTAAAAGACAAGGAGTGTAGCTTAAGTATTAAAATGAAGATTAGGTTTTGTTTGATTTCAGTGCTATGATGTAGGATATTCTTTATTAACTTACTTAACAGGGATTAGCATTGCTTAGCAAAGTTAAAAATAACTAATATCAGATGGGCCAAACTAATACATTGGCGATCTAGTTTTCTTTCCTTTTAATATTAGCATCTAGGTGTCCACCTTCCTTTTCCCTTAATATTAGCATCTACCTGCCTTCAAGTTAATGAGATTATTCCAAACCTTCTCATGTCCACTAATTTTAATAACTGTGTTTCCCAGCAACTGTGCATAAAAACAATATATTGGTATAATTTAAATACTTCATTGCACCTGTTTTCATTGGATAACAATGCAATGGTAAGCTAACATTCAAGCACATTTTAAACTCAATGAACTCAATTGTATTAGCAGTATATCAAGGTTGCATTCAAACAATACTTTCAAATAAAGGGCTTTAATGTATTTTTATTTGTCTTTATAGCATCAGCAGACTTTTGGTTTATGTTTTTCATAATCAATTTCCACTTAAAAAATTGGTATTACTATTTACAGGTTTTGCAAAATTTAATATGCAAAGTGGAAGATAAAGCTAATTTTTAATATTTATTAACTGTAGTGTCAAAGCAATGTTTGATTTTTCAAGTAAAAGACATTGGGTGCTGAGCACATATTCAATATTTCTAATGGGTGCTGGAGCCTCAAAACACCCATGTAGTCAGTACCTTTTGCTTGAACCCTCTTTATAAGTTTTTCTGTATTTAAACATTGTCAATTTCTTCCTCATAAAGCTGCAGAACTCTTCTTCATTTCCAATATAACTGCAGAATGCAGACTGTTTATTCAAAGTCTTTACATAAAATTGCAGTTATGCCTTACTTCTGCAACCATTTTAGCATTTCTTCTTTACAGACCATCATAATTCCTTTTCTTTATAATGCCAATGCTATTTTGGTGTTAAGGCCTCGATTTCTCATATAGCTCTACACTAAATTCCTCATTGCATAGTAAACATGAAGGATTTTTAGAGAGCCTATTGCAGCCATATGTCAATTTAATTTTCATGTTAGCAATGAGTTTCCAATTTTTAAGTTCACCCCCTCAAAAAAAATACATTTCCTGTATTTTCATTCTCCTTCTGGTTCCAACGTTGATGCTTGCAATAAATACTTATCTTTTCATACTGTAAATTTTTATTTAATCTATTGGTTAGTGCTTGCACATCCATAATGGAACAAATTTATATTTTATTTTCATTCAGTAAGACATAATTTTGCTGACCAGGCACAAAAAAGATACTTGACATAGCTGTTTACCACTCATATGTGCATATGTAATAACAGCTGGTAATACGCAACACAAAAACAACTACCAGAATATGCTTTGCTAAGAGTATTTTCATACAGGGGGTAGACAGAAATAAAGAAACATCTCTTAAACTGAACAAACACTTCATTAATATGGTGTTGGGCCACCCTTTACTTTCAAAACAGCTTCAATCCTTTTTGTAATTGATCCATATAATGTATAAATTCCTTCTAGATGTATTTTACATTACTCATCGTAAGGAATTGCTTCAAGCTCCTTAATAGTTAAAGGAGGAGAAAATCTAACCCTCACTCTCTTTTCCAACTCATCCCACAAGGGCTGAATGAAGTTTATACCTGGAGATTGAGCTGGCCAAGGAAGATGTATAACTTCTTCATGCTCTTCAAAACATACTACACATCCAGCAGTATATATAGAGGCAGCATCATCTTTAAATACTGCACTGCTTGAAGGAAATAATGTTTGCACCATAGAGTGAACATGATCCCCAAGAATATCTCTGTAGACATTAGCAGTCACTTTATCAGTCAGTGCGATAATAGGACCTACAGAAAACCAAGATATTGCAGCCCAAACCATGACTGACCTTCCACCATACTTAACAGTAGGCACTAAGCAGTCAGGATCATAAGCTTCTTTAAGTGTTCTCCAAACACAGGTGTGCTCTGACAGTGGTAGGGAAAAGTGTGAAAGATGATTCATCAGACCATATCACATTTTTCCAGTCATCAGCTGTCCAGGTCTTATGTTTATGACACCACTGTTTTCTCTTTGTTGCATTAGTCTGTGAGATTAGTGGTTTGGTAATTGCTGTTTTGCCATGTAACCCTAACTTGTGAAAATCTCTCCACACAATTGTGATAGAAACGGGTTGCCTGATACATATGTTCAGTTCTGCAGTCTCTTTAGCTGCATATTTTTATGCTTTCTTGATACAATCTTCTTTAAGGCTCTCCTGTCTCTTTTGTTTAGCTTTTGTTTGCAAGCACAGTTTCTTTTTGCAGAAAATGTTTTAACTTCTTACAAGGATGCTGATATAACCTTAGAAGCTGTACTTCTTGAAATCTTTAATAAGTTGGCAGTTTCTGTAGCTCATGATAGCCTGGCACCAACAATTTGATCCCTTTGAAAGCCTTAAAGGTTTTCATTGTCCTGTTGTTCACACTTTCAGCACAACTAAAAAACTAAAAATGTTGGAAAATGCTTCTTTTGTGTATATTTTGTAATAAATAAACAAAAGAATGCAGTTCTCATTACAACTTCAGGAGAGGCAACCTCATATGCAAATATGTCTGAAACAGTGGTGTTTCCATTATTTTTGGTACCTTCTGTGTGTCTTGGTGGACTCAAGGGTTTCCAGAACCAAGTTTCCATCTATGAAGTTGTTTTAAAATCTGCAGTGCTATTTAAACTAATGGATTACACAGACAGACTCAGAACAAAATGAATCTGTTTTAAAATACTCTTTGAGGATGGACTGAGAACGTCCTGTTCTGATATTTATCATATGTCCTTAATCAATTTTTACTACATGGTAGTGTCCTCAGGAAGAGCTGATATTCTCCTCCTTAACACTGCCAGAGTACTGAACTGTTCAATTCCAAAAACTTTCACTCCAGTGCTATAATGAGCTATTTCAGAAATCATAGTTTCAAGAACTTTGTATTCCAAATAGAAAACTGAGTTCACTTCTGTGACAGCTAATTGGAAGACATGAATATATAAAGGAATTGAATGTTATAGATCCGGTTTTAGTACATTGCAAATGTAGCATAACTCAAGAATCTAATTCTTTAAGTTACTTTACTACAGTATGGGGGTGACATGATAAAATGCTTTCCACCGTACCTTTTTCCTCATTTTAGTTTCTATTTCTTTTTTCCATTTTCAATGTATTTATTTGTTTATTCATTCATTTAGTTGGTAAGTAATTATTATAAGAAACGTGGCTCTGTTCCTGCCCAAGCTGTTTCCCCAATTCATACCCTGTGTTCATGCAAAATCATGATAATGATACATACATGGGTAACAAACATATAACATATTTTTATTCTTTAAGATATGAGCATTTCATTAGAGATTTAATATGCTTTGTGGTCAATGGGGAACAGACCACTTTACAATAATTGTAGATGTGTTATCCATTTGGAGATGTTGTTACCCTTCTAAGGCAATTACATCTGAACTCTTTGACAAGGACATACTAACACAATCCATTGATGAGGGTATCTCATGCACATCCATGAGTAGTTCTGGTAATGTTCCTGCACTTCTTACCAGTAGGACCTCCTCCTTTTTAGGCCAAACCATAGGCATGGAAAGATATTAAATGTAATAAAAATAAAGCAATGAAATGAGCATTGTTCAGAGTCAACAACAAATTATGATTCATTAACAGTACTTTATCATAGTATTTTAAGTTTAAAAACAAAGTAAGTGAATTATTAACTCATTTCAAATCTGAAAATCTATGCCCAGATATCTTAAGTGAAACCTAACTTTCTTAGAGAAACAGGAAATATCACATTTCTCAGTGGATTATGTATGAGGACAGCATATTATTCTAGACAACATTTCTCTAAAACAGGAGATGATAGTATCTTTGTTATGAATCATGTGGAATTTACCACTACAGATGATCTATTATATAGTTATTGCCTTAAATGTTTTTTTTGAACCAAAGATTGAATTTATTGTCTATGGTGACTTAAATATATATTTCAGGAAAACAGCAATTAAAAGGAACAAATTTGTTCACTATTAGGAACATAGAATCTTCTGCATACAGTCAAATTTCCAAATAAAACCCAAAGAAATTCCAAAAAGATAGTGATCATATTATTTACATAGATATGTATAGAAAGCAGTACCAATTAAATCCAACCCCTTAATCAATGGACTTTCAGATCATGATGGAGAGTTACACAATATTATGTTTCCAGTTCCAGAGTAGTAGCTGTGTAGCCAACTACAGAATCATTATCCTATAGAATCATTAACAGTGAAAGCATAAATGATCTCAATAGGCAGTTTATGGAACAATCATGGAAAAGAATGTACAAGACAAGCGATATAAATGACATATTTAATTCTTTTTTAAATACTCTTGTAAGGGATCAAAACTCAAAGATTTCCGCCTCACGTAAAAAAGATAATAACAAATAATAATAATAATAATAATAATAATAATAATAATAATAATAATAATAATAATAATAATAATAATAATAATAATAATAATAATAATCATCATCATAATAATAACAACAACAGCAACAATAACTCTAGAATTTACTGCCTAACACAAGGTATTAGAATAATGTAACAGCGCGCGCTAAGTTACCTGTATACAAGCAGCGAGCTGCTCCTGGACCATCTACATGGCCGCGGGTTAGGCTAATGGCCGGTCCCCCTCCAGAACAATGGGCTTGCCGAACAATATCCAGCGTGTAATAGCTCATTATGTGCTGCTTATCCGTTCCGGTCAATCCGTTTCGCTATGTTCTAGCAGATACCTAATCTAGAAAGTTCCACTTTGTATTAGAGGGCCTATATAAGAGGGCTGCGCTTGCCAGAACATTTCAGTTCTGTAAGTCAAGAAGTGACAAAGCGAAGAGTGGACCGTGCCAGTGCAGTTCAACGGTTCAATTCTGTTGCATTCACAGTGTGTGCAAGTCACTCAAGTACAACAGTAGTAAAAAAAGAGCGGTTCGAGAACAAAGGAAAGGTGCCGCGGTATGATAAGGATGTAGGCCAATTAACTATGTAATGTGAGATCCCTTTGTTATACGCCGCCGCCCTCGCCCCTCTTTGTGTGCTACTGTCATGCCGCAAAACAGAGGTGTAAAACAATGGGCTATTGTCCTTTGTGGCCTGGTCTGAATGCCGCCCGACAGAGTAGAACAATGGGATATTGTTCTTTGTGGCCTGGTCTGCATGCCGCCCGGGTAGAGGAATATAACAATGGGACTATTGACCTTGCACGAGGACAATGGATTATACTTCTCATCGCTAATGGAGGTGTTTTGTGTGCTACTAATACCGGCAGCCGGAGACCGTTGAACGATGGCTATTGTTCAAAAGGTGAGGTCGTTATTGAAACAAATCAAGGATTTATACTGCTAACGTCGCGGCATCGTGCCTCTAAAGGGTTGCACGCAGACCCTCGATCGAAGTACCCCGCCGCGTGTATTTTGATTGATTAATGTAAATAAGTGTATATGAATTGACTCACGCACCTGGTTGCCATCGTATATGTGTTTGTTAAGGTGATTATTACGCGCGATAATCATTACGACTAATAACACTTGTTTAATTCTACTTTAAGGGACAATTTTTTGGGGCTTATAAGAATATTACATCACTTAGGTGAATTAAAAACAAATCCATAACTGAAAGGATGGAGTTAGCGTAAATGGCTAACACGAGATACTATCGAGTGAATCTTTCACGGAAAACCCGAGCACACGGTCCATCTCTTGCCGGCGCTCTAACGCTAATGATGTGTTTTCCTGACTGACTCTCTCTCTCTCTCTTCACCTAACATCCCCCCTCCGCGCGCCAGTCGCTTTGCTTACAGCGCTCTAGCGGGCAGCGGTAGAGGTTCAATCTTCCGGCCTGGGAGGAACAAGACTAAGCCCGCCATCTTGGGTTTTTAACACACGAAGGGCGGCCATGTTGGTTCATTATTATCCTGAGGAAATAACTAGCATAAATAATTTGAAAGAGTGATAAGGAACTTCGCGCTTCAAGATTTTTTCTAAGGTTTGTTTACACGTAGGGTTGGCTATGAAAAATATAATAAATAAATAATGAAATACATTCTAACATTATAGTTAAATAATACATGCAAGGGGTTATTTAATAAATAATGAAATATAGAGAGCACCCTAAACAAAACATTCCCTTGTTGCTCTTTTAATTGACACCGGTTAAAGAGCGATCATAAATAAAAACACTATTTCTTCCTTTTATTCTCTTAACAAAAATGAACAGTCTCCTGTAACAGACCCGTGATTGTTTAGACATGCAATGTCTAAAGCGGTATTGAATACAGGCGGGAAATCGAAGTCTGAACTCAAGCTAAAAGAATACATGGACTTTCGAAACATACATAAGTATCGTGTATGCTATTTACGTGCAATACGTTATAAATAAATAAACAATCAAATATGGAGAGTAGCCTAAACAAAACATCTCGATTGTTAGTCTTTTAATTAATGGTAGTTAAAGAACGCTCATAAATAAAACTTAATAAAAATATATAAAGACACTCGAGGTAAAATACAGGTCTTCATGCATACAGTGTTCGAGAAGTAAAAAAACATAGGCAGGGGCTTTAAAACAGTCGTTGTCGATAAAGTACCACATCCGCCAGCGCAAGCACTCTCATAGGAAGGAACTTTAAAACAGTCGTTGTCGATAAACTACCCCACCCACAACACAAGACGCTGATAGGTAGGGACTTCAAAACAATCATTGCCGATAAAGTATCCCACCCGCCACGCAAGCACTCTCATAGGCAGAGACTTTAATACAGTCATTGTCGTTAAAGTACCCTCCACTCACGCAAGCACGCTCATAGGTAGGGACTTTAAAACAGTCGTTGTCGACAAAGTACCACACCCACCAGCGCAAGCAGTCTCATAGGCAGGGTCCTTAAAACAGTCATTGTCGATAAAGTACCCCACCCACTCACGCAAGCACACACAAAGGCAGGGAATTTAAAACAGTCGTCGATAAAGTACCACACCCACCAACGCAACCACTCTCATAGGTAGGGACTCTAAAACAGTCATTGTCGATAAAGTACCCCGCCCGCCACGCAAGCAAACTTATTTGTATGGACTTTAAAACAGTCGTTGCCGATAAAGTACCCCACCCGCTCAAGCAAGCACGCGCATAGCCAGGAACATTAAAACAGTCATTGTCGGTAAAGTACCACACCCACCCGCGCAAGCACGCGCTCTCTTCTTCTCCTTTGCGCTAGCACAATGCTGCAGTAATATATTTACCAATTCAGTGATATGTTATGCCAGAGACGCCAACGATTTATATAGCGGTTTACACACCTCTTGCAAAATATGTTGTATATCCCCGAAGAGGGTAAACCATGGTGCGCTAGGGTTCTCCCAGTTTCGGGGCTATCTGCATTTTACAGTTTAATGGACAAGATACTAACAGCATATTTGAGAAGTGATAACACCACCCATATACCTGGGAATGCTTCAAATTGAACACTTGAGTGGGTTTTAGCAATACATGCATTCAAGCAATAGCCTGCTGAAAAATGATATCAAGAGAAACAATACTTTATTTTTCGTTATTTTCGCGATAAAATTAGAGTTAAATGATACATGCAATGCGTTATTTATAAAGAATTAAATAATGCAGTATGAACGTTCTAAACAGACTAGTGTTTCAGCCTCCATGTCTAAAAATTATGATTCCGCATCGCTCCAGGATAAGAATAAATAAATGGAGAATTTCTCTGAGAGGTAGCGTGTCTACTTCACATTCGAGATGTTTGGAGTTCGAATCTCGGGTTACCGGGTAAGGGAAAACCCTCCCATTAAGCATCTTTATAAGCGCAGGTTTATATTGCGTGTTTTCTGATATGATATCTCATTCGCCTGAAAATTGCATACAAATCTTAAAATTAAATTAAGTTGAAAAACCTGCCTATACAGACGATGCCTTAAATCTTCTAACATGTTTAGTCGCATTTTATTTATATACCTGTCAAATACAAAAATTGTTTGTATGATACCGAATAAACTAATTTTTAGGAAATGTTAAACAAAGAAATTTGATTTGGAGAGGGTGATTAGAAGAGTATGGTATTTAGAATTAAAATGGGAGAAAGAATTTAACTTAAACCTTCATTTCTAGGACATTCTCTTAAATAAATATTCAATATGGTGAACCATAGTCACATGGGAGATGTCTTTGTGCCGGAACATGCTTCATAGTTTAATCTTGAACAAAGAAGATCCATAACTACGACCATCTGTAACTAGAATCATCTGTAATCCAGATAGTGCTCTAAAACGAGTACACAACTTAGGTTATTTGCATGTAACGCACTAACAAATCGATCGAAATGGTTTAGGTGGTAACGTCTGTAGCCAGCATTCGGAGGTTGTGAGTTCAATTCCCAGCAGCTGCCACTCCTGACCACTGAGGTTTTCGGGGGTTTCCCTGGTCGCTTGGCGAATGCTGCGAAGGTCCATTACGCCGCGAAATTTTACTCCATTCCGTTTCACCTACATTCTCATTTTACTACACCTTTCATCTCCCCGGCTCTGACCGGTAATATTTAATACTGAACACCGGGATTCATGAGATACAAATGCCTTATGAATAAAGAAACGTACATGTATATTGCATGTAGCTAAAAGAATAGGAATGACCGACATTTTCGCACCATCGAGACAAAATACAGGGAACGCCGTCAAAACATGCATCTCCGAGAAGATAAGGTATAAAGGTCCTGTATATAGAGTGCTATCCTTAAACAGTCGTAGAAGGAAGGGGAAGCCATTCGAGTGTATAGCTTTTACTTCCATTTTGATGTGACAGCATATACAGCTACTAATGATCGATGGTTAATTATGTCGGTCGGTGACTAGACTGTCTATCTCATGGTGTGAAGTCATATGATGAGCATGGAGTATTGTCACGAGCGGTATACAACAATCCCGTTTTTTACGATATGGTTCAAACGGTAACGTCTGTGGTTCGCATTCGAGAGGTCCCGGGATTGATTCCCGTCGGTAGTTCAATCTAGCCCGGATTTTTCGCGGTTTTCCCTGGTTGACAAAGGCGAATGCCGGAGTGGTGTATGCTACCACGATTTCCTTTTCGTTTCATGCGCATTTTTCAGGTTTGCTTCTAGGTTTCGTTGCGTATGTTGTATGCTTGCTCAACGATACTTGTCCCTTGCTCGTTTGACGGATCGTTTATCATCCTCACTGGGTAGCTGGCGTCTCCTTTCTCTCTCTCTCTATCCCTCTCTCTCTCTCTCTCACACGCACCCAATCATGCATACACAGACATAAATACCTCGGATCAACTCTCCAAGTGCCCGAAACTGGACGAACGTCTACGAACACATACATACATGCGTTCACTTCCACCAAGCACGCGAAGCTGTACGAAGTCCTACGAATACGTACAATTACACAAACATCTCTGAGAGCCACTCTAAATTACTCGAACATGCACGAAGAGCTACGGAGACCTCGAGCACATAAATATACATGTTCACACCCTCCAAGCACACGAAGCTATACGAACACCTATGAATACATGCAATCACACATAAACATCTCTGAGCGCCTCTCAAAATACTGGAACATGCACGAAGACCTACGGACATGCTCTTATCAGAACCCATATTCAAATTAGAATGATAGACTTTAATATAGATATTTATTTACAACCATAACAAGAACACAGCACATCTAAACAGTGTCTTAGACAGGAACTTTCTCTTTAAGGTACGCTATGTAAGCTATTCGCTTTTTTAGGCGCAATAGAGGTCCTAAACTTACATGTCGGAAAACATTCGTAGGCAATTTAGGGCGCACTTAAAGCTAAGTTAATTTTATCGAGCATTCTCTTAAAGGAACGCACGACAGGCAACATTTGCAGGATTATGCTTCTTATATATGCTTACAATTGCGAGTTTGCGACTTCATGGGCGCGTATCTGATAATCAACTAATTTATTCACGGGTTTGCTTAAACGCCTGATAAATACCCGGTTATATATTCAATAAGGTCACCCAGAGCCTGATAGGGAAATGTCTATTTGCCGGAACGGACTTCATAGTTTAATCTTGAAGAAAGAAGACCCATCACTAGGCTCATCTGTAATCAAGATAGAGCTCTAAGACGACTACTCTACTAAGGTCATTTGTGTGTAACACATTAACTAATCGAGTGGAATGGTTCAGACGGTAGCGCCTGCGGTGTCCATTCGCGGTCGAAGGTTCAAGCCGGCAACCTTCACTCCTGACCCGTGAGGTTTTCAAGGTTTCCCGGTCGCTACGCGAATGCAGTGAAGGTTCATTCCATCTCCGAATTTTTCCTCTCGCCGTCTTACCTTCATTCTCATTTTTACTCCATCTTTTATCTCCTCGGTTTGTTTCAGGGTTGAAAGGGTCGTAGCGGGAAGTCTCGAAATACGCACAGAAGCAAAAAGGATGCTCTCTGTAACCTTCATCCATGGAATGAGGGCGGTCTCCGAATCCTGGACATCTCAGGAGATGTGTAAGTTTGCAGTCCTCGAGAGGAGCCACAGATTGCGTCAACTACCACCAGGGAATTTTGTAATTCGTCAAACGTAGGGGGCCCTGCACTCTACCCTGTAGATGTTCCCTGTGTTCACACCCCCCGCCCCTACCACCCGTTAAATTAAACATCCCAGAAATGTTTGTATAACGTATTTTATGTAGTAGAGGTTCTTGTTAACTATCGCCGAAATTGATTCATGCCATTTTCGTGTCTGCCATGCGATGACTTTAGATGCCGTCAGCTCACTTATAATTTTCTAGTTTATTTGGATTCTCAAGCATAGAAAGCACTGAATTATCAACATCGGGAAACGTCAAATTATTAAACCCACTATATTCCGATTCCTGACACGCAGGAGCCTCAAGTGCAGGTCATAATCGAGCGTAGATATTCCTGAATTCTCGCCATATGGAAACGTCAAACTAGCAAACGCACGACTTTCACTGTATTCTGATTCATATCCCGCAGGAGACTCAAGTGCAGGACTGAGAGGCGATTCAGTAAAGCATTTCTCTCTATGCAACTAAAGTCTTTACAAAGAACGATTGTTTGATATCCGTTCGCATATACAACATTTAACGACTTGTCTTCCTCCGAGTGTAAGGGGTGAAATACTGAGTTTCTCATAAGTCGGTTGCATCGATTTTCTCCCATAATAGTCCATGCTGAAACTCTAAAGGAAGTTAAACGAATATGTGAATGCTTACGCTCAAAGGAATTAAAATTGAATGAATGAATTCATAACACGAAACTATGTATATATCCCGAATGAGGGTGATGGAGTGGAGGCTAGGCATATACATAGAAGGGAAAAAGGATGCTCTCTGGAAACATTCATCATTCAGACAGTGATCGGTCTCAGTATCTGCAGACGTGGGGTTGGTTGGAACAGACTCCAGGATCAAATCTTTAAAACCTTGGGACCCAGCCCTTTGCCTGTCATGCTTCCTGGACCGTCCTAACCGCGTAACATCACATTACACCGCCACGTATCCAGCAGATGGTGGCTGCGAGCTGAGGAAAAGGATGCCCTCTGGAAACATTCGTCATCCGGACAACGATTGTTCAGAGTCGGTAGACGTCAGGTTGGATGGAACAGGCTCCAAGTTCAAATCTTTAGAGGGTAGGGGCCCCGCCCTTTGACAGTCATATCTCGTGGACCATGATGCGCGGGTTGCTGGAGCGGTCCGGAAGCAGGAAACGTTAGGGATAACCGGCGCAATGCAAGCTGTACAGATCTATACCACAACTAAACTTCACTTCAGAAGACAACAGATCGTCGACATGTAGATGGCAGAGACGCACGACTAGCTGGAACAGTCCCAGAGCTGGAAATGTTACGGACATCCAACGCAATGCAGGCTGCACAGATATATACCGACAGCCAAACTTTACTTCAGAAGGCAACAGTTCGTCGACATGTAGATGACAGACACGCGAAACTAGCTGGAACGGTCCGAGAGCTGGAAATGTTGGGGACATCCAGCGCAATACAGGCTGCACAGATCTATACCGCCAGCAAACTTTCTTTTAGTACGCAACAGATAATCGACATGTAGATGATAGAAACGCGCGACTACTTGGAACGGTCCGAGAGCTGGAAATGTTAGGGACATCCGCCACAATGCAAGCTGTACAGATCTATACCGACCACCAAACTTTACTTCGTAAGACAACAGATCGTTGACATGTAGATGGTAGAGATACGCAACGAACTGAAACGGTCCGGGAGTTGGAAATGTTAGGAACACCCAGAGAATCACAAGCTGTACAGAACTAAACCGAACACAAAACTCATTCTTTAGAAGACAGCAGATCATTGACATGTAGATAACAGAGACGCGTGGCTAGCTGGAACGGTCCGAAAGCTCGAAATGTTAGGGACATCCAGCGCAATGCAGGTTATACAGATCTATACCGATCACCAACCTTTCTTTAGAACGCAACAGATCATCGACATGTAGAAGGTAGAGACGCGCTACTTGCTGGAACGGTCCGAGAGCTGGAAATAGTAGGGACATCCACCGCAATGCAACCTGTGCAGATTTATACCGACCTCCAAACTTTACTTTAGAAAGCAACATATAGTCGACATGTGGATGGTAGGGTTGCGACGCGAGCTAGAACGGTCCGGGAGCTGGAAATGATAGGGAGACCCAGCGAATCGCAAGCTGTACGGATCAATACCGACAACCAACCTCATCCTTTAGAAGCCAACAGATCGTCGACATATAGATGACAGAGACGCGCGACTAGCTGGAACAGTCCGAGAGCTGGAAATTTTAGGGACATCCAGCGCAATGCAGACTGTACTGATCTATACCGACCACCAAAATTTCCTTTGGAAGGCAACAGATCATCGACATGTAGATGGTAGAGACGCGCTAGTAGCTGGAACCGTCCGAAAGCTGGAAATGTTAGGGACATCCAGCGCAATGCAAGCTGTACAGATCTATACCGTCCACCAACCTCATCCTTCAGAAGACAATAGATCGTCGATATGTATATGGTAGAGATCCTCGACTAGCTGGAACGGACCGAGAGCAGGAAATGTTAGAGACACCCAGCGCATCGGAAGCTGTACTGATCTATACCGACCACCGAACTTTCCTTTAGAAGACAACCGATCGTCGATATGTAGATGGTAGAGCCCTCGACTAGCTGGAACAGTTCGAGAGCAGGAAATGTTAGAGACACCCAGTGCATCGAAAGCTGCACAGATCTATACCGAGCACCGAACTTTCCTTTAGAATACAACAAATTGTGGATATGTAGATGGTAGAGACCCTCGACTAGCTGGAACGGTCCGAGAGCTGGAAATTTTAGGGACATTTAGCGCAATACAGGCTTTACAAGTCTATAGCGACCACCAAACATTCCTTTTGAAGGCAACAGATTATCGACATGTAGATAGCAGAGACGCGCGATTAGCTGAAACGGTCCCAGAGCGGGAAATGTTAGGGACATCGAGCGCAATGCAAGCTGTAAAGTTCTATACCGACCTCCAAAGTTTACTTCAGAAGGCAACAGATCGTAAAAATTTGGATGGTAGAGATGCGCGGTGAGCTAGAACCGTCCGGGAGCTGGAAATGTTAGCGACACGCAGCGCATCGCAAACTGTACAGATCTATACCGACCACCAACCTCATCCTTTAGAAGGCAATAGTTCGTCGACATGTAGATGACAGAGACGCGCGACTAGCTGGAACGCTCCGAAGGCTGGAAATGTTAGGGACATCCAACGCAATGCAGACTGTACAGAAATATACCTAGCATCTAAATTTCCTTTAGAAGGCAACAGATCATCGACATGAAGATGGTAGAGGCCCTCGAATAGCTGGAACGATCCAAGAGCAGGAAATGTTAGAGAACCCATAGCAACGCAAGCAGTACGGATCTATACCGACCACCAATTTTTCCTTTAGAAGACAACAGATCGTTGATATGTAAATGGTAGAGACCCTCGAATAGCTGGAACAATCCGAGAGCAGGAAATGTGAGAGACAACCAGCGCATCGCAAGCTGTACAGATCTATTCCGACCACTGAACTTTCCTTTAGAAGACAACAGATCGTCGATATGTAGATGGTAGAGACCCTCGACTAGCTCCAACTGTCCGAGAGCTGGAAATATTAGGGACATCCAGCGCAATGCAAGCTGTACAGATCTACACCGACCTACAAGCTTTACTTCAGAAGGCAACACTTCGTCGACATGTAGATGACAGAGACACGCGACTAGCTGGAACGGTCGGAGAGCTGGAAATGTTAGGGACATGCAGCGTAGTGCAGGCTGTACAGATCTATACGGACCGTCAACCTCATCCTTCAGAAGACAACAGATCGTCGAGATGTAGATCACAGAGACGCGCGACTAGCTGGAACGGTCCGAGAGCTTGAAATGTTAGGGACATACACCACAATGCAAGCTGTACAGATCTATACCAACCTCCAAAGTTTACTTCAGAAGGCAGCAGATCGTTTACATGTAGATGGTAGAGATACGCGACATACTGGAACGGTCCGGTAGCTGGAAACATTAGGGACACCCAGGGCATCGCAAGCTGTAGAGATCAACACCAAACACCAAACTCATCCTTTAGAACACAACAGGTCGTCGACATGTAGATAACAGAGACGCGTGACTACTTGGAAGGGTCCCAGAGCTGCAAATGTTAGTGACATCCAGCTCAGTGCTAGCTGTACAGATCTATACCGACCTCCAAACTTTACTTCAGAAGGCAACAGATCGTTGACATGTAGATGGCAGAGATGCGCGACGAGCAGAACTTTCCGGGAGCTGAAAATTCTAGGGGTTGAAAGCGCATTGCAAGCTGTACAGATCTAGAACGACTACGAACCTCAACCTTTAGAAGACAACAGATTGTCGACATGTAGATGACATAGACGCGCAATTAGCTGGAAGAGTCCGAGAGCTGGAAATTTTAGGGACATCCAGCGCAATGCAGGCTGTACAGATCTACACCGACAACATAACTTTCCTTCAGAACACAACAAATCTTCGATATTTAGATGGTACAGACGCGCGACAAGCTGAAACGATCCGAGAGCTGGAAATGCTAGGGAGACCCAGCGTAAAGCATACTGTACAGATCTAAACCGACCGCCAAACTTTACTTCCGAGGGTAACAGATCGTCAACATGTAGATGGCAGAGACGCGCAACTAGCTTGAAGGATCCGAGTGCAGGAAATGTTAGGGAAATCCAGCGCAATGCAGACCGTACATATCTATACCGACCGTCTAAATTTTCTTTAGAAAGCTACAGATCATCGACATGTAGATAGTAGAGACCCTCGACTAGCTGGAATGATCCGACAGCAGGAAATGTTAGAGACAACCAGCGCACCGCTAGCTGTACAGATCTATGCCGACCACCAACCTCATCCTTTAGAAGACAACAGATCGTCGATATGTAGATGGTAGAGACTCTCGACTAGCTAGAACGGTCAGAGAGCAGGAAATGTTAGAGAAACCCAGGCATCGCTAAATGTACAGATCTATACCTACCACCGAACCTTCCTTTAGAAGACAACAGATCGTCGATATGTAGATGATGGAAACCCTCGACTAGTTGGAACGGTCCGAGAGCAGGAAATGTTAGGGACACCCAGCTCAATGCATGCTGTACAGATCTATACCGACCACCAAACTTTCCTTCAGAACACAACAAATCGTCGATATTTAGATGGTACAGACGCGCGACAAGCTGAAACGGTCCGAGAGCTGGAAATGTTAGGGAGACCCAGCGCAAATCAACAGTACTAAACCGACCGCTAAACTTTACTTCAGCAGCTAACAGATCGTCGACATGTAGATGGCAGAGACGGGCAACTGGCTTGAACGATACGAGTGTAGGAAATTTTAGAGAAATCCAGCGCAATGCAGACCGTACATATCTATACCGACCATCTAACTGTTCTTTAGAAAGTTACAGATCATCGACATGTAGATGGTAGAGACCCTCGACTAGCTGGAACGATCCGAGAGCAGGAAATTTTAGAGACGCGCAGCGAACCGCAAGCTGTACAGATCTATGCCGACCACCAACCTCGTCGTTTAGAAGACAACAGATCGTCGATATGTAGATGGTAAGGGCCCTCGACTAGGTAGAACGGTCAGAGAGCAGGAAATGTTCGAGAAACCCAGCGCATCGCTAACTGTGCAGATCTATACCGACCACCGAACCTTACTTTAGAAGACAACATATCGTCGATATGTAGATGGTAGAAACCCTCCACTAGTTGGAACAGTCCGAGAGCAGCAAATGTTAGGCACACCCAGCTCAATGCATGCTGTACGGATCTATACTGACCACGTAACTTTCCTTCAGAACACAATAAATCGTCGATATGTAGTGGTACAGACGCGCGACTAGCTGAAACGGTCCGAGAACAGGAAATGTTAGAGTGACCAAGCGCAAAGCATACGGTACAGATCTAAACCGACCGCCAAACCTTACTTCAGAAGTTAACAGATCGTCGACATGTAGATCCTCGACTAGCTGAAACGGTCCGAGAGCAGGAAATGTGAGACACCCAGTGCACATCAAGTTGTACAGATCTATATCGACCACCGAACTTTCCTTTAGAAGACAACAGATCGTCGACATGCAGCTGACATAGCCGCGGGACTAGCTTGAGCGATCCGAGTGCAGGAAATGTTAGATAAATCCAGCGCAATGCAGACTGTGCCGATCTATACCGACCATCTAAGTTTTTTTAGAAAGCTACAGATCATCGACATGTAGATGGTAGAGACCCTCGACTAGCTGGAACGATCCGAGAGCAGGAAATGTTAGAGACACCCAGCGCACACCAAGCTGTACATATCTATACCAACCACCAACCTCATGCTTTAGAAGAAAACAGATCGTCAATATGTAGATGGTAGAGACCCTCGACTAGCTGGAACGGTCCGAGAGCAGGAAAGTTTAGAGAAACCCAGCGCATCGCTAACTGTACAGATCTATACCGACCACCGAACTTTCCTTTAGAAGACAACAAACAGATCGTCGATATGTAGATGTTAGATACCCTCTACTAGTTGGTACGGCCCGAGAGCAGAAAATTTTAGGCACACCCAGCTCAATGCATGCTGTAAAGATCTATACCGACCACCAAACTTTCCTTCAGAACACAACAAATCGTCGATATGTAGATGGTATAGACGCGCGACCAGCTGGAACGGTCCAAGATCTGGAAGTGTTAGGGACGTCAAGTGCAATGCAGTCAGCACAGGTCTATACCGGTCACCAAACTTTCCCTCAGAAGGTAACAGATCTCGACATGAAGATGGCAAAGGCGCGCAACCAGACTCAGACCAATCGCTGTCTGGATGACGTCTATTCCAGAGAGCACGCTTTTCCGCTACTCGCAGGCACCATGTTCCGGTTACGTCTGCTTGTTATGTATACTGGTTACAATGGTTATGTTTACTGATTACGTTAGTTACATATAGTGGTTACGGTTAGTGGTTACATTGCTTACGTTTACAGTAAATTGGTTACATTAACTGGTTACATTGTTTACATTTACTGGTTCAGTTGTTACATTTACCGGTTATATTGTTTACATTTAGTGGTTACGTTGCTGTTTTTACTGGATACATTGGTTATATTTACTGGTTGCGTTGTTACATTTACTGATTAGATTGGTTACATTTACTGGTTACGCCGTTACATTTACTGGTTACATTGGTAACGTTTCTGGTTAAATTGGTTACACTTACTGGTTATGTTGTTACATGTACCGGTTAAGTTAATTAATTTACTGGTTAAAATGGTTACGTTTATTGGTTACGCGGTGTTACGTGATTACGTTACGTGATGTTACGTGTTTAGGACGCTTCAGCAGAAATGGCAGTTAAAGAACAGGGCCCCTACCCTTTAACAAATTGAACTTGGAGCCTGTTCCATCCAACCTAACGTGTACCGACTCTGTGAAAAATCGTTGTCCGGATGACGAATGTTTCCAGAGAGCATCCTTTGCCTCTGCTCGCAGCCTCCATCTTCTAGTTACGTGGCAGTGTAACGTGATGTTTCGCGGTTAGGACGGTCCAGGAAGCATGACAGGCAGAGGGCTGGGTCCCTAGGTTTTAAAGATTTTAAACTTGGAGTCTGTTCCAACCAACGGGTCAGTCTACGGGTCCTGAGACTGATCACTGTCTGGATAACGAATGTTTCCAGAGAGCATCCTTTTCCCCTTATATGAATATGCCTAGTCTCCCCTCCATCACCCTCATTCGAGATATATACATAGTTGCATAGTATGAATTCATTCATTCGCTTTTACGTCCTTTGAGCGTTAGCATTCTCATATTCATTTAATTTCTTTTCGAGTTTCAGCATGTGCTATTATGGTAGAAAATCGATGCGACCACTTATGAGAAACTCAGTATTTCACCCCTTACACTCGGAGGAAGACGAGTCGTTAAATGCTGTAAATGCGAATGGATTTTAAAGAATCGTTATTTGTCAAGACTTTATATGCATAGACAGAAATGTTATACTGAATCGCTTCTCAGTCCTACTCTTGAGTGTCCTACAGGCTAGGAATCAGAATACGGGGAAGTCGTGTGTTTACTAGTTTAATGATTCCGTATGGCGAGAATTCAGGAATATCTACGTTCGATCTCTGACCCGCACTTGAGGCTCCTGCGTGTGAGGAATCGGCATATAGTGGAAGTCGTGGGTATACTAATTTGACGTTTCCCTATGGTGACAATTCAGTGCTTTCTACGCCTGAAAATCCGAATAGACTGGAAAATTATAAGTGAGCTGATTGCACCAAAAGTTATAGCATGACAGACACGACAATGGCATGAATGCACTTCGGCGATAGTTAACAAGAACCTCTACTATATAAAATACATTATACAGACATTTCTGGGATGTTTAATTTCACGGGTGGTAGGGGCGAGGGGTGTGAACACAGGGAACATCTACAGGGTAGAGTGCAGGGCCCCCTAACTTTCACGGATTACAAAATTCCCTGGAGGTAGTTGACGCAATCTGTGGCTCCTCTCGAGGACTGAAAACTTACACATCTCCTGAGATGTCCAGGATTCGGACACCGCCCTAATTCCGTGGATGAAGGTTACACAGAGCATAATTTTGGCTGCTCTGCGTATGTCGAGACTACCCCTCCGACACCTTCAACCCTGAAACAACCAAGGAGATGAAAGATGGAATAAAAATGAGAATGAAGGTGAGACGGCGAGAAGAAAAATTCGGAGATGGAATGAACCTTCACAGCATTCGCATAGCGACCGGGAAACCTTGAAAACCTCACGGGTCAGGAGTGAAGGTTGCCCGCTTGAACCTTCGACCGCGAATGGACACCGCAGGCGCTACCGTCTGAACCATTCCACTCGATTAATTAATGTGTTACACACAAATGACCTCAGTAGTGTAGTCGTCTTAGAGCTCTATCTTGATTAGAGATGAGCCTAGTGATGGGTCTTCTTTCTTCAAGATTAAACTATGAAGTCCGTTCCGACAAATAGACATTTCCCTATCAGGCTCTGGGTGACCTTATTGAATATATAACCGGGTATTTATCAGGCGTTTAAGCAAACCCGTGAATAAATTAGTTGATTATCAGATACGCGCGCATGAAGTCGCAAACTCGCAATTGTAAGCATATATAAGAAGCATAATCCTGCAAATGTTGCCTGTCGTGCGTTCCTTTAAGAGAATGCTCGATAAAATTAACTTAACTTTAAGTGCGCCCTAAATTGCCTACGAATGTTTTCCGACATGTAAGTTTAGGACCTCTATTGCGCCTAAAAAAGCGAATAGCTTACATAGCGTACCTTAAAGAGAAAGTTCCTAAGACACTGTTTAGATGTGCTGTGTTCTTGTTATGGTTGTAAATAAATATGTATATTAAAGTCTGTCATTCTAATTTGAATATGGGTTCTGATAAGAGCATATCCGTAGGTCTTCGTGCATGTTCCAGTATTTTGAGAGGCGCTCAGAGATGTTTATGTGTGATTGCATGTATTCATAGGTGTTCGTATAGCTTCGTGTGCTTGGAGGGTGTGAACATGTATATTTATGTGCTCGAGCGTCTCCGTAGCTCTTCGTGCATGTTCGAGTAATTTAGAGTGGCTCTCAGAGATGTTTGTGTAATTGTACGTATTCGTAGGACTTCGTACAGCTTCGCGTGCTTGGTGGAAGTGAACGCATGTATCTATGTGTTCGTAGACGTTCGTCCAGTTTCGGGCACTTGGAGAGTTGATCCGAGGTATTTATGTCTGTGTATGCATGATTGGGTGCGTGTGAGAGAGAGAGAGGGATAGAGAGAGAGAGAGAAAGGAGACGCCAGCTACCCAGTGAGGATGATAAACGATCCGTCAAACGAGCAAGGGACAAGTATCGTTGAGCAAGCATACAACATACGCAACGAAACCTAGAAGCAAACCTGAAAAATGCGCATGAAACGAAAAGGAAATCGTGGTAGCATACACCACTCCGGCATTCGCCTTTGTCAACCAGGGAAAACCGCGAAAAATCCGGGCTAGATTGAACTACCGACGGGAATCAATCCCGGGACCTCTCGAATGCGAACCACAGACGTTACCGTCTGAACCATATCGTAAAAAACGGGATTGTTGTATACCGCTCGTGACAATACTCCATGCTCATCATATGACTTCACACCATGAGATAGACAGTCTAGTCACCGACCGACATAATTAACCTGGATCATTAGTAGCTGTATATGCTGTCACATCAAAATGGAAGTAAAAGCTATACACTCGAATGGCTTCCCCTTCCTTCTACGACTGTTTAAGGATAGCACTCTATATACAGGACCTTTATACCTTATCTTCTCGGAGATGCATGTTTTGACGGCGTTCCCTGTATTTTGTCTCGATGGTGCGAAAATGTCGGTCATTCCTATCCTTTTAGCTACATACAATATACATGTACGTTTCTTTATTCATAAGGCATTTGTATCTCATGAATCCCGGTGTTCAGTATTAAATATCACCGGTCAGAGCCGGGGAGATGAAAGGTGTAGTAAAATGAGAATGTAGGTGAAACGGAATGGAGTAAAAATTCGCGGCTGTAATGAACTTTCGCAGCATTCGCCTAGCAACCAGGGAAAACTCCGAAAACCTCGGGGGTCAGGAGTGTCAGCTGCTGGGATTTGAACTCACAACCCCCAAATGCTGGCCACAGACGTTACCACCTGAACCATTCCGATGGATTAGTTAGTGCGTTGCATGCAAATGGCCTTTGTTGCGTACTCATTTTAGAGGACTATCTTGATTACCGATCGTCCTAGTTATGGATCTTCGTTCATTAAGATTAAACTATGAAGCACGTTCCGACACAAAGACATCTCCCATCTGGTTTTGGATCACCTTATTGAATATATATTTAAGAGAATGTCTTAGAAATGAAGGGAAGCTCAAGTTGAATTCTTTCTACCATTTTAATTCTAAATACCATACTCTTCTTATCACTCTCTCCAGATAATATTTCTTTGTTTAGCGTTCCCTTAAAATTAGTTTATTGTCGGTATCAAACAAACAGTTCTTGTATTTGGCAGGCATATAAATAAAATGCGACTAAACAAGTTAGAAGATTTACGGAAACATCTATATGAGGAGGGTTTTCCTGTAAGAATGGACTTTTCAAGGCGAATGAGAAATCATTTTAAAGAATACGCAATATACACCTGCGCTTAAAAAGACGATTAATGGGAGGGTTTGCCTTACACGGTAACTCACTTAAGCGAGATTCGAACTCGGGACCTCTCGAATACGAAGTAGACGCGCTACCTCTCAGGGAAACTCTCTATTTATTTATCCTTATCCTGCAGCGATGCTGGATCATATAATTTTTATACACGGAGGCTGAAACATCAGTCTGTTTAGGATTGTTCATATTTCATTATTCTTTTATTTATAAATAACGCATTGCATGTATCATCTAACTCCAATTTTAGCGCGAAAATAACGAAAAAGATAGTATTGCTTCTCTTGATATAATTTTTCCTGAGGGTATCACTTGAATGCATGTACTGCTAAAACCTACTCAAGTGTTAAGCTTGAAGCATTCCCAGGTATATGGGTGGGGTTATCTCTTCTCAAATATGCTATTAGGATCCTGTCCATTAAGCTGTAAAATGCAGATAGTCCCGAAACTGGAAAATCCCTTGCGCACCATGGTTTATCCTCTTCAGAGATATAAAACATATGTTGCAAGGGGTGTGTAAACCGCTATATAAATCGTTGGCGTCTCTGGCGTAACGTATCAGTGAATTGGAAATTATATTACTGCAGCATGGTGCTAGCGCAAAGGAGAACAAGAGAAGGCGTGCTTCCGCGGGTGGGTGTGGTACTTTACCGACAAGACTGTTTTAAACTCCATGCCTATGCGCGTGCTTGCTTGAGCGGGTGGGGTACTTTATCGGCAATGACTGTTTTAAAGTCCCTACCTATGAGCGTGCTTCCGTGTCGGGTGGGGTACTTTATCGACAATGACTCTTTTTAAGTACTTGCCTATGAGAGTGCTTGCGCTGGTGGGTGTGGTACTTTATCGACAACGACTGTTTTAATGTACCTGCCTGTGCGTGTGCTTGCGTGAGTGGGTGGGGTACTTTATCGGCAATGACTGTTTTAATGTCCCTACCTATGAGCGTGCTTGCGTGGCTGGTGGGGTACTTTATTGACAATGACTGCTTCACAGTCTATGCCTATGAGAGTGCGTGCGCAGGTGGGTGTGGTACTTTATCGACAACGACTGTTTTAAAGTCCCTATCTCTGAACGCGCTTGCGAGAGTGGATGGGGAACTTTATCGACAATGACTGTTTTAAAGTCCCTGTCTACGACAGAGTTTGCGCCGGTGGGTGTGGTGCTTTATCGAAAACGACTGTTTTAAAGTCCCTACCTATGAGCGTGCTTGCGTTGGTAGGTGGGATACTTTATCGACAATGACAGTTTAAAGTGCCTGCCTATAAGAGCGCTTGCGCTGGTGGGTGTGCTGCTTTATCGAAAACGACTGTTTTAAAGTCCCTACCTATGAGCGTGCTTGTGTTGGTGGGTGGGGTACTTTATCGACAATGACAATTTAAAGTCCCTGCCTATAAGAGTGCTTGCGCTGGTGGGTGTGGTACTTTATCGACAACGACTGTTTTAAAGTCCCTACCTATGAGCGTCTTGCGTGGTGGGTGGGGTACTTTATCGACGACTGTTTTAAAATTCCTTCCTATGAGAGTGCTTGTGCTGGCGGGTGTGGTACTTTATCGACAACGACTGTTTTAAACTCCCTACCTATGAGCGTGCTTGCGTGGCTGGTGGTGTACTTTATCGACAATGACTGCTTCAAAGTCTATGCCTATGAGAGTGCGTGCGCAGGTGGGTGTGGTACTTTATCGACGACTGTTTTAATGTTCCTATATATGAGCATGCTTGCGTGAGTGGGTGGGGTACTTTATTGACAATGACTGTTTTAAAGTCTCTGCCTATGAGAGTGCTTGCGTGGCGGGTAGGATACTTTATCGGCAATGATTGTTTAGAAGTCCCTACCTATGAGCTTCTTGCGTGGTGGGTGGGGTAGTTCATCGACAACTACTGTTTTAAAGTTCCTTCCTATGAGAGTGCTTGCGCTGGCGGGTGTGGTAATTTATCGACAACGACTGTTTTAAGGCCCCTGCCTATGTTATTTTGCGTCTCGAACACTATGCACGAAGATCTTCTGTATTTTACCTCGAGTGTCTTTATATATTTTATTGAGTTTTATTTATGAGCGTTCTTTAACTACCGTTAATTAAAAGAGTAACAATGGGGATGTTTTGTTTAGGCTACTCTCCATATTTGATTATCTATTTATTTATAACGTATTGCATGTATTATTTAACACTACTTTTAGTGCCAGTAGTGAAAAGAGGGGATTGTTGTTTCTCTTGATATGATTCTCCTGTGCGATGTAGGGATCGTGTAATTTTTAGACTTAGGAATTCCCTGTGTCTGTAGCTGAAATCCTCGCGTGTATACGTCTGGGCTGTGCTTTTGAATGCATGTATTGCTAAAAGCCTACTAAAATGGTTATATTTGAAGCATTCACTTGTAGATGTTATCTCTATTGAAGAATGCTGTTAGGAACCCGTCCATTAAGCTGTAAAGTGCAGATGGCCCCAAAACTGGAAAAACCCTAGCGCACCACGGTTTATCCTCTTCAGGGATATACAACCTATTTTGCAAGGGCTGTATAACTGAATAGCTCATTGCGAATTTATCGCTGGTGCGCCTCTTTAGAAAAAAGGATTTTAAAACGAATATCAGATTTATATTTGAAGTCTTCCCAATGGTTCGATCTCTCTGCTGGAGTAGTCAACATATCTTTCGATGGGGAATGTTTTTGAAGTCTCCTCCCTATGTTATTTACACCTTTCACGATACTTATGTATGTTTTGAAAGTTCATGTATTCTTTTAGCTCGAGTTCAGAGTTCGATTTCCCGCCTGTATTCAATACCGCTTTAGACTTTGCATGTCTAAACAATCACGGTTCTGTTACAGTAGACTTTTCATTTTTTGTTACGAGAATAAAAGTGAAAAATATAGTTTTTATTTATAATAGCTCTTTAAACGGGGTTAATAAAAAGAGCAACAAGGGAGTTTTTGTTTAGTTTGCTTTCTATATTTCATTGTTTATTAAATAGCGCCTTACATGTATTATTTAACTATAATGTTAGAATATATTTCATTACTTATTTATTTTATTTTTTGGAGGCAACCCTACGTGTAAGCAAGCCTTTAAAAATTTTTGAAGCGCGAAGTTCCTTATCACCCTTTCAAATGATTTATGTTAGTTATTTCCTCGGGATAATAATGAGCCAACACGGCCGCCCTTCGTGTGTTAAAAACCCAAGATGGCGGACTTTCTTTCTGTCCCTCCCAGGCCGGAAGGGTGAACCTCTGCCGCTGCCCGCTAGAGCGCTGTGAGGGAAGCGGTTATCCGCGGAAGTGATTATTTAACTATAATGCTATCCTGTATTCATTATTTACTTATTTTATTTTTCAGAGCCAACCCTACGTGTAAACAAGCCTTAGAAAAATATCTTGAAGCGCGAAGTTGTTTATCATCCTTTCAAATGATTTATGCTGATATTTTCCTCGGGATAATAATGAGCCATCATGGCCGCCCTCCTTGTGTTAAAAAACCCAAGATGGCGGGCTTCCGTCTTGTCCCTCCCAGATGGGAAGGGTGAACCTCCGCCGCTGCGCGTTAGAGCGCTGTAAGGAAAGCGGCTGTCGCGCGAAGGGGGGATGTTAGGTGAAGAGAGAGAATCAGTCAGGAAAACACATCAATAGCGTTAGTGCGCCGGCAAGAGATGGACCGTGCGCTCGTGTTTTCCGTGAAGGATTCACTCGATAGTGTCTCGTGTTATTTATTTACACTAACTCCATCCTTTCAGTCATGGATTTTTTTTAAATCGCCTAAGTGATGTAATATTCATATAAGCCGAAAAAATTTTTCCCTCAAAGCAAAATTAAACAAGTGTGGTGATAATTATCCGCGCGTAATAATCACCTTAACACACATATACGATGGCAACCAGGTGCGCGAATCAATCCGTATAAACGTATTTACATTAGGTAATCAATCAAAATACACGCGGCGGGGAACTTCGATCGAGGGTCTGCGTGCAACCCTTTAGAGGCACGATGCCGGGACGTTAGCAGTATAATTCCTTGATTTTTTCAATAACGAACTTTTGAACAATATCCCATTGTTCGACGGTCTCCGGCTGCCGGTATCAGTAGTACACAAAGCACCTCCATTAGCGACGAGAACAATAACTCATTTTCCTCGTGCAAGGACATTATCCCCATTGTTCTATTCCTCCGCCTGGCGGCATTCAGATCAGGCCGCAAAGGACAATAGCCCATTGTTCTAATTCTCTGCCGGGCGACATTCAGATCAGGCCACAAAGGACAATAGCCCATTGTTCTATTCTGCCGGGCGGCATTCAGACCAGGCCACAAAGGACAATATCCCATTGTTCTACACCTCTGTCTGGCGGCATGACAGTAGCACACATAGAGGGGGCGTGGCCGGCGGCGTGGAACAAAGGGATATCACTTACAAAGTTAATTGGCTTACATCCTTATCAGTCGGCGGCATCTTTCCTTTGTTCTCGAATCGACCTTTTTTACTACTTGTAACGTTTGTGGTACGTTGAGTACCTAGTGATAAATAAAGTGTGTTTTGCAGTAACTGGTATTCTCATTTGTTTACAATATCTTTACAAGCAAATAAGCAGTGGCGGCCGCTCCACATATGATGCAGTACTTCAGCACAGCATTGATTTTGACACACAAAGGACCATGCATTTCAAACAGCGTGGATTTAATATTTTAGATTTTGTGCTGTTCAAACGCAGGCACTGCCGTTTCCTCTGTTTTCAGTGTCTGGGAGGAGCATGTGCAGTTTTTCTCTGCAAGAGTTATGTTAAGTCATGAATACGGGAGAAACACGTGTTGCGCTTGCTCAGAGCGTGCCTTTTCCGTCCCCTCACTTCACCCCCTCTATTAACGCGGGAGGGAATGGGGACGGAAAGTTTTTTGAGATCTTGGCTAGAAGACAATGCCATTTTGCAAGTGAAAATTTCGAGTGAAATTATAGTGTCGATAATTTATATGTGATAAGTGATGGAAATAAATCAACATGCACTAGCAAGTTTTTTAACAGAAAGGTGTATGACCATGATTGGTTGCGAGGATGCGAAACCAAGAAGGCCCTCTTTTGTTTCCCTTGTTTGATTTTTGACATTAATTACGTCTGGTCCACAGGTGATGTGACGGATCTTGGAGATCTAAATGTGTTAATTAAAAGACACAGTGACAATGCGAAACATGAATAATGTTTTAGGTCTCGGTGCTTTGGGTAGGGTCAATATTGCTACACAACTAAGAAGTGCTTATCACGAACCAATTGGGCAACAGAACAGGCAAGTGGAGAGAAACAGGTACGAGGCGTGTTTTAAAAGAAGGTACAGTTTTAATATTTTATCGCTGCAGTCGCGATTTTGAGTATGGGCGATCACTTCCTCCGTTCATTAGAAAGCCAGGTGCAGCTATGAGTGATCGTCACTTAGAGTTTTCTTGTTGTTGGAGCCTTTGGAAGCGTTCAAAATAGTCGAACGACCCGCCAACTGTGAAGTCCGATGAGTGATTCGTTTTTTATAATGCAAGAAATATTACGCTTGTAAACATTCATCACCAATTGTGTGAGGTTTACGGGGAAACAATAATGAATGATGGAATGGTGAAGAAGTGGGTTACACAGTTTAACGAAGGTCGTGAAAATGTGCATGATGAGTTGCGAGCGCCGATTCTATCATTTGGTGCAAGCTGTGGAAGAAAACATTCGCGAGGAAGACGTCTCACCATATCGGTATGGTCTACGCATTTTCCACAAATTTCAAGGTCAGTCCTCTGCAGCACTGTAACAGAATGCTTAGGATTTCGGAAATTGTGCTTAAGATGGGTGCCCAAACATATTAATTATGAGCAGAAGAACAAGCGAACTGCCGCCGCACTGACTTTTCTCACGCGATATGCTGAGGAAGGCGATTATTTGCTAACGCACTTCGTTACAGCTGATGAGACATGAGTGTCACGCTTCACTCCTGAATCAAGGCAAAAATCCATGGAGTGGAGGCACACAACATCCACCATGAAGAAACTTAAACAAACAATATCCACTCGCAGGATCATGTGCGCGTTTTTTTGGGACAGCCACGGTGTTTTGTTGGTTGAATGCAACAATCAACAATGACATCGTGTGAGACACTACGAAAGCTCCGTCGTGCAATGCGGAACAAAAGGCGTAGAATGCTTTCGCGTGAAATCCTTTTGATTCATGACAATGCCTGGCCACACACAGCCAAGATCTGATCTCATAATTTGGTTGAGGAAATTCCACCACCCTCCCTGCAGTCCGGATTTGGCACCAAGTGATTTTCCTCTGTTTCTTCATCTGAAGAAATCCCTTGGTGGAAAACATTTTAACAATGATGTTGCGAAACAAGAAGTGCATACTTGGCTTTCATCACAGGTGGCATCATTCTTTGATGAAGGCTTACATAAACTGTTTTCCCATTACAAGTACCTGAATAACGACGGTGACTCTGGAGAAGGTAATGAATGATAATAAAGTAGTATGAAAGCAATGTTCTGTTATTTTTTTAAAAAACTATCGGTACTTTCTTTAAAAACACGCCTCATATATACTTTCTATGATAATTGGTTGCATCAAGTTTTATGGTACGTTTGAGCTTGCCTTAACCATCCGTCAGTCGCTAGTGGCCTGAGAGACCCCTGGCATTATATAAATGTTATAATTTTCGAACGAACGCACCTATGCAATTGCCTGACTAGGACATCTAACATTACACCTTGCGCGATTATTTGCTGCAGCGATAACCGTATCTGTTTATTTGTTTGGCTGGAGGAATGAATAATCAGCAGTTACGTGTCGCACAGGTCAACCAGGCCCCACGCGCCTGCTCTCGTTACATATTGTTGACAGATTTGTTTCTCATTAGCTTTTCTGCAATATTGCTTTACTATTGCAAGGAGCTGTTACTGCTTCGTCATGAATACGAGTAAAAGGTACGATCTACAAAATCCGAATGATTTGGAAGAAGTACATCGCCTACTTTGCGATGATGATGCCTTGTCCGTGGATGACAACTTATATGAATAAGATGACTCTGATTCAGAAGATAAACTCGAAACGAGATATTTAGATTCAGAAACTGACCATGAAGATGAAGAGGAAGACGATGAAAGCAGCTTGTGTGATAACATGTATTTTATAGGTAACATCATATGCGTATCATAATAATTCTTCTTTTTCTTCTTCTTCTTATTATTATTGACAATACATTCTGTTGTTATTCACAGGAAGAGATGGAACAAAATGAAAAAAAAAACACCTTTAAAAATAACACAGACAAGGGCTCACAATATATTGACCAAACTTCCTGGTGTGGTAGGAGCTGCCAAAAATGCGAAAACGGAAATTGATTGTTGGAACCTTTTTGTTACCGAAGATATAGTTAGTTGATTTGATTGTTGAAAGCTCAAATACTTACATTAGCAGTGTGCAGCACAAATTTGATTGTGAAAGAGACAGCAGACCTACAGATGTAATAGAAATAAAAGCTTTCCTAGTCTTCTTGTACCTGGCAGGAATTTTTCGTGGTGGACGCCAGAATATTCACGAGCTTTGGAGAACCGATCTTGGAATTCCTCTATTCCAAATGGCTATGTCCGAAAAACGATTCAGTTTTCTAATACGCTATATTCGCTTTGGTGACAAAAGCTCAAGACTGGAGCGACGAAGATTGGATAAATTGGCTGTTGTTAGAGAAATGTTTACATTGTTTCTGAACAACTGTCAGAACCATTATTCTCTTGGACAAAATGTCACTGTCGACGAACAGCTGCCGGCGTTTCGTGGTCGATGTGCTTTTAGACAATATATACCATCCAAGCCAAACAAGTATGGCATAAAGATATTCTGTTTGAGTGATGCAAAACTGTTTTATACAACTAACATGGAGATTTATTGTGGACAGCAGCCGGACGGACCATATTTGCAAACTAACTCGGCAGATGCTGTAGTGCTGAGACTAACTGAACCAATCTCTGGCACTGGACGAAACGTTACTGCAGATAATTGATTTACCAGTGTATCGCTGGTGAATGAATTGCGTAAAAGACAACTTTCTTTCGTCGGTACAGTGCGAAAGAACAAAAAAGAGTTTCCCACTAATTTCACTTCTCCAAAAGATCGCAGACAGTACGAAAGCATATTTGTCTTCACAAAAAATGAAACACTTGTTTCATATGTTCCAAAAAAGGGTAAAACAGTAGCTTTGCTCTCAAGTCTACATGATTCATCCACACAGTTATCAGAAGGTGCTGAGAAAAAGCCTGAAATAATCCTGCATTACGACACTAAATGTGGAGTTGATGCAGTAGATAAATTGTGTGCTACATACAATGTAGCCAGAACAACGAGAAGGTGGCCCATGGTAATTTTTGACCATATCTTGAACATTGCAGGTATTAATTATAGGGTTATCTTCCTTGGAAACCAAAATAAATATTTCACAAGGCAGGAGTATTTGAAACCACTATCTTTAGCATTACTGTTGCAACAGCTACAAAGGAGAGCAACAGCATCAAATCTATCCGATGATTTGAAAGGACTTTTGAGAAAATATAAACCTGAAGAATCCGGCGTAGTAGAATTGTCAAATACAGCACTATGCACATTGAAAAGGAAACGATGTGAACCCAGCAACAAAGACAAAATGAACCGCAAAACTAAATATGCATGTGGGAAATGCAACACCCCCCTGTGTTTGAGCAAACATGCTAAAATTATTTGCGATAGTTGCTTAGTCGGGGAAAACACGGGTGAAATAGTAGATGATTCTGAGTAACTGAACATTTGAAATTACAAGTTGTATATATACCTGGAAATGGCAATGTAATTCTTTACACTTACTGTAATACAATTTATAACGTATATGTACTCATATTTTAGCTTGTATTCTTATGTTGTAAGATAATACCTATTAATGAAAGCCTTGTACGCTTAATCTAAATAAAGGTAAAAACAGGGAAAAAAAAGAAAATAAACGAAAGAAAACAAAAATACAAACAATAACAACAAAAATATAGCGCGGGTCTACTAGGCCCCACGCGACTAACGGCGTTCTACCAAAGCGCGCGCCTGACGGAGGGTTAAGGGGACATGCTGAGCGACTGGTCTAAAAAACGAGGGGTTTTCTTAGGATCAATAGATTTAATTTCCAGTATACACAATGCACTGAAACAACACATGGTATCTGGTCAGGCCCACGGTTTTAAGGGAACATCAAAACTTTACAGAATAAATTTCTGGAGTGCATGCTAGAAACCTGTCATGAGCTGATAATGCAAGAAATGAAAGGGAGCGATTTTATAGTAATAGTGGAAGATGAGACCACAAATGTTTCCGAACAGACACAGTTTACTGTTTGTATTTCGCTACCGGATAAACGGCGTCCCATATGAACGATTTTAGGCTTTCATTACACTGGAGCAACAGGTGTCAACTGGCGTCTAAATGCATCTTAAAAGAAGTAGTTGCCATATTCAAGGACTCCCTACGCAAAATCATTGCTCAAACATATGATGACGCGATCGTAATGAGCGGCGAAGCAGGTGGGGTACAAGCAAAAATTAAACTGCATAATCCCAACGTCATTATGATCAGTGTTGTGCTCACCAGCTAAATCTAATATTGCAAAAGACTGTATTACAGAATCAGTCAGCGCGCGTGTTTTTCCTGAACTTGTAAGTTAACGTAGCGAGTGTTCAATATAATACATACATACACTTTATACGCAAAAGAACATTCTAAGATATATAACAATTTATATATTGTACTGCCTTGCAGTTAACTGAGATGTTTTACAAGATAGCATGTATTTGATATGGTTACTAATGAGTTCCTCGCTATAGTATACGTTTTTTAGTTAGCTAAGATAGCAAAGTGCTTTGAAAACAGTTTATTTTACTGAAATCTTTTAAAGCTTTAGGTAGTGAATTAAATAATTTGGTACAAATATATTTAGGCACCTTTTCATACATTTTGAGATTATGGGCAAAATTATCTTTATTTGTAGTACTGTAATTATGTATGTAATACGGAGTTTATAACGGGAGGATTGTATCTGATTACATGAATAATAGTTTTCTATATCTAAAGACCAGCCAAAGTAGTAGTCCTCATATCTCTAAAAGCAAGTCTATATGTGTCGTTTGATCTGGATGTTGCTAGGCACCTAATTGCTCTTTTTTGTAGGGTGAGTGCCTTTTGAAAATTTGTGGATGTAGTTGATCCCATTACTGAACACCGGAATTGTGCCGGCTTCACGGTCTGATCCGGGAGTACCGGCCGGTTTGTCAATTGTCCCGGTTTGAAATTGATTTCATATATAAAATTAAAATTGGGCAGAAATGGTAGGCCGATCAATTTGGCTTCTTCTGGCAGTGATCAAACTGCATATTTTGCCCCCTTATATCATCATCATCATCATCGAGGCCGAGGCTTAACAGTTAACGACTCCTTCTGAAAGAGTCTTTCACAAACTTGGTTGGCAACTATGACTGGCCTACAATTTGAACTCAACTTTTATTTAGTTTTATTAATTATGCGATGGGTATTTAGGCTTTTAGCTGTTTTGTCTACTATCTAAAGTATAAATAAATAAGCTAATACTTCCAAGAGTGGGTAATTTTAAGAACATTAAGTTACCGAAAAGAAATAGCACATTTACTTATGCTTTAAAGCAACATTAATCGTTTTTGAAGAAAAAAAAGTGTGGCGTTATGAGGAGAGAGTAAAGTGTGAAAGTGTTTGAATTTTCGGTATCTCACGGTGGGCGTTCAGACATCAAAGACCATTTGAAAAATGCAAAGCATAAAGATAGTTTACCTGCAATTGCTGGTTCCTCAACAGTTTCGTCATTTTTTAAGTGTGCCGATCCCGTTGACGAAGGAAGCTGTTTTTACCGCATTCCACACTGCTGCTCATGATTGTTCTTCAAAACTGCAGATTGTTCTTCAAAATTAATATCCAAGTTCTTCTAACCTAAATTTGGTCCCTCCCGAACGACATATGAGGGTATCATTATAAATTTTATCACACAAATGGTCGTTAAAGAACTAAACGACTTGAGTACCTACATAAAATTTTGTGACACTAACAATAATAGATGCTTCCAACAGAAATGCAAATGAAATTGTCCCTTGTGTTGTGCGGTACTTTGTGTCAGAACAAGGTGTGAAAGCTAGCTTTTAGAATTTCAGTCCGTGCCTGGTGAAACTTCTGAGATATTGGCGAACTATTTGATACCTGTTATAAAGAAAAATAACTTAGTTTTAAAAGCAGTTGGTTTCTGTGGTGATAACTGTAAAACTAATTTTGGAGGTGTAAAACGTAAAGGAGTGAATAATGTCTTACGTTTGCTTGAAGAAAGCGACATTCTGCTCTTAGTGTATCCTCCACAGCGATGAAAATGTGTTATATGTCCAACAGATGTCACTCTATGTCATACACTTGCTCTAACGTAATGCTGGCAACACATGAATAACTAATGCCGCCAAAGCCGGTAAGATAGCCTCAAGGCGTAGCCGAGAGATTGAGGGCCCTCAGCCTCAAAGCGTAGCCGAGGGATGTTTTTTAGAAGGAGAGGAGTGTAGCAGCGACGACAGGGCGTAGCCGAGGGATCTGCGCGTCTAAAACTCGAATGATTCACGTTCGCAGAAACAACAGCACATCGCATATTTAGCGGATTTCACTTTTTATTTAGGTTGGCAGTACCCTCTTTGCATGTGATTTAGTGAAAAACTGGCTACGTTTATTGTGTTCATAACGCGATTTGCCTATAAAAGTAAAAACCAAAAAAGAGCGGGCATGTGGGCACCAGATATTGAAGAGATCACACCCACTTCTAAACTGGCTCCTAAGGTAATTTATTCGCTTTCCTTTTGCTTTTATAAGCATTTTCAACGAGGATACACTAAGAGCAGATTAAGAATAGGCAAGAAATATTGTGGGTATTCGTATGGTGCTCATGTAGTCCACAACTGCCTGTAAACTGCGGAAGAAGTGTTACCTATTGATGTAATAGCTCTTGTAGTCAAAATATATAAATATTTATACTCTTATACCATGCGAGTAACTCAAAAGGGTTCTGTGACTTCCTACACTTTCAGTACAAAGATATTCTAAAACATAGCAACACCCGATTTATTTCTCTGCTACCAGCTAATAAGAGATTACTTCCCATTTAGGTGTTAATACTTAGGTGTTCACTTTTATCCCAAGATCAGTGCCTGAAAATGATAAAATACTTCTTTGAAAGTGAAAGTGCAGAAATGTATTTTTTGTGGTTTGTTAGTGGACAGCTTACCTTATTTAATAGAACAAACTTGTCTAATGGAGAACATTACAGCTACTACACCTGGTATTTTAATGGAACTCGAAAATCTGAAATACAATCTTCAGCAAAGACCCGACAGTAAATTTGTGCCACAAGAAGCTAAGAAACTTCTTCAGAAAGCTGAGGATGAGTAGTGTGATGCCAATTTGGTTAATATAGTAAGAGAGTTTGTAAAATGATATGACCGATGTCTCTCTCTCTCTCCTATATTGAGATGTGGAAAAATAGTTTCGATGGAGGAGAATAATGTATATAGAAAAGAACAATGACTTTACATGGTCCAAAATTCAGATATCTGCTGAAAAAATCAATAAAACACTTGGAAAAACAATAATAATAGATTAACTCTTTGATGAAGTGGTGGTTGTCAACACATTTTGGCCTTCAAACTATGACAACTGGAAAACAAATATCTTAAATTGTGAAGAAAAATGGGTTTAACTGTTTATGCATTTCCAGAATAAAAATATTTCTGTAGGTAATCTCAGTCACATTGTTGAGTATAGTTTTGTCTACCTGGTTCTTCTGCTCCTGTTGAAAGGGCATTTTCCATTATGAACAACATATGGTCTGAAGGAATAGGTAAAGTGTTGGAATCTACAGTGAAAGGTTTATTGATGTGTAAATTAAACATTGAACTCAGTTGTGGAGAATTTTATGACAAAATTAAGAGTGACAAACAATTTCTAAGAAAAGGTCTACACCAGTGACAAATACAAATGGTTTCAATCAGCAAGTACAAATCTGCAGTAATGTAATTTAGTTTCTCCTATAGTAATTTAATAATTTAGGCATCAAAAGTGATTGTTTCATAATAAATAAAGACTTCATATGTTCAAATTGTTTTTCAAGTGTCCCAGTTTGAGGAGAAATTATTGTGGTAAGCTAACCTCTCATAATCTTATGGTTTGGTTTTTACTATGTGGAGTCCTTGCAAAAGTCCTATGTATTTTTAGTCCTGGTGCGGTTACGTGTTCAGAAGCATTAATGTTGATATTATTTATACTTATATGCAGCTTTTGATTAAGATTAAGATCAAAATTCATGAGCTTATACTTAGAGGGGTTAATATACATAGATTTAAATCTGAATAACAATTAACAATCTGCTTCGTAGTTGCTTGTAGGTGGAGCTCCAGTGTGGGAAGACCCTTGTCTGCAAAAATTAATGTAGTATCATCTGCATATAGAATGATATCCATAACATGAAACAATTCATTTTCAATATTATGCAGATATGTTGTTGTTGTTGTTCACCAATGGCACTGGGGATTAATTGATCTGCACCATTTTCCCTCTGGCTTCCCAATATAAAGTAAGTAAGCTATCACTTTTAAGGCCTTTGCATTTGGCAAGATGTTGTTTGTTCAGGATGAAATCTTCTTCACAGAGAGTGCACTTGGGTGTAGGTAGGCATCGTATCTCGTAGAGATGTTCTGCGAGGCAATCGTGGCCAATTGCCATCCTAAATAAGGCCACTGCACTCTTCCTTGGCATTTTTTGTCTATCAACTCTATCTTTAATATTCCTATAATCTTTATCTTTTAATTTATCTTCATCAAGTCTCTGCTGTGTTTTGAAATGTTATTTAATTGTTTATTTATTTCTATTTGTCCTACAGGTTTTATTTGTTGTATTGCACCTTTCTTTGCTAATTGATCCACATGTTCATTGCCCAAAAGTCCAGCATGAACTGGGATCCATTGTAGAGTGACATGATTTCTAGTTTCAACTGCTTTAATTAGGCTTCTTATTTCTTTAATATTTCTTGTTGTTTTATTATTGTAATTTACTATTCCATCTATGGCTGATTTTGAGTCTGATAAGGTGACTATTTTTTGTTTTTTGTATGGTCTATATAAAATGTTCTGTAATGCTGCCTTTATAACTGTTAATTCTCCATCATAGTGGTTTGATGTTTCATCTAATGTTAGATACTGTGCAAAATGTGTACTGTATACTCATGAACCGACATTTTTTTATTCATGAAGGACCCATCTGTATATATTCAGAGCCATTGTTTTTCTGGGTATCTTTCATTTTCCGTAGCTATTACTATGGCTCTCATTTCATCTGGTATATTGTTTTGTTTGTGTATTGTATATATTAGGTCATTCAGATATTGTATATCAATGTATTCTATTGGACTTGTTACCTCTGTTGCAATTATATTTGTTGTAATTATATTCTTGTATTTTAAGTTATTAATATATGTTCTGAAGCTTATTTGAGTTTTTAAATTACTTATAGTATCTGCTATGTGGTGCCACTTATATCTGTTTCTATTGACTTGCAGTTAAAATGCTAGAGTAATTGCTTTCAACTCATGTTCAAATTCTATAGCCATCTTTTTTGTGAAGCTTCGTAGTATTGTAATTGGTGTTGCTTTTACAGCTCCTGTTATTATTCTTAGGGAATTATTTTGCGAAATTTATAGTTTACTTTTAAGTCTCTTGTTTACTGCTACTAGTAGTTCTCCTCCAGGTTAGGTTTTTATGTATATTTTATATGTATTATTAAGGAGGTCCATGTTTCCATCCCATTTTATTTGCTGCTGAACGTTTTAAAATGTTCTTTTTATTATTTTATTCGTTACATAGTTGACATATTCTTTCATTGATAGCTTTTTTATCTAATTCTATCACTAAATAGGTTATTGTAGTTGTTTCTTGTATTTTTTTATTGTTGATTTGCAGGTATATATTTTCTGTTTTATGCTGCATTGTGAATAGTAGATATTGGGCTTTTTCCTGTGCTTATTTCCATATTGTTATTATTAATACACCGTTCTAGGGTTATGATTGTATTCTCCATTGTTGTTTGTAGTTTTTTGTAATGTTTCCCAGATCTTATTCTCTTTTCTGAAGTCCATATTACCATGTCGTCAGCAAACATTCCTACTTGTAATTTACCTAATTTCTTTAGTACATCTACTAGGTCGTTTAGATATATATATTGAACAGAATAGCACTTGTAACAGACCCTTAAGGTAGTCCAACTCTCGTTTGTTTCCATTTAGATGTAACTGTTTTGTATTGTACTGCAAACCATCTTTGGGATAGGAAGGTTTGAAACCAGTTTAGCATGTGGCCTAATATGCCATATGTCTTCATCTTGTATAGTAGCATTTCTCTTCATACTGTGTTATACGCATCTTTGAAGTCGACAAACAGTGCTAGAGTAGTCTTATTATTATTATTATTATTATTATTATTATTATTGTTGTTGTTGTTGTTATTGTTGTTGTTGTTGTTGTTATTATTATTATTATTATTATTATTATTATTATTATTATTATTATTATTATTATTGCTGTTGTTGAAATTTTCTTTAATGTCCTATGTGAGTCTTACAACCTGGTGTATTGCTGAGCTGTCCTTCCTAAATCCAGCTTGTTCAGGGATTAATAGATTTTGTGTTTCTAGATAGTATGTCAGTCCTGTAGCTACCATTCTTTCTAAGAGTTTTGCTATGTTTGATGTTAAGGATATCGGCCTATAGTTATCTATCATTTGAGTTGGTTTTCCTTTCTTCTTAATGGGTATAATTTTTGCTTTTTTCCACAGTGTTGGTATGTAACATCTGGTTGTGCAGATTTTATTGAAAATTTTTAATAAAGTATGGGGAGCTTCATGTCCTAAATTCTTAAGCAGCTCTGGATGTATGCTATCAGGACCTGGGCTCCTTTTATATTTAGTGTCCTTATTGCTTGCTTTATTTCTGGGAGTGTGAATGGCTCATTAAAGATATTCTGAAAGTTAGACGTAGCTTCAAGGTTGCTATTTCTTAAGTGTTTAGTGTGTTTATTGGTTTTATTTTTTATAATGTAGTACTAGTTTTATAGTATGTTGCTAATTTTGCTGCTATAAGGTTATCCTTGTATATTTCTTTATTATCAACATTTAATGGCTGATTTTGTTGGTTTTCTCTATTTATTTGGTTAATGTAATTATGTACCTTAGTACTGTTTCTTCTATAGTCTAGTTTGTTTATAAATTCTTCAAAGCTCTGTTTTTTTGACAGTTTTATAGCCTGTTTTAACTGTGTGTTTGCTTTTCACCATTCTATAACATCTGCTTTGTCTTGTGCCCTTTCTGCTTTTTCTCTAGTTTTATCTCATTTTGATTTGAGTTGTGCTAACTGTTCATCCCAGAAGGGTTTGTATTTATGAATTTTCCCTCTTGGTATACATTGTTTTGCAGCTTTTAGAATTGCAGCATTTAGTTCTTTCACTACTTTGTTTATGTTTTGTTCCAATTTAATTTCTTTAAAAACTTTGTTTGTTATTGTTTTATATTCTTCCCAGTCTGCCTTTTTGAAATTCTTTTTGGGCCTTATTTTTCCCTTTGTTCTAGGTGGTTGATGATTTAGATCTGTTTTTGTTGTTATGGCTCTATGTCCACTACCACTATCTTCGATTACTTTTTTTATAGTTTTATCTTCTAAATCCGTTGATATGATACCAATATCTGGATTGGTTGACTGTCCTGAGTAATGTATGTAGGTTTTTGGGTCTTCATCCCTATGTAATATTTTCATTAATTTGGAGTCTACAAATTCTTCAATAATTTTGCCAGCTTTATTGTTGTCACTGTAGCCCCATTTTGGAGACTGTCCATTGAGATCACCAATTATGATTGTTTTATTGTCAATATCAATTATATCCAGGTTGAGGTGATTGTTATTGGGTAGGCTGTAGATACCATAGATTTTAAACTTATGTTTTTGTTTACAAGCTGTTATCATTATTATTTCTGAATTATCATCTTGGTTCATTTCTTTTATAATTTCAGATTTTCTATTTATGCATTGTTTAATGCCAGCAAGTATGCCACTTTCTATCAGTTTGTGTTTTTATAATACATTTGTGTTGTATTTTGGAAATTGATAGAATTTTTCCTTTTGTTGATCTATATTTGCTTCAGCTATGATGAATACATCTACATCATTGTCTCTTAAAAGATTGTCTATCATGTTTTTTTACTTTCATTCATTCCAAAATAGCACTAAGAAGTGCTCTTGTTTTAACTTTTTTGGATGGGGAAGCATGCCTGTGTTGTAGTCCATTTAGTGTTACCCAGGGAACACCATGTGGAGGTGGACTACATTGTTCCCCTATTATGCAAATATAATATAAATAATAATGTTCCCAAAGTGGATCCTTGTGGGACACCATAAGTTATACTACTTGGAGATAATTAAGCATTACCATCATCTAAGCTTAGAATGCATACTGTTTTCTATTTCATATGTAGGATTAATTGGATCATAACCTAATTCTTTTAATACCAAGTTGCCACAGCTTTTTCATTAAGATATTTCCATATATATATAGTCGAATGTGATACATCTAATAGAACACATATTGGAAGATTACCTGTGTCAATCTCAGTTATAACCAGTTCCATACATTTAAAAAGAGCAGCTGTAGTTGATCTACTTTTAGAAAAAAAAAACATGTTGGTTCTGTGGGAGCAAATTTGATTTTGTAGATAAGAAGGTATTGTATTGAAAAATTTGTATATGGATGGCAGAATAGAAAAAGACCCTTTTGAAATACTGGAGCACTTTTACAATCTTAAGCCTGTCAGAAAATATTGATTATGGATACAAGGGGCATTACAGGTTCATGGCCACATGTTTTAAATACTTAAATGCTTATATTATCTACTCCTACAGTCAGATTTGGCTTAAGGGAATTAATAATATTAACCCTTTCTTCATTATTAGTGGGATGTGTGTGTGGCTGATATTCATACTTTGCTTAAAATTTGTGCTTACTGAAGGATTATGAAGTGTTTTGACTAGAGATCTACTAATCATCTGGCCCATTATGCAAAATATTCATTTAATATAGAAACAACTTCTTTTGAATTATTTATTAAGACATGGTCTTTCATTATCTGTAATGATTACATACTTATTTGTGGCTTATTCCTAATACTATTAATTATTTACCAACTGACTTAGCTTATATTTGATTGGTTTAGAATTATATTACCTATATACTCCTGTTTTGTTTTAATATGATGTTTGGTTACTTTAGTGTCTTGACTTTAGACCAATATTGTTCATCACTACTAGTTTTTGCCTTTTCAGTAGCTTAGCTAGAATAGCATGTAAGCTTTTTATTTCAGTAGTAATTCACTTAGCTAATAAGTGTCTTTTCCTACTAGTTCTATTCATTTTTCTAAGTGGACAGTAAATATTGATATGATATTATAGAATGTCATAGAAGTTGTTCTATTTAGCATTTGCATGAGTTTCATTTGTTACAATAGACTAATTTTTGCTGGAGAAGGAAGTATTTAAATGCATGAGATTATTCAAGGAGAAGTTGTGCTTCCATACTTTGGAATTTGATTTTGTTTAACTTTGGCATATGATGTAAGGGAAATGCATTGCACTGTATGTTGTGATAAACACCATGCTATAACATTCACAGTAAAATAAGTTTGATCAATGTTTGTAATTATAATATCAATACTAGTACTCAAAGCATTCATTATTCTGGTTCATTTCTTCATAACATGTTGCAAATTAAATTCCTGTATTACATTTAGTCATCTGTTTATAGCAGTAGCGTTTACAAGAAAACTTATGCTAAAATCACCAAGCAATCACAATATTGTTACCTTATTGTTAATATTATTACAGATTTTTTAAGCAAGGCCCTAATGCTGGTTAGGAGGACATCTAGATTGCCATTGGGAGGTTTAAATGTACCAATTATGATTATTTTGATTAATTGATGGTTTATTGTTAACACTACTAATTCAGTATTCCCTTCATGGACGAGTTAAATAACATCTATTATGGTGCAATGTATTATTAATTCATTTCTTACTAAGATTACAATTCCTCTCCATTAGTTATTGCTTCTCTTAAAGCTATCATTGAAAAATTAGGAATGAGATTATATTGAACTTCATTTTGTGTCATGCCATGCTCTGTTACAATGAATACATCTGGTTTTTCCTCTGATATAAACACACTGACTTCATAAATTTATTATACAATATTTTTACATTCTGATGAATGATTTTTAAATTGCAGATTTTTATATGCTAGCCTCAGTGTGTACTGTTTCACTTGCTGTGCCATTATTTTTAGGTACAGTCAGATTCCTATCCATGAAATCACAGATTACTTTACACAGAGTGTTCCCAAGTGTTTCCTTACAAAATCCATAAGATGCATTCCATGTCTAATATATAAGTTCCTATCTACTTTATCTGCTTTTACAACTTTAATATTTTCATATTTACCACATACCTCACCAAGGTCAACACTAACTTGCCTTAACTATTTACCTTTGAGTAAATAGAGTAAGTGGAGTAAATGGAGTAAGTAAATCATATCTTAGATCATACCTACAATGAGGTTGTACCATTGCAACATTTGCATTATTTAACTTACATAGAGGTTTGTCTAAATTTGTCACATAATTTTCGGGCTGACCTATTGCAGTGTTGTTTGTTCCTCCAGTCAGAAGAACAGAATCCTCTCTAGTGAAACCTCTAAATCTAACCTCAATATTCTTTGTTAACTCAACAAAATTTACTCCAGATTTCACAATCCCATTGTCTTTTGAATATTATAGCTCATATTCATGATTTCAGCCCAGCCCCATCCATGGCTAACTGTTAGGTTGAGAAGTTCACCAGCTGTTTTTTTGCATTTCCTGTTACCATCAATATTAACAGATTTCTTTGTGGTATCATCAACTTGTGCTTCTTCACGAAGTCTTTCAACCAGAGGTTCAAACTGATTACTCAGAGTTGACTTCTCAGCCAGGCTGAATTTTGTTTACTATAATGGGTTTTACTCCAGCTTTGCACATGTTCCTATCCATTTATAACAACATCATGATTTTTTGATAATGCACAGTATTTGCTTTTTAAATTCCTTTACCTCTTCCCTTAAGAGATCTACAATGACTTTTAATGCCTTTACCTCATTACTTTATACAGTAACTGTTTGAATCTGACTTAGGTATACCAGTTGCATTATGACGTTGATTAACACAATGATCACAGATCCATTCATATTTTGGTGTGTTATTTGATGTAATATCAAAATGGTACCACAAATAGCAGTGTTCACATATAACACCACTTCTTATTATTCTTGAGCACTTTACGCAATTTGATTTCTTTAAAGCTTTAACCTTTTCTACACCATAGCAGTAGCTTTACTAGAGATAGGCGCCATCTTGCTCTTCTTCTTGCCTAGAAGACAAAAACTTTCTACTTTGTCTGTTATTGTTTCACCAGCTAATGCCAAAGTTTGGCATTAGTAAGGTCAGTAGATGCTGTAAAAGTAAAAGGCAGTGTGACACATGTTTTGCAAGATGTTAGTCACATTACAGATTCGGTGGACAAAATTGACACTGCAGTTACTCAGAAGTGCACATCAGAAAGCAAGCATCGAATATTGGCATGCCAACGTACTGATGACAAGTAAGGATATGACAGAATCACGCATGAGGCCCATGGTATTTTCCAAACTTTCCTACAAACAATTACATTGCTTAACTCTTCGAATTTCCAGGAGTATTCAAGAAAATTTCCTGACACATAACTTTTCACCATTACTCATGCATACAGTAACAGAGAAGACTTCACACAGAGCTCTCTGTTTTCTACCAAAGGCAAGATTTCAGAAATATTGAGGGAGCGGTGCATTTGCTGCTTTTCATCATCAAAAGCTAAACATTTTCTGAAGTAACTAAGCTTTTGAAAATCCTTGTCACCAAACCAATTACTACTTTGGAGCCAGAAGATAATATTCCTTAGAAGAATTAAAAATTTCTCGAGAAACACTATGTTACAAGAAAGGCTCACTGCCCTTGCCATGCTTTCAATTGTGAATACCTTACTTCCAACAATGAGGGGTACAGCACTAGAATGAGTGCTAGGTTCTGTTATATGAAGAATCATCACATGGACTTTATTTTTTGTCACTGAGAAGTGAGTAGTATAATAATATTCTGCTGTTCTAACTTTAACCTCATCATTGCCTATTACTATGCAGCACATCTAGATTTTGAGCATGAGCCACTACTGCAAACAAGAGAACCTTATATAACTACTAGGGAAAGAAACAGTGCTAAATAGAGCCAATATTATAAAAACTACTGCAACATTGTAATGAAGGTTATAAATGCAGCTAAAAAATTTTTCTAAGAAAGACAAATACAGTCCTTACTTAAAAACACCTAATACCTTCTGGAGGATAAGAGAAAGAGAAACTGGCATTTATCACACTCAAAAATGAAATAAAATAACATCCACAGCAAGGAGCAATATTATTTAATGAATATTCCATTAAAGCAGTGGAAAAGGTAATTATAATAAAGAAACAACAGAAGCAATACCAAATTTCATGTATATATTAAATGTGTTTGGAAAAGTTTACCTTTCTATATATGGTACCAACAAGTGCAACTGTAGTACCTAACTAAAGTTATACAATCTCTCAAAGGCAACAATTTATCAGGACATGCTGAAATAATTACAAAAAATATTTAAGTTGTATTCTGATAGTATTAACAAACCTATATAAGTCACATATGCAATATGTCCCTATTAATGAGGATATTCCCATAGAAATTGAAATATTATATTATTAAACCACTGTTTGGGAAAGAGAAAAGTGACTACTGTCGAACTACAGACAGTATAATAACTAGCCGTTTTTTCCAAAGTATTTCAGAAACTAAAGTTCATAGAGATATATCACCATTTAGATAAAAATGATATTTTGGCAGCGAAATAGTTTGGATTTAGGAAAAACGTGCCAACAAATAATGCTAATTTCAAGTTAAATAACAAGTTCTCATATCCGTAGATAATACATTTAATAGGCTAGGAATATTTAATGATTAGCTAAAAGCTTTTGATTATATAAATCATAATACACTCTTCTCAGCGGTGGCTTTTCAGGGGAGATGAGTGAAGTGCCACTTCACCTACTTTTTTTTTTTTAGCAAAAAGTAACATTATAAAGTTCATTAATTGTAATAACATTTCATTAAAATCATGAAAGTAATTTTGTTGAGCCAGTAAAACTTCTCCATCATTGCAAAAATGTCTAGTTGAATATAAAGCGTTTGCTGTACAACGTACCTATACACGAAAACGTTGCTGTAGGAGCCTGTCTTCGAGACCACGATTGCAGCGGTGTCTGCATAGTCTGGCATGTGCCGTCTAGTGGTGTTCGGAATAAAGGAGAAATAGTCTGGTTTGTAATTCATAATAAGTGTTTCGTTTCCATAGCAATGTGGCATCATGCTTAAAATAACATCTACCCCTCTCGTGGCAAGTGAACGGTTTTTAAAGCCTTTTCACCAAGGGTTGTGAAAGGAAACACTTTCTCTTGACCAAGGTCGACCAACCCAAAAATACATACCTTGAGCCTTGAGGGCGAAAACGTCTTATTTGAAAACAAATTGCCAGTTTCTTGCACTCCTCGTGTGCGAATACGTATATAATTGTACAGTTATCGTGGTCTTAATCCTCTAGCAGTGTGAGAGTTTCGAGTAGAAATTGCCTACCTATTCCCATAGGTGGTGAAATCTATGTATTGTCTTTTACTTTGTGCAGTGAAAACTAGTGACGGTTATACTCTTATTTTACAAGAATGTGCTAAATCTAATTTTATAATATTCAGGACAAAATATGTTCAGATAAATCTATGAAATTGGTTTTAGAATTCTTGCGAGTCTTTCCTCTTAATACTTATGTAAGCAGAAATTGGGTGATATGTCCTTTGGGGGAAATGATCACCTCAGGTTCGATACGTGGGTGGTTTATGCAAATTATTCTGACATCCGCTTACATCAGTGCTGCCTAAAACACTATTCAGCATACTCCCCAGGTATTTAAACTTAGAGTTTGACAGTTCAGGTTCGGTTAGACAAGTGCTAACAGGAATCTGAGACACTCCGTATTTTAATCCTTAACCTTATCTTCAGCTACGCCACAAGATCGTCAGAACATGGAAAGCCCAACCTTCTTCGCACCACAAGTAAACTTGTCCCTTGTAGCCTTATAATTAGTAGATGTGTTTGTAGTAATATAGAGTAGAACTTTAGTTAGCTAATCTTGCTGACACGTTTTTTATAGTGTACAGTAGTACTGTAGATACTTAAACTAATTTTAGGATCAGAGTTATACGTCAATAAATTACCACCTTTCACCCCTGCTCCTTCTTGACCACTCCTCTGGAAACCTGAACTGCATCCCCGTCCTCATCCCATCCAGCGAAGAAACCGTGGCGTCGTCGCAATTGATATAGGCGCCGGTTTGGGCAAAGTGACCTTACGCCACATCTGATGAAGGCACCTTTTCTTTACCGTTTTGTATTTTCCTTCGTGATGAAGGTGCATGGTTGCTATACATATGTCTCTACTACTTTTAGCCTGACGTTCGCTACTTGCGCGTTTTTTAAATGATTAATGTCTCCCTGAAAACGACCATGAACATGTATTTCTAGTTCCAGTATAGGGTACATGACTATTAGTACTGTTACCTGTTTAAATATTGTGATATGTATAGTTTACTGAGGTCGTCTCAGCGCGATTGTAGCGCAGCTGCTTCCCGGGTTCGATTCCCGGTACCGGCGTGGGGATTTCTTCCCACTGGAAGTCCTGGCCCGGGGTGTACTCAGCCTTGTTAGGTCCCTGAGGGGCCAATTGAGGAGCTACGTGATAGAAAAGTAGTGACTCCAGGTTAAAGAGGCCGTATATACCGGCCGGAAAGGATCCAGAGAGCTGACCACGTCCCACCCTCCAGTCTCCAGTACCTACCCCACTCATAACGCCTGTTGTGAGCAGAGGTGGCGGATGCAGCAGCCGAGCGGCAGGCCTTGGTCCGGCAACGGGCTGTTGCACCACGGAGTTTAGTTCTTATAGTTTACTGAGAGTTAGATGTTCTGAAGTAGCATAAATTATTTAAAAGGAATTCATACACCTAATGGTTTACGGAAGTACATGTATGTGCAGTGTTTAATTCCTTTTCCACAGAATTTCCAAGCTTTCACAAACTTACAATAAATTTTGTTTATTATGAATTTTTGTTGAAATATAATTTGAAGAATAATTTAATTGTAATTTTATAAAGATGGTTAAAATGTTCAGGGACTTTGGAGAGAAAAAAACCTTTTGCTTGTGTTTTCAGAAATCTAATTTTTCATGCAGAATTACAGTTGAAGTATCCATGTTTTACCTAATAACTGCCCATATAAATCTGCACCTAATTCTACTAATTAATTTTAAGCTTAATTATATATTGTATTGCCTTTTAAAGGCAAAAGCTATTATAACCTTCGATTTATCAAAGCATTAACGCGCTGACACATTCAGCTGTTTACAGAATAAGCACCTTTGAGTAATTAAACTAGCGTCATAACAATCGCAGTAATGGTAATGGTATACGTTTTCTCTGAATTTGTTAAGCCAGCGAATCATCTAATTTCTGGCTATTATTGCACTATAGAGAATTTTGCTGTTAAATTCTTTTGATACAATGTGCAATGTTTCAGCCTATGCATTTATTTATGTTCTTATTTGAAAGAGGAATGAAATTTGGATGTAGCTAAAGCACTGTGTATGGTATGCAGAAAAGGAAACACAAAACAAATCATCAGGTTTTAATACCAATTAAATTGAGGTATTCTGGTGCTTTACTTAGAATTTATGGCAGGTATATCTCATTGTCATCCTATAATTTTGTTTGTCAGAAGAATACACGTTCCACGCATATTATGTAGTGACTTGTTTCAGAGATGTGTACTGTCTTCCACAGCAAAGAAAGTCCCCGGAGAATGAAGTGCAGGGGAAAAATTGCTGATTAGACACGGTCCGAACCCTGCCTACTTACTTATCGTACCCTTGTTTATGACACACACGACAGCTCAGTTACAGCCCATTGAATAGTTTTACTCCATGCGTAGCATGTGCTCTCCGTCACACACATTCACTGTCCTTGCCGCACTGTTTCCAAACAGGTAAGGGCAGCGCATTCCTGTCAGGGACTTTCTCTCCATTGGCGAACAGTAACCTAATGTTCGCAATTTCATAGGAAGCCTACTTTTCATAAGTGCAAAATGTCAACACCAGTTATTTCGTCTTCATTTACAGGGGATTTGCATTTTTTTACGTTTACTAACAGAGTTTCAGTTTTGTAACTTTTTCGCTATACTGATTTATTGTACACAGTTCGGATAGAATCTAAGATTACTGAGGTTTACGGTTAACAACTGCATCTCACGGAGAGGCTTTGAAGTTTTAATTTGCTTTCATATATGGTACAGAACACATTCCCGGCTATTGTGTCCTTTGCTTCAGAAGTGTGATAGGAACGTAGTTTTCCTAGCTCCGGGAATTGCTTTTATGAACTTTTGTCTTTTTCTAATCTGTGAAGCAATATACTATGTCTCAAAATATTGTTTTAAACACATTCTCATTTTTTACCTGAGCAATACGTTTATTCCTTTCCGTTTCTCTATCCCAGAGAAAAAGTAAGAAAACAAGTCTGCAGTTCGGCTTGTAAACATTCTGAGTATATGGAACCATGCTGGGTTACCTCTGAAACATTCAGGCATTGTACGTAGGTATATAAATAGTATAACGGGGTACTCAGGTTTTGTTTCGTGTAAGGTAGAAATCCGATATTCCCCACTGCAGCTCACCTTAAATACGCCACTGATAATTCTTTTTGTAACACACAGAACCACATCATCTAGCACCTTATTATCTCCTTTACGGACGTAATTGCTGCTTCTCTTAGCATCGCAGTTAACATGGAATCAACCCCACATGCCCTAACTGGATTCGCCACTGGATTGCTAATATTTACTGCTGGGACAGTTAAACAGAAGTTACGCGAGCCCTCGCCTTTAGACATCTATTCCCATTGTTTTGTTTTTAGCTTATAACGACCAAGTTCCCTTACAACACATCACTATTTACAGACCAGAATCTGACTCATCATACAGTGCGTGCACCTATAGCTTCTCATGCTCCTGCGATCGTTGCATCTGCAACGGAAGTACTGCTTACTTCATCTATCAGGTTAGAAGCTTGACTGCACCTCTCACTGTCTGTCATTAAATTCTTGAACCTTCGCTTCTTATGGTTAAAACTTGTTCCTTTCATGCTATGTTTGTTACTTATATGAGTTTAAACTTTTTGCTACATATTTTTCGGCTCGTAACAACATGTCAACCTTGCGTTTCAGTGAAATCTTATCACCCTGCCTGGATACGGCCTGTTTTCATTACGCCAGCTCTTCAATAACCCTCTCGACTTCATTCCCTCTAAAGCTGTAACTTCGACCACCGCCTGCTAACTTGGAAAATCCAGCAAGAAATGTTTATCTTTTTTATTAAAGTATACAGATATACTATACACGTTAAGTTTTCAATTGCTTTCATTAAATTTATTTTCGTCGACTTTCTGTGCCTACACATTCGTCACTTTTATAGGGTTTGGAATTTATATATTAAGTTCGTATTCGACATTCTCTTTCTCTTCTTGACTAGGTAATTATGCTGTTATAGGTATAAGGTGTGACCTATTAGAGACCCCAATAATTTTTTGGTGTGTTTTTACATCTGAAAAGCCTTGCATCCTGTGCATAGTTGTTTACTGAGGAGTTCTTTTGTTTGCATTTGTCCCAGAGTTAAAATCTCGTGGTCTCTGATGACGTTATTTTTGCATTAAGCTTTGTGATAACTGATAATGTTGTTAACTAGTATTACTGTTGTTTCTTCTGTGAAGTGATACTATGTTTGTTTTTTTCAGTTCACTCAAGTTAAAACCTCACGGTTTTTTTGTGCTCAAATTGTGAGAAATATTAAGCAGCTCCTATGATGTTATTGAGTTTTGAGTACTTCTGCCACTGTTTTGTGTGAGTATGTTTATTTTGGTGTATTTTAGCATCCCTTAGGCAGGACTTGGAAGTAGTGTGTGAGCAGTGTTTTTGCTAAATAATTCTTATATTTGAAGTATAACACACTGATATGCTATGTTCAGCTCACTCTCAGCTATATTTTACTGTTAATAAAAGTAAACATATAGATTTGTAATAATTTGGGATGTCGTCTCTTGTTATTCACTTGTGTCCTGGTATTCTACTCAGCGCTCTGCATACTAGCTCCACTGTTTTTAGGTTTTGCATACTTTGATTGTGCAGTAGTACACTATAACTTTGTACTACCTAGTGAAAACACACAGATCCTGTATCTTGATATGCCACTAATGACACAGCAAGCATGCCAATAACAAACACACTTGTTTTAAGTTACCCAGAAGTTGTGGCTAACTCTTGCCTTGGACCTTTTAGTTTTCTTCTACAAAAATTGTGTTACCGATTCGATACAACTCCGAATTCAAAAGTGTGAGACAGTGTAATGGTTTTCTAAGTGAAATGAGCAGTTTTGAATTTACAATGTTAGCAGGTACATTCAATGATATTCTTTGTCTTACTGATATTTTATTTGAAATTCTTTGGAAGAAACCTTTGGACATTGTTTACTGCGCTACAAAGAACCAACTCACTTGTGACCTAATAAGCAACAAGAGGAACCAAGAGCATTTTAAAGCTTTATTAAAAAAAAGAACCACTAATGTAAATTTGCGTCGAAGATGTGCAGTAATAAAAGAGGAGGTTTCGTATTTGGCAATCTCTTAAACCAAGAACTTAATCCTTTCTATGCTAAAGAGTCTCATCGAAATCTTCCTACCAAGAAAATAGTTAAAGCCTTGGGAAAAGATAAAGGTATTTTTGAAGAGACATATACATTTTTCTGCTTGATTTTCACTATACCTTCTACGAGTTATTCAGTAGAAAGAAGCTTTTCGTGCTTAAAAAGACGGAAAACTTTCACCAGGAATGTAACATCACAAGACAGGCTTTCACGTTAGCTAATCCTTATCAATCATATGTAACAATTATGTAACAGCTTACGGAATAAAAATACTATCAAGATAACAACAATACAAAATAATAGTGTATGTGAAGGTTTTAGAATAGGCTAATGTAGAATATGTGGGTTAAAAGATGGTTTTAAGCTTAAGCCTGAAGAGTTTTGCTTTAAGGGCGTCACAGAATTGAAAATAAATGTTACTGTTTTGATGATTTAGATATAAGTTTGGTGATCTGCGGTGTTATAGAAATGGTAATCAGAATTTCTTTTTAAATGATCATTTTTATAAATAAATATCCAAACACAAAGCAAATTGTTATAATCGTTCATTCAGATAATTGCAGTGTATGCTCAGAATGATCTAAGTAAAACACAGCATTCCATAAGGTTCAATTTTGGGTCCACTATTATTTCCACTATGTAACAATGTTCTCTCTTTAGCAATACATAAATACGCTTATTCAGTTTGTTTTGCAGAATATACTGGTACCTTCATTAAAGAAGGCAAAATAAGGCACCTCTGAGGTTCATCCAACAATACTTTTAGCAGCTTAAAACTTGGTTTGACAATAAAAAATGTACATAGGTTTTGATGAAACTAAGTACATTAATTTTCACACAAAACTATAATACTGCGGACAAAAGCATACAATATGAAAGCAATGAGATTATAGAATCCAGTAATATTTCCTTGACTTATTATTGGTAATGATATGAACTGAAAGGATCATATGGAATTTATCTTACCCAAACCAAACTTGGTTTGTTTAGCAGTAAGATCATTAATTTATTTTACAAATAAGAGCTCCCTAAAAGCAGCATATTATGCTTACTTCCAGTTTTAATGACTTATGGAATAATGTTCTGTGAAAATTCAGTAGATAAAAACTCAATTCTAAACTACCATTCAATTGTTTGGAATTTACTAATAGTTTGTTAGTATATATATTAGCTGTACTATTTTGTAGTAAACAAGTCAGGAGAATTATATGAACTACAGATATCCTCAGCAAAGGAATGCAATAAGCAGAACTTGCATAAGGCAAATGGTTAAGCTAGCAGTGCTCCTGGTTACTAAACAGGAAAAGGACATAAGGGATAAAGGGAGTGGATATTTTAACATATACAGTCAGAATAGGAATATTTATAGCATTAAAATGCATGGAGTTAAGAAACAGAAGTGCAAAGGAGTTAAAGAAGAATTCTTAGTTATGGCTATCATTTTCATTATATTTTTGGTTACTATGGTGTAGAGGTGATTCTCTGGACCAGTGGATACAGGTGATAGTCTGGAAGGAATACTAAACAGATTGGATGGCCTGGAGGAGAGACTTAGTGACCAAGTAAATGCAGCCGTTCAGGACATTAAGCATGAAATAAAAGTTGAAGTTAAGGATTCTAAAAAAGGACTGGATTATATGAAAGTAAGAATAAATATATTAGAGAAGAATCCTAGGTTCAATCTTTTGTTCATCGGAGTAGGAGAACGACAGCCTTTTTGGGCACACGTGATCTTATGAAATTTTGGTACGAAAATAGGAGATGAAATTAGCAGGGTGGGAAACTGCAGACTCTTTCTGTATCAGGAATAAACAGGAAAAATAATGATAATCGTAAAGAACTCGAATATGAGCATTGTCTATGAGATCTTGCGTAGGTCGAAGAAACAAGTGTATGATACATTCAAATACAAAGATTTAAAATTTAAAGAACGAGAATTGAAGAAAAACCTCATTATGAATATGAAGGAAGCCAGACTAGCTGGGAGGAAGGCATATACTTGCAATTTGTAGCGTTGGATCGACGACAGGAAAGCAACGCTTGAAGGAGAAAAGGATAAGGGTATAGGAAGAAAGATCAGAATAGGAAACAACTCAGAAAAATATGTCAAGGAGGAGGAGGAGGACAGAACAGGAAGAACAAAGGGTGGTCCCGATGGAAGTGCCGGCTTAGGAGAGGGCGAGCTGTGTCTCATCAGCGGCATGTGTTTCGAGGTCGATCAACGGTGAAAGCTTCGGTGACGTCAATGCGCAAGAAGGGCATTTCACCTAACAAGAGACTGTCACGTGAGACGCAACAGCTGGCGGAGCGTTCTACGGCAAGTGTGAAGGGGCGGTAGAATTCTGGTATCGAAAGGAAAGGCACTACAGAATCGAGTATAGTGTCAAGAACTTGTGGCGTTATTGGAGCTGAATAATGTGGATGAGAGCCGTAGAAAATCCAGTAAACCTTTGCCATAAGCGGACCGGATGTGAGAAACTTAGAAGAAGCTGAAAGAACTTAGATCAATGGCGATTCTTGGGTGATCGCATACTCGCAACTGCACACCCAGAATGCTTCTTGTATATGTATTTACCCCTAGTGTACTTCAAGTCATTCTCCGTGGTCTAGTGGTACCATGCTAGCCTCTGGTTCTCAAGGTCGCGGGTTCAAACCCGGCGGAGGGCGATGGATTTTCGGGGGCAAAAATCCTTGAGAAGGGAAGTAAAGCCGGTACTCCCGTGTCGTAGATTTACGGCACGTAAAAGAATCTCAAGCCTGATAAAGAGGCATCTGAGCAAAATTTCCAGTTGTTCACCCCCAATATAGAATGGAACGCTAAGAACCACAGCAGTTAAAGAGCGTCCATAAATAAAACTCAATTTCATTTCAATACCTCCACTACGCGAACGTTTCTCTCTATGAACTTGTGTATTTAATTTCCTCGCGTGTTCTTTGTAGTAAGGTAATACACTTTGTTACAGAGACGCATAAGCCGTATTCTGTTGTAGTGAAGAAAGATTTTGGGCGAGGAGGCGCGGGGAAAGGTGCAGAGTGCAGCATGTTGAGGTATGTAAGGTGGTCGACAAGCCTGAGAGATGCGATTCCTAGCGCGCAAAGCACTGTGTTACGGACGTGCCCAATTCCGTTTGTTTCTTTGTTCCCCTTGCTACGCCACAATTGCCCCTATCCTACTTTGTGTAGAAGAGGGAAAAGGCCTCCGACGCTGTTTTTTACTTTTTTAAAGTTCCTTTGTTTTACCCAGTTTATGATATTGTGTTTTTACCGTTTTCGTTACCGCTTATTATCGCCGTTACACAACACACATACACCCATGCCCATGGCGGGACTCGAACCCGCGACCCTCAGCTTGGTGGAGCGCCGGAACTATACACTCCAGCGACCACGGCTACGAGGGCCGGCGCTGTTAGCCAACTTAACTCGTCTAACCACAGTGATACCATTCTCTGCATTTATATGAGAGTTATGGTTATATTATGTGACATACTGCAACTACATTTATTATGTACATCCGGTTTAAATATCCACAATTTAAATTGAAGAATTACTATGGTTAATACAACTCTTTAGATAGTTACATTCTTACTGTGGTTATATCTTTATTTACGTTTGCCTTTTCCATTTGTCTTATGTTTGTGAGCCTGCTTAAAGCAGCAGACCACCAAACCAGTAAATTTGAACCTGTGGTAGAGTGAAGTGAAAATGGACCGTGTTGAGGAACTAAAAAACTTAAAGGTTTAAACTTAGAAGAGAAGTTACAAATTAAACAGAAAACCAGACCGTTGCCATCTGTCAATTTAATTCAAGAAACAAACTGTAAAGGGAAGGTTGTTAGGAGAAAATTCAATGAATTTATTTATCAAAGTTGTTCGTGGATATGTGCTTGTGCAGTAAGTATTCGACGTTTTTCTTTTCCGTGCTTACTGTTTGCCTTTGAGAGAACGGTACCTGCAAAAATGGTGGCTGTAGCGACATTGGTCATTTAAAACAAAAAAGGTCAACCTACCAGAGCTCAATTGCCGATATGAATTGTGAATTTTTGTTAAATATTCTGGGAAAATTTGACATCCGCCAGCAACAAGATAGTGTTTACAGACGCAATGTAGACAAACACAATGAAGAAGTGATAAAACATAGGTACGCGTTGTCGCAGATAATTAATTGCATTAAATTCTGTGGCGCTTTTGAGCTAGCTTTGAGGTGGCATGACGGAAGTTGTAACTCACTGAACCCTGTTGTATTTATGGAATTAATAGATTTTACGCTCAGAATTAGATTCTGCGGTTAAATTAAATTGAATTTTATTTATGGACGCTCTCTAACTACTATGGTCCTTAGCGTCCCATTCTATATTGGGCGTGAAAGATCGGTAATTCTGCTCAGAGGCCACTTTATCAGGCTTGAGGTTCTTTTACGTGCAGTAAATCTACGACACGGGACCACCGGTTTTACTTCCCTTCCGAAGGAAGCCATGCTAAGCCATCGCCCTCCACCGGGTTTGAACCGGCGACTTGGGAACTAGAGGCTAGCACGGTACCACTAGTCCACGGAGGACGACGGAGAAAGATCATCTCAAGCAGGCCAACGTATTTCCAGGTGCGTCAAAGGACATACAAAATGATTTACTGTAGTGTTCGCCTACCTTGTGTTATGAAGAAATTAAGAAATCAATTTTTAAGAAGATTATAACGCAGTAATTGCTGAACTTTGGTGAAGAGAGACTATCCTTTTGCTCACTATATCCTCTCTTATGCCCACAAACTTAATTTAATTATGGCACAAGTACAAATAAAATTTAGAAGTTCGCATATTCTTACGGATCTAAGTGAATTTCCTGTGTTTTTCTCAAATTCTGCACAGCGTGTTCGTACTTTGGATTAGACTGTAGGAAAAAGCATACCTGGAGTTTCGTCAGCAAGATGGAACTTCAAATCCCTCGTATTTAAAATATTTTTCGAACATAAGGAATCCATTACTGAGTGCGTTGCGATCATATAGAGGAGTAGCAAAGAAAGCAACACAACTGTACAGTCTAGAGGTCTGCGCCTTAAGTTGATACAGTTGATTCTTGTTGTAGTTAGAAGTTTTCTTCAATTTAATGCCACATGGGGATATTCTATCTAATCAATTGCGAAAGCGCGCCGTTGATGCAGTGAGTGCTCGATCTTGAATTGGAAAGTTTGAAGTTGCAATACGGGGTGCGAGGCACAGGACTGATGATATAACTGAGAAGCCATGCTATTCAGTGCAGGGTGGAAAACGTCCTAAAATTGATATTGGTTTGTTTAGAAAAACTGCAACTAAAGAGGTGTGTGACGTGATCCTGCTACAGGCAAAGCAGAGATTTTCATTTCATAGTCAGCTTGTAACGTCATATCTCTTCATTTCCAAAATATCTGACGAGTATAGCAAAGCTTTTTCGGAGAACTACGGGCATATATCAAATGAAGAATACCAAATCACTGATAAAACAAGATAACGGATGGAGCTGCAATTGATGTATACATGTGTAGATAATTCAGGACCATATCTGGTGCTATACATCTTTTAGGATTCATCGTGGAAAATAACTGGATAAAACATTCAGTGAGGTTTCTAAGTTACATAAAATACTTGTCACAGTGTCATTGTCTACAAGTAGAGCCGAAAGCGCTTTTCAACATTAAAGCGCATAAAAACTTTCTTGCGAACCACAATGTCAGAATGCCTCAGTGCTCTAGCCGTGCTATCTATAGAAAATAATCTTTCAAACTTCAACGAAAGAGTGATGCAAGAATTTGCAAGCAAGAAGGAGCGTCGAATGGACATCATACATAGTCATGTGCTTTAAGTTGCAGATGATGGAGGCGGAGTTGCTGATAGGAGAGTTAAGTTCTTCAAGATGAGTCAATTGCTAAATCTGTCTTTTTGTCATATGTATAGGTACATATGTGCTTGCGTGTGCGCGTTAGAGAGAGGGAGAACAAGGGAAGCTTGCCTAACAAACTTTGCACACCCACTGAGATAGTCATCGAGCCGCCACTAATTTAGATATAAGTTAGGATCATAATAGAAGTGTAATTACGGGAGGGTGATGACTGGGTTTCTGGAACTTTGAAGCTTTAAAAATAAGTGTACATTTAAGATTTATCGGATAGCTCTTAAGGGAAGTGAATATTCTGGGGTTGGCCGAAACATGATTGAACCATAATGAGAGCACAAAACTTACGGGTTTCACATTCATAGGGAAAGAAGATGTGAGACAAATGAGAAAAGGGAGAGTCCGAGGCGTAGGTGAGTTAATAAGCAAAGAAGTGGTACACGAGGTAAAGAGAGGAAACCTAAGGCGGTTGTAGGTATGTGGTTGATTATATAAAAGTTAGCATTATATCTGGGAACTATTTATAATCCGCCCGGAACCCAGTTCATGAATATGATCTTTGTCATTTAGAATTTGAAATTGAGGATATCAAGTTAGCAGAGACCGACTTTGTCTTACTTGGGGATTTTAATGCATGAAATGGAAGACGTACACAAGCAAGAGGCTGTGGCATATTAGGGGGAAATTTTGCTGTTAAAAGAGTGTGAAGTAGGTTAAAGGGGAATCAAGGACAGTGTAGTGAATGAAGGACTTAATATTATTCAATTTTGTAAATATAATGGATTCATTATTATTAATGGGTCAATGAGCGAAGATAACAATGGTGAATTTACATTTGCTAGCGAAGAGGGGCAAAGTGTTATAGATTTCGCTTATTTAAAGTGGGTGGCTTTGTCTGAAGGGATAAATTTCGAAGTAATGAACTTAATCAACAATAGTGCGCATTTTCCAATGGTTCTTGATTGGAGATGTAAGATTGGGCATGAAAGAATTGCTAACAATATAAAAACGGAAATGAGTGAGAATGTTATGGGATATAAATGCTACCAAAAGATCTCAGAAATGTTTAAATGTTGAATTACTCAGTGTGAAGCTTATGTATTCATGGTATTAACTGGCTGTCTGAGTTAAAACAAAGCAACAGTCTTTTGAATTTGATGGAATTGGTTTTTTAAATGGGCAAGTAGTGAGATGGGCGGCACCGTGGCCGAGTGGTTAGACCGCTCGCCTCTCACCGAGGCGGCCCGGGTACAATCCCAGGGATCCGCATGTGGGATTTGTGGTGGACAAAGCGGCGTCTGAGTGGGTTCTCCGGTTTCCCTCGCCATTCATTTCACCAACTGCAACATCATCACATTTCCTTTCATCCATTTCACCATCATTTCGTTTCATATACTTCCTTCCTCCCATACCAGGCTTCGAGCTGATCACTCATCCTGGATATTCTGTCTGATCGAGGAGTGTCTTCTCCTCGACGGGTCTCTGACCCCAGGCATCCGCCTGTAAGTCCTGGGGGTGTAAGTTCTACATATGAGGAGGTTAAACAGATGCAGAAGAAGAAGCAGTGAGATGGTAAAGAGGAAGTTAGCAAAGCTAAGACTGACAGTTGGTTTGATGAAGTATGTAGGAATCTAAAGGGATTAGTAGAATAGACTGTTGTCCAATGGCGGGAAAGGGATAGGGAGGAGGATAAGACCAGTATGACAGGGTGGAGAGCGGTAATACTCGTAGGTGACTGTTGGACAGGAAGAAAGAGGAGTGGGGTAGGAGAAAGCCCTTGGATGTTGAAACAAAATTAGGTCACGGAGGGCAAATGAAGTATGGAACGTTATCAGGAGATGGCCTAGACACAATGGAACTGAATGTGCAATTAAACCTGAGGAGTGGTTATGTCATTTTCAGAAACTGTTTGAATTAATCTTGGGGGCTTGAGAAATTGGAGTCTGATACTGGAAGAGCGATGGGATGAAGGCATGGATGAATTATTTTCAATTGAAGAGGTTCTAAAACAGGTGAACATCTAAAAAGGAATAAAGCTGTGGGAATTAACGAATTTTTTAAAACATGGTGCTAGGATACAGGGAAGCTGCTGTACTTAGTTAAATTGCTTAATCTAAAAAAGTGAAAGGAATATACACAAAACCCTGTCCTGATAGCGGACAGCTATCATTTACCCGATTTTAAGGGCAAGGGTCTGCTGGAGAGCCCGGGTAATTCATAAACGGATTACGCGTTAGCAAATGTTGGGAAGATTTTCAAAGAAATATCAACGGACAGAATTAGTGAATGGGCCAACAGGAACAATTTATATGTCGTGAGAGAACGTAGGCTTTCACGGCCGCGGTCCGTATAACTGGAAGTTATTTCCGGGCTGTTTTGTTGTAGTCTGCTGGAGATAGATGTTCCAGACGTTTTCCAGCAGATCATGGCAAAACAGCCCGGAAATAACTTCCAGTTACAGTTTATATATCCTTTTATGAGCGGGTTTAGGAGAGACCGAAAAGCAACTGATAATATATGAATAATCAAACCATTAATTCATAAGTACCTCTAAAAAAATGAGGGAATCTATATGCAGTGTTCACAGACTTAGAGAAAGCCCATGGCAGAGTAAATAGAGATGCATTATGGTGCAAACTGTGGAGCAAAGGAATGAGTAAAGGTATTATTAGATTCCTTCAAGCAGTTTATAAGAATAATTCATTTTGTGTCAAATGTTGGAGGGTAAGGTGTTACAGGGTCGAGGTGGGGTGTAAAAAGAGTCCTATTCTGTTTAATTTGTTTATTCATGGCGTTTTAGTAGGGTTACAGGAAGCTAACAAGCGCATATAGGTAATCAGTAACCTAGATGTTCCTAGAATATTGTATACAGATGACCTAATTGCAGCATTAACCTCAGTGATTAGATTGAAGAGTGAAATTTCAGAAATAGCGGGCATTGTGAACAGTGGGATCTGAATATGAATCAGGATAAGACTAAAATTATGGTTTTTAAGAAAGGAAACATTTTGAGAAAGGAAGAAAAGTGGTGTATAACAGGAACTAACATACAGATTGTTAGTTTATTTATTTGGGAATATAAGATCAGTGGCAAAAGCGGAAAAGATTGGCTTTAGCAAAAGCGGGGCTGGTGATGATATTTGTTTTAACGAAATGCATGTATTTTGCGCCCAATATGAGTGCACCTTGGTATGAAAGAATATACAGTACTCATTTGCAATCGAGGTGGACCTATGGTAAAGAGGTATGGGGATGGAGAATAGCTGGAAAGGGATGATATGATGCTTAATACGTTTCGTAAAACTATGCTAGCTGTTCCACAAGATACAGCCAATGCTGACGACCTGATAGAAACGAGAGGATGAATAATGCAGAAAGTATTAAAATACTGTTTCAGAGTGTAACGGATGCCACACGGTCATATTTTTAAATAATGTTTGAATTTTCAGGAATTTGCTTTAAGAGAAGCGAGCTGGGTAGGAGAAATTGGATATCAACTAATATGGAATGGAAGGGGGAGGGGTGGTTAGGGAAAGCTAATTTGCCAATTTGATTTTGGAAGATGATTAAAACTAGATTTGAGGACATTATATAAACCTAATTTGTATGCTGCTATCAGAGATGAAAGTTCCTTCTAGCTATTACGAGAATTAAAAGAAGGTTGTGGGAGCCAATATTATATTGATAGATATAGATAGGGGGCAGTTAGTATGTTTTAGACTACGAATATGAAAGTCAAGGGAATTATAAAGGAAGTTGGAGGATGGTTTATGTCCGATGTTCACAGGAAATGCAAATGCTATTCACATACTACTTGAATTGCCAGGAACAAGAGACTGAAGGAGTCAGCTATTTAAAAAAAGTGGGTTTGCTAAGTTCTGAGATAGCCGTAAAGAAATCTGTATAAGATTAGAGCTCAAATAAGGAATTTTGAGGAATATCTGTATCGAGTGAAAAATAAAAGGATTTGGATGACCAATAAGTGAATTTCCATTGAAGGTATTGAATGATAATTGTGGCATGGATTTGTTTGGAATATGTGGCAATCAGGAGTGTTGTATTAATGGGTGTATTCTTTTAAGGTCGAAGTGCTTTATCACATGGTCAGATTTTCACGGCCTGGGTAAGAGCTAAGGCTGCAACCAAGCCATGAAGACCGTAATTCTGCATTGCTTAGGACTTGAATAAACATAAGCCAAGGAATAATTTTCAGGCATTGCAAAAGGAAGTTTACTGCAGTGGTATAGTATTCTTTATTTCGCCTCCATCATCTAAAAGGAACTGCATACTAAGAAAAACAAGTTTAGCGTGTCATTAAAATCTTACGTATTTGTTTACACCCTATACACATAGGGAGTTGTGTTCCATAAAAATAATTGTAATAATATTTCTCCATCAAATTAATTCGTATATTCCCTAATGCCTCTACTTCAGGGATAGTTGGAATTCGGCCACAGTACTTAAAATACCTTATTTCGGCATCTGCAGGGGTAACGGAAAACGATTACTACAAGCTGTCACAAAAGCAACTTTATGTTAAAAGGCAAACCTATTCAGGCAGTCTGTCCCTATTTATATGGAGCTCACCTCACTTCACTCCAAAAGAAGGGAGATGGATTACGACCCATGGTTGTTGGTAATTATTTCTGAATATTAACTGCCAAGTGGGTCTGTAAGTCTGTTAAAGGAGAAATAAATGAACAACCACATCAACTTGGATTTGGTATTCCTAAAGGATGCGAAGTCACTATCCATTCTGTCTGTACCTTCTCGGACTAAATGAAAGTAAAAAGAAAATTGTGGTTAAAATTGATTCTTAAAATGACTTTAACTGCATCGAGGTGGATACATTGTTAGGAAGCACTAAACAATTGTGTGGCATCATATAGCAAGCATATAGAAACCCATTCAACTTATATTATAAACAAGAAATCATATCATCCCAGACTGGGGTACTGGGTGATCCTATTGGACCCATGTTCTTCAGCCTCGCAGAACATCCAATCATTTAAAAATTAAAGAGTGCTCTTAATTTTCTTCTGTTTGGAAGATAGAACAGCAATCCTAGTGACTTTTGCTATGGCTGAACGAACACAACCACGAAGCTACAAGGAGATCTCTTCTTACGTTAGTAGAGGTTGCTGGATACTCCGTGTCTCAGGCTGAAAGAACACTTGAAGTCCCTATATCTATGGCTACGAGGTGGATGCGGTTATCCTGGGAAGTGATTGTTCGTCATCGATTTTGGTTCAGGTCGAAAACGTTTGCCCACTCAGCAGGACACTGCACTTCTAGAAGGCGCAGACAGCAATCCCTTCCAGCATGTGTATACAATTAGAAGTAATTCTTTACCCTGAGTCGAACCGCGCAGCTTTGGGTCGTTTGACTACAAGGTAGCACCTCAAGGTTTAAAATCGCAGTGAGACAATATGTTTGACGTCACGCTGTCATGGCAACATAGTAAACAGAAGGGGAAGACGTAACTTCATGGGCATCGTCTATTCATGGACACGAGAGTAGTTATAGTGGTTAGAGAGATAGAGCACATGGATTCTCCAGTCAATTTCTTTCGTACTCTGTTCACTTGGCCAGCCTGAGAATGCACTTGTGGATTGCTGCAAAGTAAAGGCATTGCAGCACCCCAGAAAGCAATATGAATCGGTAGGGGAAATTAATGTTGTATCGACTTATTTCTATGGTAGTTTAGTTGGTTAAAACAGCCGGATGGAAGCCGGAAGATCCGTGGTTCAGATCCTGTCTATACCATTGAAGTTTTCAGTCTCATTCTACCCTTCCAAACTTGTCCTACACACGGTTTGTAAGGGCAGCTAATTAGCCATGATTGATCTAATAGTTGGTTAAACTATGAAGCCCGGGACTTAAAAGTACGGCATTGTAAGTCTACATTGGGGTATGTCATCTCAAAATCAATTTAGGATCTTCTTGTGGCTTAATGGAAAAAATGCAGGCTAGTTGGGGAATTTAATGTCATACTGGCTTGTTGCCATGGTAATCCAGTTGGTTAGAGAAACCGGACGTAAACCAGAACATCTGTGGTTCAGATCGCGCTATGTCATTGCATTTTTCAGTCTGATTCTGCCTCTCCAAGTAGATTGGGAATTTTCAAATGCATATTAATTGTATGATTCTTTAATTTTTGAGCACAAAGAACATGAAGGACCCTTTCACTCCCTTCACCCCCAAAACTACCACTATTCGGAACCTCCTGGAAGTTCCTTCCCCCCTCCTCCAGGTCGTGTGTCGAAATAGTTCTAGAATGTTCTGTGGAAGATTCCACTAGCTTTATAAGCGAGTGTTCTCGCGAGAGCAGTGGAGTTTGTTGAGTTGCGTTGCGTCGGTCAGTCAGTGAGCGAGCGAGTTGGGCGAGTTTCCTGTGCGACATCAAATACGATTCTTTGAGCAAGTTGGTGACGACTACTGTGACGTATAGTGAGTGTTTATGACAGAGAGATCGAAAAAGACTTGTATTTGATTCCCCAGCAAGTGGACCGTCCAGAAGAGGAGGCTACGTCACGAACCAAGTGAAGTGACGGAGAGTTGAGCAGTTCACCTTAGTGAAGTGTTAGTGAAAATTAGTAAACTCCCAGAGAGGTGTAACTAGATAAAAGCAAAACAGTGAAGAATGACAGTTGAAAAACTTGACAAAGTCACACTGGTGTCAGGAGTGGCATATAAAAGCCCAGATGGAGGACATACTTAAACAATTATTAAGTGAAATGAAGAATTTAAAGGAGGAAATGAAATATGAAATGGATAAAATCGAATCTGGAATGGAGAAAACGGAGAGTAAAGTAAAGAATGTAAATATCGGACTGGAGAAAATGGAGACGAATGAAGACTGTGAAAACTGAAATGAAGAAATTGAAATCCGATCTTGTTAATGATATCAATTCTGTAAGATCTGAGATTAAGGTGACTGTGAAAGCCCTGATGGGTCTCCATTGCAAAGGAGTTAGAAGGAACTAAATCTGATATGGAAGATAACGTTAATGCGACGGAAGAGCGCCTAGATCAACAAGAACAATGCCTAGAGGGGCAGAGGAAAGAAAACAAGAAGGTGATAGAGGCCGCAATGGACTAACGTCTGGAGCAGCATATGACGGAGAGTGCTACAGCCCTACGCCGTCACGGTCTAACCTACAGTTAGTTGGAACGCGGAGACCTTGAGGAGAGAACAACTTGAGGAACATAAGACCGATCCTGAAGGATAAAGAATCTGGCGTACGACCTGCGTGAGCGGATGTTTCTCCCAGAGGTCCAAGCTATAATAGCTGTTGGACGCGGTGGGATTCTCGGATGGTCAGGAACGTGCATCGAAGAGAGTGTGGGAGTTCGCAGCCAGAAAGACTAGGGTGGAACCGCTGATGCTCCGCAAGGAAACGGTGAAGGTGCTCCTGGAGAGAACCCATGTCAGCACTACCGGCGGGCGCCTGGATGCGAACAAGACCCCGAAGAAACTACGTTGCTGATTCTATTGGTTGCATCTTCGTAACGACGTAGAGAGGTGGTGCCCACCATGCAACATCCTGGGCCCCCGTGGCCCATTTGGTGTCGGCCCCAAGGGAGGCTAATGGTGGTTCGTTGTGGTCGTCCTGCTGTAGATCGTGGAACAAACAGCTCTGAGAAGAGAGCTGTGTGGCGCAACGCCTATGGCCCAAAGTTATCAGGAGATCGGCGCTAGGCAGTTGGAGTAAACAACGATAAGTATCGCTCGCCAGCGTAAACCCGGGAGAGATATCGGCAGATAACCGGAACCTTCTGGAAGCTTCTTCCCCCTCCTCCAGAATGTGTGTCGAAACAGTTATAGAACGTTCTGTGGAAGATTCCAATTCCACTGGCTATATAAGCAAGCGTTCTCGTGACAGCAGTGGAGTTTGTTGGTCTTAGTCGAATTGCATCAGTGAGTCAGTGAGCGAGCGAGTTGACAGGTAAGTTTCCCATGGGACATTAAGTGTGATTCTTCGAGCGAATTGGTGATGACTACTGTGATGTGCAATGAGTGTTGCTGCTGCTGCTGCAGGAGAGATTGAAGAAATCTTGTGTTTGATTCCCCAGCAAGTGAACCATCAGAAGAGGAGCCTACGTCATGAAGGAAGTAAAGTGATGTAGAATTGAACAGTTTACCTTAAAGAAGTGTTAGTGAAATCCCAGTTAAGTTGAACTAGATAAAAACAAAACAGAGACAAGAAAAGAGTGAAGTGTGATAGTTGAAAAACTGGACAAAGTCACAATAATTTTTGTTATATGCCTCAACTTTTGCTGCATGAAGAGAAAAAAGAACTATGAGAAAGTTGATAATTTAGCAAAGAAAATTGTGAAATCATGATTGAAGTCATGCCAGAAAACACATCTGCATCATGAGATTGGGTTAATGAATATAACAGTGAATAAAACGCATAAATGGGTAGGCACCTATCACAAATTTCTAAGCACCACTATGGATACCTTTCATAGTGGTGGCACCATCATAACTTTAGGAAGTAAAATTTTCCTTTAGCTTATATAGTTCTACAACATTCAAAATATAAACCACAATCATGTTTGTAATACTAACGATCCAAACAAACTGTTCTTTGGTTTTTGCTTGTTGGAAAAGCAAACAACAATGACTAATCGAGCTGTATTAAAAATGTTAATAAATAATCTAATCAGCTTGACTTGATGCATAATGTGGCTCTGTTAACATCTTGTTGCAAAGATTTCTTAGACACAGTGTACAGATATTCAAGCAGCTTATTGTGAATAATGGAATATGTATATACATATATTATTTGTTTATACTTAAAGCTTCATTAACTTATTCAGTTTCTCCAGAGTAGTTTCAAAGGTCATTGATTTCCTCATCACCACTTCATCGACTGGTGGTCTTCAATGATTTTGGATCAAGATCTGGTTTGGATTGGATACAGTGTTGTCCTCTGGTGGTTGACTGATGAAATTTATGATAGTCTCTTGTTAGAATTTCAAAATTCATGATGGTGTTGCTGTGATTAATTATGCAGATCTCCTTCCAGGTAGGTAATTCATATGGAGTGGTAACCTGCATGGCAGTTTATTTTCTGGTTTAATGTTATACCCAATCCACAGTGGAGTGGCACTGATAATCCAACATGAGCAATAAGATGATTGACCAATAAGGATCCAGCATGGACATGCCAAAATGCATGTACTGAAGTTAACATTTACCACTCAGCATGGCAGCATTCACAAAATTGGTTTATTTTTCTGTTAAGATGGCATCATCAACCTCCATAGAAATGCATTCTTTTTCAGAAGGTATATCAAATTACTCTGAATTATATGAATTCACTTCCAATGCTACAAAAATACAATGAAAAGCGTGTATTTTTGCCGTAGCTTTGTATGTCAATGTCGCCTCACTGTGAACACAATTTTGAGGATAAATATAATGTCACATGTCATTCATATTGCATCACCAGTCACTCAATTATGAATTGGGCATTGTGGTGGTTTGACCAAAGTGGTGTGTCATGCTAATTTTTGCAACTATTTGGATTTGATCTTCAACCAGATTTCCAGGTTTCTTTTCATTTTGCTAATGTAAACCTTTTCACAATATTAAAAATCTTTCTGATATATGCCAGAATTTTTCATAGTTAGTATAGTTTTCTTTAACAGAGGCTTTTAAGTTTTTTTTATGGTGAATTTGTTTTCAGACGCTAGCTTTATATTGTATACTTTGAATATGTTCTCATACTCTGTGTTAAATTCCAGGCCATATGTAAATTTCATATATTTAGAGTGTGGTTTATTCTTATTTAGGTAACTGATCACCTTTATTCATATTCGCTTCTCATATCTGTTAATTAGTTTATCAATTAGCTCCACCATGAACCCATTAATTCTTACTGAATCCTTTGTGTTCATATTTTTCTATATTCTCTTTTCGGTTAATGTTACATTAACTAGCCTGTATACTAAACTATGAAAAAATGTATATTGATGTGATCTAGCATTAAAATAATTTATCCTTACATAGTTCTCTGGATATGTTGGTATTCTATAGATATCTTCCTTGTGATTTTTAGATCCATCTTTCATCTTCTTCCACTGTGAATTTAATATGTGTGTCCTGTAAATGTAATACTTTAAGTGCTTCATTCATCTGTTTGAATGGTCAATAACAAATATAATGTCTACATATCTATACCAGGTCTTAAAAATGTATACAAAAGCCTTTCTGTAAGCTCATGCAGGGAGTTACTAAAATTGGTGACTAAAATTGCTGAGTCTCTTTTGGGCTGTTGAAATTTATTATTGAAGGTGAAGAAACTTTAAAATAAGAATAATATAAGGAAAACACAGTGAATTAATATAATTGCAAGGATTATTTCAATGTGGCATATACACTCTGATAACTTCACTATTTTTTTAGAGCTACCTTGTGAATGCATTTCAGAGACCTCTTGTCTCCATCATCAGCTAAGAGCCACTGACAAATTGTCTGATTTCTCTGTAGGTGTTACTTGTGGCTTGATGTATTTAGTTAGTTGTCCTTCATGGTCTAGGGGTACTATGCTAGCCTCTAGTCCCTGAGGCCGTGGATTCAAACTCTGCAGAGGGTGATGGATTTTTTTGAGGTGTAAAATACTTAGCATGGCTTCCTTCAGAAGGGAAGTAAAGCCAGTGGTCCTGTGTCATAGGTTTACAGCACATAAAAGAACCTTAAGCCTGATAAAGAGGACCCTGAGCAAAATTTCCGGTCTTTCTTGCCCAGTATAGAATGGGACACTAAGAACCATAGCGCTTAAATAGTGTCCATAAATAAAAAATTCAATGTAATTAAATTTAATGATGCATTTATTGATGAGATTCTTGTCTGTTCAAAAACTAAAATTCATAAGGTAATCCTTGTTCTTTTGTATCAAGAGTTTTTCCCATATGGTTAAATCTATTGGCTTTTGGACCACCTTTATTAATTTTACCTCTTTTTGGATAGTGTGATATTTTTGTCCAGAAATGGTTGGAAATTGCAGATTGTTTTATTTCGTGGTATTTAACATGTTTTAGGTATTTTTAAGCCTCAAACCAATGTTCCTTTTGTTTTACTATATACATTAATTAGCAATCCTCACAATTAATTTCATAGATACCTGATATCTTGTTGAAAGTAATGGTTTTTTAAGGGATTTGATACCGAGCAAAATTAAAAAACCAAAAGAAAATAAGAAGTTCTATGAGACTACAAAAAATAATAGAAACTTCGCTTACCATCTTTGGGTATTTCACAACTTTCAAAAAAATTTTAAATAAAAGAATATTAATTTAGCTTTGATTAATAAATATAGTCTACATACCATACTGAAAACCAATACCAAAGATGAAATTCCAAAGAATAAGATGCTTTGCATGAGGTTTGTGTATTGTGTAAGTAGCTCTTAATTCATTTTTCTGCTCCAAACACTTCTCTGACTTTATTTTCATGACACCAACCTTACAAGTGGAGCATATTATCAATGTGGGATGTCAGAAATGTTATATTGAAATATTTATAAAATACATTCTTTCATTTTGATAAAGAGCATCTTCGGAATCCAAAATTTGCCCTTTCTTCACAGAATCTTTTCCACATCTTACTGACTATGAGTTCTGAAGGTAAATAATCCCTCTTAGACTTACCTTTCCCATGATGACTCTCCCTATATTTTTATTTATTTATGTTGCTCTTAATGGCAATAATTAAGCCCTTATGATCCTTCCTGTTTTGTCTCCACCTCCCTTTTCCTTTGGCAACTTCCCTTCTTTGTGAAACCTGCTTGCTAGATGGGATAATCTATCTTTTGATGTACCAGAAACTCATTGGAAAAAGCAACACAGAAAGGCACTACCTCACCATTTTTCTTCTTAATTGTATATTTTACTGAAACTGTTTTCTTCCTTTTTGTTTTCTCAGTGTTTGCTACTCTATACTTTGGTGAAGTAATAATCATTAACTATAAGAGAGATTTATCTTGGTCTCTCTTGTTTAAAGATATCACATGATGATGAAACTGAGTGATATCTTCGTAGCATAGTTCAGAAGGGCTGCATCCTTTCTTCCTTTTAGCTTTAGCATTTCAGGGTGAAACTGCCAGTTCATGATTCAACATAATATTACAATTGTTTACACCTCTGTAGTTTTGCTTTTCAAGAAGGGTGGCATCCTTTATGTTTCTAGATGTTTTCCACCCTAAGATTCTTTTACCTGTACACCATACTGAGAGTCACTAGCATCACCATCCATTCTGATTTAACTTGAAATATTGCTTTTTACTAAAATACAACTAATACAACAGTCACTAACTTTTTTAAAAGTAACCCAGAAATAAGCTGATGTCAGGTTATGGGATTATAAGCAGCCAATGTAAGAACAAACATTGCTACAGTAATGAGTAACACAGCATACAACCATGTACACTTCTTTTATTGCCAACTGCTCAGTTGAAATAAAAGTAAAGAAAAATTTATGTAAGTTGAGCACTTTTTAGGCTTTTATGGTATGAGTGCTGATAGACATGCAGCCAATTTGTATCCTTTATTAGAGAAAATTTTGAAGGACTTCTCTTACTAGGTGCTATGATGGAGTAAATTCAGATAGTGAAATTAACTTAAAAATGAATTTAAGACTAAATTCCTCAAGCAGCTTTAGTGTACTGTATGGCCCATCACCTTAGCGGTTTTAAAGCATAGTTGCGGTAAGTTCTTTAAATGTAGAATATATATTGCATATCTTGGTAGTATTTCCTCTATATCTCACCATTAGCAAACTGTACAAGCTCAGTTCACATTGTTGGGGCTAAGTGAATACCAACTGTCACTTATATCCACTGGTCATCTAATTCTGGACTTTTTTTAGTCATAATAAATGGCTGGAAGAAGCTTAAAGATGATTTTTAACTGATCATGCTCAATGAAGTTTCCAACTTTATAATCTGAGATTGTGAAATGGCTTTTAAAATGAAATTAACAATTTTAAATGTTCATTGCTGATAATTGTATTTAATTATATTTTTAGTTGTGCTCATAATCTGTTTGAGATTCTTTGAAAGAAACCTTTGGGCATTTATTACTGCACTGCAAAGATAATATTGTAATGGTTATAATTTTATTTTAACAGATTATGATAAATATGATTTTATAAACTTTGAGATGTCCAGGACAAACTTTGTTTAAATAACTCCAAGAAATTGGGTTTAGCTTTCTTATGTGTAAGTTCTTGGATGTTGAAGTAAGCAGAGATTGGGTGACACACGGTTTAGGGTAAAAGATTACTTCATGTCTGACATGTGGGTGAGTTACATAATTTCTGCTGACATACACTTACGTCGGTTACCAGCTAGACACTAAGCAGCATTTTTTTTGGGTATTTAAACTTAGAGATTTTTAACAGTGAGCTGTCGGCCAACTACATGCCTAGCAGGAATCTTTGTTGGCCCGTTTCTTAAATGTATATAGTGTTAATTCGCAATCTTGACATAGGTGCTAGGTCGACAAAGACTGCTAGACCTCCTCTGTCATGCAGGTAAATCCACCAGCTGTTTAATTCTTTCTTTCTGAAATGTAGTTTAGGTTATATTAGAACAAATTAAAGATTAGAAAGATTGAGAACAGAAGTTATATGCCTTATAATGTCCACCTTTCACTACTCTTCCAGCTACTGCAACCTGTAACCCTCTTGAGGCCATCCTGTGCTACGTTCCCTCATCCTTTATGTGAGGTCTGGTGAAGGCACTGATGGCATCATCACTGGGCCATTATACCACAATTGGTTGAGCACCAGGCTGGTGCTGTTATATCACATTATTAATTTCTTGTGACTTAGTGAGCAATTACAGTAACAAAGAACATTTTCAACCTTTATTTGAAAAGAGAAAACACCTGATTAAACTATTCTTACATCAGGGATATGCAATGACTAGGGTTACCAGATAAACCTTTTTTTATAGAAAAGTGCTGTATTTTCCTGATTTATTCTACATAGAGTACAGAATTATTACTGTACTGCAAATGTTCTTCCTTTTGTTCTTTCAGTTAATAATATCCTTTGTTCTTGTAGGTAGACATGACAGCCATCAGTCATCATTACTCTAACAAAAATTAGTTGGCAATACAGCTTATCAGCTTATAAAACATAGATTGTTATGTATAATTCTTCATTATGTATCATGGTCCTGAGGCCTCAATCAAAGGTGAATTGGCACAAATTTTGCTATAGTTTAATCTCTGCTTTTATTTCTGGTAAAATATATTTATTGTCAGCTTACTGTATTTAGAATTTATCAGGCAATAAACTGAATACTGATGTCTGAGTCTGACAAATCAGTGGACAAGATTAAACAAACTATATATGCTGAAAGAACACTGTTAAAGAAGAAAAGTATCACTATATCAAGTGATTTAGGAAAAAGAATTCCCTGAGCTATAAACATTAAACACCAATTAGTATTACACATATGTTATTTTCTTCAGTAGAGCCTTGCTTATTGAAAAAGCAAGTGAGGAGTGTAAGCTGCAGGGCTGAGTTTTGTCTGTGTTGCAAACAATTAAAATGTTACTGAATATGGGGATTAAATCCAGAATACTGTCATGTGATATTGAAGACCCGTCTTTGCTGAACACAGTGTGTACTTTGCAATGAAAACATTCCCATGAATAAGTATATGAAAGAAGTTAATGATGTGAAGAAAGCTTATGTAATCTAAACAAATGGGAGACGTGATTTTAGCAATGAAAATCTTCCCTCTAAATTGGAATGTGTTACCTTGAGAAAGTCACCTGATTTTAAAACTTTCTTAAGTTTATCTTAATGAATTTCTCTTGTTGATAAACATGTGTTGATGATATGCAATCAAAAATAGTTTTGATTAAAGAACATCATTGCCATAATAAACTTGTGCATTTCAAGGAAAAAGTTGTGAATGTGTCCATTGCTGTAATGCGGATTCCTACTGTTCACTTGATTCAAAAACAAAAACTAAATGTGCTTTGGTATTTATAAAATTTGTGTTCAGTATGTTTCCACCCAATACTGTCATTCAAAGAATACTTTCAGCAGTGAAGTTAAATGAAGGGATGATTGAAATGTGAGCTCAATGAGCTTAATAAAAATGATTTTTTGCCTTATTTCCATTATAATAAATCATGCAGAGAATTTTATTATGGTACTTTTGTGATTTATTTTTGTTAAATATAGCTAGAAGGGAATTAAATATGAAAATTCATCACTTTCCATTCATATGTGCAAATGTATGCATAACTGGAAAATAATATATTCTGTAATGATTATGTAATATAAGTTGTTTACAATTAATAAGCAGGGCCGAGTTTTGTCTGTGTTGCAAACAATTAAAATGTTACTGAATATGGGGATTACATCCAGAATACTGTCATGTGATATTGAAGACCCGTCTTTGCTGAACACAGTGTGTACTTTGCAATGAAAACATTCCCATGAATAAGTATATGAAAGAAGTTAATGATGTGAAGAAAGCTTATGTAATCTAAACAAATGGAAGATGTGATTTTAGCAATGAAAATCTTCCTTCTAAATTGGAATGTGTTACCTTGAGAAAGTCACCTGATTTTAAAACTTTCATAAGTTTATCTTAATGAATTTCTCTTGTTGATAAACATGTGTTGATGATATGCAATCAAAAATAGTTTTGATTAAAGAACATCTTTGCCATAATAAACTTGTGCATTTCAAGGAAAAAGTTGTGAATGTGTCCATTGCTGTAATGCGGATTCCTACTGTTCACTTGATTCAAAAACAAAAACTAAAAGTGCTTTGGTATTTATAAAATTTGTGTTCAGTGTGTTTCCACCCAATGCTGTCATTCTGTCATTCAAAGAATACTTTCAGCAGTGAAGTTAAATGAAGGGATGATTGAAATGTGAGCTCAGTGAGCTTAATAAAAATGATTTTTTGCCTTATTTCGATTATAATAAATCATGCAGAGAATTTTATTATAGTACTTGTGTGATTTAGTTTTGTTAAATATAGCTAGAAGGGTATTAAATATGAAAATTCATCACTTTCCATTCATATGTGCAAATGTATGCATAACTGGAAAATAATATATTCTGTAATGATTATGTAATATAAGTTGTTTGCAATTAATAAGCTTTACTTTGGTTTCAATTAAAAAAATAAAATCCTGCATGGGACTTCACTATCAGTAATCACTTATTTTATTTTATAGAGCACTGTACACTAATGATGAGTGTGTTCCTTATTTTTAATTTGAGAATCTCATAACCCTAGCAATGGCAGGAGAAGAAATTTTTATGACTATCATATCCTTTATTATGAAACAGAAGATACTATTTTAATGGAAATGTGCTCGAGGTTTCATTAACTTTGATTTCTCTGCCTTTCTGTTTCTACAAAATTTTAAGAATATGCTAAGGAGTTCCCATGTAATAGATTTAAAGGTTTAGTAATGCTATCCACAAATGTCTAAGATTCAATACTTAAAGCAAGAACTTCATATTTTCTGTACTGGTAAGGCTTACTAAAAGCTTCACTACCATTGAGATAGTTGAATTCCTTGAAAAAGTCTGGCATTTTTGAAGAGACAAATTCTTCTGCTTGATCTGCATCATAGCTTGAATAAGTTCTTCTGTTGAGAGAAGTTTTCATGTTTGAAGAGACTGAAAATGTTCACTAGGAATGTGATATAACAACAGCAACTTTCATCTCAAGCAACATAGCTCTACATAAAGATATACTGCCCTCATAAAACAAAAGACATCAACTCCAGTTTATACAATTTTGCAGCAGAGGCAAAAGTTTTGCGCTAAATTTTCATATGAATACCTTCAGACTGCTTTGAAGTCAATTAAGTCACATAAAATTAATAAATATATAACATGGATACATGACAGTCACATGGATGTCTGAAAACTAGAATAGAAAGGACTTACAGTTTTTTATTTAAAGATTTGTTACAAACCAGTACCAAATTCTGTTAGTTACCTTAACTCCAAAGAAATTAATGGATAATTTAGTCATAGGTCTTCATCATTTAAATCCACAAGCAAAATATAAAATATTTAATACACAATACGTAATTCACTATTCATACAACTTATTTAAAAGCATACATCTTTGTTTGGATTTACAGAAAAGGGTTTCAATTTTTAAATGTAAATACTATTTCACAGAAGGCTGATAGTCTGTATTATATGTAGTTGTAACGTTATTTCCCTTATAACTCATCCAATTTAGAGCTTTACATATTCTCGTAACTATGCACTAGATCAGGTACATATGAAAATTCAATATCAGTCCAACATTTAAGTCAATTTTTAGGATTGAAAGGAAACCATTTCTTTATATCATCATTATCGGTGCATGTGTGCATTTTTCAACACTTGGAAACCCACATTTTAATGTCTAAGCACTAAGAAAGTTCAGTTCACTAGGATCACATCATAACTTGTTTTATAGATCAAAGCATATTGACCTATTCTTGCCACAATTTCAACCATTTGGTTTAAATATGGTCTTTGTTTCATTTTATTTCTTTTTTGGATGGAGGTAAGATTTTTATAATTAATACAGTCACCAACTTGCATCCTTATGGTGATACACTTTTGGAATTTGCCTCCTCAACAGTGTCCTGGAAATCATCAAAGTCATATGCATTCTTTGTCTTCTTCAGAGAGCTCAATCTGGTGATGGAAGGAATCCGCTGATATGAAGGTATGTTCTTGTTCCATATAATTCAGCAGTATCTCTTGAGTGGCAACTTCATCTGAATTTACCAGGTAGGTATGTAATGAAGCTCAGCAATGTCCAGTTTTTGTTTTGTGCTGCACAGTTTCAAGCCACAAAGCAATCTTTTTATCCATTTTCTTTAAAAAAAAAAAGCATAGAATGTAGAGCTCATATCTTCTTGTTTTCTGTCTGCAATAGCTTCATGCCAGATAACAGTTATTGACTTTGCATCATCATAATAATTTTTCGTTCCATGAGAGGAACATGGTTGGTATGCGGTCCTTGTTAGATACTTTCTGTTTCAACAATTAATTATTTGTGTCTATTGCCAAATTCCATAGAATCTGTGTTAGATTTTATTGGAAATGAATTAACTCAACTGATGGTGTGTTTTAGTAGGTAAAACAGCAGAACTGTCCAATCTGGCTATCCCCATAGGTAAACTTAAAATCCTTCCAGCTCTGGTGTTACTATTAAGCATGTTTCTCAGAGCACTTTATAGTTGCTAACATAAATACAATTTCACAGAACCAGCACTCTGCAGCAGGTGCACATTCTTAACAATTCATTTCTCAGCTTGACGTTTTATACATCAGTAGAAACAGAAGCTGGAATATCAACATAATAAAACAGAACACCTCAATTCACTGCAAATTTAATACCAACATCTCTATGTACACAATATTTAGATGCTCCATAAAACATATAACTATAAGTCCAATTTCTAAAATGAAATGCCTTAACTCCATTGTACTTGAGGTTATCTGAACTATTATGAGGAGTTAAGGCTTTTTAAATTAGTAATAATGCAAAAGATCCGAAGTTAAGCCAAAATTAATTTCAGTAAGCTTAGTAAAATGTGAAATGCAGTATTCTCACCCTGGAACACGATGTATAATGTCCTCTGAATGAAGAAAATCACCTTAACTCAATTTTTTAAAAAAGTGGAGTTAAGGTCTTTTGTTTTGTGAGGGCAGTATACCCTCCCCCTCATCCATACACAGGCATATTATGAGAACTTAATTAAAAATTTGTGGCTCCAAATTATAGGAAGGTTTTGACTTAATCTTCATAAAATTGTGTAAGCTTTGAAATAATAAAAACTTTTACTCTACTGGTAATTAATTGTTCTTTCACACAAGCCATGTATGTAAGACAAAGTTGAAGGCAGAATCAGACTGAAAAATTCAATACCATAGCCAGGATTTATATCACAAATCTTCTGGTTTCTACCTGGTTCTTCTAACCAAATGAGCTACCATGGCAACATGCCAGCACAACATTAAATTCCTTAGCTGTCTCACATTTCTCCTGGTAAACCACAATGATATCTCAAATTCATTTTGAGATGACATATCCCAATGGCGTCTTACAAAGTGTAAGTACTTAAGTCCCAGGTTTTTATAGTGTAACTAAATGGTAATTAATTGTTCCTTCACACTAACCACGCATGTAAGACAAGGTCGGAAAGTTAGAATCAGACTGAAAAATTCAATGCCATAGCTAGGATTTGAACCATGGATCTTCCGGTTTCTGTCCAGTTGTTCTAACCACAAAGTACCATGGCAACATGCCAGCACAGCTTCAAATTCTCTAACTGACTCAAGTTTTTCCCAATAAACCACAAGGAGATCTCAAATTCATTTTGAGATGACATACACCAATGGTGACATACAACATGCAAGTACTCTAAGTCTTGGGCTTTTATAGTTTAACCAACAATTAGGTCAATCAGTGGTAATTAATTGTCCTTCCACACAAGCAGTGTGTATAGGATAAGGTTGGATAGGTAGAATCAGACTGAAAAATTTAATGCCATAGCTGGGATTTGAGCCACGGATCTTTCACTTTCTGTCCAGTTGCTCTAACCAACTGAACTATCATGACAACATGCTGGCACAACATTAAATTGCCCAACTGACACACATTTTTGCCGGTAAATTACAAGGAGATCTCAAATTCATTTTGAGATGACATACCCCAATGGTGACTCACAATATGTAAGTACTTAAGTCCCAGGTTTTTATAGTTTTACCAACTATTAAGTCACTCAATGGTAATTAATTGTTCTTTAACTCAAACAGTGTGTAGGATAAGGTCACAAAGATACAATCGAGTCAGTTGAGGGATTAAATGTCATGCAGGCATGTTGTCATGGGGACTCAGTTGGTTAGAGGTGGATATTGGAAGATCTGTGGTTTAAATTCCAGCTATGGTATTGAATTTTTCAGTCTGATTATTCCTTTCCAATATATGGTCTACTGTCTACATGTCTGTTAAATTGTACATCTGTATAACATTACTGTAGAAGTAGTACTTTACCTATATCTTTCACAGCCAAGAGCCACTGGTGTACCCTAGGCACATTGGTAAGAAAGTGAGAGACAGAGTATTTCAGGTCAATTAGGAAGCAAAGAGCTTGACTCTTTGTGTACTAACCATTTCTGAGATAGAACAGAAGGAAGATTTGTGTGCAAAAATGTTCAATTAATAACAGGTCTTGCATTACTATCAGTGACGGCCTGTGCCTTAAATAGTAGGTGAGAGGCTAAGCTTTAAAATTGAAATGGAGTTTATTTATGGACACTTTTTAACTAGTATGGTCCTTACCATCCCATTCTATATTGGGTGTGAAAGACTGGAAATTTTGCTCTGAGGCCTCTTTATCAGGCTTGAAGTTCTTTTACATGCCATAAATCTACAACACAGGACTACCAGCTTTACTTCCCTTCTGAAGAAAGCAATGCTAAGGAATCTTATGACAAACAAAAAAATCCATGACCATCTGCCGGGTTTGAACCCATGACTTCAGGAACTGGAGACTAGCACGGTACCCCTAGTCCATGGAGGACAACAGGTGGGGGATTGTGGACTTTAATAAACAATGATAGCCAAATTTAAATACAGTAATTTAGCTGAATAATAATTATCATACAAGACACACCTATCTTAATTCCTGTATATTAAGTCAATCCTTGGTCTGTGAGAGCAGCAAACTCATCCGTGATGTCCTCATAAAATGGCCCATTCCTTACAAGTTTACACAAAAGTTCCTTCTGGATAAAAATGTTCCCTAATGATGTGAGTCTGCCTTGTGATATAGTGTTTCTAGTTACAGATTTAATTCTTTTTAAACACAAAAAACTTCTTTTCACTGATGCACTTGCGGATGGAATTGTTAAAACTAAAGCAAATAACTTGCATGATTCCTGAAATACAACCTTATTTTCCTGCAAAATTTAAAATAATTCACTTTAGTAACAGACCTATATACCTCATCAGCATAAAAAAGATGCAGTTCATTCTTTAAATGATCAATTATTTTAAATATCTTTGAATAACATCGTAAATTTTCAAGAGCTGAAAAAGGAACATTTTTAGCATAATTTTCAATTGAAATGCATTAAGCATGTCCAGTGATCTCTTTTGCAAAGCTTTAAAAAGAATGTTTGTCAAAGATAAAATGTCATTGAACACTACAGACACAAGAGTAATTCAAAACTATTCATTTCATTAAAAAATCCCTTACTGAGCCAATATGATCTTTAATCAGATTGCTTGACATTTATAATATTCTCAAACACATGTTTTAATTTTTCCCACTCTTCTACAATTACAGTGAGTAGTTTTCACTTAGAACACCACCAAGTTTCTGCTATGGTTGGAATATGTCTAGCTGAAAATGAATCTAGTACCATGTTCTTTTTGATGAATGGTGGAAAAATGAAGGAATCCCACTGATACTTTAAAAAAATATGTGACATTTTCAAATGCAATCTAAACTTTGTTGGAGCTTCAAGTTTAGACCATGAGCTAAGCAATGCAAAAAAACAGATTGAAGTGCTTTTTCTTTAATTTTCGCTGAAGATCATTTAAGTGTCCTGCCATTACACTTGCCCGATCATAACATTGAGCCATAATTTGTTCTTGTATGAAAAAATCCCATCCAGAAGATTAAACAAAGCCTCAGATGCTCTACCAGCACTAATACCATAGAATCCTAGAAAAGCTCAAAAACATTTCCTTCTAAATTCACTCTTCTTATTATGATAGATATTGTGATGTGTGACATATATATATATATATATATATATATATATATATATATATATATATATATATATATATGGGTTGTCATCAACTTCAATAGCAAAAAGGTTACTGTTATAAATTTCATTTTTTATGTGATCTTTTATGTATTCAGGTATGCAGTTTATGACTTCATTTTGAATTGTCTTGGAGTCCCAAATGAATGCACTATTAATTTTCATATAGTGATTTTAAATTTCCAATGAATTGGTCAATATTAATAAAGCAAGCAGTTCCTTGAAATTTCCACGATTTATTGAACTTATATTTTCATTGTGCCCCCTAAATCCAAGCTCTTGCTTATCTAAATATACCACAGCACCTATTTCCATGTTGAAAAATAGTCTATTATATAAACATTTTCATTGAGTTCAACCATAAATAGCCTTATATTTTCCTGTAGGGCATCAGATATTATATTTCTATTCTTTAAACAAGTGTTCAATTGTAATTTGCATTTCAGGTGTTGAGCGGAATCTTTATGCTAATTTACAGCTCACGTAATGTTCTTAAAATCCAAAAATCCTTCTTTATTCCAGATGTTATGATTATTGTTAAAAAGTGAACAGGGCCAACAAAACAGTCTTTCTAAATTGGAGTTGCTGCGTATCTATGGAAATTTGGAAAACCAAGATGTTTTAAAGTTAACATTATAGCATTTACCATTCTTTTCCTTTTTTATACAAAGATTTAATGGCATGGTAGGTCTTCCAACTGTTAACATGTTTTTCTTATCCTTGTCTTTCCACCTGGAGAACAGTGTCTCAAGTATATTGCAAACTATATCATTAATTAGATTCATTTTGCAAACACAAATGATAACATCCACAAGCCATTGTAACAATAACAAAAGCATAACTCTTGAGTGTGATGTTGGTATTTCCCTCTCCCTGGTCCCTATGCAAGCATGATTCACAGTTAGTTGGGAAGGACATGAAAGGATTCTTATCTGTTGAGACTATCCCAGGACTTACAGGTTTAAAATCGCAAGCAGAAAAAATGTTTGATGTCACGTCATAGCAATCATGTAAACTAGAGGGAGAGACAGGATTGGGCAGGCAGTGTCTCTTCACATTTACTAAACAAGCAAGTGGTTAGAGAGAGCTAGAGCATACACTCCCTCTCTGTGAAGTGTCATTTGCCAGCCTGTTGCCTGAGAATGCACAATCTTGTGAAGCAGTGTGGACTGCAGAGAATAAACATTGCAACAACTAAGCTGAGAATTTTCAGATAAATATTGATTATACGATTCTTTAATTTTTAAGTATAAAGAAAGTGAAGGGCCTCTTCACTCTCTTCATCCCAAAAATTGGCACTGATTATTATAAAAGAGACCATGCAGCATACTCCAAAATGTAATAATGAATAAATTAGGAGATAATTGCAAGTAAAGCAACATGGTGTAAGACAAAGGTAAATGTTCAGGTTTACTTTTGATAAAAGGTTCAAAAAATACATGAAGAAAATACTGATACAAAGTAAAAAAATTGTCAGTTGTGTCTAACAGATGATTTCTGGGTGCTGACACAGTAGTTATTAAAAAATCCTAACCATAGTTTAAAAGCCCTAACATTAGAGTACTGCGTATGTTCATAATTTTAAGGTCATTGTTTGCTTCACATTTGTGATGTATTTATAAAATAACTCATTGCAAACCTTAAAAAAAATGAAAATTATTTATTTATTGCTTCCTTCCAGATCTTACTATCCCAGGAACAGAAAGCATTTTCTGCACAAAGAATATCTGGATGGTCTATGTGGTCCTCTCCCCTAATATAAAGAAACCACTCCTTGTATATGCCTTTATTATGAACTGCAGACTTTGTATTAAAAAAATTTAAGTTTATAAACCTGACAGCATCTACAGCCCTATATCTTCTTCTGCATACATTAACATAATAGCTAAGCATTACTGGTTTGTGAAACATTTTATAGTTGACATTCTTTTTCCATTGTGCCATCTCATCTAGTTTCATCTTGGTGTAAACTCGGATACAAACAAACATGCTGATATAAAGAGCTGTGTTTTAAGTTGGTAAGAGATTAGTAAAGCAGCTCCTCCTCATTCATGGCTCCACTCCCACCGCTTATCTAGTTCCAGCAACCCAAATTTATTGGGGGCTTTTGCATAGTCTTTTTTTGCAACGGCAGATGTGCACCAGAGGCTAGTATCCAAGGCAGTTTTAGATTTGTTTGGGAAAACATAATCAATTCAGTTTTATTAATTGTGCTTCTATAGGTTGGAAAGGTAGAAGCAGAATGAAAAAGTATGTAAGCTGACATTGGGGTATGTTATCTCAAATGAAGTTGAAGCTGCCTTGTGTTTTCCCGGGAAAATTGGAGTCACATGGAGAATTTCATGAGAGATTGTTAAATTGACATTGTAGCTCAGAGAGCAGAATAGTGGTAACTGAAGCTGAAGGTTGGTGGTTCAAACCCCCACTACAACATTGAATTTGTTATTCTGATTTTAACTTTCCATAGTTAATTCAGAGTTAGTATTATCTTAAATACATTTTATAGTAGAGTTTTACAATAAAATTAATATAAATAAGGTTGTCAACCCTTTTCAAGTAATGTGGTAATGGTATGCTTTGCAACTTTTTGTGGTTCATTTCAAATGATTAAATTCCTTACCATGCTTGTTTGTGATATATTATAATTCAAAATCAATATGTCAATTGCTCTTGCTCCTTTGCAAACAATTATTATCAGAAGGGAATAATAACAAGAAAAATAAGAAAGAAGAAGAATAACTGCCCCATAATGCTCTAAACTATTAAATGAGTTATTCAAAGTAAAATACTTTTTATCTCTGATGAAAACTCTATTTATTAAACTGTTTTTTCACATGTCCTTTAAGTTTGCTTGGTATCCCACTGTGATATGTTTTTGATGCTTTTGGTGTCATGTGGACTGTTCTAGCATTTATAATTAATATGCCACCTGGTTTGCATGTCTAGTAGCTCCATTCATGGTATTTCTTCCAGAAATTTGATGCTATTCTTGGAGATACTCCATAGCCCTGCAGCCATTGCCATGTTTTAACCTTATTCATTAATGGAAATAATTTTCGGTTTGTTATCCATATTCTTTGTTACTTTCAAATGACATATATAATAAAGAGGACATTGTTTACAAGGCAAATTTTTCCAAACACTCCACATACTGTTTGTCTTACTTCCTCCCCCAACTTCTTTCGCTCCTGAGAGGGAAATCAATTTCTGTTCATTGGTTAGGGTTTGAGCACCAGACTTTTGACATCAAACCAATAAGAAACAGATAGATCTGGTGAGTGTCTTCTAGCCGCTCAGGTAAAATGCTTGTTTCCCACCCCTCTTTACACAAACATGTAGATGTGGTATGCAACTGATAAGGGGATTCTGCCAACATTAAATAAAGAAAAACACTATAGGAAATCAAAACCATCAGCACTTTGTGTACTGGGCTGTATACTACTACTGCTTGTTATCTGCCATAAACATAACCTGACCACTGTACAGTGTGGCTTAGGTTTATTCAAAAAGAGCCAAAGCCCAGGATTGTCAGGTGTAGTACACCATGAAAAGTATGATTCAATGAAACCTCACCTGCAAATTATGAGAAATGTGTTGGTTTTACAAGACAGATGTAAGGTGAAAATCAACTCACTTTCTTTTAAACTCTCCATAGCCATTAATGAATTCTCATACTGAAATGTGCCACAGAGCAATGATGTGATAAATGTCTCAATCAAACAATTTTTGCAACAAATGTAGTGTTTAAGGAAGAAAAAGGAGTTTACTATAATATTTCATTCAGTATACCATGTTAAATCATTCCTTAAACTATGGACACCTATACATCTTCCATCATATATAGAACTCTCATTCTTTACAATCTTACACATATCCACTTTCAAAGACTGCAGTCACTGTCCTCTTACCATTGCCATTCCTTAAACTATGGACACCTATACATCTTCCATCCTATATGGAACCCTCATTCTTTACAATATTATACATATTCACATTTAAGACTGCAGTCATTGTCCTCTCATCATTGTCGGGCCTGACTTTTGGCAAAAATAGAGTATTGTGATAACTCTGATCTTGCTCCAAATGAAGGCTAAGTTACAGTTGCAAGGTTGTGCTTATAGCAGATAACAAAGTAGCATTTTGCAAAGGTGAAGGTAGATTAGAAAGAGTGATACAGAAAGAATGTAACTATAAAACCTTTTGCAAATGATTATTCTATACAACCCTCAGTACTATGAAATTTCATTTGCCTATCAGTGATTATTGCAAGAGTGATCTTTCCAGTCAAGGCACATCCACATGTTTTCTAGCAATAAACTATAAAGATTTGTCTACACTGTTTGAATAGATGTATACTGTCCAGTTAAAATAAATTATTTCCATATTAGATTAACTGAGGGCTTCACAATACAGTAATACATTGCATATTAAGCAGCTACTGTAACATGCTTATATGCTTTTTCTCTGTGGCTTGGCCCAGTAGAACCAAAAGCAACATCTCTTATATTATGTAATAAACAATATTTTCTTACCTTACAACACTTCGTACAACATTGTACACCTCCTCTAGTGGAACTGTGGTTTTCAAAGGACGTAAGAATTCAATGGCTTGGCATGCGGCCAAAAGCTCAATAGCAATTACTCTTTCTACATTTTCCACAACCTGTTTTGAGAAAGATAATGCTTAAATCAGTATTTCCTTAGATGGCAAGTAAGTATCTGATACCCATAATAAGGAATATCATTCTGAGACATTTGCATACATTTTAGCTAAAATTTATTTATCACAGTGACAAAAATTAGCCATAATATAATTACACTTGTCTTTATATTACTAAATACATTTTGGAATTAAGGTAAACATATACAGAATATACAAACAATGCTACAGCATCTTGGTGGCAGCTAATCAGATTGGTACAATCCAGTCAAGTGGTGTGAACCTATATTGAGACATGTTATCAGTTTCAACTAGGTATATAAATTGAAGTGTTATTCAGAAGTTACAGACAGTGAAGTGAAACAATAATTTAATTGAATCTTGAGTAAGTGAAAGTAAGTGAAGTTTTAGTGTATCCACCGACTCAAGATTCAATTAAATTAAGCACATAAAGTTTATATTTTTCATTGTGGTTTAAAAATTCACATGGTAACTATAAAGGTTGCAAAACTGTCCATTTTGTGATATCATTAGTCTTCCATAAGACCTTTTTCATTCAGAAATGACAGAGCCAACATAAAAAAATCTTTATTCACTTTTGCACATTCACAGAGACAAGGATATTCTGAATTCCAACAGCTGTTAAAATTCCAACTGTAACCACCATATTATCCAACTTGCTAAACTGGAAAGGCATATGTCAACCATTGTAATACCTTTCTTTTCTCTAAGTGAATGCAAATTGAAAGAGCATTTCAAAATATTTTCAACAATACTGTTACGTTCATGTGTAGAATTGGATGGCATTGTTTACATACAAGACTATTCACACTTCATACACACAAGAAAAAATGAGAATGTTGCATGCAAAGAAAGAAAAGTACATTGTTTCCAGTAGTTGTCACTGGTAACATTAGTCTTTGTACACTGCTGCTTTCTGTGCTAATCAGCATTTAGCAGTTTAAGTCACGTAAATGCCTGTGGAAGTGTGTTACCTATCCAACAGGTTGATTTAATGTATAGCAAATACTTCTCCATATATTTGCAAGTTTCTTCCTAGATTGGCTCTTCATTGTAAAGTGACATATTTATGAAGAAATACAGACTCTGAGTTTTAAGTTTTCATTAGTTTATATTACAAATAAGACATTATTTTTACACTGCTATTGCTGATAACACCAGTAATATATATATGTTATAGCCTTGGTACAATAATTTCTTTGATTAGGATAACAAACATAAAATCACACCTCCTATGAACATGAAATATTACAAGCATTAAGTTTATGCTAATAAGTGCCTATACATGTTTAAAGTGATTAAAAATATGATATCTGATTACTGTTAGTATTATACAGCATTTTTCTGATTGTGGACTAACTATAATTTGATTCTGTATAATTTTGATTTTGTAATATTTTAGCAAACATAGTCATTAATGAAGTTTTAATAAAGTGGTTTATAACTTTTAAAGGAATAGAAGAGAAAATTTCTGAATAAAATATCTACAAAATCATATACTTTTATTTAAAAAACACACCATTCTGCAATATTGGAAACTGATCAAGAATCGCTCCTGGTCTGATGTCTATCATAAAGATTAACATGAAGTGATATTGATGGATTAATTCTACAGTTTTTGACATTCCTATATCACATTTTGAGTAATGTATCTATATTACTAACCTTAATTTTCTAAGCATAATCTGTTTTGCAATTCATAGCAAGTATTCAACATAAGTTTAGATTTGGTGAGAAATATTTTACCTGTAAGGCTTTCCGAGCAGCAAAACATCCCATTGATACATGATCCTCTGTACCAGCACTAGTGCTGAGAGAGTCAACAGAAGCAGGGTGGCACAATGCTTTGTTCTCTGAAACTATGAAACAGGTATCATAATAGATACTGTACCATAACTTAGCTGAATTTATTGTATAAATTAAGTATTATTTCAATATTATCATTGTGAGTGTAAAAAATGATATCATAGATGAGTATTCTATCTGCAAACAAACAAAAAAAACTTGCTTTTTATTTGTTTCATTAAAGAAACAGAAAATGAAGGGCTCTTCCATGCTGGTAATCTGGATATTGGTAGTGAAATGGTTACCTAATCCTTTCAGGGGAAGGCTCCTTGGAAAGGTATCAACCTATATATTTTACTTATAAGTGAATAAGTTATTGTCAAAACTGCACTTTTCCTCTTTTCTGTGGTTTTGAGTTAAGTGCACATAAGTTCTCCTTAAAGATACAGAATGATTTTAGTAGAATAAGTAGAATGATTTCTGTTAAAAATCATTATGCTTCAATATCTCCAAGTACTTTGTATTGTGGTACATGATTTAATATCTCATGCAGAAACTAGACCTCTACCAGAGATGATCATCTTCTAAATGTAATGTGCTAGCTTTCAAGATCTTGTATGAAAATGTGAGCATTAGCTGATATCCCGAGAAATGAGATGGAGTGCAGTGAGGTTAGTATCTTGTTGAAGGGAGCAAATGCAAATTGTATAAAAGGAATGGAACATAATTGGGAGATAATAAAGGAAGTGGAAACAAAGGTGTAGAATATATTAACTATTTGGAAAAATTTATGAGTAATAAGGTGACTGAAGAAAATTGAGGGTAAATACTGCCTACTATGTGTCATAAGCATTCTTTCTTTGTCTTTTATTTTTCTCAGTAGCATATAATATATGTATTCAGTAGTAGCTGATAAAATTTAATGAAATATAATTTACAACATTGCCAGATTCCTAAAACATTTAAGCGCAATTAATAAAACAGTGGAGCTAAAAAACATTATGATAAAATTGAGCAGCCCCTGAAAGGTGGTTTAAATTTTAAGAATCAATTTTATAACAGTACCACTAGTATTATACAGTGTGGAATAATTTTCTTTAATATTTTAACTGAACTGGAAAATATTAATTAAATGAAAAGTAGGAAGAAACTTTTAAGAAATTTTATGAAACGGATTGCGAAAAAATGTTGAGGTATCTACCTAATGTCACTTATTGAAATTGATCTGTTATGTGAAGGTCTTGAAATAATCCTGATGATTAAACAAACTGTTCATATCAGAACTTCAAACATTCCGTAAGTTACGTAATGGGCATATTTCATATTTATGTGTAAATTGTTGAAGTGAGAAAACACAATTTGAAAGTTTCCAAACACAATTTAAGTCAAGGAAATTACTCTTTTTTGGTACATTTTACATATTTAATATGATATAATGAATTTCCAAGACATTAGAGAGACTAGTGGATAGATATATAAAAAAATTGTGCGTTGGTATATTGACCTTTACACAACAATCAGCAGTGAAGTCTACTGAGACAGTGCTACACCAGGTCATAGTTTGACTGGAAAGGGTGCTGAATCAGGGACAATTGGCCTTGGCTGCTTTCTTGGATATAGAAGTGACTTTAAGACTATGAATATGGGCTGCTGGAGTTTGTCCAAAGAGAGGAGAGGTGAGAAATATGCTCACAGAGTGGATAACCCTAGAGGGACCTCAGGCTCAGGTTGCTCTCAACAATGTTAAGTTGAGGTGCTACCATGTCCAGAATGTGCCCTCAGGAGGTGTATTATAACCAACCACTTGGTCCTGATGGTAGAAGGTGTATGCACAAGGATATACTGATAACATGCAACTTTGTAGCCAGTGGTAACTTATTACTGTGCTACTGTAATGTTTAATGTGTGAGCATCAAAGCTGCCTGAAAAGATAATGTTCAGTGTTGCAAAAAGCAACACTGTCATCTTTTCTCCAAGTAAGCATTCACATTTACAGAAAACACCCCCAGTTAATATTTTTGCTGTTTTTGTATGATGTGCTGCAGTCACCTTTCCCATGCAGTTGAATCTATGTTTGTTACACATTTTCTCAATACCTTGCAAACACTTACAGATGTCACATTCCACTTTCTTATGGCATCTTTACAGCACGCCCACATTAGCTCAATTGTATTGAGACAACAGTGACATGGCAGTAACCTGAGGATTTCATGACCGTGATCTTTTGCCATTTCATTTTATACATACAGTTTTTTATATTCCCCCCCAAAGTTTCCCCAAAAGCATGGCTTTTATGGGGACTGGACTGGCCAATTCTAAATTATGTTCTGCCATGAATCTGATGATTTCATCCTTTCTGCTGGGCGTGGTAGAAATTGTTATCTTTAGCCAGGAATGATAAGTGGCAAAATCTAACAAAATAGCACTCTTAGGAGGAGTATTTTCCAAGAATGTGCTCTTGAATTAAGAATAAAATATTTTAGCATTCATTTCATGGTGTGGATCAGCTAAGGATTGCTGAATACTTTTAGAGGACAAATATAAGCAGCCCTTAATCCAACCCTGATCACCACCTGTATACAATATAATTATTCTTGTTCCACGGGGTTAGAAGTCAACATGAGCAACTGCTGTCATCCCAACTATTTCTTACAAAATCATGAATATCATACCCAGACTCATCTAAATAAACTATATGACACCCTTCTTGCCTGAGAGCTTAGCCTACTCAAATATCTCTCTGCAACAATCCCTGCTGATTTCATAATTGTGCGTCTCTTATTTAACATAAAAAAATAGAACCTAGTAGGAGTAGGAATAGGTACGAAGGTGGACCTAGCACCTTGACCTACAAGATCTTTTGTGCCTAAACCCCTGACAGAGTGCCTCTGGGAGGGGGGAGTGAGATCAAAGGAGAAAGAGGGTGGCCGGACCAGGAGGCACAGCAGGGCAGAGGGCAGGGTCCCTATCTTTTTACAGATTGAAACTTCCTGGATGGGAGCTGGTGCAACTGGCTCCCTCCTTCTGCAGGCTTCTACACCCCACTGGGGGGCCCAGGACTCTGAGATTGCCCCCATTCCAGGGACGAAGGGTTACATGGAGCATTCTTTTCCCCTGCCATGCAATGCCGAAACTCCTGCCAACACTTTCAACCCTGAAACTGACCAAGCAGATAAAAGGTGAAGTGAAATGAGAATGGAAGTGAAATGGAGGGACAGAAAATTCAGGAGATGGAATGAACCTTCCCAGCATTTGCCTAGCAATCTGGGGAAACCCCTGAAAAAACCCATGGGTCAGGAAGGTCGGCCATGGGAATTGAATCCGCAATCTTCTGAATGCAGGCCACAGATGTCACCATCTGAACCATCCTGCTCGGTTAAATAGAGCTTAACTTCAGTCACAACTGTCTAAGCAAATAGATTTTGTAAGGAAAATGATCACATTTGGAAGTTCATTCAGCAATTCTAACACTGTTGGTGCTTTCCATTTTTTACCAAACCTATTCACCTCTCTACAAACTATGCCACAGGTGAAAGTATCAACCTTCTTCAACTTTAGTTTTCTATTCCCCTTCTGTTTTGATGTTATGGGAAGCCTCTGCACAACTTTTCTGACTGATTGTCTGCTTAAGCCTAATGCTTTAGCAGTTTCAATGTTAGGTCCTTTCCTATTTTATTCATTGTCATATGAAACATATTGCATACTATTTGTTCGGACTGTTTAATTTGTGTTCCTAAAGGGGCCTGCTTCATTCACTTGCTACCCACCCTTGAAGTGGAGTCTCTAGCATTACTGACATTACTACTGTTATCACCAACAGAAAAACTATCTATGTCCCAAGGCTTCCACATATTTTAGGATAGATAGTAAACCATTACTCATGCCTGTAAAACTCATAAGAAAACTAATTGAATGAGAGTAAAAACAGGGAAGATATTGCAATGCTGTGTTTCACTCCACACAGAATTAAAATCTATGTGTCATTTATAATTTCCTTGCATTTATTAGCTGAAGAGACATGCTCATTGGTGCAATGTGAAAAGGCAGTAACTTCTGAGAATAAATAATCTGTGTGTGTTATCTGAGAAACTTCTAATAAACAAATACAAAGTATATGATAACAGTTAGCCTAGCACAGTTTTCAAGCTTATTGAGGGCTTGCTCAATAAGTTGAAAAGTTGATGCTGCGAGGTCAATACTAATAAGACTGGGCTATAGCTTTCACTAAGAACAAGAGGTCCATTAGTTTCTGGGAGCCCCCTTTCTTCAGAAGGAGTGAAGCTGCTCTACTATGACCAAGTATCTGGGAGTAATCCTTAGTCATAAGCAGAAGTGGAGCAAGCATGTAAACATAAGGCTTTTAAGGCCTGAAGATTACTCTGGGCATGTAGAAGGGCTGTTAACAAAATGGAAACTAAGACCTAAGCTACTCTAATTACTCTATACCTCTGTCATTGGGCTTGCTATTACATATACCTCTACAGTCTGTTGGTTGTGCTTGAAACAGGGATGTTCATCAGCAGGTGAAATAATGTATAAAGCTTGGCTTGCTCTGGGATAATGGGTGCAATGCAAACCACTCTGCTTTGTGTGCTAGGGATGCTTTTGTGCCCCCATCCTTGCACACATATACTCAAAAGTTAGTAGGGTCAGTGAGTACCACATCTGGATGCTTGGGGGTGGTCTTTCCTGCATCCACATGTGGTCACTCAACCATTTTAACCAAACTTCAAGTTTTCCATCCAGAATCCAGGATGGTTGGAGACCTGATGAGACCTTACTTTAATGGAAGGAGAACATTTAAAGTAGACATGCCTACCAGGAAAGATTGGTCTCAGCAGAGCTGGACCTCATTCAATGGGTGAGGAGGCATATTTTCAATCATCATTAGATGTCTGAAAATATGCAGTTACATATCTGCCTTAAATATATTGATATGACTTAGCTGACTAAACACAAAGATAGAACGTTTTTTGTTTCATGAGAAAATGTAGAGAGTGTTTAGCCAATCTGTTGATTTAATTGATATTATTCCCACCATAATATATAAATTAAAGAAAAAGAAGTGTTTATATGTATACACAGTATTTCCAAGCATAAAACCATCAAACTAGGAGCATTACTTGCTACAAGGAAGAATTTAATGATATGTTAGAGAAACAGAGATCAGCAGATGCTATTTTTTATAAAATTTGTGCCTTGGTGCCATATCAAACCATACCCAATAAAAAGAAACTTTATACAACATGAGATGTGAAATTCTGCAGTGCTAAACTTAATGTTCACTAATGCATGACCACTTCAACGACATAAATCCAAATGTTATGATCACTTAAAATTTCTACTGGAAAAATACCACGGAATTCCATGAAACATTCAATTTGTCAATTGGAAGATCACAAATTGACATACACTATTGTGGCATTTGGTTGTGGAAATGCATGTATTAACATCTGGTTATGGTAATGTTTGTTCGGGTGATTCTTGGGTTACTAACACAGACCGGAATTAAGTCATGATAGTGGGGGAAAACCAGTTCTTCAGTAGCAAGCGTCTGTTGCTCGCTCTCTTGCAATGTGACCACAGTACAATGCAGTTGGAATATGGGTGACTCGCCATCAACAGCAAGACAGGTAATCTGTAATTATTCTCAATATATTCAGTCATCTAAACTTCTAGCATGTGTCTTCTTCAAGATCCTTCTATCCTTCCAAGTCATGATTTAGATATATTTTTAGGTATTTGCAGGTATGTAAGTACTTAGTTCAGCTTGCCCCTGTCAGACAACATGTAGATTAATGTTTGATCCTGTTTTCGGTACTGAGCTCTAGCCCCCTTGAGTTATATAAAAATGTAGAGGTTACGACATAAAATTAAAATCACTAAATGATGCAAAATGAGTTACTTCAGCTTAACTAATAACTTGGAAGTCAACAAACCCTTTATTTCATAATGTAATCAAAACTGTTCATGAAAAATGCCTGTAAAATAAAGAAGTCCTTTGAATTTCAATGGACTAAATGCAAAACCTTGAACCTTTCAGGAATCCCTGTACAAAAGATTTTCTGCCCCTGGCATTTCAGTGTCAATATGCTCAAAATTCATAATTTAAAAGATAACAGTACCATATGCACCAGAGGAAATTGTGAGGAAGGGTGCTAATGAAGTTGATTTCACTCTTCTAGATTAATGTCTTAGTACCTCTTCTGAAGTGAAACATCCTTATGAGAGCTGTCTCTTTCTTACCTGATGATCAAAATTCTGGATTAGGTGAGATATTAAAGAGATGGGCAGGATATATTTTATTAAAGAATGTATAAAATGAATGCATTACTGAATCAAGCAAGGTAAACAAGTTTCAAGTGAAGTTAGTAGAAACAGATGACATTCTGAACTTTAATACTTGATGGCTGAATTTTATAAGAGAAACTATTGCATACTTTGCATAAAATTGGCATGTGTCTAACATCTCACAAAACTGAGATTCTCTCCACTGTCAGTTGGATAAAAACGTTCTGTCTCAGGTGTTTTTGGAGCTCCCTGAGACAGTGCTTCGATAGAATTTCGCCAACATGATGCACCTTACAAGTGCATTAGATAAAGTTCATCTCAGTCTCACAAGGTCAAACTGCATCTTACTGTTTCTTGGGCTAATTTAGTAGCTGTCTCAGGATTTGAGTTCAGAGTGTTAAATCATAATTAGAGAGTCAATGGTAAGTGGAAAAAATGTTATAGTAATTTCCTATTTGTAATGACCCTCATCATTTTGAGTATTAACTAAACAGGAGCTTGCAAAGAAAGCTTTGAGAGCATATTTCCACATCATAGTTTACAATGGGCAGTAGTCACAAATGCAAGTTTCTCAGGAGATGGCAAAGAGCAAAATAAACAAGCAAAAAACAGAAAAAGAAAGAAAGTAAAACAGTGCATTTCTTTTGGTTTATTTCAAAATACATCCACTTTAAATGGATTTAAGTTACAAAATAAGCCTTGATTTCAATCAAAATTGAAAATATTCACTCAAGGTTATTTCAAAGGGACTTCTGCCCTACAGAAATTCCCAAACTTCAAGACGGGTATCCAAAAATATTTTGTAAAATCCTTAAAATGCCTCTTGTGTGTCATAAATATCTGCCCATTTTTCTCATTTAGTCATCAACTTCTGGATATTCTGATGCATTACATGAGTGTGGAAGGTTTCTATAGTAATCATGGATACTTCTTGGAACCCAATGGAGAGCTGTCATGAGATACTTGTACTTTGCAGAGAGTATGGATCTCAAATCATATCTCACTTGAGGAATATGCTGTGGAAACTCCAGTTTCTTCCTGCGTATTCTTTGAAGATCAAATGTTTTGAAGTCCTCCTCAAGATTTGTTTTGTACTTGAACATCCTAGGACCTTTTTTTTCAAGTTGCAAGTACACTATTTTTGTGAGAAGAACAGGTTCACCATTAACATTATTTTTTTCTGAAGACAAATTATGATTTAGATAACTTTCCAAGAGACCTGAAATCCTTGAAATCTTGAGTCACAATTTCACTGCATGTTCTAATCAGCTGTGCCCAATCATGTGGAAATTTTACTGTCATCTTTGGCAGTTACTTCTTATTTTTCTCAATCATTGCATGAACTGAATCTGCCTCCAAATGTGTATGGTCACGTAAAAATACTTATGGTTAATAGTTTCCAAATGTATGATTTTTCGGAAGGCAAATATAGGAAAGAATCAGCATGATATTCCCGTTTTGGGATGGGCAGTTGTCAGACTATGTTGTTAATTTTTTTTTCTCATTTGGTAAGCATTGTGCCCATTTGAAAATGCATGAGGATAATTCATTACCTCTTCTGGCAGCTACTGATTCATCTCAAACCATGCAGTGACTTTTATTTGATGTAGCATCTACTATTGCAAGCTTCAACGTCCAGAGTTTTCTGAGGTATTATGATTAGCTGTTGGTTAAGTTAGGGGTTAGCAAGCACTTTTGAGGATCAATCATGACAACTTTTTCATGGGATTCAGGTTGTCTGCTAACTTCTCAATTTCTTTTAGATTGTATCTCTTCTTTGCTTCATCAAGATGCTTCATTCTAGGCTCTTCTAAGGTTTCTTCATTGGAGGCATCTTTTATATCCTTTTCAAATCTATCGCAATTGTCACATGTATCATGATAAGGCATTTAACTCAGATTAAACTCAGTATTAAAAATGTTTCTATAATAACTGAGTTTTGCTATTTGTTTTTCATCTAATTTTGCTTCCTTACAAGACTCCAAATACAATTTGTACATGATGTTGACATTAAGCTGGAAGCTAAAATATTTGTGACTGCTTTTTCTCTTGAGTAATATCACACTGTGCTGGGAAATGAGTGTATATGGCTTATTACTCCTTGCTTTATGTTTTTAGAGAGTGTATTGGTAAGGGTTAGCCACTAATTTTAACACCAAGAATCAACATATTTCCTGACTAGTTTCTTTTGTAGTACATACAACAACACACACCTCTTCTTAAGTTACTGAAAGAGTGTTCAAATATATCATTTTGCAAACTGAAACTTTTGTAGAATCATTAAGGGGCAATGATAGGTATAATTTACTGTTTGTCTCCCCTTTTGTTTGTCATTTCTAGGTCTATGATGTACAATTTTTCTTGCATTTACTTTACTTGCAATGGAAGAAGCTTTCTGTTACCAACTGTAATTCTTGTTTTAAAATGATTTTGTATCGATTGGCAGAGATCTTCAGGTATTACATTTTGCAAATTCATTTGGCAATTGCAAGATGGATGTAATATTCTTTCATTCACAACCCTGCCTCCCCTTCCAACCTATTATTCTCCTCTAACCCTCTTCATTTTGTTTATGTTTTTCTTCCATTTTTCTGGACATCTTTTTCTCTTCCTAACTGACTTCACTTCCAAAGGAATCAATATGCCACCACTAGGATCTTCACTGGAACCACTAGGGTTGTAGTCTGGAACATCTGGAATATCATCAGTGATGGTACATTTTCACTTATAAGATTTTAGTTTAATTTAGATACCTACAGCTTCTTCCTTTTCAATGATTACTCCTGAAGCCAGTAGCAATTACAAGTTTTCAGGGCACTGCACATATTTTTGTTATGAAAGGAAAAAATAGATATATAACTTCACTGACATTGCTTCCTAACATTCGCAATATTTTTCTGAGCAGGTTGTAATGGAAATATACATATTAATCATTTGTACTGTACACATTACAATAATGGAAAAAAAGTGAATTTACTTACCACTTTGTTGCAGAGCTAGATTCACCATCATTCTACTTCTCATACTCATGATTCTTACTATTAGAAAAACACTTCTGCATCAAAAGAAATCCCTCTAAAGAATAGCCTAGACAATGAGCAGTGTAAGCAGGTTCCATTATTGGCGATGTAATCAATACTACAGCATAGATAATGTTACTGTTGAGGACAACCACATTATTTTCCCCCTAATATGTCTGAATATATTGTTTACTTTAGAAGCTGGTGCATAGGCATGAAAATTGATAATAAAAACAGGTTCCTGAACAACGCCAATTTTTGCCGATAGAGACGCTCACCTATTCATTTTTTTTTCTTGAGTTTTATTTATGGATGCTCGTTAACTGCTGTGGTCTTTAGCATCCCATTCTATATTGGGTATGAAAGACCAGTAATTTTGCTCAGAGGCCTCTTTATCAGGCTTGAAGTTCTTTTATGTGCTGCAAATCTGCGACACGGAACCACCAGCTTTACTTCCCTTCCAATGGAAGCCATGCTAAGGATTTTTATGCCCCAAAAAATCCATTGCCCTCTACCAGGTTTGAATCCACAACCTTGGGAACTAGAGGCTAGCATGGTAACCACTACATCACCGAGGATGACACCTATTCCCCAAACTTCTAGCGGACAGCTATAATGACATTTAAGCTTTGGCAATTTATTTCAACTGCTGTTTATATATTTTATGTTCATGATGCTATATAGTACTTAGATGGACTTTTATTAGTTGTAGATTTGAATTATACAATAATAAATGGTTGACACCTCTGTTGTTATAAAATATGTCATAAATATACATACAGAGATCCACCCCCAAAATAACTTTCTCCCTGCTATAGTGATCTATGTATATTGCAAATCACTGAACCAGTGGGAAATAAATGTTTTGAGTTTTCCAATGACCATACATTTCATTAAATGCAACACCTTTCAGTTAAGTAATGGATTTTACAGTGTGCATGTCTATTACGTTATGCATATGTGTTATGCTCTGTAAACTGAAATGTGTAATTCTTGCATTTAGTCGATAATTGAATAAAAATGGTTTATTGCTGTTGTTGTGCAGCTTACTGTGAATAAAGACAAAAAAACAATATGCCTTGTCATCCATATCTTCACAAAAGACAATGAACTTAGAGAGATATTTGGTACACCAGTGGGGGTTTTTTGGGTTGAAGAGAGTGAAGAGGCGCTTCACCTTCTTTGTGCTTAAAAATTAAAGAATTATGCAATCCTTTATTTATTTGAAAATTCTCAGCCTAGTTGTTTTCAGAGGCTGTTTTTTCTCTGTCATGTTTTTTTCCTGCATTCTGCTCTGCTTCCCAAGATTGTTTACACATTCTCAGATGGCAGGCTGGCAAACGACACTCAACAAAGAGGGATTGTATGATCTATCTCTCTCTAACCATAATGTGGAAGAACATGTCTGCAAAATGCTGTCTCTCCCTTTAGTTTACGTGGCTGCTGACAACGTGTTATAAAACATTTTTTTTCTGCTTGTGATTTTAAACCCATAAGTGCTAAGATGGTCTCAACAGATAAGAATCCTTTCACTTCCTTCCCAACTAACTGTGAATCATGCTTGCTTACTGGCCAGGGGGAGGGATATAGAAACTCACACTCAAGAGTCACTATTGTGAGTGAGATGTTTACAAGTGGCTTGTGAATGTTATCTTTTGTGTTTGCAAAAGGAATCCATTAATGACATAGTATGTAATATATTTAGACACCGATCTCCAAGTGGAAAGACGAGGGTAAGAAAGATGTATTAACATTTGGAAGACTTACCACAGTATTTTAAATCTTTGTGTAAAGAATGAAAAGAAAATGGTAAATGCTATAATGTTAATTTTAAACTATCATGGTTTTCTGAATTTCCATGGCTGTGCAGTAGCTCCAATTTAGAAAGACTATTTCGTTGGCCCTGTTTACTTTGTAATAATAATCACAATGTCTGGAATAAGGAAGGGTTTTAAGAACACTACGCGAGCTGTAAATAAGCATAAAGATTCTGCTCAGCACCTGAAATGCAAACTACAATAATAATTGAGTACTTGTTTAAAGAATAGAAATACAATTGGTGATGCCTACAGGAAAATGCAAGGCTATTTATGGTTGAATTCAATCAAAATGTTCATATGCTATGCTATAATTAGCTGTACTGTATTTGGGTAAGCAAGAACTTAGATATAGGGCAGAATGAAAGTATAAGTTCAATAAATCCTGGAAATTTCAAGGAACTGCTTGATTTATTTATATCAAGGAGTCCATTAGAAGTTCAAAATCACTATTTGAAAATTAATAGTGTATTCAGTGGGGACTCCAAGACAATTGCAAATGAAGTCATAAACTGCATATCTGAATACATACAATATCATGCAAAAATGAAATTCATGACAGTAACCTTTTTGCTATTGAAGTTGATGATAGCACAAATATAACTCAAATATCAGAATGTTCTATCATAGTAAGATGTATGAATTTTGAAGGAAATGTTTTTGAGCATTTTCTAGGGTTCTATGATGTTAATGCTGATAGAACATCTGAGGCTTTGTTTTAATCTTCTGGAACGGATTTTGTCTGTGTTTTCATTTGAGAATAAATTAGTGGCTCAATGTTATGACAGGGAAAATTTAATGGCAGGACGCTTAAATGATCTTCAGAAAAAAATAAAAGTCAAAGCACCTCAATCTGTTTCTGTGAATTGTTTAGCTCATGGACTAAACTTGGTGCTTCAAGAAAGTTTAGATTGCATTTCTAAATGTCGCATGTTTCTTGCATATATCAGTGGGATTCCTTAATTTTCCCACCATTCATAAAAAATAACACACGTACTAGATTCATTTTAAGCTAGACATATTCCAACCTTAGCACAAATTCAGCAATGTACTAACTCAAAACTACTCACTGTAATTGTAGATTGGGAAAAATTGAAACATGTGTTTGAGGATATCATGAATGACAATCTGATAAAAGATCAATTCAGTCCCTTAAGGGATTTTTGAATGAAATGAATAGTATCGAGTTTACTCTTCTGGCTGTAGTGGTCAATGTCATTTTTTCTTTGACAGACAATTTTTTTAAGTTTTTCAAGAGAAATCACTAGACATTGCTTATTGCATTTCAAGGATCAGGGTGACATGTGATTTAAGAGAAATAAACAAAATGGACAATATTTTTTTAGTTATTTGAGAAAGCCAGAAAGGTGACAAATCTGAATCAAAGAAGAGTACATGGAAACTTGACAGATTATGCAATTTTCAAAACTTTCAAGATTTTATTTTTCGAAATTTTGGATTCCATTTCGGTGGAAATGAAAGTAAGGTTTCAAGATTGTGACAATTTACAATTTCTTTCCTTTGTTAATACCACAAATGTTGAAAATTACACTATAGATTTCTCTTCTTCAGCTCTTGAAAATTTACAATGATGTTATTCAAAAATATTTCATAGAACTGATTTTTAAAGAATGAACTGTATCTATTGTGTACTGATGAGGTGTATAGGTCTGTTACTACAGTAGTGTGTTTTAAATTGTGCCAAGAAAATGAGGATATATTTGAGGAATCGTGCAAGTTATTTGCTTTAGTTTCAACAATTCCAACCACAAGTGCATCAATGGGAAGAAGTTTGAAAACAACTAAATCTGTCACTAGAAACACTACATCACAAGGCACACGCATATCATTAGCAAACTCTCTATCCAGAAGGAACTTTTGTGTAAACTTATAAGGAATGGGCCATTTTATGAGGACGTCATGGATAAGTTTGCTGCACCTAAAGATGGGAGGCTTGACTTAATATACAAGAAATAAAATAGTGAGCCTTGCATGATAATTATTATTTAGCTAAATTATTATGTTTAAATTTGGCTATCATTGCTTATTGAAGTCTTCAGCCCTTCACCTACTATTTAAGACACAGGCTGCCACAGTGGTACATGTAGCTGAGTAACTGACGTTCTGTGAAAATTGCGTGGAAATGATATCTTCTCCAGCATGTCAGAATGCTGGAATGAGCTTAATTTATTTCCAAGACAGAGGAGGATTGCGATACCCAAATGCAGCTTTTCACAACTTGGTGCAAATAGTAAACCAATTGACTGTTGAGGCTGCAAAGCACCTCCAAAGGAAACACCTTTTAAAAACTTTAACAAGAGCTACAAAAGGAAGATTTCTTGAAGAACTAAATGTAGAATTTGCAGTGATCAGAAAATGACAAGTATTCTTCTAGAAACACTTTTAATGCCTCTGCTTGTTAACACTGCAAAAGACATGTCATATCAAAGCGAAACAGTGAAAAAAAATTAACCAAAAGCCACTAAACAGAAAAGTGCCGAAGTTAAGTTACACTAACGTATGGAGTGAAAAGTTAAAGATACTTAAATTAACCATTATACTCTGCAGTTTGAGTTAAAGTCTTCTGGAATATTTTATGAATTAACAGCAGCAGGTCTTAATTTTTCCTACAGTCAAGGGGTGGACTAATAGGAATGTTGATGCAGTGAGTACATAACACGTTTTTCAATGTATGCATATTTTATTTCTGTATATGGTGTTAAAATTAGGAGTTGTAAGCAAAGTTTACAAGCTTTAACATATAAATGTCACCTATATGGGACCATTATACATCACCAACTCCAGAATTTTCCAATACGGTTAATAGTGTTAAAATGAAACTGATATAACCTGATTTATTCATAACTTTTATGCTGTGTATGCAATTAATTAGCAGTGTTTACAAAATGCTTTAACCACAAAATATGTCACTTAATATTGGGTCTATTGTACATCACAGCATACAGAACTTACGAAGGAACTTTGTCTTAACACAATTAGTATTCCTAGAAGAACACAAATATACTCTTGATTTCTTTTTAAGTTTCACATTGTAGCTACAATTCATAATTAACCCACATTTTGAAATTCCGTAATACAAATCAATGGCAGCTTTTCCCAACTTTAAAGGTAATCGAGCAATCCTAACAGTAGTAAGTTCAAATATGTCCAGAGACCCAATCAAGAATGGGAATACGTCAGCTTGTAATACTTACTAAAGCAATGGTTTGATCACATGAAGGAGGTGTCCTCAAAACTATGTCCCTAATGGCAGCACTCCACAAGAAGTTAGAAGAAAGAGGGGCACAAGGACTGCAGTCCAGTTGACCCTTTAGTGCTCCAATCATAAAATAGCCCATGCATAATTGTGTTTCTCTAAAAGTATTGAGAACTGGACTATAGGTATTAGAGGTGTGATAAAATTTCACATTTTACGTACAAATCTGTAAAAAGCAGAACTTGCCAAAAATGGACATCCACCCATTGTGAACCATGGTACAGATTTGAAGAAGACGTGGGGCTATGAATAATTAGAAATACATCTGGAGATATGTAGATGACCCAGGTTACCAAACTAATGTGAGGCAAAATCTTGGCATAGTAAGAGTAAAGTTTTTGGCAAATTATTTGCCCAACTGCAATATAAGCAAAAGGCTCTTAACAGCAGAGTCACAATAAGATATGGATAGCTTGGAGATAGATATATTCAATAACCTAGTGTCATAGAAAAGAGCAACTGTAACCACTTATAGATAAAGGGTGATCTGAGATACATTGAGACAGAGCACAAATAAAAATGTGTTGCGATCATGCACTTTTGAACAGTAGATATATTGTGGCATTTGTTTGTTGTATTATACATTGCTGGTTGTGCACGACTTCCTGTGTACTGGTAAACCGGTGAGAATGCCGAGGCCTAGAATGTTCCAATGCGGAAAGCGCATGCGCATACAACTAGTGTAAAACGTCGTGACAGTCCCTCACTCTTGAAGCATAGATGCCCAATAGCACTGATCAGTCACTTGCATAATAGGAGAGGTGGGGATCAACGACCGCCTCCGAGTTCTGATATACTTCTGTTCTCTTGCTCCCCCACCACTCTTGACACTTCTCCTATTTCTCCTCTCTTGTGCATATGGAGCGTCACGACGTTTTACATGAGCTGTACAAGGTGACGCTCTGCTAAATGGAAGTCTTTGGCGCAGTATAAGTCCAGACACACAGCAGGCACGCAACACTTCGCTTCGAGACTTCACCGAGAGAACATCAACTAGAGAGGAGCTTCCGCAGAAGAAAGAAGAAGCGGTCCACTGCAAAGAAGCAGCCACCGTTGGAACGGCCCGGCATTGCCATGGTATTTTTACCAAAGCTAGCGGCTCGGCACTGTCGTGGTTTTAAACCAAAGCCTAGCGTAGCTCCTTGAGCATTGCGCCAGTGCAGTACAGACGAGTAGGGGATATACGGTCATAGCAAGCAGTCGCAAGGCTAGCTTAAGCGCTTCCCTGAGTTCCGACCCTCTGTCTCCCCGAGCTTCTTAGCGCTCGCTTACTGCTCTTTCTCTTCATCTGCCATCTTCTCCTCCTTTCTTTTAGAATAAGCCCCAGCTAGGTGAGATATTAGGCTTTTCTAGACTTCTCTCTGTCTTCTTCTTCCTGAACTGTAGAAATGACGAAGGGTAACAGGGCTGTCACGGCTACCAAGCCAGCTCTTTCACCTACTAAGACGATGACCACTAGGAAGAAGGCCGCCCTACCGAAAACCACTTTCTCGACTCCTTCCTGCTCCAAGTCACCGGCACCGGAACGTAAACCTGTCACCCTTGCTCCTTCCAGCTCAAAGTCTCCGTCACCCGAACCTGACCCTGCTACCCAAACTCTTTCAAGCTCTACACCCAGCGCCACTCCGACTACACTTACTTCTGTGATACCTTCCTCACCAAAACTCGGTACTTCGAAGGACTCAGGGCATGACGCTATACAGGAACCCTCTGCCTTTAGTCAGGAAATGAGGTCAAATATAGGGCCAATTTATGTTAACAAAATCCTGGCCGCGACTTTCCACCAATTAATGCGTGACATAGATAGGACTTGTCACCTTAATAATAAACAACTCCTGTGACTTTTGCAAAATGTCGTTCCCCTGGGTGACTACCAAATTTTGGTAGAACATCTCAAGGGAAGAGGCATACAGCATTATCTAATAGCTCATCCTGAGAACAGAACCTCTCGTTTTGTGATTAAGGGGCTGTACGCCGAAATCACCGGGCAGAAATTTTAGAAAACCTGGCACAATGCGATTTCCAGGCCATTAGGGCCCTTCAGACGCGGAGGCGCAACAGGAATAGGGCCCCTACCTATGTTCTTAATTGAACTGCAGGATACTTCAGATAACAGGAAAATTCTCGACCTCAAGTTTTGGCACACTTTTGCGTCCATGTAGAATAATATAAGGCCGCAGTAGAGCCAAAGCAATGCTCACAGTGCCAAAAATTCTGGCATGTGAAGCGATAATGCAGGTCCAAAATCCCAGTATGCGCCAAATGTACAGGACCCCACTTCTCTGGGACATGCACCGTTCCTCCTGAGGAGCGGTTGTGAATTTTATGTGGCGCCCAGGGCCATGGAGCAACTTGGCGCGGTTGCTCAGCATACAATGCAGCATGTCGTAAGACCATGCCCCGTGGATAGCCTCCTGGGAATCCTCCCAGGTTAGGCAGAACGACGCAAACTTACGCAGAGGCTGTCACAAAGAAAACAGAGTGGTTCACTAAGGACATTAAAGGCCGGTCGCATTCAGCCCCAGCCCCTGAACCATCTGTGGTTGGGGACCCTTGGCTCACTACCGAGGTTGACCCAATTAGTGACGAGCGACTCCCTCCCTGCACAGAAGACAAAGAAAACAACCCTCCAGGTGGCTTCTGGCTAATGGGCCTCACCCTGAAGCAAAGTCGCTCACCCCCCCCCCGAAAAAGAACCAGACAGCACAAGGATGCTAGCATGGCAATGGTCACGCTAGTGAAGTCACTAGGCATGTCCACAAGAAAAGCACCACTGACTACAGTACTTAAAATGGTTCAGAAGCTCTGCGATACGATATGTGATTTTGGAACAGACCCTATTATCGTAGCCAACTTCCTCTCCGACATGTTGACAAATCTTCGTAAGCTGTAACCATGGGTAATTCATACACCATTAGAATAATTTTCTGGAACTGTCACGGAATAAGGAAAAAGACAAAACATTTAGCAGATTTGCTACACACACAGCCAATACAATTAGCTTTATTATCAGAAACACAAACTAACAACACGGAATCGCCTATCTGTTCCAGGCTACAAAATTCACAGAAACGATCTCGACCGTGGAGGAGGAAGAACCATCTAGCCATGCAGCTAACATTGAACATAAAGTTAAATCTCCGGACTTAACTCACGCCGAAACCACGGCAATAAAACTTAACATTGACAACACCGAAATCATCATGGCGTCCGTCTACAATCCCATTGGGAACATACACACGGACGACTTAGATAAAATAATGAATTTAGGACCGAGAGTCATTGCTGCAAGGGATTTTAACTGTAAACACCATCTTTGGAGTTGCAAGAACTCCAATTCACAAGGTACTAAATTACTAAATTACCTAAACAATAGAAATTATTTAATAAGAGGCCCGGAAGAGTCCACTTTTACACCTCATATGCCAAATCCAACACCAGACATACTAGATATAGCACTTCTAAATATTATACGCTACAACATTGACGTAGAATTCATGCAGGAGCTTACATCAGATCACTTACCGGTTTTGATGACCATAAATATACCGATTGCATTTAAGTCAGTTCCACTAAGGCACAATTATAACGAAGTAGACTGGTAAATTTTCAAAACCACGGTAGATCTGTACCTCCCAGATCTAGAAATAAACTCCGCTACTGAACAAGACTCCGCGACAGATAAATTAGAAACTGCGATTAAATTAGCTACCGCAGCTTGCTTACCACTTACATAGACACGTTCTATAAATGCTAAATTCCCATACGACGTAAAAATGCTGCAGCAAGCACAAAACAAAGCCAGACGTAAATGACAAAGAACTAGAAATACAATACACAGAACAGAATATTATCAAGCCAGAGAATTAGCAAACGAACGAGCCAGAACTTATTCCAAAATCAATGGGACAACACACTCGAGAATTTAAATCCGCAACAAAACACGTTTGGCGAATAAGTGAAGTGCCTAGCGCGCACTCGAACTAATGTACCTCCCCTCCAAATCAACAACGTCATAGCGGAAACTCCCCGGGCCAAGGCAGAAGCGTTCACGAACACGCCTGAAAATGTGTTCTCTCCAAATCTAGCAGTTGGACAAGACGAATTTATATTAGAAACAGAAAACGAAGCCGATAGTATATGCCAAATGCAAACGCACAATAAGATGCGAAAAACAAACCCAGGTAATATAGGCTGGATCATTAAACACCGCCTACCAGAAAAGCACCTGGACCGGACGAGATACGAAATGTGGTACTAAAGAATCTCCCAGTCAGAGCGCTGAGAACATTAGCCAATATATTCAACTACACACTTAAGCAAGGCCGGTTTCCCCCTGCGTGGAAAGAGGCCAAAAGTTTGCTGTTTCCGAAAGCAAACAGTAATCTAACTCATCCCATGAACTATGGGCCAATAAGCCTCCTGAACACTTTAAGTAAATTACTACAAAACTCATATTAAAGCAAATAAATAAACACATACACCAACATAACATACTAATTCCCGAACAGTTTGGGTTTAGAGCTAAACATTCAACCACACTACAACTAATAAGGATGACGGCGGAAATCACCAAAGGATATAATGCGAATAAATCAACAGGAGTCATTTATCTAGATATTGAACGCGCGTTTGATAAAGCATGGCACGCCGGACTCCCAAAGGAATTAAAACAATACAATTTCTCAGATTCAGTTATAGCCCTCATTAGGGATTACCTCTGCGATCGACACTTTCATACGTCGGTAGAGGAAGAGGACTCAAGCACACAACGAATCAAGGCCGGGGTCCCACAAGGAAGTCTATTGGGGCCGACGCTGTTTAATTTATATATAAATGATATGCCAGATCTTGTATAATCAAACAAATCCGTATATGCAGATGACACTGCTATAATAACGCAGTCTACACAACCCAAAAGCATACATTTACGCTTGCAAAATGCATTAAACACACTCGAGCCTTGGTTCAGCAAGTGGAGAATCAAAGTAAATCCCAGAAAACACAATCGATAGTCTTCACCAAAAGAACATTTCACTGCAAAGGTAAAAATGTTCTCCAACCGCTTATTTGTCAAGGCGAAGGAATCGAATGGAAGGACCAAGTGACCTACTTAGGTCTTATCATGGATCAAGGCCTCACCTGGAATTAGCACATTGCTAAAGTCAGAGTCAAGGCCAATGCTCAGCTAAATAGATTGTTCCCAATATTTAACATAAATAACCAACTGAAAATAAACATGGAACTCGCCTTATATAAAACGCTAATTAGGCCAATCATAACATATGCAGCCGCGGTGTGGGGATATGCGGCCAATACGCATATACATAGCCACAAACACTCCAAAATAGGATAATACGGATAATAACTAAACAACCGCCGGTAGTACCGGCATATCTCCCACACGAGGAATTAAAGTTCCACACTATCGAAGAATTTATCAAGAGTCTAAGCTTCAATTTCTACAAGCATAAGGGAAAGAACACAAATAGACTAATACAAGAATTAGGGTCATATGAAACCAACGAGAACAAACACAAACGACCGCTGTCACTATATGACAGAACCCTTAGCCTAGGGGAACCCGAAATAGACATTCAAGAATACCTTGACTCACCAGTACCAGTCCCATAATACCCATGACTACAGCTTCACTACGTGACCATTGGTAGCCCTCGAAGTCCTTGCTCTCTGAGTCAAGGCGGCCCCCGGGGACTGAGGGCTCCCCAGTGAGTGGCACTGGCTTCCACCTGTACTTTCAGGCAGGCAACCTGCCGTGTGCGCACTCTATGTGACCCTGCAATGTATATGGATAATGCAAATGGTTTCTAAAAGCTAAGGACGATGCCAAACGGCTAAAAAGCAAATAGTTATAATTAATTTACGAAGTGGGGTCTGGGCGGGTTTTCTCCGGGTTCTCCGGTTTCCCCCGCCATTCATTCCACCAACTGCTCCATCATCACCTTTCCTTTCATCCATTTCACCAACATTTCGTTTCATCTACTTCCTTCATCCCATACCAGGCATCGGGCTGATCCCCCATCCTGGCTGTTCTGTCTGATCCATGAGTGTCTGCTCCTCGACGGGCCTCTGACCCCAGGCTCCCGCCTGTAAGTCTTGGGGGGTGTAAGTCCTACATAAGAGGAGGGTAAACAGATAATGAATGAATGAAGAATGAATATAATTAATTTAAATGCAAAATGAAATATTGTAAGGCGGAGCATAGCAATATTATCAAAATCCACATTAACACTAACAATGTACATGCACAAAGACGAAGCCACATGGTAGAACCTACGTACAGTTAATAGGACACACGATTTTCAAATAAGAACTAATAAGAAAATACATTTACACTAAACATATAACAACTAATACTAATGTGTGTGTATATATTGTGTACATGCATGACTAGAATGATTTGATTCAGGGACGCAGCCACCGGCTCAAGCTCCAACGACTCGCGCACAAGTGCGTACTTGTGACGCTCAGCACCTTTAATATCATACGACGCAACGCTCCGGCGTGATCAAGAAATCAACTCCAACCAAGCTCCCTAAATTTGCCAGGGCGTAACCAGGGTTTCGGTCATGACTACGTCCGGCCTCCTCTCCTTACCCTGGTCTAAGCCCTAAGGGCTGGCCAATATACCAGCTCCTTAAATCCGCAGGCGCATAAGCGGTACTGCCTCACCTCTACCTAATTCACTCCGGTGGAGGTTTTTAGTGGGTAGGGCCGCAGCTCACGCCGCGGTAGAGTCCCACACTCCCATTTATGGGATTAGTGGGGCTGCATCACTATACACATGGCACACAATCATCTATTATCTATCTATCCTCACTTCACCGGCGATGTAAACAACCAGAATGCATTCCTCCGCGAACGCACATGAACAAAACACCACGTGGTGCTAAGCTGGTGTTCGTCTGTGTCCAGTTGCAAACCCGCATACCTACGTTTCACTAATTTGACAGGAAAAGGAATGCGTACGTATCTACTTTCACTGTTCACAGATGATTAAAGCTATGAAATACATAATAAATGAATGAATAAATAAATAAATAAATAAATAAATAAATGAAACACATGAATAAGTAGGCGAGTTGTTATTCATACGAAAGGTGAAACTTTTCCCGTAAAATTACTGAATGCAGACATGCTGTTTTGGAAGTTTGCTAAAGCATTGCATACGTTCACTACTCCAACCGCCAATAGTGTTTTTGGGGAAATGTTAACGTTCACATATGGACAGCCATAAACTGTGCATCTCTTTAATATACTACCGCAGTACAATAACTTTCCAGAAGAGATAATCTGAAGATGGAAGTGGATCCACTCCTTCAAGATCCGAGTCATCTGTTGTAGTTACACTCCAACTGCATGGGTCATCACCGGGATTGATTAATCGGTCAAAGAGAATGTCTACCATTCCCTCCAAATCTCACGTTGTTTGTTCTTCACGAACAACGTGTGATATACACGCACTCCATTTTTCGGCCGTCACTTGTTGAATAGCTGCTTGCACAAGATGTCGCACCTCAGCTAATTTAAAGGTTTTGTTGTTTCTGGCCATATACGCATTTATTTGGCCCCAAATTAACTAAATTGGATTCAGATTACAATGATAGGGAGACAATCTCAACATTGTGTAATCCGCCTTCTCGGTCAAATCGTCTACAACAAACTTCTCATGTTGGATTTTACATCACCGAACTAATTCCAAAAGTTCAAATTTAACTTACATTCTCCTAAATGTACGTGTTTGTCCTTAAGCCACGTTATTATATGCTCTTTTCTCCAAGAACTGTTGGGGGTATGTTCTAACTTCACGCTAGAATAAGGAGCGTTATCCATAATAATTAATACTATTAAGTTCAAGTTTAGGGAGCGCTTTCTAAGGCAGTATTTTTAACACTTGAATAATTTCAGTCTAATTATATAATATGTAAATTCAATAACAGCCCGCCTTGAAACAATAAGTGTATGTAATAATTTGTAAGATGTATGTAACAGTCATTGGATATGCTTATATTATTGTAAACATGTCCAATAATATTATGTGAATGTATTAAGTAATTTAATAATGTAGATATTGAGTAAGTAAGTTTAACAATACTACTTGTGATTCTTGGAGTAACAATAATGTAATTTTATTGACAGTTTATAAAAATAGCCAATCAACAACCAGAAAAAGCTTTAGTTAAATGCAAGTATTCTATTGGAGTAGAATTAGCCAATCAAAGACTTGAAATACAGAAATTTACAAGTTTAGACGGTTGAAATCTATTCAGCTGCCTGCAGACAGTGATTGTAACCGGATGCTTGTGCGTCCTCGAGAGATTTAATACGTATTCGTGTGAAATGAAAAATAGTATATGTATTAAAAAGTGGAAGTATTAAATAAAAGAATTACACAGCTCTCGATATCAGTGAAGTGCTATTTAATTTGTGTCAAGGAATAATAAAAAGGAGTGAATTAAAACTTAAAATCTGTGTAAGCCTACATTCTTATCGCATCACGCTCTGCCAAGACTTCCATGTCTCTAACAATAATACTGACGCAGCCGAGGCAAACATAAATGTTAAATATTTAAAGAAACAGTTTAATTACAAAGTTAATATTTATTAAACTTGGGGCAAAGGCCACCTAAAAATACATTTGGGGCAAAGGCTACCGGAAACTGTTTACTATACATGCTGTTGCAACTACTACAAGTTCGGCTCCCCAACAGTTGAAATATAATACAGCATCTTGCAATGGTTCCGCTGTTTGACTGAGTTAGGGAACCCCGGCCAAACGAAAAGGGAAGCCCTAACGAGTGCCGTAGGGGAAAACAAAAGGAAACCAGAACTCTCAAAAATATACTACTATTGATAAGTTTGTTTTTGGGTACTTTAATGATAATAATAAACAAACATTAATAACCAGAACCGTAAAGCAACCATAAAAGAATAACTGTAAAACAAAAATGGCTTAAAGAGTAAAGCAACCAAAACCAATTGAGCAGAGCAGTAAAGGCAAGTTTTAAATACAGCAAAATTAAGTAAATCCAAAAATTCAACAAACCAAATCAATTTAGAAAGTTTATAAAACCAGGCCACTATAAACATCAGACCAAAAAATTTAATTATGTTTAGCTAGTCAAAGACTAGCTAAGAATGTTGAACAAGACCGAAACAGACTTTAATGAAATTCAGGAAACCGAGAGCTTCAAAGTCCAGCTAAGCTAGATGTAGATAGCTTTACAACCCAACCGTTTTCAGTTACAAAGTTCAGCATAAATGGGTTCAGCATAACTGGGTTTTAACTGCAATTACTGCTCTCATAATTTACGCAACAGAATATCTGTAATTTTGAATTAACTATGCATTTTCAAAGTGTCCAAAATATGTAAAGCTCTACTCACAAATTTCTACTTATATTGCTTCTTGCCCTCCTTTTATCAAACTATGCAATTTCAGACGACAAATGCCAAAAGCTTTTCTCACAAATTTCACACTACTGATGCTTTTTACCTTCATGAATCAAAATATGCATTTTCAAATTGCACAACTGTGTAAAGCTCTTATCACAAATTTTAAACTAACTATACACTGAAAATCACGTACTGAAAATATAACTCAACTGGAAAAGAAACAAAACACACTAAACCTATGAACAACTCCAAGAGCCAGTCACTTTACGAACTCTTATTTTCAAACACACATAACGTTTTCCGCCCCAAAATTCACTCACCATTACCAGGACATAAAACTGATAATAAAGCCTACCTTTACATAAGGTCGATCCACCGAAAATCACAAAGACGTTCCTTAAAAATTCATTACAAAAACTTCCACCATCCGCATGAGTAGTTGCCGGGCAGAGAGCTATCCCTGCAATGCGGACAGAAATCCACCACTCAGCGCGTACGGCCAAAACACATGCCACGTCAGCAACCCACAGAGGAAAAAAAAAGAGAGCACCAAAGAGAGCGTTAAGCAAAGGGGACAAGCAACGTAAAGTGACTGGCTGGATGTATAATACAGATACAAAACATAAAAAGAACACATAACAGCACAATCTACAAACTGAATTTCAACGTAGCAGCAACTAACTACTTCAAATTGACGCCCAAAGCGTGGTGCAAATAACGTAACAAACCACGTACTTCAAATTGGCGTCCGTACGTGGAGCTAAATAAATAAACAACTCCAACGTAAAGACAATATCTTCTTCAAATTTGCATCCATACGTGGAGCATAATAAAATAACTTCTTCAAATTGGCGCCCAAAACGTGGGGCTAATTAATATTATCTTCATTTCTCAAACCAAGCCTTAAACACTTCCCCTGGAATTTCATCATGATAGTCTCCCGTTTTCTTAAATTCAAAAACAAGATCCCCGCCCTCCGCGAAAACATTCTCGTTTCCTATATGCATAACTATTAAACCCTTGCCTTCACTTGAGATACTTTTAAGCCCTGTAATGGAATCGGATAAGAAGGCCTGTTTCTTTGTTTTTATGTGTATCAACCCATAATTTGGACGTAGTGTGACCCTCGTTAACCCACAATTCATGTAAGTAATAAATAGCTAGTCTCTGCTTTCAGAATTTTCTGATACTGCGTGAATACGAGGGCGGATCGAAAAGTAACGCGCAATAATTTTTGTCTGCATTGGTATTGCAGCTGGAATGTTGCAATTTCACACAGATATAGTTTGAAGTTTTCACTACATAGGGTACGTTTTGTTTCATGTGCAGCTCTAGCTTCTGTAGAGAGAAGCGTAAACTACGCAACAAAGATGGCGCGCATGTTACTGTTGTCCACGTGTGAAGAGCAGAGAGATTTGGTTCGATATTTGTGGGCCAAAGGGCATAAACCGAGTGATATTCACAGGGACATGCGTGGCGTGCATGGGGATAATTCTATAGACGGTAGCAATGTCTCCAGGTGGTGTGCATTCTTCCTGGAGGACCGTGTGAACCTTAGTGATTCGCCACGCTCCGGAGGCCGGTAACAGCTGCAACCCCGCAGAATGTCAGAGGCATTGCGGCGGCAATTTTGAATGACCGGCGTGTGCAACTGCGAAACTTATCGCAACTGTTCAACATTTCCAATGGTGCAGTGTAGGATATTGTTCATGACACGTTGAAATTTCGTAAAGCTAGTGCTCGCTGGGTGCCTAAGAACCTGACAGACAACCACAACGGCCAGTGAATGATGACGAGCTTGGATCACCTAATGCGGTACACCGCAGAAAGACATGACTTTCTGAAAGGAATCATCACTGGTGATGAGTCGTGGGCATATCATTACATGCCCTAAACCAAGCAGGCAAGTATGGAGTGGAAACATGCTGGTTCCCCAGTGAAGAAAGAATTCAAAGTGACTCAATCTGCTAGGAAAGTGCTTGTGAAGATGTTCTGGGATATGCATTGTCTTGTATTGGTGGACTTTGCTGAACACGGGACCACAGTGAATGCTGCAGCCTACATGAAAACTTTGGTGAAGTAGCGTCGTGCGCTTCGTGGCAAACGCCACAACATGAATGCTGACGATGTCAACATTCTTCATGGCAATGCTGGCCCCTATGTTTCTGCTGCTGTTCGTCAGAAAATCACGAAATTTGATTGGGAGGTGCTCCAGCATCCACCATACAGTCCGGACCCTGCACCGTCAGACTTTCATCTGTTTGGTCCCATGAAGAAATTCCTAGCTGACCAACGCTTTGCGACAGATGCAGAAGTGAAATCAACAGTCCGTAGATGACTATACTCCAAGGAAACCGACTTCTACGAACAGGACATACTGAAACTGGTATCACGGTGGCAGAAATGTGCTGAGAAACTTGGTGACTATGTCAAACAGTAGGTAAAAGGTGTAAGTTCATTTGTGATCTTTCTGTTGTTGTTTTAGCTATTAAACGTTTTTGTAAAAAAAAATTATTCTGCGTAACTTTTCGATCCGCCCTCGTATTTCCATGTCCACAAGACAATATCCTCCCTTTCCACAACAGTGTTTTTGCGATTTCTGCTTGCAAATGCTAACCCTATTACTTTCAGCAAGTTATGGAGTGAGGACCTTTTCAAATTAGGCACTTCTGGATCACTGTTTTCACTACGTGCAACACTTAGTTTATGTAGGCGGCTCATCAGCGAAAAAGAAGTAATGCACTTTGCGAGCAATAGCTGCTCGAGCATACTCGTTACACTTTACGTCCAAATGCTTCTGCAGCGTTTTCTCTTTTTCCCGGGTGTCGAAAGCATCCCTGTACTCGACCACTCCCTTCTTTGTAATTTATGTTGCTTTCTGAAACACTGATAAATTCAGCGTTAAACCGAGAATATTGTTTAATGCAAAAGTGGGGTACCTTTCACAAAACGTATTATTATTTTTATTATTATTATTATTATTATTATTATTATTATTATTATTATATATTATAAGTACAATTATTTTCTCGACACTTTTTAAGGATTTTCCTTGCTTATGTTTCACTGCACCGGTATCACAAGCCTCCACCATTACTTAAACTTCACACTCTTCACGAACTGACTGGAAGCAGCCGTTACTATAAATTGCACAGTGCATGGGCATTGTTACTTAAAGGAATAAAGCAATAATGATTAAAATTCAGTAAATTACCATTCCTTAATCACTCACAATATTGTGACATAGCGGCTTTGACCCAAGGTTATAGGGAGGTCGGCGCCGAGCGGCCGGAGTAAACATGATAGTGAGCGCTTGTCAGCGTAATCACCGGGCGCGCTATCGGGAGACAACTAGTACTTTTTGTAAACTGCATCCCCCCTCCTCCAGAAAGTGTACCGAAATAGTTCTACAACGTTCAAGAACCTTCTGTGGCAGGTTCCACTGACTATATAAGCGAGCGAGCTCGCGGCAGTCAATCAGTGCGTGTCGAGTTGCGAATCGAGTGCGACAGAATGGGGTTGGGTCAGTCAGTGTGCGAGCGAGTTAACGATTGCATTTCTAGTGCGACATCATGAGCGATTCTTCGAGCGAGCTAATGACGAATGTTGTGGCATTCAGCGAGTGCTACGGCGGAGCGACGGTTTTCTGATGTCCCTTGTTCGACTACCGAGTGAGGAAACCGTCACGAATCTTCACGAAACCGTTAATAAGCTACATCACGAACGAAGTGAAGCGATAGAATTGAACTACTTCACCTTGGTGAAGTGACATTAGTGAACTGAACTCTCAGTGAAGGCGAACTACATAAAAACCAAACAGTGATAGTGAGAACTAAGGGAGTGACAGATGAAAAACTGGACAGTCACGCTGGTGTCAGGAGTGGGATTAAAAATTCAAGATGCAGGAAATGCTTAAACATTTATTGGCCGAAACGGAGGAGAGTATAATTTCCAAGATGTTCCCAGGAAATGAAGACCGAATTGGGGAAGATGGAGACAAAAATTCAATCCGGAATGAAGGAAATGAGAAGTGAAAGGAAGAGTGCGAAAACAGAAATGAAGACCGAAATGGAGGAAATGAGAAGTGAAATAAAGAGAAATGAAGACTGAAATAGAGAAAATGAAATCTTAATTTGGTTTTGACATTGACAAATCTGAGATTAATGCAGCAGTGAAAGATTTGAAACGCGGAGTTAGAGGAAATTAAACTTAACATGGAAGGAACAATTAATGCGGTGGAAGATCGTCTAAATCAAGACGATGATAGAGGTCAAAGTGAAGGAACATCTGGAACAGAAAATTAAGCAAAACAAGAGGATGATGGGCGACACAACAGAGGAGATGCGCCGCATCCGTGCTGAAGTTGTAGAGGGTCCAATGATTACGACGTCAGCTAATACAAAAAGTAGCAATACCTCCCAAATTCGACGACAATTCCTCATGGGCGGTGTTTAAGCGGCAGTTTGAGGTCATTGCTGCCCACAGTGGATGGACACCGACGGAAAGGACGACCCACATTTCGGCTGACCTACAGGGGTAAGCAGTGGAAACCCTTCGCACCTTCTTCACCGGAAGCTCAGTCGATGACCTGATGAAATTGTTGGAGGAGCGCTATGGAGAACATTGCCTGGCCGCCCCTTATAGAACCCAGCTGAAAGCAAGAGTGCCACAACCGGATGAGAGTTTCAAGAATTCGCCATGGGGGTTGAACGGCTGGCGCACCGGGACCTGACGGATTTTTCAAAAGATTATATTTCGGAGAGGCAGCCCACGCATTCATTAGCAGGGTGAGAGATCGGAAGGTGAAACGACAGCTCCTCCTGGTGGAATATCGCAACGTTAACAATGCCCTGGCGGCTGTCTTCCGCATTGAAGCGGTAAAGATGACGCCCGAAAGAACCACCCCGGTACCGGTCAGAGCTGTATCCGCTGAGTATGACGATTATCGGTGTCGACCACAAAAACCTATCCTTCGTAGAACCGGGGGGGATTAAGTGCTGGAGTTGCGGAGAGCCCGAACATCTAAAGGCGCACTGCGAGTGCACCCCAGGCGAGGATCAGGAAAACTACTAAAGCCCGGCATAAAGAGGAGCACGCCGGTGCCCTTATCACCTTCCCCTCGCTTCAATTTGAAGATCATGGCTGGGAACGACGACAATAATCTGTAGCGCACGGATGGATTCGGGGCTTTCCCCGTAGAGTGCTGGTGGACACACGGGCCTCACTAACAATCGCCAGTCGCGATATGGTGCAGGGACTACGAATAAGGGTACCGTTCAGGCACTACGACCTACGAACCACCTCGGGTGAAACCCTGCCCGTGACTGAATAGGCTTATTTACAGTTGACCATTGGCAGGAGCAGACCACAAATTTGGGTTTTCGTTTCTCCAATCAACAAAGAAGTTATTCTCTTCGGTTCTTCGATGCCATGGTGGACGTCGGGCACCACATATTGCGCTTGGGCGGAGATAAGATCCTGTTGAACCATCCGCAGGAGAGATTGCAACCAATGAGGTTCTTACTTACCGAACGAAAAGTGGTTTCAGCGTGGAGTGAGAGGCGGTGAAAGCAATGGCAGTGAAACCCCTAACAAGGAACATGATTTTGGATGGAGGACTCAACCGAGATGTGGTTTAGGTCGCGAGTGCATTGCTGCCTGCTCGGGAGACCGTCCCAGTGAGGGTCCTTAATGCCACCAACCGAGATCAGGAGCAGCTTAGCGGAAGTGTCTTGGGTAAGTGCGAGCCGGACGCCTCTATAATATCCGCGGTCATAGGCACTAAGGACCCAACGAATACCAACAAACTGGATAGTCGTCTGAGTAACCTTGTCCAGGAAGCGGTTGAGAACCTATCGCGAGGCGGAAAGAAGCAGATCTTTAACTTCCTCGCGGAATACCAGGATATCTTCAGCCGATCAGAAAATTATTATAACCGTACCTATAGAGTGGTGCACTGCATCGATACCGGCAATACTCGACCAATTAGACATCCACCTCACCGTGTCCCGCAAGCGACGCAGAAGGAAAAAGACAACCGGATAAGGGACATGAAGATTACAAGCATTACAGGGGAATCCAATAGCACGTGGTCATCACTGGTAGTGTAAGTGAAAAAGAAGGATGGAGTTCTGCGCTTCTACGTTGACTACTGGAAGCTGAACGACGTCGCCAAGAAAGACTGCTTCCCGCTGCCACGAATGGACAACACCCTAGACACCATAGCGGGATCCCAGTGTTTTTCCACCCTGGACATGAAGTCGGGGTACTGGCAAGTGGCACTTCATCCCGACGACAAGGAGAAGGCAGAATTTTCTACTGGCCATGGTTTGTGGCAGTTCACGGTATTGCTTTCCGGACTCTCCAATGCCCGCGCAAGGTTCCAGAGACTGGTGGATTCTGTGATGAGAGACCTTGCATTCGACAATTGTCTCCTTTACTTCGACATCATTGTTATAGGCAACACATTCGAGAATCATCTAAGCAACCTGAGGAAGGTGTTCGAAAGGCTTCGCAAGATCATTTTTAATTTGAATCTCAAGAATTGTCAGCTAATTCAAAAGGAAGTGCACTACCTAGGACACATCGTAAACCCTGGTGGAGTAGCCGTGGACCCTGGAAGCTAGAGGCCGTCAAGGAGTGGCCCAGGCCAAAAATAACCAATAACTGCGCCGGATCTTGGGTCTCTGCATGTACTGCTGGAAATTTGTGGCGGTGTATGCAAACATCGTCAAGCCGCTGCACAGGTGACAGAGAACGACGAGCCTTCCAGTGGCCCGACCAAGCCAAGACGTCTTTTCAGACCCTGCAGAACGCCTTGTACACGTCTCCGGTATTAGGATACCAAAATCTCCGGTAAGAAGTTCATCGTGGAAACGGATACCAGTGACGTCGGCATTGGGAGCATCCTTTCACAAGAGCAACACGGAGAAGAGCGAGTACTGGCCTACTTCAGTAGAACGCATCCAAGGACGAACGAAAATACTGTATGAGAATTCCAGAGCTGCTGGCTATTGTAGAGACCCTGAAGCACTTCCACAAGTACCTTGACGGGCAGAAGTTCCACCTTGGAATGTACCACTCCACACTAACTTGGTTTTAGGGTTTCGTAATTTGGAAGGACAGATAGCTGGGTCCAATAGCTGCAAGTATACCACTTTGCTTCGGAGCACCTTGCAGGAAGACGTCACTCTAATCAGACATCCTTTTCCGAAGACCGTGCTAGAAAAACTGCCACCACTGTGTTAAATTAGATCCGAAGCAGAATGTTGTAACGATACGCCCGATCGCAGTGCAACCTGCAGTCGGTTGGTACGAAGAGACGTTACAAGGGAGCAGCTGGCGGATAGAGACATAGGGCTGATTCCTGATTCTGACAGATAAAGAATATGTTGAACTCTATGCTTGGAGGGACGTCGCTCCAAGGGTCCCAATCTACAGGAGCTATTAGGTCCAGTGGGACTCCCTATTGGTCAGGAAACGGTGTATTGAAAAGTATTTGGGAGTCCGCAGACGGAAAAACTAAGGTGGAACAGCTGGTACTCCCGAGGATCAGGGTGAAAGAAATCCCCCAGGAGACCCATGCCGGCACTACCGAAGGGCACTTGGATGTAAGTAAGACGTTGGAGAAGCTCCACCGCCGATTTTATTGGTTGTAACATCGTAACGACATGGAGATGTGGTGCAAAAAACGTGAAATCTGCGCCGCAAGTTGTGGACCCCAGACTCGAAGTCAGGGCCAGATGCAACAATATAATGTCGGAGCACCATTCAAAAGAATTGCAATCGACGTGGCAGGCATTTTAAAGAGAACAGACACAGGTAATCGCTACCTGCTGCTGGCTATGAACTATTTCACTAAGTGGCTGGAGGTTTACGCGATTCCTAATTAAAAGAATTCGACCGTGGCTAATGCACTGGTGGACAAATTCTTTTGCCGGTTCGGGATTCCCCGGGGGCTCCACAGTGACCACGGAACGAATTTTGAATCAAAGCTTATACGAGAGCTTTTCCAACACCTCGGAATCCACAAGACCCGTACCACTTCCCTTCATCTACAGTCGGACGGAATAGTGGAGCGTTATATTAAGACGGTCGAGGAACGCCTCCGAAAAGTGGTATCTAGCCATCAGCGAAATTGGGATGTGCACGTGTCACTATTCCTCCTGGCCTACCGAGCATCAGTACATGAGCCCACTGCCATGACGCCGGCCAACATGGTATTCGGACGGAGCCACGACCACATTGTGAACTGTTATTCGACACGCCCCCTGATGCTGACCAGCCCGCAATGAATCATGTCGAGGCGCTAACGTGTAGGCTGGAGGACATCCATCATTTAGCCAGTGAGCACCTGAAGCTGGCAAGTGACCGAAAGAAAGTGCGCTATGACCATCTGGAGAACACAGCCGGTTTCCAAGGGGGTAAACAGTATGCTCTACCATCGAAAGAGGACTAAAGGGAAGTCACCGAACTTGCAACGTTCCTGAGACGGCCCGTATAAGATAATCACCCGCATCAAGGATGTGGTATACCGCATTCGGCGTCAACCTCAAGGAAAGCTGATGGTAATCCATCTTGATCGGCTTGCACCATATCGCGGAGGAGGGAGCTGTGTGATGCAGCGGCTATGGCTGAAAGTTACCACAAGTTGGCACCGAGCGACCGGAGTAAACAAAATAACGGGCATTTACCAGCGTAAACACCGGGCGCGCTATCGGGAGATAACAAGAACTTTCTGGAAGCTGTATCTGCCCCCTCCTCCAGAAAATATGTGGAAATAGTTCTGGTACGTTCGAGAACCTTCTGTGGATGATTGCACTGATTACATAAGCGAGCGCTCTCGCGAGTGGTCAGTCAGTGCGTGTCAAATGCGACAGAGTGGAGTTGAGTCAGTCGGTGTGTGAGCGAAATAGCGACTGCATTTCTAGTGCGACATCAAGAGCGATTCTCCGAGCGAGCTGGTGACGGGTGTTGTGATGTGCAGCGAGAGAAATGAACTGAATGAAGGCTATTTATCATTAATCACATACAATATCTGGTTACATTTATACAATATAAACCTTTCTTGTGTTTTTCGTTAGACACCTTCAACTAATTTCTATCCTTAAGAGTTGTTTGTTTGTTCCTTTGGACCTTATACACACTAACACCCTGGTTATTGGTGTATAAGAATCCTGTTTAACTAATGCAAATTAACTAATCCTATTCCTTAATTTAATTTATTGCTCCTTTCATTAACTGACAGTTCTGTGTAATTTCTCATGTCCTTTCTTACTCTCTCTAATCCTGTATCCTTTATTTCCTTTGTTCTAAGTTCCTTTCCCTTCTAATAAACACTCGCATTCCCCCTGGTACTCTGCCTTTCATTTTCTTTTTCACTCCGTGCTTTCCAAAATACTCATAATCCTCCATGTATATCATTGTGTTTTTGGTTAACCAAGTTTCCACCATTGCTATAGATCACCTCACATCCACACTTGAGCCAATTCTCCTTTATTAATTTTATCTAATAAACCTTCCGCATTCCAGCAACCACCGCCAGGGGAGACTCATCCTATGCTGAATCGATTCTATTTTGTCTAAATTGTTGTATTTTTGTTTTCGTTCTTGTTAGCCTCCCCTCCTGTTGTGCCTGAATCCTCTTGTGGTCTTTTACTATTAAGATACTGCCTTCAGGTGTTGACACTACACTCATACCTTCTCCGTCTTTCCATACATCAAGTCCCGCTGAGGCCGCTAATACGTCACTCGTTTCTTCATCTACCAGCTGTTTCTGTGGGCTGACCTTCTTCAATGGTGATGTCACCTCCCTGGTTGGTTCGCTGCTCTCCCGGTCCTTCCCTTGTGGCACGCTTACTTCTTCTCCCCTCCTTTCCTTTCTTCTGACTGAAAATCCTTGGCCATGGTGCTGAGTGAAGGGAATTCCATCGAGATATAATTGCAAGCCTTGCACGATAGCTCCCCTTCCTTCGTTTCTGGCTTTTTTCAGCTCTTTTAGTAATTCATGTCTTATTTCTCGTTCTTTTTTTCCAGTAGTCGTTTTCAATAAATATTCCGGTGCCTTTTAACTTTTTTGTATTGCTTAAAATTTTCCACTTGAAATTCATCGTTACTACTTTGACCAAAATTCGTCTTGGTTTCCAGCCCCTTCGTCCAATTCTAAAGGAGTCTATAATCTCCCAAACAGCAAGTTTGATGCCGAGCTTCCCTTCTTTAATTCCTTCTACTTCTTTCCATGTCCTTTTGCCTCTTTGTTCTACTATTCCAAAGATCATTACGTTCAGCTTTCTATTTCCGTCCGCCGATTTCTCCAGTTGGTCTATTCTGTTTCTATATTCCCTTAGTTCTTGCTCCATTTTGTTTATGCTGCATTTTATTTCTTCCGTGTTCTTTTCCATTTTTTCTTCCATGCTCTTCTCTCTGCGTTTGATATCTTGTAGATCTTCTGCTATACTTTTCAGCAATGCCATTATCTTGTCCATTCTCGGCCCTGTCTTTTCTGTATTTACGAGAGTTCACGTTATACGCCTGTTCTCTTTGCGCTCACGTAAGCAACTCACGTGCACGAGTGCTACAGTGGAGCAACGGTTTGTAGAGGTCTTTTGTTGGACTCCCGAGTGAGTGAACCGTCCGGCGTGAAGAAACTACGTCACGAAGGAAGTGAAGTAACAGAATTGAACTAGTTCATTTTACTGAAGTGATATTTGTGAAGCGAACTCCCAGTAAGGCTGAACTACATGAAAACGAAACAATGATAGCGAGAACTGAGGGAGTGGCAGTTGAAAATTCGGTACGGCCAGAATATGTTATTTATACAACATTGCATAATTTAATATGATATATTTTGTGTACTTCTATCAGCAATTTAAGAATGACTGTTTTTGCTGGAGAAAAGCAGTAAAACGTTCAGCAAACAATCATAGCCGTTGCAACCGTTTGCTTTTGTTTACATTACGTTGAAGTAAGGATAGATAGAGTATGCATGCTTATCTTTATTACTTTCATAACATTATTACACATCAGGAACAATACTGGACGTTGTGGTTAACATACTTAATTACATTTGAAAAATATTATCACTTAACCGTTACACAACTCCCATCTCATGCTTCCACCCGAGGCACTGGGTGAGAAGACTGTCAAAAAGGCTAATTTTCATAAATAAAAAAACAAAGAGGTGTTTCTTTGCAGTTTGTACAACTGGTAAAGAATTCGCAAGAAAGGAAAGTGTACCAGAATATTTCATTGGTATTTAGCACCGTTTGGGGTTGTGAGGAAAGTAACTCTGGTTACCTAGTTGGTGCGTCTTTCTGTGTTCCTAGAGGAAAACAGCAAACAGTGCATATTTCACGTTTGTTCCCATACTATGATTCCTCTGGACCCCACAGAGTGTAAACTGTGATTTATGTCACTTCCAAGATTTATTAAGCTGTTTCTTATGTATGTAATATGTTTTGTTCTTTTTAAAATAAGTTTCAGGTAGCAAATTAGTCATTAGTTATTTCTGATTTATTCTATGATGATTACTTGTATCCAATTCTATAAGTCATGTAAACCATGTAATATAGCCTAGTGAGCATACCAGGCAAATCCTCACTATGATGAGATGTTTATGTGCCATATGTATGAATTGACTTTGTCTATTGGTGTACCCGAGTAGTCCTCATTATGACGTGGTGTGCACTTAAACAATAGTAACACTACATCGTTGATGTATAGGATTGTGGGAATTGTTTGTGATGTTTATTGTATCTAAGCAATCCGTTCATATTGTCTCACCTATGACGTGCAGGTTTCACTGAGGAATTTCAGTTGCAGTGGCAGTGCAACAGTAAACACTGTTGCAGTAATAAGGAATGTGTGAGAGTAATTTCTTTTGGCAAGTACTAGTAATCGTTACGTGTGAATTGTGTTGAAACTCATTCTAAATTATCTTTGTTGAAGATTTGTGTTTATTATGTTGAGCAGTTAAAAGGAATCACTGCAATGGACACCATGAAGTTCGACAGATCAGGACGGTAAAAGGAACTTTAGGATTCACCTAGAATCTTTTACCCTTCATGATCCTTCCTTTCCCTCCTATATATGTTGGACTTTAGTTCACCCTTGTAAAACAGCATTGTTTGGTTATTTCAATTGAACTTAACCCTTGTAGAAAGTACTGCATGTACTAGATGTATTTGCCTATAGTTATAAAGCAAGCCTGTAGCAATTATATATTGTGCTATGCAATCATTATCATCATGCGCCACACATTTATTCTCATTTCGTGCTTCGCAATCATGTCACCCCATTACTGATTATTATATAACTGTATCATCTTCCATTCCATTCATTTAATCTGTGTTTCCCAACAGTAAAATCTTTACACCTGTAAATTTCACTGGGATGTTTTTCATTGTAAACTTTTCTTTGCAACTCTTGAATTACCTGCCTTGTCAGTTTTCAGCTACATTTGCACGTTTAATTTAAGTCTAGAATTGGCAGCATATATTATTCATTACATGGAGCTCCAGAAGAAAAAGAAAATTAATTAAAGTTAAAGTGCTTTTCTATTACAGAATTCAGTGCTATATATTCTTGTAATTCTCTTTATGTTCTTCCATTAGTGCTAATTCCCTACTTTAAAAGTTATAGTTAACTGATCAATGGTGACCTCTACCAGAAGACTATGCAGCACTGCTTTGTTGAAAACCCACAGTTCTTCTTTCCTGCAGTCAGCAGGGAGCAGACTCTTCATCAAAAGTGTCTACAATATCGTCGGCTGTGAGGAAGGGTCCTCCTCACAAAACAGGTCCAGTTTGGCAGCAAGGTGCTACTCTTGTTCTGTCTGCTCCATTGGATGCTTATCAGTATCAACTGCTCATTGTGTACAGTGTTTGTTTCAATGGGATGACAACACTAAGAGAAGAGTATCGGCTGCAACACTGGTAGAGAGGAGTACACCAGAACGATCATTTTAATACTTATTGTCTATACAGGGGAGGCAAGAAAAAAACACAAAAAAACCAAAACAAACACTTTCATTTGTGTAGCAAGAACAGAAGAGGAAGAACTTTTCTTGATGTATTAATTTTCTTTGTCTTATCTTTCGTGTACAATTTTTTACTGTTTTCACTTTTGTCCTCTTTTAGTAGTTTTTGCTGTTTGGGCTCAGAGGTCCTTGCCTTCTGGGCCAGGGAGGGATGTAGCATTTGGTTGTTGTAATATGCACTGTTTGTCATGTATGACCCCTATGTACCAGTAAACCAGAGCAAACACCAAGGCCTAGAATGCTCCATTGAGGAATGGGCATGCAGGTACAAGGTGACACTCATGCTACATGGAAGTCTTAGGTGCAGAATAAGTCCAGAAACATAGCAGGACACACATGCGTGGGATAAGTCAGGGGAGCGGCAAACTGGGCTGGTTCTCCAGGTGGCAACTAATTAGACTGTGATGTGTATTCACTCTCCACAGATGTGTAAATATGTAATAAAGATATGTTGAGGTGAGTCTCAATTTGTGTTCTTTTTCAAGCTAATCTTAGGTCCTTTTGTGGATATCTCTTGGATCTACTCATAGAGTACACCCCAAGTGCTTGTCTAGCCATGTTCTTTTGCAGGGTATTATAGTACTGCTACAAGGTTTACTGTATGGCACCGGGTTTGTACCCTGGGGTTGTTACGGGTTTGGCGAAGGTGCAGGTCTGCAGCATAGGTACAGAACAATATTTCAACCAGATCCATTCTGTAGATGTAGCTTTAGCAAAATATAACAAAGGAGAGTTTACAGTGTCCATTGTAACAGTAGGCTGGAATCAGGTGTACACAGATTGAACAAAGATTCAGTGTATAGAATTGCACTGTGATTACTGCCTCTATATTGAGTTGTTACATAAAAATAATTCTTAGGTTTACTCTGATTATCATGAGGTTTGTCTCCATTACATCATGTGAGAAGATGTTTTGTCAGATCAAAAAAAAGATGTGATACTGCTATTACCCTTGATAGCCAAAAGCTGAACTCAATTAATTTAATGTTAATTGTTGAACTTTGCTGAACATATTTTCTTCTTCAATGTGGTAAATCGTTTGGATAACCGGTAAGGTGAATAATAGATGAGGAGTACTTTAAACTAAAAAAATAATCAATTATATTCATCATAGTGCAGTCATCTGAAATATTTCTCCATTGCTAGAAAACATAAACAAAGAAAGCACTATCTTTGCATTAAACTAAAAAGTTAAATATTTTAAAGGTAATCTGTGACATGATAAACTGGTTAAAACTTGTAGATTTTGTTTATAAGTATGAAACATGCCTTTCTTTATTTTGAGAGCATTTTATTTAGGACAAAATAAGCATTTTTTGCCATAGTTATCTGTGAGAACTTTTATTTCATGACATTTTTTCCTAATTTCTCAACATTTATCACTTTATTTCTCTGTACTGAAACAACCTAATCAGGAAGAAACAGTAGAATATTGCTGAAATATTTGTGATGTTTTATTTCATATCCTACCTATAAGCTGATGGCTGGGAGGTTACAATAAAAAACTAAGCCACTGCTAAATGCAGTTAAAATAGTTAGCAGAAGTTGTATTGTATGACACACTTGTGCTTTAATAAATAAATTAATAAGTTATTCTCAATCAATGTTTTCATTAAAAACTACAAATAATCAGGAAGCTATTTCAACTCATAGCTTAAAATTTTTGTAATGAAATAAGAAAGACCCCTTTTTTACCTTCCCGTATACTGCAACTGCAACTAATCTCCAAATAAATAGATAAAATTGATTATTAACGTTGAATATTAATACTGAATGGAGTTTTATGCTTCACTTCACTACTTTGAAACAAAGTTATTAAAAACGATTTAAAACCCAATCAAGTTGACTATTAATACAGAAAAGCAGGAATTGCCTTATACATCTCAGTTGCCCATACAAGAATGACCTCATCTTCAAATATATCTAGCTAAAGCAACAATCAATTATTACATTGTTTTGTATATAATGTTTATTGGAATTATAAAACTGGAAAGCAAGGAGAAGCTAAATTATGTAGTCATGAATAGGTTTACTAACAAATTATGTGGGTACCAGATACGTAGGTGGGTGGTGGATAACTGGGACCTGACAGTGTTTTCGGTGACTGCCGACAGTATTCTGGACAGGCCTGTCCCTGAACAGCTAATAGAACACCATGAGCCAGCTCCCCAACCCAAAAGTGTTAAGTGACCTGTGTCAAAGGAGTGCATGACACATGGAAGATGTGTTACTAATGGAGCCTCTGAGACATTTGACGACCTCTCAGAATATATAGTCTTACCCTGGCATGCAGGGGGCTCTGCCTGGGTAGACCAGAAATATCCCAAGCTAATCATGGGAACATAGATATATCAAGTTTTTTTTTAAATAGGAAGGCCTTTCTGGGGATACCAAGAGTATCAATACTAAAAGAACAGTAGCTGGGGCTTCAAAGGGGGACTCTGATATCCAGTGGAGGTGGGTACTGCAACTCCTGGAATGCAAAGAAGCAGGCCCTGCCTTCATAGATGGATGGCAAGACAGATATTTTGGGGAAACTGACCAGAGAGACTGGCACCCAAAAATTGAAGTCAAAGCAGCTGAGTGGATCAGAGGAGGAGAAGAAGAGCTAGGTTACTAGCCAGGAGCGTGGGGCAAGGAGGTGGCCTTGTAAGGGAGACTCTCCAGAAGCTATGACCGGACTGGATTCTGGGCCCTCTGGATCTTTTAAAAGTAACCACTTGGAGGAAGCTCTGCCAATAGACATAAAAGGGGCTGAAAAGGCGAGAAAGTCTGGGCCTATGAGCTCCACTAAGACAGCCCAAATTGGAATTAACTGGCAATCATGGATGATGGTTTCCTTCAGGTGGTTCTTTCACAAGAACAGGACAACCTATTACAGTTGGCAATCGACGGGATCTACAAGGGGGGACACCCTGTGGTTCGGTGACTGCTACATGGCAAAGGGGGGCCCTAATTGTAGTGTGCCATGACGAGGCTTCTTAAAAGTGGCTGAAATCAAGTGCACCTACTGTGCAGGTATGGGAGGGGTCCAAGCTCAAAACTGTAGGAGTGGATGCTCTCCTGATGTAGAAAAGATTCCTAGCCTGGTTCCTGAGGCCAGAGGTGGAGATGACGTTCTCTTCCAAATGCTGGGGAGGCATAATTCAGGAACAAACATAAGCAGTGGAGGGCCTGTGTGCGCAAGGTGGAACTGAAGGGTGTACGCCTTATCGTCAGTGTGGTTAGGGATTCTGCTGATTTTATCCTTAGTAGGGGATCTAAACTCTTTACGGCTAGGTCAAGACCACTTTTACATTGTTCGGAGCCACTGCTCAAAAGGTGAAGAAGAAAGCTGAAACCAAATAATGGATGGCCCGATGGACACTTATTGTGGAATTCCTTCCTGGAAGGGTGATGTATATCACTCATCAATCCCAAACGAGAACCCAGTTTATTTAGGAATAAAGGCCTCTCATGGAAAGAGATTAAGTGGGTGCTAAAGTAAGCTACAGTGATTTATTTCATTCAGGTTAATTTGCAACACACTATTACTACCTCAAGAGTTCTATGCAGCAGCATAAAGAGACAGGATTTGCAAGTTGACATAATACATGGACCTCAACTTCAGCAGGGTCATATTATGGGACTACATTAAAGGGTTTCTCTATTTTCAGGTTTCAGCTGCTGTAAAACCCCTCGACAAGACACACCAGCACTTGAGCTCTGGCAGGCTTTCTTACCAGAGATGTAGTGGCGGTCCTGGTGAGATATGAGGAACATTGACTGCCAAGTTAGGTGGTGATCTGCTCATCCTAATTATGTTATGAATCCGAGGAATTTCTACCTCCTTTGGAGTTCAGAAAACTTATAGAGCAAGGGTAGAAACCTCAACTTATTGGTTGGCTATGAATTCAATGCCCACCATAGCGTTTGGAGCAGTGCGGACACTACTAGGAGAGGGTAGTCATTGCTCGAGTTTTTAAACACAATGGAGCTTGAGATCTTGAACCAAGTCGATGTCCCGACTTATAAATTATCAAAGGTAGGAGGTGCTAGATTTAACAATAGCATCCTATGGGTTCCTAGAGGAAGCTAAGGATTGGAGGGTTAGTATGGAACCTTCCTTATCCAATCACAGATATATCCAGTTTGGGCCTGAGGGAAAAGCAAACACCGCTTGTACAGGAACCCTAGGAGGACCCATTGGGACTCTTTTAGAGGGGACTGGAAGGTGGGCTTAAGAATGGGCACCAGATCAGGCTAAGGAATGCAGATGACCTGGAATGGTACGTGGAGATTTTCATGAACACGTTGGTCTCTACTTATAAAAGAAATTGTGCCCTCATACATGAGGCTTGGGATAAAGTAAAATTGAAATGGATTTTTTTAAGATCCATGGAGAAAAGACACCTAGACTCTATAACATGTATAGGGCTAACAAATGTCAGGCAACTTGGGATTCCTACAAGGAATCCTAGAGAAATTACAAAAGAGAAGTCAAGAGGGCCTTCAAGAAACCTTGGAGGCACTTATGTGACAATATTAAGACAATATTCAGTTCTGCTTAATTGCAGAAATTGCTGGTCTTGGGAGATGAGGCCAGGTTGGTCTCTTTGGAGTGCCCCTCTGGTACATTGATGCAATCAGAGGGGGGGGGACTTTTAAAGCTGTTACTTGAGACTTGCCTCCCAGGGACCTGTATAATGGATGAAGAACTGACCTTGTTTGGGGCATGCAGGCCTTTGCGGTAAAGCTGGCAAGTATCCTCTGAATTTTAAAAATTTAAATGGTCTGTTTATTCCTATGAGCTCTATAAAAGGGCGGATTAGAATGGTGTCTTCCCAGCTCTTCTGCAGCAGGGCTAGGGGATCATTTCTCCGCAACTGGTGAAGATTTTCAGGGTCTATCTTACTATGTGGCATGTTTTTCGCCTCTAGAGGTACGGTGAAGCAGTGTGTATACCTAAGCCGGATAGAAAATCGTACTGCAGGTTTAAGGATTTTTGACCTATCAATCTAACATCCTTCTTGTTGAAGGCTCTGGAAATACTGGTAGATAGATATTTTAGGGGTGGGATGCTGGTTGACACATCCATACATCCTCATCAGTATGCCTATTGGCCAGGTAAATCCATGTAATCAACGCTCCACCAGCCCTTGGTAAGACTGGAGTGGGCGTGGAACTGGATAACTGACCATGGCAGTTTTCCTGGACATTGAGGGTGTCTTTAACCATGACTCTAAGCACAATTTGGAAGTGTCTGTAGAAAAGAAGAGTCGATGCAGTGGACGGACTGGATTATGACCTTGGAAGGGCATCAGGCTGTGGTGGCCCTGGGAAGTGTGGCATTGAGGGCATCAATACCTAGAGCTGCCTTCAAGGGAAAGTTTTGTCACCCACTCTGTGGTGTCTGGTGGTGAATGATCTGCTGAAGAGACTCAACAGGGTAGGGATACATAATCAAGGCTATGCAGATACATATTCCTTGTAGCAAGTGGAAAATTACCAAGTATGGTCTTGCAAGTCATACAGGGCAACTGGCTTAGAGGAATGGTGAAAAGAAACAAAGTTCTCTTTCCACCCTGACAAGTGCAAAATAATGTTCTTCACGAGGAGTTGGAGGAGGCTGCTGGGGCTAGTAGAGCCCCTTCTGTTTGGGAAGAAATTAAAGCTATCTGGAATGATTAAGTATTTAGGTGTTATCCTGGATGCTGGGCTGAGCTGGATAAAGCATGTGGATTACAAAGTAAAAAAGGTCCACAATATATTTTGGGCCTATAGGAGAGCATTGGACTGAGGTGGGGCCTATGATCATAGGTCAAATGGCTATACACCTCAGTAATAAGGCCCTCGATATTCTCCGTGGCATTGGTTTGGTGGCCTGCCTCCCTTGTGAAGGCAGTCACTGCCAAGCTAGATTCGCTGCAAAGATTGACATGTTTGATGATAACCGAGGTAATGCGGACTATCCCATAGTCCACTTTAGAGATCCTGGTGTACCTTCTTCCTTTGCACTTGTTTGTGAAAGCAGCTGCAAGGATGAGTGCGCATCGCTTCTGAACAGTAGAGGGGTGGTGTTTCAAGCTACCCTATAATGGACACTCACTGATTCTAACCAGACTTCAGTGGATGTGCCCCATTACCCTGATGGTAGGGGATCTGATGGGGACTAGATATAATCTAAGTCCAGTGGTGATACATTCCAGGGAGGAGTGGAATACAGAGATGGGGTCTCCCTTGAAGGCTGGGAACTCAATATGGTTCATGGATGGCTCCCACTTTGGGGGCTGGGGCATGTGGCCCTAGAACCAGGCTTGCCACTTCCCTTGGAAATTTTGCCACTGTTTTTCTGACTGAGATATATGCAATTTAAGTCTGTGTTATGCATATTTTTATCTTTCTAGGTAGATGAACGGAGGTGAACATCTGCTCAAATAGCCTGGCAGACTTGAAAACCCTTAGGGCAGTTAAAAGTATATCCAAATTGGTGTAGAAATGCCAAAGAATATTAGATGAACTCTGTGCCAGCTGTCCAGTTTCAAACTATGTGAGGTCAAAAGCAGAAAATATAATGATGAAATTATCAAGATTAATGTATCATAGTTTTAAAATTCACTTTTTCGACTTACCACACAAGTATTTTTGCTTCTATAATCACTTACAGAACAGGAGTGGAGGCATTTAAAGTGCACAATATTACCATTAAATATTTACTTAGAAGATCTCAGAGAAAAGCACTTTTAAGGTTTACTGGTAATATAAGTAACACATCAACAATAGCCCTACTCATAGCTACAGAAATATGGCCATTGATTTAATGTTACGATACTGAGGCAAAAATTATTGGCTATTAAAGGGAGAATTTGATAAGGTACAAGAAACTATTGGGAGTAATTGTAGCACAAGAAAAGGAAATAAATAACAGACTCGTAATGATTTGGTAACAAGAATGGGATAACATGTCCATAGGCAGGTGAAAATATGAATATTTTAACAACATTAAGGAATGACTAAAACTAAACCATGTCAATTCAAATCATTACCTGACCGGATATGGACCCTATGGTACTTACTCGGTAAAACTTAATAAACAAACGAATGATAACTGTGCATCCTGAAATAAGCAAGACATACCTGAACACGTGCTTTTTGAGTACAGCAAATATAATCAAAATATTCAAGAACAAAGAGAACCATTAAGTGGTTAACATTTATATGATATCTTAAGGAATACAAATTTATACAATCACCTTGAATTATTAGGAATAAAGTAAGTTCCCTAACTTGGGAAAATAGAGCTTTTACAACCAATACAAGTTATAATGTAGGAATAAGATAAGTTCCCTAGCTTGGGAAAATAGAAGTTTTACAGCCAACATAAGTAATCATGTCAATACAACAGACACTGTTAAAAGATCAGAAAGCAAAGGAGCATATGTATTATAAATCCACCAGCACCACCACCACCACCACCACCACCACCACCACCACCACCACCACCACCCTTAACAGAAAACATAAATTTACACAATGAAAGTGAAGAGGAGCATACTGAGGGACGATAGACAGTCAATACACAATTATCACGATGATAACATTTTTGGACCTCAACCAGCTGACAAAATCCTTACCATTAGCAGCAGGAGGCAGGATCTGTGCTGAGGAAGAGAGAGTTGCAGAGGGCAGGTTTATTTTCATGGATGGAGATTAAGGGACGACTGGGGACAGGAGGGGAGGAAGGTATGATTAGAGTCCACAGGTGGAAGCAGATGTCTTAGAACAATTGAAGAGGAGAAGGATGTTTCCATATGTAATATGTAGAAAAATAGTGGATTATTACTGAGACCAGAGGTGTGATTAAGTGATTTTTATTAAAGTGTTATTATGTGCAAAATGAAGATCAAAGGTGTTAAAAGTGAATTTAAAGTTAAATAGTGATTATATGGGAGCATTTTATTACAATTTAGTAAATATGGTTTTTACTCACTAAGATAAAGCACAAAAAGTAGGTAGATGAAATGAAGTGATAAAGTGGCCAAAAGGAGTAGTTAGATTTCTGTAGTGCTCTCTCTCTCTCTATCCCTCTCTCCCTCTCTCTCTCTCTCTCTCTCTATGTATATATATACTGGCAAACTTAATAAATATATATATTTATTAAGTTTAGTTATTTTTAAGTTTTTTTAAGTAATTGAATATTAGTTACTGTTTATTGAATATTAATATTTTAAAAATAGTTTTGTTTTAATTGCAGGAAGAAATATGGATTTTATTTATTACAATAAAGTATAAAAACTAGGTAGATGAAGTGAAGTGATAAAGTGATTAAACATTTTGTGTAGTGATGGTTACCAATATTTTTGGTTGCTACTGGGTTCCGGCAGAAATATATATAGTATAGTTAAGTTTAGTTGTTTTTAAGTTTTATAATAGTATTTTAAATATAGTTTAGTTTTAATTAAAGGAATAAATATATAAAATTCAATAAATTATAAAACTATAAACAATTTAAAACAATAAAAAAAGAAAGAAAGAAATAAAACAAAACAAAAAGAGAGAGAAGGGTACAGGGAAGTATTATAGTATGACTGCAAATAATATAAATTATGTTATTTAAAATTGAATTTCCTAGCTTTGTAGTTAAAATTTTGGTAATAAATAATGATATAGATATTTAAAGAGTAAAATAAGTAGTTAATTAAAATGTATATTAAAGGTAAAATGAGAAAATATGTAAATAGGGAAATAAACTTTTAGTTTATATCATTGTAATATTTATTTTTGTTATTTAATTATTGAAAAATGTTTAGTGTAATTTTGTATTAAATAAAGGTTAGTATTATGATTTTATACGGGAAATTGTAAATAAATAGAGAAGTTAAATATAGTTATTATTGTGAGGAATAAATAAAATGGTTGTTAAGTGATGGAAGTGAAATAAATATAAGAATAGTTAGGAATTATAAATATGTACGTATTTATTTAATATTTTATGTGAGAGTTTATATGTCAGCATAAGTAAGGAGGATTGAGTGTGTGGTTTTATAATTATAAATTTTGGAATGTGTAGTAGGATGTAAGAGTGTAGTTTTAAAACATTTAACTTTATTTATTTAATTTGAGTATGTGAGATAGATGTGGATGTGTGATATTTCGTATGTTTTATAATATTTACTGATATGAAGGATAATAAGAATGGTTTTGTAAGTGATGAAACGGAATTATATATATGTATAACACTTAAGTATGAGTGTTATATGGACGTGTGTATGAATGAATGAGTATAAGGTTTTCATGTAAAATAATTTTTTTTTGTGTGTTACTATATTTTGTATGTCTGCTAATTGAATTTGATTGAAAATTTATATATTTTTTGTAGTTGTGTTTAAGTCTGGGCGGCGCCGTGGCTGAGTGGTTAGACCGCTCGCCTCCCACCGAGGGGCCTGGGTTCAATCCCAGGGACCTGTATGTGGGATTTGTGGTGGACGAAGCGGCGTCTGGGCGGGTTTTCTCCGGGTTCTCCGGTTTCCCCCGCCATTCATCCCACCAACTGCTCCATCATCACCTTTCCTTTCATCCATTTCACCAACAATTCGTTTCATCTACTTCCTTCATCCCATACCAGACATCAGGCTGATCACCCATCCTGGATGCTCTGTCTGATCCATGAGTGTCTGCTCCTCGACGGGCCTCTGACCCTAGGCACCCGCTTGTAAGTCCTGGGGGGTGTAAGTCCTACATAAGAGGAGGGTAAACAGATAATGAATGAATGTGTTTAAGTTATTTTGATAGAAGATGTTTAAAAATTGTTTTGTCTAAGTTACTTTTAAATTGATATGTTAATAGTTTTTAATTTATTTTTATTTATAAACTCTGTTTTTAAAATTAGAATTTATTGTTTGTTATTTTAGTTCTATCATTTACTTATTTACTCGTTATTTATTTTTAAGTTTATCACTACTTTATTTTACTTTTTCTTTACTTTTCTTTATTTTCTTTTATTAGTTAAGCTCCAAATTTTAATTATTTTAAAATCTGTAAAATGATTTTGTATTGAAATAGAAAACATTTGAAATAAATGTAAATATCTGGGATATACAACATGGTTTTAGAAATTAGGCACCAGAGTGAAGTATAACACATTTCATTTATTTATTTAATTATTCATTTATTTTATTTATGGTCTGGTTTCCTTTTTTGGGTTCCTGGGCATGCTGGTATTAGAGGAAATAAGATGGCAGACAAACATGCTAAAAGGGGAGCGGGGTTTGACTTAATGGGACTTGAACCCTTCTGCAATATGTTTCCTAGAAGTTTCAGGCATGAGATAACCCAACATACTGTGAGGGCTCATCTTGAGATCTAGAGTAAGCGAACTACGGCCAGGTAAGCCCATGATTTTATTTCTGGACCTAGTAGAAAACAGAGTGAGTTTCTTCTAAAGTTAACTAGGTCTAAGCTCAGAGGAGTTGTTGGCTATCTTACAGGCCACAACACTTTCCATAGACATTATTACTCATGGCCCTTTATGCAGGAAATGTGGGAGGGAGTTTGAAACCTCTCAGCATGTATTGTGAATGCAAACAATTTGCTATGCATAGATATGTATCCCTAGAGCACTTTTTCCTGGAGACTGAGGATATAAGAAGGATAGATATCAAGGGCATGGTCCGTTGTATGTGGACCATCAGAGTTAAATAATGCCCAGGACAAGAAGCACAGAGGGCTCATAGAGCTCACGCATAGGCTTCTATTGAGCCACTCAAGCTTCATCATCTCACAACTACATGAAGGTATTTTACTATTTATGTGTTCTATATTTGCATTGGTTTTCAGTCATATACTCAGATTAATGATTATTGACAATACTAGTTTTTTAGGACATACTTTCTTCTTCAAACACATAATAAATCAAGCAAGTATGTTACTTCAGAGTCACTGCAGATGCAGAACACAAATGCTTATCTTCCTTATCTCAGACATTTAATGCAGCAGAAGGCTTGTGTTCCAAAAATCAATACTAAAGTTCACAGTAATTTGAAAACAAGGATTTCACACTAGTAAAATGCTTCTTGTTCATAGAAAGCAAAATTTATTCAACTGAACTGCAAGACATTCCTCAATGGTAACTAAGATCTAGATCTCAAGGATACCAAAATCACAATCTTCATTAATTGCATCTCATTTTTATTGTCTCTAATATACTCAAAGTTTGCTATATACCTTATGAATGAAAGGCACCATTTTCTCCATCAACTTTTATGGAATTTAGTTAAAATACATGGAACAGCAGTGACGTGATTGACATAAACTATGTAGATGATCTTTCATCACACCTTCAAGTTGCAACCCATGCTATCATGTTCTCTATAGATACATAAGCTTATATTAACAGAAGCATTCCAATTAATGCAAATAAACTAAGTAGCAGTAGCAGTAGCAGTAGTGGCAATGGTGGTGGTGGTGGTGGTGGTGGTGGTGGTGGTGGTGGTGGTGGTGGTGGTGGTGGTGGTGGTGGTGGTGGTGGTGGTGGTGGTGGTGGTGGTGGTGGTGGTGGTGGTGGTGGTGGTGGTGGTGGTGGTGGTGGTGGTGGTGGTGGTGGTGGTGGTGGTGGTGGTGGTGGTGGTGGTGGTGGTGGTGGTGGTGGTGGTGGTGGTGGTGGTGGTGGTGGTGGTGGTGGTGGTGGTGGTGGTGGTGGTTATTGATCCATTTAATCATAGCATGCCAAAGTACAAATCATATTGAACACAACACTTAACTTACAAATTAGATATTACTCGTATATTAAATTATTATAAATCAAATTTGTACTCAAGATAAAACATAGTGGTAGTACAGAAATATACAAGTTAATGAGGTAACATTCCTGGTAACCTAACATTTAACTCATACACCATTTACAGAGTGGAAGAAAACTTATTACATTCCTTCTAATATGAACTTCATAGAGGTATTACAAACAGAAAGATATAATAGCATTTTGTTCTGTGATCAGCCATTTAAAAAAAATTATTTTTCCAAGTTAGATGGTTTATTCCACGAGAATGTATTAAGATAATAGTTTGTGACTTGTAAAATGGGTAGAGTAATCTATTCCTGACTTAGTTTTGGTAGTAACTCTGTGACATCATATAGGGTTCTGAAATAATTAGTCATTTTCTGAACATCATTTTGCAGACATAATGTGGCTGGAGACATAGACAATGCTGCTATGTCAAGATAGGTCAGTGTGAGAACTGGGTCCCGGATGTAAACTACACAGCATACTTGAACTGGGAGGTGGGGAGACTAGTGGTTTTGTTTTGCACATGACCCTTAATCCAAACAAGTATGACAAAAGGATAGTATAATGTTTTGGTGAAATGACAAGCACAACTTGATACCTATTGGCCTACACTAACAGTATGGAAGTAATGCCTTCATAATTCAATAGCCATTTTGCAATCATTGACTGAACATCACAGAATGTTTATGTCAGCTCTACTAGAAGTTGATTCATTATTAGGGTAATATCATACTACACATTGAAACTCACAGGTTTAGTGATAAAAGAACCCGAGGTGTGTTTAATGGATTATCACCATGTGCCATACAGTGAAAGTGAAACCTGTTTATGTGCTGACCTACTTCTGATTTTTAAAGTGAAAGTGCCAACTACTGGTCAGTGCTCTGAGCTATCAGTTGATTGCCGCATTACCAGTCTGTGCATTTTATGTTCTTGAAAAGCCTAAAGTATCTCTATAGAAAATGGTTATAGAAAAAACTGAAAGTTACAAAATATGTTCCAAATAATGAGATCTGTAAGTGGTTTAAAGTAATGACTTCTCTTCCACCCAGTATACATATGGATTACACAGATTCATTTAAAATTTATTCTGTATAGTAATAGCAGTGATCAATCAAACAGTAGGTGCTTGGTTTCATCCTAGTGCAAGATAAAAACTTTAAAATGAACTGTTAAACTAGCCAACTATTGCAGAAATAGGGGCAGAAGTAATTAGTATACATCAGATTTGTGTGCAAATGCATATTTAGCTTGTTTTTCTTGTGATATGGAATTAACTTTTGTAATATGTCTCATGCTCTTCTGTGGTTGTATGTAAAATCCTATAATACATATATTTGCATATTTATAATGTTATTGCATATTTAATCATTTTTCCATGCAATGAGCTTAAAATACATTTTTTTAAACTTTTTTATCTTAAAATTAATATTTAAACACATTTGGGACAAATTCATGAAGTCCTTACTATGGAGATACCATATCTTTTCTCAGTGAGATTCAGAGTAAACTTGAGTGTGTTCCTTTAAAGTATGCAGGAAAATTAAACCGTAATTTGTGCAGTACTTTATAAAGAAATCCTGAAATTAGTTTTGTGTACTGTGGATAAATATCTTCAAGGTGAAAATGTAGTTCTTTCTGAAGAAATTTCCACAGAGTTAGCAAGTGCTTTCAAATTGTGCACAACAGCATTCATAGGCATAAAAAGGTACTTCTCCGCATACAAACGTATGTTAACCAATAAATGTCATAAACTTACACCTGATCATTTGCAGAAAGTGATGCAAATCAGATTATGACCAGAAAGCTGCCTAAGGAAGAATGTATGTTGTAAGCACCAAAAGCTATAAGTTTAAATATAACAATATTGGTACACGTTTGGTGCAAATTTTCAAAATTATGGAACATACTTTAAAGATTTTATTTTGGATATTTTAGTGCTTACAAATCTTATGTCTAGTAATTAGTGGTACCAGAGGAACGTATCTCCAAAAATGCAGTTTTGGGCTTTTTCAAGGTATGTTATCATAGTAATGAGCTCTATGTTGTGTCAAAACGACGTATCTGCAGCTCTTCTCCTGGCGAGAATAAGGTGCTATGTATCCCCAAGTTACGGTTTATTTAAGATACAGATAGACGTATTGGCACTTACATTCTTCTGTCTCGAAGAAGTGATCTCACTTTTGGGAATAGCAAAACATAACGGCACTTACGTTCTTCTGATTCCTAACTCCATAGCCTAATTTTGGAAATACATTTTAACACACCAGAGACAGCTATCTGCTTGTTTTGCATATAATTTTCCTGCAGATATACACTATTTTCCTGTGTACCTGAAATAGAACTATAGCTTGTCCAGCAGCTAATGACACTTGCGATATGAGGTGGACATGCCACAGCACATCTCACTTACTGCTACATCTTAATGCTGCATTCATCTAACCATCAGTTCTCGGAACTGTTTACAAGGTTTCAAGCTCTTGCATTTCCCTTGCAAGTATATCAGCCGCTGGAAAGACGACAGACTCATTATTGTTATAAGCATTGTCAACCTAATAATGTTACTTTCATTGCCACGTCATATTTTGCTTATTAGTTTATTGGAGGACTCAGTGTGGAGAAGGTATTGCTAAAGCGCACTGTGTGTTAGCTATAAAAATGACATCAAGAGAAAGGATAATGATTGATCTAGTGATGAATGAAAATTACTGCAACAAAAGGAATTATTCAACATGGGATAAATGTAGGCCAAGTTACTATTGTTCTTAAATACGGAGATGTAGACATTTAATTAGATTGCAATGGTTGAACTTGGTTCCTATTTATTTATTTATTTATTATATAAACATTAGAGAAGAAAAGAATGGTGGAATCTCATCTGTATTACAAAATAATTATGATATGGACAGACTGCCGGATTTATGTAAAGAAGAGTGTAATGAATTCAAAGTGATTAGTTCGGGTTCATCAGATAATTACATACCCAAAAGTAACACAGATTCATCATCATCATCATCATCATCATCATCATCATCATCGTCATCACCATCTCTGAGGCCAAAGAAAATGAGAGCTGCAGTCCAACTGAAAGTGCCCCAATCACAGAAAAACCATCTAGTAAGTAAAGGTCTGCTTTTCCATGTGCGTCCTGTTTAACATTTCAAATACTAATTTATCCGCCACGAATTATTTGAATATATTATAATAAAGGATATATTAAGGGATATATAATATAATAAAGACAAACAAATATATGTACACAGAAATGCTGTTACCTTAGATGGTTGTGTAAGCACCCTTCCATAATGGTTTTAGGTTACATTCTGATGTATTTATTTTCCTAATTGAAATTTTACTAAAATAATTATATAATGCATATTGGCAGACTTAAGGGCTCATTTGCTTTTGGGTACAATGGTAGATTTGGTCATAATTATCGCGTATTATGAGTTTTATAATCTAGTGGGACTGAGTTTGACTGAAAGTTGATTAATGTGTTATATAATGCTAGATAAGGTACTAGCATTATAAACTATATAATTTTCTTATTTCCAGGCAGTGCCACGAAGGGAGTTAATGTCACAAATCCCCATTTACTGACAAATCAGCTATTCATTCCTGATGACTCAATTTATCTGGGCAAAGGTTTTGTGATGTTAATGAACATACGCCAGGAAGAAGTAAATTCATTGACTGTGAATGCTAATGACAAAGAATCCAGGCAACTTGATAGAGGAAGATGGAGTGGAAAAGGAAAAGTAAACTGAATAGGCAGTCAGGGAAGGCATACATATCAACTGCTAAGAAAAAAGTGCCAGTCAGGACATTTAAGTACAAGAATTGCTCCAAATGCCTGAGAAAGTATAGTGAGATCACCAGCGAGGCTGAAGCAAGGGAGATGTTCCATGGATTCTGGATGATGAAAGATATAGAAAAGCAGAAGCAGTATTTAGCTCCACTTATTAAGGAGAACCTAAAGCAAGGTCACGTTCCGCAGGAGCACAGTTTCCTAGAAATGTTACAAAGAAGTACTTTCTACCGAAAGATGGTTGTGAAGTTCAAGTATGTCTAGGGTTTCTCAGCACTTTTAATGTATCAGAAACATTTGTACGATGCATACAGAAAAAAAGAGACAGCAGCAACATGATATTGACTACTGACAGTAGAGGTCATCATCGTCCAGGAGTAAGGAGACCCAACAAGGCTAGGGAGACAATAAGGAGCCACATCAAATTGTTTCCTACTGTTCCATCATATTACTGCTGACAGAGTACTGCACGGCAGTTCTTACCAGGAGATCTGAATATACAAATAATGCATGATCTATATAAGAAACAATGTGAAGAGAAATGGGTTGCTGCTGAAAAATATTGTCTCTACAGAGAAATATTCAATACAGAGTTTAATCTAGGCTTTCATGTACCTAGAAAAGATGTGTGTGACCACTGCTATCATTTTCAAAATATCTCCGAAGAAAATCAAGGGGCAGAGAATGACCAGCACTTTGAACACCTAAAGAGAAAAAAGGTAGCTAGAAATCTAAAAAATGAAATGAAAGAGCAGACCCGAGTAGGAGAATCCTATTTACTGGAATTTGACTTAGAAGCTGTAAGCTACTGTACAGTCAGCTGCTAAGGCCATTTTCTATAAAAGAAGATTAGCTGTATACACTCTCACAGTATACAACACTGCTACCAGGAAAGCTAGAAACTATATGTGGCACGAAAGTGTGGTTAAACATGGATCAATTGAATTAGGATCATGTATATTGTTTTCAAGAACTCGAAGATTGCAGATGGCCATCCAGTATTTTGTTCTCCAACACCTGCGGAAGAAAAAATTGAAATGCCAATATGAGCACCATGTTTCTTCATGCTATGCAAACTCTGAACATTCCTATGATACAGCAATGCTTCTTGGAACCAAGCCGCTCTTTAATGGAGTGTGATTCAGTCCATGCCAGTATAGAGAGGGCTGCAAAAAAACTTAACATCTATGATTCTTCAGGGTGGTATATTGTTGTTCAAACTGCTTCATAAGAAAGGCTGTATGAAGTCGTTGAAATGGATCAAAAGAACTTCCTGGATTTTGGCACCATACAAGAGGAGCAGTTGAAAAACACAAAAACTGACAGTGAAGGAAATAAAGCACAATAGCTTAAGGTGACCCAGCTTCAATGTCGCAAAAGTGATATTAATCACATCTTTTTCAGACATTTTCTTGAGCAATAATTCAAAAGTTTGCCATTTCCAGAAATTCCCAAAATTCGATACAGTCTTCCAGCTGGAACTGAAATACCACGGTGCACTAAAACTCCAGGAACAGAAAATAAAAGACTTATTGTATTTTTGCCACTCTGGCATTATCAAGGAACAGTACCTTGCATTCTACAGAGGTCTTCAAGAAGAGAGAGCTGGAGTTTCAAACCGCAGCGGCAATGATTGTGATGAAGTTAGTGAGAAAGTGAACATTCACTAGTGTCATTGGTACCAAAATTCACTGATATACTTTTTTTAACTGCTACTGACATATTTTTCAATGTGAAAATTTCCATTTTTTTGCCGCATTTTCTTACCCAAGTGTGTATCTCCAGAGTGTAAAACTTATATTTAGATCGATTTTCTTAGAGTCATAATGACGTATCTCCTAAGCACTATATTAAACAGCAATTAGCGGTGATCCAGTAAGATGTATTTTTCAAGTTATCTTATCATCTGACTGCTTTTTATGTGTACTCTAAGTGGAGTAGAGGTTTTTCAATAAAGTTTGTATTATGTCACTGAAACATGGAAATTACATTTTAAAAAATCTTCTTTCAGCTCTCCTGTAAAATCGCTAAAATGGAGTTACATTCTTCTGATTCTCACATAGCGATATGCCAAAATCTGTGTAACAGATCTCAACTTTTCATGTATAAGTCATGTTAAAAGTTCTGTAACTTGCTTCATTGTTATATCTTGCAATGCATTCCTTGAGAAATAAAAGTAGTACTGTATGATATAAGCTAATGTAAATTTCCATAGCAAAATCTGCTATAATGCAGAAAGTGGACTTCTCCATTAAAGTTGTATGTCTTGCCTTGTCCTCTCATAATTTTATCTAAGAAAGAAAGATCCAAATGAAAGGCCATTGTCAGGTTAGATTATACTATTATATAATTAAAACCAAAAAGTCTGAATCCTTTGAACTGCACAGATATACTGTATTGGATATCTCAAAATGCAATCACATGGAGAAATTGGTTTCTGAAATAACTCAATCAAGTATATCTCTTGAGAATAATATTTAAAATACCTGAATTAATTTTTTGATTGAAAGTACATTGAAAACAATATCATTAGGCATACATCATGATGTTTTCTGATATGCCTTAGTTCAGCAGTAAAGTTATACAAGATTATTGCACAACAAAAATAATTTTATATATTATTTCCAAATGTGAAGGTTAAGTAATAAATAGATGACAATTCTAAAATTGTGGTTCATCCTTTGTAAAGCTGCTGCAGCTGCTTAACCTTTGACCCTGTCCAATCCTCAAGCTTCTTTGTTTGACTGCTCTGGTTATAAATATTGGGAAATAAAAGCTAGTTATGAACAAATATCATGGCAGTAAAACAAATACTGCTAATTTAATTTAAGTAAGGTGAGTGTGGCAGCCCCTATTTGAAGCCTCCATTGTATGGCTGTTGCAGATGGAGTTGTGAAATATATTACTTGTATGCCTATGATATGTTATGCTTACACCAGTAATTTAGAAGACAGGTGGAAGAAAATGTTAATACTAGAAGAGAATGTGTGGTTTATATGTGATTCAGTATTCTGACTGTGTGCACAAACCAGCCGACCACCTGTAAGTGCATTTCGACCTGGCATCTGGTTGGGGCCCTTGACCAGCCTTCAGAACAATAGCCACACTACCAAACCTTTATGTACCACTTCCCTGCAATTTTTACTGCTCCAGAAGATTCACTTTGGCATGTTCCAGTAGCCTCCCTTTCGAGAACGTTCCGCATTGTATGTGGGGCCTATATAAGGGGCTGACTAGTGTTCGCTTGAGAGACTTTTCAGTTAATTAAAAAGTTAAGTTCAGTCAAGAAGTCAAAGAGTTTGGACAGTAAAAAGTGGACAGTGCCAAGTGCCATTCAGTTGAGGGTTGTGACTCTACAGTTCAGTTGTTAGTTCTGACTCAATAGTTCAGTTGTGATTCGATTCGACAGATCAGCTGCGTTCTTGTCTAAGCATATGTCAAAAGTGTGTCAAGTGTAACGTTTCTGCTACATTGAGCACCTAAGTGACAAATAAGTGTATTTAGCATTAGCTGGTATTCTCATTTGTTACAATGGTGTCAGAAGTGGAATTTAAACGCCGCGATGGAGCAAATACTTGAACAATTATTAAGTGAAATGAAGGCCGTGAAATCTGGAATGGAGAAGGTAGAGACGGAAATTAAATTCGGAATGGAAAATATGGAGACGAAACGAAATCCGGGATGGAGAAGATGAAGGAGAACATGGAATTCGCAATGGAGAAGATGGAGGATAAAGTGGAGTATGGAATGGAGAAGATGCATACAGAAATGTCCGAGATGAAGACAGAGCTATCGACCAAAACTGACGAACAATTCACAGGTGTGAAGAAAGACATGGAAGAGCTCGGCGGAGAAGTGAAAGAACTTGACCAACGCGTTAACTTGGACGAGGAAGAACGGCCTGGCGTCCTGGAAGGAAGAGTCGACGGCAGCGCCCCAAGGAACTGAACGCCTGATTCAAAAGATATTTAGCAAAAGACTTATGGACTTAAAGATCGAGACGCCAGGACATGGCTACACGACATCTGCGCACGTCACGCCACCCAAATACGACGGAACGTCAACTTTCAAGGTCTTCCGCTGACAGTTCGCCACCGTCGCCGCCTACAACCGATGATTAGCAGAGAAGGAAGCCACACAACAGTTAGACAGCCTGCAGGGACGGGCGGCAGAAGTTCTGAATGCAATTCTGACATCGGCGTTGTCCGGAGACATGTGAGAAAACCTCAAAAACAGGTCCAGGAACCATCGCTTGGCCGCAGCCTGTCGTAGTCAGCTCAAGTCATGACTGAAACAGCCAGGAGAGACGTTGCAGGAGTTCGCCCTGGCAATTGAACAGCTGGTGAACAAAGCTCTGGTGAACCTCCTGACCAGTTACGTGTCCCGGGTATCTATATACTCCTTTGTCGATGAGGTGCGTGACACCGATATACGACAACGTCTGATGCTTGGCGAAGTACCGGCGTGGCGAAGAGCACGTCGGGACCGTCATCACCACCCCTCGAGTGACATTGCATACCTTGGGCAAATGAATGGGTGACAGTCTCGTCGCGGACAGCTGGATACAAGGGAAAATGTGCGTGATACTAGTGAACACATGTGAAGCCGTGACCGTAATCAGACCTGACGTTGCGAAGAGCTTGCCATCAAGGGAACCGCATCGGCCCTATAAGCTATTGACGGCTCGGGTGATAGCTTGCCTGTGGAAAAGAGTGCCCTGCTGGAAATGACCCTGGGGCGTTGAGTGGTATTTGCTTTATACCATATCAGTGCCTATGCAGAGACTCATCATGACTCAATGTTTTCACATTGTTTTCAAAATATTTGCACCCAAACAGATTAACTGGTAAGATGTTGAATATTAGGCTCACAAAATGTGCTTGTTAATCAGTGCTTTTACAGGGTATACATAATATGGTTTATCAGAAATGACATCACCTTTAATTTTGCTTTGGAAAGACTATTTTCCTGTCGTAGAGTAGAAACGGCTATGGCATCGCAGAACGCTTTGAGTGACACACCTAGACATAGGTTTTGCTGAGATTTCTACCTGGAGCTGTAAGTGACCCATTCTGTATTCACTTCTCTCCTATATTGAGATCACATTAGCTCTTTGAAACCTTCATTTCACCCTCGTGCTTAGGTCTTGAGGAAAAATAGACTGACTATAATCATAATGTAAATGTTCTCCCAACTCTTATCTTACCAAACATTTGACAGTACAAGAACAGAAGGTGTATAGGCACATAAAAAGAAGAAATTATATACATCTTAGATATACGAAATGTGTAAGTTTAAATGAATGCATATACCTATATCTTACAAAATCCACAAGTTGTGAATGTGTAGTTATCAGTGAATTTCTTTGTTATTGTTATACAGTAAGAGAGGAGTTCAAGGTGTTAAAAAATTAAGAAACATTTACATAAAAAGAAGAAATTATATACAAAGATTAATCTTATATATACAAAACGTATAAGTTTAAATGAATGCATATATCTACATCTTATAAAATCCACAAGTTATGAAATTGTAGTTATCAGTGAATTTCTTTGTCATTGTTATACAGTAAGAGAGGAGTTCAAGGTCATAAAAAATTAAGAAACATTGTTTGAAAAACAAGTTGGTTTTCAGAATGTATTATAGTTATAGCTGATGAAGATATCACCAGTAATAAAAAATTGAAAATATTTTCAGTAATGAACAATCTTTTTAGAGAAAGCAGTCATTTTATAAGTTCCTGAATTATTTTACAGCTAAACAATAATTACTAGGAAAAATGTAGTGAAAAGCCTTTCATTAGTTCATATTTATATGTAAATCCTATTGAGAGATAGACGGTATAGCTTATTTTAATGCACTTACCAAGTGAAGCAGCAGTACAATGAGCAAGCATGAAACCGGAATTTAAACCACCATCTTGAACCAAAAATGCTGGAAGTTCACTAAGAGCTGAAAATAACAAAATAATTGCTTTTCTGTTAATAGAAAAATAATAAGAGGCAGGATTTGATTGCAAACTATGATGAACTTTCATTCTTAAAATAATGCGAATGCTAGGAAAACTACTAATTTTAAAGATGCACTCTATATTCATATATAATATCCAGTCCCTAAAAATTAATAGAATAGTAACTACAATGACAGTGATGAAGTAAATGGACAATAATGTTTGTTACTTTGGAAGCTTCCCTTTATGGAAAATTAGAAAAAAAAACAAATAGGTGTTATTAGTTTTACATATTAAATGAGTATAAAATTAAGAAAAAAGGGTGTTTTCTTAGCATAATTATATACTCTATAAATGAAACATATAGTGCAGTACATAAACAACAGGAAGAAAAGTAATAATTTGTATATATACACTCCAAAATATAATATAAAATTAGCAAACATAGGAAAAACATAGTACACCTGTAATATATATATATAAAAAAGGTGTTTTGTATTTACATTAAACTGTTGGTCAAAACTTACAATTTGGAACACATGATAATTATATAGGATATTCTACAATTGTTTAGTAATATGAGATTTTTTAGCGAAACATTGTACATAGATACTGTGACACAGCGGCTATGGCCCAAGGTTATCAGGAGTTCGGCGCCGGGTGGTCGGTAAACAGCGGACGTGCTATAGCGGATAACTACAACCTTCTGAAAGCTTTTTCTCCCCTGTTCCTCCAGAAAGTGAGTCGAAATAGTTCTAGAACGTTCGAGAACCTTGTGGAAAGATTCCACTGATTATACCAGCAAGCGGTCTCACGAGACAGTCAGTTGCGAGTAGAGCTGTTAAATCAGTCAGTGAGCGAGCGAGTTAGCGAGTGGATTTCTGGGGCGGCATTAAGAACGATTCTCCGAAGTTAGTGACGGCTGTTGTGACGCGCAGCGAGTATTACTCCGGAGCGACGGGTTGTGGAGGTCTTGTGCTCGACTCCCGAGTGAAGTGAAACGTCCGGCGTGAAGAGGCTACGTCACGAAGGAAGTGAAAGGGCCGAGAATTGAACTAGTTCGCCTTAGTGAAGTGATATTGTAAACGAAGTGAACTCCCAGTGAAGTTGAACCAGCTAAAATAAGTTAAAACAGTGACAATTACGAGTCGTAATAGGTACAGTGAAGAGCGGCAGTGGAAAAGCTGTACAAAGTCACACTGATGTCAGGAATAGAATTAAAAAGCCAAGATGGAGGAAATGTTTAAAAAACTATTGGCGGAATAAAGAAGGTAAAAAGCGAAATAAAGCGTTTAATTTCAACAATGGAGAAAATGAAGACCGAAATTAAACCTGGAATGGAGAAGATGGAGGCAAAAATACAATCCGGAATGGACAAGATGGGAACAGAAATGAAAACCGGAATGAAGGAAATTAAATCAATAGGAATAGAGGAGATGAGAAATGAAATTAAGAGTGTGTAAATAGAAATTAAGACTGAAATAGAGAAAATTAAATCCTAACTAGGTTTTAACATTGACGTCAAATCTGATATAAAGGCAACGGTGATAACCGTGAAATACGACTTTGCAAAGGATATAAAGGAAATCAATACGGATGTGAAAGATGACATTAAAGCATGGAGGAGCGTCTAGATCAGCAAGAAAAACGGCAAGATGGTCAGACGGAAGGTAACAAGAGGATGTTAGATGCGGCAATGAACGAACGTCTGGACCAGAAGATGACGGAGAGCACTGCAGCCCTACACACATTCACGGTGCAATCTGCAGTTGGTTGGAACGCGCAGACCTTGAGGAGGGAGCAGTTGGAGGTTCAAGACATAGGGCCGATTCTGAAGGATAAAGAATCTGGCGTACGGCCCGTGTGGGCGAATGTTTCTCCCAGAAGCCCAAGCTATGATAGTTGTTGGATGCGGTGGGCCTCGCTGGTGGTCAGGAATAGTGTATCGAAGAGAGTGTGTGAGTTCGCAGCCAGATGGACTAGGGTGGAACAGCTGGTGGTCCCGAAGAAAATGGTGGAGGTCCTCGAAGAAACCCATACCAGCACTACCGGCGGGCGCCTGGATGCGAACAAGACTCAGAAGAAGTTACGTCGCCGATTCTATTGGTTGCATCTTCAGAGCGATATGGAGAGGTGGTGCCCGCCATGTGACCTCCATGCCACAGGTCCTGGGACCCCGTTGCGCATTCGGTATCGGTCCCGAAGGGGGGGCTGGTGGCGGTTCGTCATGATCGCCCTTCTGCAGACCCGTGGAGCTGTCCGGGATGAACAGATCTTAGGAAGGAGCTATGTGACGCAGCGGTTATGGCCCAAGGTTATCGGAAGGTCGGCGCCGGGCGGTCGGTGAGCAACGATAACCGCGCTCGCCAGCGTAAACACCGGGCGCGCTATTCGCAGATAACTAGAACCCTCTGGAAGCTTCTTCTCCCCTCCTCCTCCTCCTCCTCCTCCAGAAACGGTGCGGAAAGTTCTAGAACGTTCGAGAACTTTATGGAAAGATTCCACTGAGTATATAGGCGAGCGTTATCGCGAGAATACTCATTTGCGAGTCGAGTGTGAATAGAGTTGTTGAGTCAGTCAGTGATCCTGCGAGTTAGCGAGTGCGTCTTGGTGCGATATCAAGAGCGATTCTCCGAGCGAGTTAGTGACGGGTTTTGTGACGTGCAACGAGTGTTACTGCGGAGCGACGGGTTGTGGAGGTCTTGTGCGAACCGCCCGGCATGAAGAGGCTACGTCACGAAGGAAGTAAAGTGACGAGAATTGAACTGGTTCACGTTAGTGAAGTGCTAGTTTGAACGACGTGAAGTCCCAGTGAAGTTGCACTAGGTATAACAACTTAAAATAGTGACAACAGAAACAGTGAAGAGTGACAGTGGAAAAACTGGACAAAGTCACAATATAGCATAATATGTATAATAGGTAATCTAATAGTTTATTTAATATAATAGATAATATTCAGATAATTTGTTGAAGAACAATACTTTAAATATGATGTTCTATAGCTCAATAACAATACATTCATAGTCAGCTCAATAACAACACATTCATAGTCATACACTACGTGATCAAAAGTATCCGAACTGGCTGAAAATGACGTACAAGTTCGTGACGCCCTCCATCGGTAATGCTGGAAGTCAATATGGTTTTGGCCCACCCTTAGCCTTGATGGCAGCGTTCACTCTCGCAGGCATACTTTCAATCAGGTGCTGGAAGGTTTCTTGGGGAATGGCAGCCCATTCTTCACGGAGTGCGGAACTGAGGAGAGGTATCGATGTAAGTCGGTGAGGCCTGGCACGAAGTCGGCGTTCCAAAACATCCCAAAGGTGTTCTATAGGATTGAAGTCAGGATTCTGTGCAGGCCAGTCCATTATAGGGATGTTATTGTCGTGTAACCACTCCGCCACAGCCCGTGCAGTATGAACAGGTGCTCGATCGTGTTGAAAGATGCAATCGCCATCCCCGAATTGCTCTTCAACAATGGGAAGCAAGAAGGTGCTTAAAGTATCAATGTAGGCCTGCGCTGTGATCGTGCCACGCAAAACAACAAGGGGTGCAAGCCCCCTCCAGGAAAAACATGACCACACCATAACACCACCACCTCCGAATTTCACTTTTGGCACTACACACGTTGTCAGATGACGTTCACCGGGCATTCGCCATACCCACACTCTGCCATCGGATCGCCACATTATGTACCGTGATTCGTCACTCCACACAACGTTTTGCCACTGTTCAATCGTGTAATGTTGACGCTCCTTGCACCAAGCGAGGCGTCGTTTGGCATTTTCCTGCGTGATGCGTGACTTATGAGCAGCCGCTCGACCATAGAATCCAAGATTTCTCACCTCACGCTTGTCATAGTACTTGGAGTGGATCCTAATGCAGTTTGAAATTCCTGTGTGATGGTCTGGATAGATGTCTGCCTATTACTCTTTACGACCCTCTTTAAATGACGGCAGTCTCTGTCAGTCAACAGACGAGGTGGGCCTATACGCTTTTGTGCTGTACATGTCCCTTCACGTTTCCACTTCACTATCACATCAGAAACAGTGGACCTAGCGATGTTTAGGAGTGTGGAAAATCTACTCTTCTGTTCCCTTTCTGCTAATCATGGCTGCGCACAGTAAGTTTTTTAAAGCAATACCATGGTAATAAATTCTTATACTTACTTTATCTCCAAAGCACTGAATAAAAGCCTATTTAATGGATATTTAACCATTGTTTCATAAAAAAAATTTCAAAAGGGAAATGTACATATTTCAGATATGTCAGGCTAGATGAAAATCTGAAATATGTATTACATCTCATTTGTTTATTCCTATTGAAATATCATGACATTTTCTTCATCAATACTCACTCATAATTCTGGAATATCATGTAGGTTTTGATTTCTCTTGTATTTTGGAATACTGATTGTGTTCTACTTTAACAAGGAAATGTTTACATTTTATGTGATTATTACTTTTATGAGCTTGTAGCAACATATTTTCAGGCAATGAATATATGGATATTTGTACAGAGTGCAGATTAAAGTTCTCAAGATAACTGCAGACTGTATTTAGGACACTATCCAGAATGAAGACATCTTTCTAAAAATATGTCCAGGAGATTTGAGCAAAAGTTTCATCAGGATTAGGAATTACTGAATAACAAACAACCATGACATAAGTAGAAAGTGACTTCTAATTATATTCATTAGCAGTGATGGAATATATTAATTAAAAAAAACCTCAGGTATCCACAAGGAGGATTACAAAGGAATCAATTATGTTCAAAATTTAATTACATCAAATTTTCAAGTACCATAAATTACAACCATGAAATTTGCATTTATTACAGGATCTGTACTATGAGATCTGATTATGAGATCATGATTATCATCAAGATTATAAGATACTGGAATTTTACTTTTGAAATTGTGACAAATGATCCTAACCTCCTATCTAAAGCTTTATGGACCAATGACCAACATTTAATAACAGTACAGTAGGCAGTTATCATAACACACATTACTGGGCTGCAGAAAATATCCCTTGCATACAAGAAATCAACCATCATGTGTAGGGTAGCAATGTAATGTGTTGAATCTTGGATTAAAGTTTATAATCAAAATAATGTAACTGCTGCTTTATATCTACATGTTTCTTTAGAATTATCCAATATACCTCTTCAAGACAAAGCTCAGATAGTCTTTTAGCAGGATGATGCTCCAGCACACAAGGCAGCTTTTATTTGTGAATACCTGCACAAGGAATTCCCATAAAGATGGATTGAAACCAACAGGGCTATGAGATGGCTGGGACATTCTCCAGATACAATACCATTATATTTCCCTTTTGGGGGAAACTTCAATTCAGATATCTGTGACACAGTCAGAAAATGTAGAAGAGTATTTGCAAAACAACAGTTATGAGGATACTGGCATATTATTTCTTTCCAAGTACTGCATGATGTTACAAGTCTGCAAACAGAAAGGAATTTTGAGATATGTATTGCACCAAAGAGAAGGCAATTTAAACATCTATAAAAATATTTTCATATTTAAACTTATTGTTTCATAAAACAGTTCATGAGGTACATATCATGCTTTAACTTTTCTTCTTCTTCACTAAGTAACATGAGTACAAATTAAATGCTTTCATCTGAATCAGGATGAAGAGATCAATAAATTTACGTAATAAATTATAAGCTATTTCATTTGAAAAATACGGTTTTCTGTTGCTATAATTTGTGGAACACCCTGCATAATTACCATCTGTTTCAAATCATAGGCTTTGGTCAGCAATATAATGTAAATACAAAATAATTTAGGTATACTAACTCTAGTTATAGGAGGGTCCTAAAGGATTTAAGACACCCAGTGTAAGTTAAACTTTGGTTCCAACATCTCCAGTCTCATCCTCATCATTAGTAATCATCCATTCTTTCATTGTCTATGTTGTCTTTCTAGGATAGTAAGTGGACAAAAACAAAAAAGAATTGGGGGACAGCGAGGCACTTTCTATTAATTCTTCTTCCAGTTTATGAAGATAAGAGCATACCTAATACTGTATTGTTAAGCTAACTTCTATTTTCCCATCATTTAAGGGAAATCTTTGTTTTTCTTAGCTAGCATCCAATAGTAAAATGCTTATCAAATTTATGTGAAACATGCTACCAGTAAAAGCTTTCCTTGCTGTGATTTTGCATACAAAAATAACATTTTCATGCTATGAGTTCATTTAAAACACACTTCTTACCATTTTGAAATTTAATTATATAAAGCCCATGCATTTCTGGTCATCAAAATGTAGAGAGAGGTGAAGTCGTTTTTAACATCCTATGCAAGTCCAAGAGCTGACAAAGTGTCAGCTGGCTCGCAAAATCCAGTATCTCACATGTTTTTATTTTCAAAAGAAACAACAAATGTAATTACATTCACTATTTCACATACAAGTATATTAGGAATGTCACAACTTTTAGTTGTTGTTTTTAACGTACAGTCAAAACAGATACAGCTTTTCTACCCTTATATAATCTAGTAACATATGTGGTTTTCACATTTCTGGGAGAAAAAGCCAATTAGGATAGCAAAATACATTTCAGTGAATAACATTTTTATCAGCTTATGCAGTTATAGAATTCCTAGATTACCATGGTGTAATAACATTTAGATTTTCTCCCCTCTTGTAAAAATTAACAACTATAAAGGGAATAAATGGCAGTGCAATGGATTTAAACATTGGTAAAGAAATCATTTGTGGATCAGGAACCAAATTGGTTTTGAAACCTCTGACATTTGCATTATGGACATAACAAAATATGAAGCAAGCCATGTTTACCTCCATCCTTTGAGAATGTGACACTGCCAGTGCTAACTGACTGCATTTAAGAGCAAGAGCATGATCCATGTTGGTTTCCAATGTAATCAGAATTTCAAGACACAATTAATGTGAGCTCATATTACATTTCTTCAATATTAAGTGTTATAAGTTAGAAAGTATGCCAAAATGCACAGAACAGTACTGTTAATCTGGAAAAATTCAAACACACTGATCTACACATCTGATAATGTTGCTAGAAATGTTACTCAAGCATGTTTCCTCTTGTTTATTTGCTACTGAGGGATTTCAAATAAGCAAATTTTGGTTAGAAATTCTGGTGTAAATCCATATAATTTAGCATTGACTTATTTTGTAACTCATCTCCTGGAACATTAGAAGAAGTCAGCATAATAGTGTAATGAAGAAATCACCAGCATTTGAAAAAATAAGGGAACATCTGAAACCTCTTGAAGACAGCTGAAGTACAGTTCAACATTAGTTTTAAATAAACTCTCTAAGAAATTGGATGAAAAATAAACAAGCAGAAGCAGAGAGAAAGGAAGCTAGTGAGCTTGTCTTCGAATAAGGAAATGCAAAACAAACCTCCAAATGTAATGAAGGTGATGCTGATAACAGTAACAGTCATGATACCTCTGCCCATTGTGGTGGTTACCTGAAAAGTTACTATCATAGGGTTTCTTGATTACATTATCATACTTCATATCTATGGCACCATTATACATACACAGACTAAGAAATGCATTACCTCCTAAAATATAAGGAAGAGTAGCAGTCATTGTAATTATTGACAATGTTTTAATTCTTCTCTTTTCAGAAAATGCAGTGAAATTGTTTTCATACATTACATACTCAAAATGAATTTGTAATCATTATAGTTTCACTTCCAAAACATACTGGAACATATTTAGGAGATTGTTGTCTCCATCATCAGGCTGGATTCACTGCCGCACTTCCTCCTGTAGCTTCTAGATGGCCCTTTCTAGCTGGACATACATGTGGTGGGATCATTTTTATATAGAACACCAAAATTTAACAAAACTTTTTTTTTATGTATAAATAGTTTTTCTTAAATGGAAAGCTCAACCAGTTTTTGAAGAGCTCTTAAAAGCCAATGCTTGTCCTTCAACTCATGATCTGTGTACCAAGAATGCCCTTCAATTGCAGATTTATCAGTCTGTGTTTTACATTTCTCATGTGTTCCTTAAACCCTGTGCCCATGTCCCTCTTTGTCTTCTCTATATATGAATTCCCATAAACCTTACATTTAATATCATAAAATCCTCAAGTTTTTAAAACTGGAATTCTATCCTTTTATTGATCCTGTGTATGGCTTTTTTAAGCAATGCTTATTGACTGGGGTTAGGATTATAATATGTCCTTTGAATATTTTAGTAAATTTCTATAATGCCCAAGGGTGGAAGGAAAATGTTTTGAACCATTTGCTTTCTTTATGTGGCTTAGTTTGGTGATTTCCTTTATTTGTTTCTTCTTTTTAAATTTCTTTATCCTTCTGTCTACAATTTCTTTTATAAACATTTTATTCACAATGTCTAGGATGTTATTGTATTCTTTATTGTACTGTTCTGTGCTTAGGGTCATATTTACCAGTCTGTAAGTGAGTCTGTTTGTAATCCATATTTGTGTTCCCCGAGGCTGTAGCTGTAATTTTTAGAACTTATGCATAAAATGGATTTATGAAAGAAAGGCTCTAAACAGCTTATTGCTAAAAGAAAGAGAATGGAGTGAAAAATATGAAAGCATCAGAAATAAATTCATAAAAATAAACAAAAATTCCCTAATTCATATGGGCAGAGTAGAGATGATCCTTAACTGTCACCTTCCTATCCCAAAATGACCTGTGTTACTCAGTAGGTAGAGTGACTAGAAAACCATTGCTCCTCAAAAAGAGAACTGTAAGTTCATAAATGTATAACTCTGAACTGTAATGTAGGACTCCTTGTCCAGGAATACTGCTTTTACTGCTGTTAGTTTACAAACTGTAATAAAACAACTTCTCTTCTTGACTAACAAATTATTCTCATCTGATATTATACACATTACTCCAAGATGAGGAAACACAAAATGTGTAGTTGCAATTTATTCATTAATTCTGAGGGGTAAATAGTCATCAGAGAGAAACTATTAAAATAGTGATTAACTTGTATATTCTCAAGTTTTGAATTACTGTCATAATGCTGCAGCTAATCTACTGTGACAAATCCAGTGAATTTTGCCCCTTTCTCCACTGTAAATAACATACCTAGTATCTGTCGTCCTCCATGGTCTACGGGTACCATGGTAGCCTCTAGTTCTCAAGGTCACAGGTTCAAACCCTTGAGGAGGACGATGGGTTTTTTCGAGTGTAAAATCCTTAGCATGACTTCCTTCAGAAGGGAAGTAAAGCTGTGGTGCCATGTCATAGAATTACAGCATGTAAAAGAACCTCAAGCATAATAAAGAGGCATCTGAGCAAAATTTCCAGTCTTTTATGCCCAATATAGAATGGGATGCTAAGAACCACAGTAGCTAAAAAGCGTCCATAAACAAAACTCTGTTTAATTTACACCTAGTATCCAGTAAATTTAGGCCTATGTATGTATTCTGGCTTTCATAACACCTTCAAAGGTGTGCTTGCTCCCCTTTCACATGATTCTGCAGAGCTCAAATTGAAGACTACAGTGACTCACTTCTGAAACTCTCTGAATAATTAGCTGCTTGCCCAGCATATGAGACTTTAATGCTGCCCGAATAATTTATATGCATATATTTATATGTCTTGTTGTTTGTTTTAATCAGGGTAAACATCTATAATATGTATTTAGACTACGGATGAAATTAAGGGGATAAACTTTGAATAATATATGTAGAAATTCTTTTTTATTGTAAAACATGAGTGCCGTCATATGAAACAAAGTTTGAAGCTTAGAATTTGCACAAATACAACAGAAAGTAGCTTTATGGGACAGAGTTGCTTGCATCTGACAGACATTTTTGCAAATGGGATAACGCTTTTAACCCATTACCCGATAACAACCATGAAGAAATCAGGGGCAAAGCCTTGCAAGAACGCATTTTTTGGGTAATAAACATATTGAAGTATTACCATGTGACACTAATGTGTTAGCCAATCAAAATTTTATCTCTATCAATGAGAAGACAGAATTTTGGTATAAATAGTATAAATAGCATTCGTTCGCCGGACTCCGAAGTGTGAACTTCGTCTCTCCTGCGATGGGAAGGAAGAAACAGCGCCGCCCGGAAGGAAAACCGAATGAAGGTTCCTCCGCTGCTACCTCGGCTCGCTCAGAGGGACTAACAGCCGAACCGCCGACCACTGCAACTTCTCCGGTTTCCGTCACCGCCGACGAGCCGGCCGCTCTACCGGCGCCTACTGCCTCAGCTGCCGCCGAAATACCAGCCGCTTCGCCGTCTTCAATGATGAAGGCTGCCACCGCCAAAATGCAGGCCGCTCCACCGGCATCCGCCTGCAAGATTGCTACACCAATGCCGGCAGCATCAAGGACCTCTGCCGGCATTTCTGCATCACGAACGGCGGCCAGGCCCTCCTTCGCCTCGGTCGCCTCAACACAACCAACACCAGCACCCGAGATGACGTCACATCCTCTAGGAGCCAACACAACACAACACCAGACGCAGCCACCTCCACTGACACCAACTGCACCGCCACATTCTCACACAGCGCATCCGAACAGAAGCAGCGTAGTGGTCTACGGAGTACCCCGTGACCTGCCAACCAGATTTATCCTCGCCGCCGCACGACAACATTTCTCTTCAGCCCAGAAAGCCAGTCGCATCACTTCTTCCCGGGGCCCGACATCTCTCGTCCGACTGGCCATGGCTGATACGGCCGACTGCGAAGCAGCCCTGAGGTCGGGCCTGCCCTTGTTAGGGCGGGTTCTCCGACTCGAGGCTAGCCGAGCAGAAAGCCATCAGCCATGTCGCCGCTGCTGCTCCTACGGCCACTATGCGCATCTCTGCAGCACACCATCACCTCGCTGCCACTACTGCGGCTCTCCCAGCCTCACATCAGAGTGTCGAGGCCACGATCTACGCCGACGACGCCGGTACTGTGCCACGTGTAATGGATTCGGGCACTACACGGGACAGGCACAGTGCCCGAGATACCCGCGACCGCCGAGGGCCACTCCGCCAGCCGAAACAGCACCACCACAGGTAGCCCAAAACACTGGGACACTTCCCCAGCACACGGCAGGCAGCACCAACTCCACAGGGAGAGCCCACACCGCGCCATCGGACATCAGAGCAGCACCTTCAGGAGGCCGTCCAGGACCTGCATTCCGAGGTCCTGGCGATAGGCAGCCGTCTCAGGGACGTCGCTGAAGCAGTCCGCGTGACCTCATCTTCCACCGCAGAAGACAACGCAGTAATCCCTCTCCGCCGCCTCGACAGCATCGAAGCCAACATCCAGAATCTCCAGCAACAACTCACAGCCTTCGACTCCAGGTTAAGCCAGCTGCACACGATACTCCAGTCACTCCACGACCGAATCAACAACCAGGAATACTCATCGGGCTCCACATCACATCAATCATCATCACCTACACCAGACGACTCCGCGCCGCCCTCTCCTCGGAGAGAGCGCGTGCGACGAAACCTCCACTTCTTCGAGAACTATATCAGAAATAACGAACAGGAATACTACCCCAGACACCGGTCCAGAGTAAGCAGCAACCACCACTAACGAACGCAAGCCACTGTCCTCCCAAGCACGTACGTGCACAGTTTCTGAGATAAATAAAGTTTTCCTTCCTATCCCCCACCCTCCAGTCAGGGCTTCGGCAATGTCTGGAGGCTGGGAACCAGCTTTTACCTGCTCCTGCCTTACCGCAGCAGCAACCCACTACCGATACTAACGGGGTTGCATCAGCGGGACCCCGCTACTTCCATTCGACCCATCCTTACCTTCACCTTGATCCAAAAAAAAAAAAAAGCAAAATAGCATATTTGCTTTTGCTTATAATGAGTTGTCATATAAACGCGTAGCCTGTGTGCTAGAATTCACCCAGGAACTATGTAGTTAACTGTGGAAGTATTCATTGTAAATATTGAATTATGCAGCAAAGTAAGTAGTGTGAAATTAAACATTCCACCACCTATTTTAGAATGTACAACATAAAAAGGTGTGTGATAAAAGTAGGCAAAATTTGTTGTAAAAAGTCAGGATAAAGGAACATTATGAAGTCAAGATATTATGGGGTTCAATAATTCCGTCATAGAGACCAGCTCATTAAATGCTGACAGTATTCTTGAGCTCAACATTCATTGTAATACTTATGTATTTTAATTCAATAAATATTTATTGGTTGCTAATCTCCATCAATTCCTGGTTGTCACACCTTCTGAGTTCCATCTTAAATGCTTTACCAAGGAATCCACAGTCCATTGCTCTCCTGATGATAAAAAACTTCAGAACCTTCTTTTATATTTGGAACTAACTAAAAATCTGATTGGATCTGGCAGTTGGGAACAAGAAGAAGAAGAAGAAGAAATTGCTGATGCAGATTAATGGGAGTTTGTCTCCATTACTGTATGGCACTACCAAGGAATACTGCTTCATAAAATTGTCACTGTCATAAATGGGATCAAACGAGGCTGAGAAAATGACAGCACATCCATAGCAGAGATACATCTCAGAGGAAGGGGCAGAGTTGCAGCAAAACACACCAAGATAAAGTGAGAACATCCACCAAAGGTGGGGGGAGAAACTGCCTGAATGCTACAAATCATCACTGCTTCTAAAACTCACATCAGTAATTATACCCGGTACCTCGGCAAATTCATCAAAAGAAGAATAAGAGCTGAATATTTCATCAAGTTTAATGTAGAAATTTATATTATTGTAGCTAGAAGCATGAAAACAGTGAAAAGTTATTTGTGAACAGCTGCATTCTAGAAAAGAAATGTTGATCAAACCAAGGGAATTCAGTAAGGGTGGCTCTCTGGGAAACCACTTAGAGGGTGGTACAAATGAAATTGAAGGGGAAAAAAGAGAGAAGTGATGGAGCAGAAGGTAGCTATTAATGTAGAGGATAAGGAATCAGAAGCCCAACTGGTGGGGGTTCCAAAAGATAAACTGTCAAAATTGGCACTGAACCAATTTCTCTTAAGAACAAGGCCACAACATTGAAATATGTTTGGCTACTGATGTCAGAATCAGAAGTCCTCTGATGTGTGTGCTACTAGTTAGAACTTCAAGTCTTATGATGTTTTATTTGTGTTTCATTAGTGTAGAATGTAATTGGTGACAAAGTGTAAAATTCCATGGAAATATTGTATGCCCTAGTGTAAAGAAAATTATTCTTTGGGGCCAAAAGTAAGCGTGTTTGTTTCCATTAGCTGAAAAATTAAGAAGGAAATGGATAAAAAAACTGTTCTCCAGGATAATTTCATTCCTACAGAATACACTGTGGCAAGTGTTTATAAAACAATTAACAACTCCTTTTGCTTTTATTAATATTATGTGAAATTGCATTTCGCAATCCCTTGTAGAATGTTTGGCATACCTAACCTATACATGCATGCTATTAATAGAATGTTAAAGTGTTATGACATTATTTATTGAAATGAATTTTGCTTTTATAGGTTTGTAGAAAGCACTTTTAGACCCACAACATTATCATTGTAGGACGTAAGACTGAAGAACAACCCACAATTCCACTAGATTGTCCGCACCTAAAAAAAGGTTAGTTTCTTTGTTATCACTCTCCAGGTCACTTAATAAGCATCATTCAGGACAAAACATTAAACAATGAATAATGAGAAGCAATAAATGAGTAATCCATATCAAGTAACCATGCATACCTATTTCTAATACCCATTACTATCATACAAGCATACCATACATAAAGGAACCTACCATATGAGTTTATAAGTGATGCCATTAACGAAGCACAATTAAATAGCTGGTAAGAAACAAGTTATCCTTTCCCATTAAGCGATATGTTGAAATATGAAGTACTCTAATAATACAAACATCTAGTTTGTCAGCATAATCTGCAATGAATTATTTAGCTTTATACCTACCACCCTAGGTAAAAGAACACCAGATAATTTGGTTTAACTGTTGTTGTGTGTGGAAGAAGATAAAAAGATAAAAGTTTGATATGCACAACCATAGTATATAGTACACTGGAACATCAGTGCAGTAAATAAAACAACAAATTACACTAATATGGATTCATATATACATAATCCATACCTAACCTAGAAACTATGAGGTAGCACTACTGCTTCAATGTGCTTGCTATAGTATGTTGGTCTGTGCTTACCTCCCATGCATAATGAAGCTTAAATAATAATTTGCAGTTAAGAATATGGAATATTTTCAAATGAAAGTGTACTATGATAAATTAAAGTGGGTGTCTTAGATGGAACAAAATTGAAAAGGTAAACGTTTTACATGCATAACTGTAGTGTTATAAGAACAGTACTATTATCATTATTTGAACACAGATTACTTAATTAATTACATTAAATAATTAGGTTAAAGTGTGTGCACCCTAATCTAACCTACAGCACTAGCTTCACTGTACTTGCTATAGCCTATAGTGTGTTGGCCTATGTTCGCCACCCAAACATTTTAAGGTTAAATAATAATTTGTGTTAATATATAGAATATTTTCAAATGAAAGTGCATTATGATAAATTAAAGTGTGTATGTGTTAAATAAAAGAAAATTGAAAAGCTAAAAATCTTGTATGTGTAACCAAGGATTATAAATGCAGTACTGTTGTAATCCCATTAATACTGATCACACACCCTAACCTAATCTACAGTACTTGCTATAGCCTATAGGTGTTTGGCCTATGCTTGCTACCCACATATTATAAAGTTACATAATAATTTGTGGTTAACATATAGAATATTTTCAGATGAAAGTTTTCAATGATGAAGTAAAGCATTGACGTATTACCTCTGTGTTTAACAAATAATACTACAAATAAATGGGCATATAAATTCATTTTGTAACAGTATCAATGGAATAAAATTGACACAGAACTAGCAAGCAGGGTCGAGATTTGAGCATCATACTGATATTAAGATAAATGTGATATGAGTATAAGTGTTTGAAACATATGTTTAATTATCCCCAAAATAATTCTGTTGCATTGAGCAAGTTGGTTTGCAAGAGAAGTAAAGCTGTGAGTTGCATATCATACATTTAAGGTACTAAAAAACATTCTAGCCTGAAAAAATAGCTTCTGATCAAAAGTTAACTGACTTATCATGTCCTAAGTAGAATGAGATGCTAAGAACCAAGACATTTTAAACAATGTCATTAAATTGCACAAGCAATCAAACTATTTACAGATTTTATTATGTGCATTCTTAAACTTTCTTAAATGTCCTTAATTATTTGCGCTCATATATGAGCTGCGAGCATGATCCTTGTTGCTAAAATAATATCGATTCTATTACTGTTTTAGTAGTGGTGGTGGTCATGGTCAAGTAGAGTAAGATGATCATATGTAGTATTTTATTTTGTTGTGCTGTGGATTTGCAAGTGTAATTAATTTGGTTATGAGTAGTAGTAGTAGTAGTAGTAGTAGTAGTAGTAGTAGTAGTAGTAGTAGTAGTAGTAGTAGTAGTAGTAGTAGTAGTAGTAGTAGTAGTAGTAGTAGTAGTAGTAGTCATAGTGATAGTGGTAGAGGTGGTGGTGGTGGCGGCAGTAGTAGTAGTAGTGGTGGTGGTGGTAGTGGTGGTAGTGGCGGTAGGGGTGCAGCAGTGGCAGCAACAGTAGTTGTAAGGGTTAGTAGAAGTGGTAGTATTTTGTTTTGCTGTGCTGTGGATTTTCAAGTGTAATTAATTTGGTTATAAGTAGTAGTAGTAGTAGTAGTAGTAGTAGTAGTAGTAGTAGTAGTATTAGTATTAGTAGTAGTAGTAGTAGTAGTAGTAGTAGTAGTAGTAGTAGTAGTGTTAGTAGTGATGATGGTGGTGGTAGTGGTAGTAGTCATAGTGATAGTGGTAGCGGTGGTGGCGGTGGTGGTGGCGACAGTAGTAGTAGTGGTGGTGGTGATAGTGGTGGTAGCGGTGGTAGTGGTGGTAGGGGTGCAGCAGTGGCGGCGGCAGCTGCGGCAGCAACAGTAGCAGTAAGGGTTAGTAGAAGTAGTAGTATTTTGTTTTGCTGTGTTGTGGATTTTCAAGTGTAATTAATTTGGTCATGACTTATATGCCATTAAAGATGTTTATTAATAAACTATATTCTTTTACTTGTTACAGATACAATTTCTTCACTTTTGCCAGGCAGTCCTTTCTATTTGTTTTTTCAGAATGTCTTCATTTTGCTGGAAAAACTTTACCAGTAAAGAGCATTCATTTTTCCGCATTGAGAAATATATGATTTCATTATTTTATTCATACAACTTTCACTGATAAATTATTCTTACTGGATAAGTCTTCACTAATTTAGAAAACACTTAATCATTACTATTATGTACCTATATCCATATTTACCTAGAGGTGTTTCTACCTGAATATCTAGAGTTATTTCATTGTGTAACATTTTGTTTATAACTTTGCCTGCTTTCGCCCTAAGTGTTATTGATATATATAGGTATTTATGTGAGAAAGTAATGTCCTGTACCACAAATTTATGCTTATTAGCAATACATTTCCCTGGAATATCTGAGAAAACTGCTTTGTTATCCTCTAATAACTGCGACAACAATATTTTCTGTGTTTCAATGATCTCTTGAGTTAATCGATCTTCTTTCGACTGGCATCAGCAGAGCCAGTTTTGGTGCACCTTGCATAATTCCTCTGCCTGCATGGACATCTTCTGCCTTATCACATTTGGAGCAATAATCATAAAAGCTATTCTCCGAGATATACAATTCTCATGTTTCTTCTCCCTGTATAATTGTCACTATGCCAGCACTCTCATTTAAATTAAATATACTTATGCTGGTGCACAAAGAATGTCTCATCACTATTTTCATTTCCTCTTCAGTTCTCTTTAATTTACTCTCATTCTTATTTTGTACAAACGGAATAGCCATATCTGTTTTTCCTTTTTATATCTTCAAGATTTATTCACAAAGTCTGCCCTTATCTGTAATTCATACAAGTTGTTGTAAGCAATTAATAAATTACAGCATAAATTATTAATGACCTGGAAAATTAATTCAAGGTTTTCCTCTCCAATTTTAAATTTTCACATTACATTAATTTTCTGAACTCCTTTATTGACTGCCACTCAATATACAGTGTTCTCAGTGGATAGAGTCATTAACTTTACATTCCTGCTTATAAGTTGTTGGTATAATCTCATGCTACAAACACTTATGTTGGCAACAGTATTGATCAAGGCTTTATAGTTTTCACCTTCAGTTATCTGATCTATTTTTGGTGATTGTAAAATTTTTATCTCTAGATAGTATTATGGTTCATCATATATGTAGAAAAATACTTTTATACTTTTGGAGGAAATATCTTTTTATAGTTACAACATAATTACAGCACTTGTTAAGATGAACAACTTGTTTGTTTGGTTTCCTTAGGTACACACTCCATAGTGATATAATAGGTTATAGGTCGCTCAACAGAGGGGGACACCTTGGCACCATGACCTACAGAGATCTATTGTACCTACCACACCCCAAGAGGAAGGGATGAAGTGAAGAAACCACACAGGAGGCTACAGTTTGTAGGTAGATGGGCCACAGAGACACGTGGAAGTCTCAAACATTTTTAAACTTGCAAACCCGTGTGTCACCACTGGAGCAGCTGAGAGAGGGTGAGGAACCACCCACCAGTTGAGTAGCCCTCTGGAATACTCTGTGGGGAGTATTCTTTCCAGTGAGCATGCATTCATGCCATCTGTCCGGCACCGCCATACACCACGAAACCTAGAAACGCATCTGAAAGATGAGAATGAAACAGAATGAAGTGGAAATGATGGAAAGGAAATCATGATAGAGAAGAAACCAGCCCAGAATTTGCCAGCCAACCCCTGGAAACCATGAAAAACCCATGGTTCAGAATGGGCGGTCGGGGATCGAACATGGGACCTCTTGAATGTGGGTCACAGCCGTTGCCGCCGTTTATATCACCATACCTGATTGGTATAGTGATATAAACAAAAATACATTAATGTGTGTTTATAAAATTAACACCAGGCACTGTTTGGTTTGCATGCAGTTGCTGGACGCCTAGTGCTTTTGCATTTTTCAGCACAGTCCCTGCCATCTTTGAACTCTGATACCCAATGAAACACGCATCTGTGACCTGGTGCTGTCTCCCCACATATGGCTACTAACCTCTTGTGGATGTCTGAAGCATCTTTACTTCCCTCCAGAGAAACCACACTGTACAGCGTTGTCCATGCTTGTCTGCTTCCAGGTTGTCTTTATCAATGTCCACAAGTGTACTCACAAGCCAGAGCAATTGCTACTGCAATGCTCTACCTATGGGAAGCAGCAACATCATCTGATGGCAGGAGTTAGTACTATAGTCTATCTTCACGCATACATCGACACATTTCAAACTGCTACTCAACAGGAGTTATAGGGGGAGCCAATCAATATTGAACGAACTAAATAAATATTGAAGCAAAGTAAGTAGTGTTAAATTTGTTGTTTTGCCGCCTATTTTAGAATGCGACGCAGTGCATAAGAGGGTTTGCAATGAAAGCAGGTGATATTTTTTTGTCGAAAGTCAGAATCAAAGGAGCATTATGAAGTTCAAGATATCGCAAGGGTCAGTAAATCCACAATACAGGCTCAGTGAACTGTGACAACAGTTTTTAGTTCAATGTTCATTGCAGTACTTACTTTAATTCAATAAACATTTATTTATTGTTAATCTGCATCAGTTCTCAGTTGTCATACCTCCTAAGAGCTACCTTAAAAGCTTTACTAATGAATCCACAGTCCATTGCTCTCCTGAGCATCAAAACCCTGAAAACCTTCTTTTATTTTTGTAACTTGATAAAAATCTAGCTAGCCATGGTAAACGGGAAGAAAAAGATTGCTGATCAGATTATTGAAATGATAAGCAAGGAGAGCCCAGACATGCCCAATATTTAGGCTTGTATCATGATTTCCATCACTGTGGGGCAGTGCCAAGGAATACTGCTTCACATAGGTACCAAGATAGTAGCTGCTATCAGTCACTTAGTTTGCCCATTTAGAATATTGTCACCTAGACTGTAACCCAAATGTTTGGCCAAATGAACACTCACATCCAACTATGCATTTATATAGACGCAGGGTTTGCAGAGATTTCTATAATTCTACAAATTCTGACATATGATATTCTAGGGCCAACTTATTCTTAGCAATTCCAAATCCTGATAACCACCACAGTTCTCTAGGTGCTTCCTTTTCCCTGCCAAGCACCAGCTCCAGAAGTCTCAATTCTTTGTTTTTTAAAGTGTCCATATAGAGTATTATGAAGACTTCAAAGGATTTGAATAGGTAGTACAGAATCCTACTGACAGATGGATGGATGGACAGACTGACAGACATAGCTTTGCAGGGCACTCTGCTGTCTTGAATGGCTTTCTTTTAAAGTATAAAGATTTGCTTGCTTTCAACAGAATTACCCCAGAATATAAGATTATATTTCATTATTAAACAGAAGTAAGCATAATATACTGTCTATCAAGTAGCAATGAGCAGTAGGAATTTGAAATTGAGTTTTACTTATAGACGCTCTTTAACTGCTGTGGTCCTTAGTATCCCATTCTATATTGGTCATGAAAGACTGGTAATTTTGCTCAGAGGCCTTTTTATCAGGCTTGAGGTTATGTTACATGCTGTAAATCTATGACACAAGACCACTGGCTTTACTTCCCTTCCGAAGGAAGCCATGCTAAGAATTTTTACGCCGGAAACAAAATCCATCGCCCTCTGCCAGGTTTGAACCCGCAACCTTGGGAACTATGGGCTAACATGGTAACCACTACGCCACAGAGGAGGGATACAACTGCCTGGTGCAAAGGTTGCTGATCTTATTTTAGGTAGAATATTTTCAACATGCCTTTTCCAATTTAGATACACATCAACTTGAAGACCTAAAAGCGTTATATGAGGGTTGTTCTAATATTGCATTATTAAGGCTTATGCAGAGTCTAGGATTTGTGGAGTTGTACATTATGAATTTTATAACCTTTGTTTTGTCAATATTTATACATAGTTTATTAGCTGCAAACCAGTCCTACAATGTGTTAAATACAACTTAAGAGTAAGATCATCAACAATTTTTATATACACTAATACACTTGTATTGTCAACAAAAAGCCTCAGTTGCAATATTTCTTGTCACTAATGAGAGATCATTTTGTATACCAAATATAACAAGGGACCTAATATTGAACCTTGTGGGATGCCTTGTTTAATAATTCCCCAATCTGTGTTTTACAAATGCTTTGCAAAGAAAATGTTATATTGTTAAATAAAATGTTTTTGTGTTACACATTTTGGAGTTCTTCCTACACATGAGGTTAAGATGTAGCACATGTCTAGGAAATGTAGGATATCTGGTCACTTTATCAGTAAGAAAAATAGCTTACACTAATCATCTCTGTTTTTTGGTTAATAGTTCATTAAAATTTGGATTAGGTTTCTATTGCTGCACTTGCCAGGAACCAAGCAAACCTTATATTATAAATTGGCTGCCAGCCAGAAGATTGCTTCAGAAAATCATTTTGATGTTTTGGGAGCATGTCTCTGTGATCAGGTTAACATTATGGTGACAATGAGATTGATACAGAGTATATAATATTTGGTATTACTTAGGCAAACCATTTTAAGTATCTTTAGCTTTTAACATATCATTATTTTATCAGTTAAGACAATAAATGAGCCTGCAGTTCATCAACACCTACAATTACTTGTTCAGCTTTATATAGTAAAAAGATATAAGTATGATAGAAGTTGTATACTGTGACATGAATACATGATATAGAACAATCATTTAGTTGGAGTGTTAACATTACATATACTTACTTTTAATTTGTTAGAACATGTTTTAGGTGCAAATAAATGTACCTAGTGTTACAACTTCAAATAGATGATTGTTTCATAAAATCAAATTCTGTTTTCAAATGAAGAACATAACGCAGCTCCACTGCATATCCCCTCAAGTTAAACCCTAAATAATATATACTTTTCACACTCCTACCAGTGTGATAGTTATAGTTTAGTAGCCAGCATTTTGTACCCATTTTTTGCTAGTTCATTAATTAATTTACAGGTGGGCAGGAAAACTAAAATTCTGCAACATTTTCATTCATTCATTTTTCTGAGATCCTATAATACATGCTCTGTGTTGCTTACATAGATTTCAAATATGGAAGAATAATGCATATGAAAAAAACATGGAATGATTTAAATTTAAAAGAATTTTAAAGCTAAGCATCATACTGTTTAAATTCTGATAACAGCCTTCATACTACCTGGATTTACTAGTCTCTCAATTCTTCTCTCACTCATTGATGCAAGTTCATGGACAGCAACAGCTAGATAATCTAGCACTTTAGCTGGATATTCTCCATGAAAATTTCCAGCAGATATAATTTCCCCTCTATCAGCAAAAACAATCTAAAAACTTTTAAGGATATTAGTATATTTCTAGAGTTGATAGTTTAGTTAATCCATAACTATCAGTAGTATTCATGCATTTGTACAAACTTATTCTTTTATTGTTCTGTTATACACTTACTTTTAAAATTGGTAAGAGTATATATCTATGTGTATACCACAAAAGAAGAAAATGTCATGTTTTTAATGCAATAGGATGATAAAACAGAGTAAATATAGCAGATAACTGTTCATCTGTCTCCATAGTCAAATTTATAATAATGGAAAATAGTTAATATAAGATCAATAACAAAAATATTCTGTTTCTGGATTACAAATATAGGTAATGTTTTCCATTGTGCTTACCACTACTCCTTCCTTTCAAAGAATTTACTACAAATAAAGTATTAGTTTAAAGGTATATGCTTCCAAACAGCCATTTATCTATAGGGAACTAGCACTGCCTTCATAACCATAGTAATATCAGGCCAGCATGCAGACCACATGACCACCATCATTATTAATGCCTGAAAAAAGACCATTTATAACAACACTATTTTCTTCTACAGTTGTTTTAAATAGGATAATTATTTTAAAATACTGCAAATGGGATTAAAATATGAATAATGAAAGTATAAATGGTGCTGATTGGACTGTATATACATCATTATCCAGTCAGTCATGTAAATTGTAATGGTAGAAAGTGTGTATATTTTGTGCATTGAAATAATGAAATGTCTGCAAAGTACAAGCATGGCTATCAAAGTTTATTTCTGCTTTAAAGCACTATTTAGGGTATAAATTGAAAATATAGAAATATACCATTATATGTGTATTTAATTGTGTGTATACAGTACTATACATAAAAAGTATTGGATTTTGTTTTTTATTTACAGAAAAGCATTTAATACAACCTGTGTTTTGCCAGGGGTATTTCACAAGATATTTACTTATTTGTTACAGCATTTGACATTATAGACTGCTACTCTTGAAGAGAATGGAAGATGCTGGACCTATTATAATACTTATATAAAACAGTCCTTGTAAGCTTCCTTCACACCACACTTTTAAAGCGCTCGGTTAATAGTACTCCCTTTTACTCATAGGTACCTTGAAAATATTTTATTGTAACCTGTGTAATATGCTCTCCCCTATTTTAGATGCCTTGAGGTTTTCTTGCTTATTTTACATTGCAATTTTATGATTGTAGCTTATGCTTACCAATGTTTTATCTATATCCACTGTATATACCAATATTAAATGTAAACAGTATAAAAAGTGTAAAAAATATACGTTACAAGACTCAGTGATGAATAGATGTGTACCATGTGATCTTATTTTGATTACAGACTCATATCCAGAAAATCTGTTTATATGCTTACAGGAAGTATGATGGCTGTAGGCAAGGAAACCATAGGCTCTGTGACAAGCAGCACACATTGCACTCATTAGGTAAGAGATGTTTACCAATAGTACTTCATCAGCTATTACATGATGCACAGCAGTTCTTCACCATATCTACAGCCAATGGTAGAGTTTAGTGTTATTGTTTTCAGTAGTTTAATACTTTACAATATTTATTTGTGTGGCTATTGTCAAATGGGTATGAACAATGGCAACATTGTACACAAAAGTATACCAAGATGCTTCTCATCTATGGAGAAGTCTGAAAGAATACAAGAGAGGCCTACTGCCTCTATCAACAGCATTAAACAACAGGCATCACACAGCCCACACCATTTTTCCAAGATTAGAGAGGCATTTAAGTGAAACAGATAACTAAAATACCAACAAACACTTCTGTGGACATCTGCAGACATGCAAACATCAGGATGTACTCTTTCCAAGAATTCCACATCATGTAATCAAATGATAAATAAGATGTATCATAGTTGGCAACAACCATTTTAAGCACCCACAGTAATTAAATGAAATGTTATCTCATTGTTTACATGTTTCAGTTTTCTTCTTTATTTCTTTTCTATACTTTGTGATATGTGTTGTCAACATCCTCCTCCATATTTCAAAGATCCTATCACATAAAAAACACTAAGCCTTGAAACATTTATTTAATTACAGCCTGGAGTTGTATTATGAGCTATCAATTCCTGTACATGATTTATATACTGTGTATCTTTTTAACATTCCAAAGTTTCCGGATTTAATTTAGTTTGGGGCTATAACTAACATATGAATATATTAATCAATAATATGAACCAAGTAGTTTAGGATGATGTTACTGGATTTATGGTCAGTGTTTGTCTACTTACAGAATGTAGCAATTATCTTCACTATCTGCAGTAACAGTGTTTGTAAAATATGCAGCAGTTGAGAAAACAAGTATTTTTAAACATGCCTGTAAGGTATAGGTTATGGTTATCTTGAAGTTCCCATAAGCATTCATTGATTGTATATATATTTGGCAAGCACAGTATTGTTAAATGACAAAATATTTTTTACAAATTCCGTATAATTACTGTCTATTGATATTTTCATGCAGGCAGAGATTATTCCACAAAATTATGGTTTAAGAGGATTTATTAAAATAATCCAGAATCATAAGAAACTATTGCTTATATTACACATAAAATCTTTCCATTTTAAACTGAAATAAAAAAGCTGTTACATCAGAGGTTATGAGCATATTAAAGTTCATTCCACATGAATGTTTATTTTACAGTCCCTGAAACTAAATTTAATATAATCACAGTATAGATTGCTCACACAATTTTATTAACTACTTTAAAATTAAGCATGGAACAAAATCAAATAATCAAATCAATTTTACCAAATGTACAAGCCTCCAGGTTAAATAACCACTTATGGTGTGATATCACATAAGCTGCATGCTGACCTGGTATTATAGGTTCACAAACACAATGGCACTAATAAATGCTGTCATTGTATAACCATAAAATTTACCAGCACCACCACCACCATCACTACCACCACTACTTATGTTTAAAAATTATAATTTAATACCAAGTTAATGAGTTTAAATTAACTCAAATTCATGGGTGCATTCATTCAGATTGTTTTAAAAGAGTGGATGTTCATACATTCCAGCATGAAACAGCTTGGTGTGACAAATAATGCAAATGAATTGGTAAGTGCAGACAAATTACAGCAGGAAACAGGGGAAGTATAAAACATAGTTTCTGGTGGTTACATTCTCCCAGAGATGAAAGAAGGCATAGTTTCATGGTAATTATGTTCAAAGTATGATATGGTAATTATAATACCTATATTTCCCATGGTTACATTATGCATGTCTACTGTTGTTTACTTTATGAGACCATTGCATATACCAGTTGAATGTCAAAAGTGTAGTATACAGACCTAAATGCCAGGGGTGCAGCATCAATGGATTTGGTGGAAGCATTGCTTCCCATTTTAATTCTCAATAAAACATTTTGTTATATGTTGTGTTTATTAGGTGGCAAATAAATGCAAGTAGATAAACATATTCTTGGTATTTCACATTCTGTGTTATATGTACCAAGTTTCAACATGCATGCTGTTTGGGATGTTACCTTCCAGCCTTCCTATTACACACTAAGGGTTGGTAGGAAAGAGAGAGATGAAAGCAGTTTCCTTTCTGCAGATACTAAAGCAAGCTATGTAAAGGGAAAACTGTTTTTTGTGTCACTATGGAAATTTTTTAGGGTAATGAACATTTCTCTAAGGGATGGGGTGAGAACTTGAGAAAGGCTGCTTTTCTTGTTGTCTTTACTTAGTGGTCAGTGATTGCCTGATGGGCAAATGGCAAACACATGAAACAGTGATTTATAGTGGTGATGTGGTGAACAGTTATCAAATAAACAATTAAGTAGTTCGTTGGTTTACTAGTGTAAGCTTCATAGACATTGGTATGGCACAGTCATTGTGAAATTATCATTGTGTTATTGAAAAACTTTTACAAACACCATTTAGGCAAAGACATACAGGGGTGAACTTCAATTAATAGAGTGGTCCTACAAAGCCTCTTCTTAGCTTGAAAATAAAGATAACACACATTTTAGACCTTTAATATGAATTTATATGAGGGAATTCCTTGTTTGTACATGTGTGAAAAGCTTACTATTCTGTTGGCCATGCTTACTATTTTTTAAAGAAAAACACGTACTGTATATGATAATCTAAATAACATCTAGAAGGAAGACGAACAACAAGGGAATGCTAGTAATCATATGACTTGCTTTAAAGAACTTAGGTTGTTTGTTTGACACAAGAAGTGATTTCACTCTTAGCAGTCAATATAAAATTGTGAATGAAAAGCACAATGTAAGGCAAAACAGAAAATTTGTCAGACATTTAATCACTGCAGACTGTCTTTAGGGTTGCAAAGCTCTTGCCTTTAGAGGTCATGATGAAACCAACTCATCTCCCAATAGAGGCATTACAGTGAACTTTTCAAAGTGTTAATGTGCAGTGATTTGGATTTACATAATCATTTGGTCATCAAGTTTGTTTTGAGGTTCTGTTCCTGATTTACAAAATGAGTTAGTACAAGCTGTATCTGAATTAATGATCCTTGAAGTAAAACAGGAAATTTTCTGTGCCAATTTTGTCCCTTTAATCCTTGATGAGACTTCAAATATCATTATGAAGTGCAAAATGTCTTCAATTATTATGTATGTCACAAGTGATGGTGAGGTTGAAGAACAATTTTCACATTTCAGAGATGTGAGCGGTGACTGTTCTGCTATTTCTCTCTTTAATCATACTGTTGGACTAATATTGAAAGATAGAAATCTAATCCCAAATCATCAATTTGGCTTCAGGAGCAAACATTCAACCATTGATCAGGTACATAGAATAACCCGAATAATTGAAGAATCACTAGAAGAAAAGAAAATGTACTGTGATATCTTTATTGATGTAACCCAGTTTGATAAGGTATGGCATGCTGGGTTAAACCATAAGTTATAATGTGATCTGCCAAAGCAATATTGTGAAATTCTAGAATCGTATCTCTCAGAAAGATTATTTCAAGTCAAACATGGAAGTGTGTACCCAGAATTCAAGGAAATATGTACAGGGATCCCTCAAGGAAGTATGCTCGGTCCAATATTGTACTTACTGTATGCTAATGATATACCAACAAATCAAGAAATGACAATGACCACTCTTGCTGATGATACTGCCATTCTGCTATTTGTAAAACTGAAGAAGTGACCAGTAAGCTTCAAAATGTAGTAAATGTAGTTAGGGCTTGGACCAAAAGGTGACGCATCAAACTCAATGAGACAAAATTAACTCATGTAAATTTTACAAACAGAAAAGTAGAAAAGCTACCTGAATTTATTAACAAACAAATAATTCCATATGGATGAGGACAAGTACTTGGTCATGACACTTGACACTAAGCTTAAAGTGGAAGGTTCATATTAAAAATAAACAATAAGAACTTGTTATAAAGTTTGATTATTGATTGTATTGATTATTAAGAAAATATTCCCAACTCAATATACATAATAAATTACTATTGTATAAGAATCATTAAAACATGTTTGGATGTATGGGTTGCAGATTTGGGGCTACACCAAGAAATCTAATATTAAAATTATACTAAGCTTTCAAAATAAAGTGCCAAATGGTATTGTTAATGCTCCATGGCATGTCAGGAATGACAACATCCATAGACTTGAAAATGGATACTCTCAGTGAAGAAATAAGAACCGTGGCAATGAAGCATCAAAAGCCACTTCACAGCCATCTAAATCCTGCTGTGCTTCAGCTATTGGACAACAGCTATTGTACCAAGAAGACTCAAAAGGACAAAACCCAAAGATCTAATGCAGTGATTTGTGTTACCACATGAAAAATGCAAATACTTAGCAGAATTCTTCACTTCCTGCCAAACAGTGTCTTGTGATAGTGAAACTACTAGATAAGTTTATTACTTAGTTGTAGTATGTATGTAATATTTAGCATTAAATTATATATAAAAGGAATCTGTGGTACCAACTTGGCCACCATATCAAAGCCACCTTGGCTTATAGGATACAGATTTCCATCATTGCTCCAGACGCACTTCAGCCTTGGACATATTATGCTACCTGTATCATTTTAAGGCCAATCCATTATGTCTGCATCCTTTACCAAAGAATACAGTCTCATAACAGATATGGTTTCAAATTCTTCCAGTTCTAAAAACATTTTTCCAAAAGCAATGTATATGTGCCAGGCTGTTTCAGTTTCCTTCTTGTACACTCTGCAATCTCACCTACTCTGAAACACTCCCATTGTGTTAAGATGCTTTTTCACAGGAGCATGTCCTGTGAGAAATGCAATAATTGCCCTCAGCTGAAGTCTATTACATATAAGTAGGCTTTCAGCTCTATTACATGAATTTGTAATAAATAGTTTACCATGTTCGTTTCCAGGAGCTTTAAGCCAGGTTTTATGATGCTCTACTTTGGACCAGTTTTTAACCCTTTCGGAGATATGGATGTCATATGACGTCCATGTTAAAATGCAAGAGAAAGGATATGGACATCAATAGATGTCCTGTGTATACATTCATTTAATGCTTATTTAACCCTAATTATTATAATTCTTCTCTTTTATAATAAATTTAAATAAATTCTATAAGACATCAAGGCTTACCTTTAAAGGTTTCTTTTTGACTGGTATACCTCAAAACTTGGATAAAACACAAGGGCACATCACATTCATGGCAAATCATATTAATTTCCTTAGGAACACTTTTTTTGCTACACACCAGACACTTTCGAAATGGATGCGACTATTTTGCAGTGGACGGTATCCTTTTAGGAAAGTGTTTTCCTTCAAGTCTGAGGGGTGCAGGAGCTGTGGATTTCTTACCGCCAGTATGAAGAGGCCTCTGAATGTTATACTGCTCAATTAGGCTATGAGCTATTAATATGCGGAAGTCCAGGTATGTCATTGTCTTACGTGGGTTTAGAGCTCTCCAAATTACCAAACAATTGTATATGGTTATATCCAACTGGTGCAAAAATACTTTTTCATACTATTTAACTCTTTTTCGTAAAGAGGGATATGCTTGCAATAGCTGATCTACTAGATCCACACCACCCATATGCATATTGTATTCCTGGATAACATTAGGTTTGAAAATTGACATTTTGGTATGAGAATCTATTTTTCCAGTGTCAATCATCAAAATCTTAGAGCTGCAATTGGATAATGCTGTAACTACCCTCCTGTCTTGCTAACAACGTAGGTCAAAGGTCGGAGCTGATGCACCTGCATTTCTCCTCTCCTTAGAGCCTTTATATTCATGTCCTTTGGCAAGCCAATACGATTTTAATGTACTGTTCCAATTGCATTTGTTTTTCTTTTGTATAAGGCCATGTACAATTTTGGGGAGCTGTACCATTTATTTAAATATACAGTCCTACCCTGATCAAGTAGAGGTTACATCAGGTGCATTAATAAGGAGCCAGATAACCCCAAATCTTTGTTTCCAGTATTATCAGTCCCTTGACCAGTGTATATGCAACTATTATAAAGATATCCCGTTTTACTTTCACAAAGATTAAAACTCTTTATGCCAAATTTTACCCTCTTTGTTTTGATGTATTGCTTCCAACCTAAGCGGCCTTTCCAAAGCATCAAGCTTTCATCAACAGTGACTTTTTTACTAGGCATGTAATTTTCTTTAAATTATGAAATAATATAATCCAAAATGGCCTGATTTTGTGTAGTTTATCATTTACATTTTCTGTGCATGTGAAATGAAGGAACTGCAAAATGGAAGTAAACCTGTTATTTGACATGCATTTCCCAAAAATTGGAGTAGCTAACATGTCATCTGTAGACCAGTACATGTGTGAAGTAGGTTTACGAATAACACCCATGAGCATAATTAGACCAAGTAGCCTGTAAATCTCATTCAGTATTACTTCCGTCTACTTCCGAATTCTACTCTTAGGCCCTAAATTGCCTTTAGAGGTCAGGTCTTCCTTCACCTTACTCGCATATACATTTGTTTCCATAACAATGATAGACGCTAAGTCAGCAGTAAAAAAATTTGTGAGAATGTCAATTAGTTGGCTGTCAGAAGTCAGTTGAGCCTGGGGTTGTACACCAGAGGCTATATTCGTGAAGATATATCTATTTGTATTGGAGTTATTTTGACCACTCCACAATGTTGATTCTTCAAGAACACCTGAAGGAAGAGTGTCATTTTCTTCCTCACTGCTACCTATATCCTCAATACCCCCCTCAAAATCTGAAAACTCGCTGTCTATATCCAAATCACTATCACACAGCAAAAAGTCCTCCACATTTTCTGAAGTAACGTCAGAAGCCCATACACTTCCTGTGCAAGCTAATTGATTTGCTACATTACTAGTTGAAGCCATGGTTAGCACTGAGATACAACAATTTCAAATTTGCTTTTCAGCACAGAACATGAAAGCTTTTCAGACTGAATGAAAGTATCACTGCATTCGTCTACCATACACTTCGGTTGTGTAATATTCCAAGACATAGGTACATACAAATGCTGACACAGAGGTTTGCTTTGTTTGTAGCTGGCATGTTTCAATACACAGAAGTATATTATCCATTGTAATATAAACAAAAGCATGAAACCTTGAACCGGAGAGCACATCGCTTGAGGCAGCTATATTGTTTATATGCACAAACAAGAAGCTGACTCACAAATTAGGTGCGTTCGATGCACAAATGGCTTTTGCTACAGAGAAACAAAGTAGTGAAATTTCAACATTTTTTTTAAATAGTCTACACTTTGTTGATACCGTAGTTGTATACTACCTTTAATGAGCTTTAAGCCAGTTTTTGTTTCATTAAAGTAACTTAATAAATACAGAAGATACGAATGTATATTTATGAAGCATTTTTATCCCATTTAATAATTTAAATGTCTTGGACTGTTTATTGGGTATTCATTCCCGGCTGATGCAGGGTTTAAATGGCCATTGCTGAAGCAGTTAATGCTGGTAAAGCCAGCTTGGCCCAATAAATTGTAAAGCTGCTCTTTGTCTTTCAAGTTCATCAGCTTTTTCATTTCCCTCTATACCACTATGACCCAGCACTCAGATGAGTTGAAATTCATTCTGTTCTGCCAAGCTTGAGGGCATGTTTAGGCAGTTTAAAACCAGTCCTGACAATACCTTAGAATTACTTAGAGTCTTAAGTGCAGCCTGGCTATCTGAGAAGATAAGGATCTGTTTAACAGTGTAAGTTCTCCTTATGTTTTCATATATGCATTGAATAATGGCATGAACTTCTATTTAAAAAACAGTAGCGTATTCACCCGGAAAAAAACATTTCCATCTTGGTCTTTTGCCATATACCTTGGCCATCTTCTGAGCCATCCTTTCTGCTGTCTGTGAACCACATCAAAGATTTCTCCGGAGTTAACATAGTTTTATTCAACCAACATTCAGGATCAATAATGACTCTGCAGTTCTTTATAAAATGTTTAATTGGAATTATATAGTCTGACAGCATTCCTAAAGATGCATTTCCTATGTATTTCCTAATTCTTAGCAAACCTGAGTCTATTTCAGCAATTTTCAGTTGCTTAGCATGTTGCAATCTATAGAGTGCCATTCTTGCCTCCTTCATTATAACTAAATGCAATGGAATCAGGTTCAAGAGTGTCTCCATTGCTGTAGATCAAAGTCACCTAGTTGGAACTTTTCATGAATATAAAAAATGGGATTGAAAGTCCTGTTGTTTATATTTTTGAAAATCCAAATGAATGGGACATGTAAACAATTTCTACTACTCGTCATCTTCTTTTGCTTTTAAGCTATTTCAATCACAATTTCATATTGGAACATTTATTTCTTGATTTTTCTTCATTTTGATACTCTCTTTAAAATGCTCAAAACCAAAATATTTTATGCAACATTTTGCAGTAAAAGGATTGAAGAATTTAGAAACTACCTCCAACATTTGAGAAACAACTTTGATCAGCTCTGGACAGAAATGGAAGACACCACTTATTCTGATTGCCCATAGACTGCTATATAATCGTTCCTATAGACAGATGTAAAAACTGTTAAAACAGATAAAAATTGTTCCTAAAGGCAGCTGTATAATAAGATCATTGATATAGTACACTGTAATGTTTCTGAGCAATATTTGGTGGACCCAAAACCTTGCTTGTTTACTCTACTTAATTCAAAGTATTTTCACACTCATAAAATATTATTCCCAGAAAGAGTGCTTTCATTCATGTCTAAAAGAGAATTACAGAGCTTTCTTTGATTTTGTGGCTTTGAAAAGTGAACTTATGTTAATCCATTCAGATCTAGATATGTTTAAAAACAGTGTGTATGACTTATGCCAGTGCATGCAGAAACTAGAGCTGACATCTGTTTTCTCACAGACATCAAACTTTGTGAGTAATATTAACCATATCAGCAACTAGGAGAGCAAATGAACAGTCATTTCCCACTTTAAAAAGAAAAAAAACATTATTTGAGAAATTCCCAAAGTCAGACTGGATTACTATCCCTTGCACTGATGAATATGAAGTCCCTGCTAGCCAAACTATAGTTCATACCAAGTTTTCAGGATGCTATCAATCTATTTACAAAGAGAAATTGAAGAATTGAGCTGCATTACAAAGAATGAGGTAAGATATTTAACATAGCAAACATTTATTTACTTGCTAAAGCATTACTGATATTTGTTATTCTATAAAAACATTTTGTCATCTTTGTTTAACTTTTGTAACATTTATTAATTGGTTCTCTGAAATCGAAAGTCTGGCTATGCCACTGCTAAATGCATAACTATCTTGCATTTTACTTTTAATTTTACATAAAATTATAATGCTGATTTTTTTAATTCTTGTGAAATACTGTACCTATTTTAAGTAGGAAGTTAGGTGTAATATTCAAATATATCCCAAAATATGTTGTGCATGTGGGAAAAACAGATTTTGGTGAGGATATAATCTCCAGTTCCTATTAGCTCTTTTAAACTTGTGCAAAAAATATTTTAAAAACTATACAGTAAATATTGTCAGATATTCTGTAGTTAAATTGTGATCATGTGCACTGATGTTGGACAGAAGTGTGGAAACTGCACATTTACTGCTGTGCACAGTGGCATTAGAGTAACAAGTATGGCAAAAGAAGCTACAGTTCAGATGGTTGTGAAGAAGAATATTCTTTATTTAAAATCCCATTGTTTCAGCAAAACTACAGGAAAAGTACTCATCATCATGTACTTGAGTAGACAAAAGTAGCAGCTGCTGCCTTACAGTATTAATGTTGTATCAATAAAGGTTATAGGAAGAAAATCTTTACCAAAATTTATCTGTCCCTCCAAATTGTATGTTTTAGTAATGGGCCAGCTCCCCATTCTACATTCGAAGTATAAAATGCTAAAAGACCCAAATTTATAAGCCAGGCATTATATTTTAGAATGGCATGAAAAGGGCAAATGGATGATGAAATTTGAATGTTGAAATATACAATGCATTACTAACAAAATAAAATGGAATACTTATAGAAGCTGAAAAATGCAAGTTGGATATTGATATTATACTAATAAATCTCTAAGGCATTTTTCTAGAAATGTCTGCTATATAGAAGTACAAATTAAACAAGGTTATATTTGTGCCATTTATTTGTTGATGATCAACTGGTGATTACACCAGACATAGATGATGCATCTTACTTACTGAGAAATTTGATTGAAGAATATGGAAAGTAGGGGTTACAGATGAATGTTAATAAACTGAATGATTGCCATTAGATATAAATAAGCAATCAATATGTGATGCAGTGGAAAAAAGATAACCAAATATTCTATATATATCACTTCCATGTTACAGAAAGACACAATCATATATATCTAGAGATTGAAATAAAATTAATCATAGCAGAAGAATTATTGGAATAATGAATTAAAGAATTTAATATTATGGAGCAAGAGTAGACAGTTCAAAAAATTAATCTTTAAGAAAGTGTTGCAAAATATTTTATTACATGGTGCAGAAACATTGACCAGACAGCAAGCTGAGGGATTTATGGCTTTAGAAATGGATTTTTGGAGGTCATCTGAAATATAAAAGAATGATAAGGTATTAAATAGAAAAATTACAAATTGTGCATAAAAAACAATATTCAAGAGACTATAGAAGAAAGACATCTGTGAAGTCATGGACCAGAGGCAGCATTCTAGCAAATACCATAGAACCACAAATGAACTTTATAAAAGTATCACTGTTTATGCTAAAATATGCTTGTCTTTTATATACATTTTCATTTTTTTTTGTGGTGGTAAAATTCTGTTATCTAAAGTTATCTTTAACTACACAAACACACCTATTGTATGCAGTATGCTTTTCTGATCTGTGATTCTGGCCTTTTATTACCATTAAATACATATTGTCAAACTGCCTGGAGCAGTAAAATCTCCTTTCTTAGTCACTCCCTTTGTTAAGTCATTCTTTAAAAACTATAAAGGAGCTGTATAGATGACAGCTCATAGTAAGAGAAAACATCTCCTTTCTTCTTTGACATATTTGCTCAGAAAACTTGCTTTGTATAACATGTTCTGCACATTTTCAGCCCAAGAGTCTCCTCTCCAGTTCATGCAATGAAATGTAAATTGTGTAGTGAGATGTGCTTGGTAGTGAATTTAAGTTTTACTTTTTCAGTTGCCTCCTAAGTGAAGTGTGAACTTTGTAAAAGAATGAAGTGTAAATGCTTAATCAATGAACAATTTTCAAAACAACTTATGAACAATGGTTTATTCTTTCTGCATTTTAAAAATATAAATTTTCTTTTCATCTTTGGCTGCTAGAATCTTTAAATTGGCAGAGGATTACCCTGCAGAATCACAGTATGTATTCTGGCAGGGGGAGAGTAAAGCTTGACCAGTATTTTAAAGCAGAATCACCCAGAATTACATTCACTAGCAGTTGCTGGCATGGACATGTAAAATGAATAGCTAGGAACAGAATACCAGTTAAGATACTGAATTGGAGGCAGAAGGGAAAAAAAGAAAAAGGTGGATCATGAGAATTCAGGATGGATAGGGTATGAAGGAGTATGCTGAGAAGGAGACTACATAAAGAGGATGCTATTAAAAAAGGATTTTGGCAGCAGTGTATAATGATGATGATAATAATAATAATACTAATAACCAAAATAAATATACATTATGAGAACTTCTGCCAATGAAGAAGGAATATTTAGTTTTATTATGAATTAGTCAAGGTGAGCAATATTTTTTAATAAATAGGGCAAAAGATTTGTTATTACTAAAACAAACCCAATAATTAATTACATTTCATAAATTTCATAGTTTAGTAATCTGTTTTATGCATTTTAATTAAATGTTTTCATTTGCTAGTGCCAAAAGGAGGAATACTTATGTATTTAATACACAAAGAATAATTAAAGACACACTATATAAAAATTAAAAACTCAAGACAGAATATTTGTTTTGTTTGGTGTCACATATAAAATTTATCATAAATAATTGCAGATAATTATTAGTTGTCTTTTATCATAAAGCTACACAAATATTCATTTTTACCCCATTTGTTTTATATTTTGCCACTTAGTATTAACTTTATTATGATTACAGTCACTGAAAATGCAGCTATTACTTGTGAATCTATTAATAAAGAAACATTGAAAATGCGGCTATTTCTTTTGATTTAATAAGAAAAGTACAATGCAACAACTGAAGAGCATCAGGATGAAACTATTGATTTCATTTAAATGGAATTTAAGAAAAGATTATTTAAAGATTTTACAGAAACCATAGAGCTGAAACACTAGTGCTACAATGAAATATATTTTAAATTATGATATTATTATTTGATATGTACTATATATTAATCAGTATTTTTATAACAATATCGTTGCTGATAAGTCTCATTCATGAAACAATGTCATTTTATGTAGGGAGAAAACAAGAAAACTCCATATTTTGAAAACAAGAAATGTCCAGAAGTTTTATATGAGTGTTGTAAACAAACATAATATAATATAAAAACATAAGGAATATAAAATGCCAAAACTGCACAGTACTTGATTTGCCACTTTCACAATTTCTTAGCTGTATAAGGTCACAGGAAAAACTGCATATTCTTCTGTGTTGTCATAAAATGAGCTCAAAAATACCGAGTCTTTGTATTTTTTCTCACTGACTGGAAGTACTTCACTTGCAGGCCTCTGGGAAGTTCAAAATCATGGTGCCCCCACTAAAGGTGGTATAACTCCTGAACTGCTGTTTGCGGCTTCCTGTGGGTAATGTTGAGATTCCATTGTCAAAAATACATATTCTTATGTACTGTTTTTCATAATTCACTTTCTGCATAAATGTATGGCAAAGGGGAATTTTTTTACATACTCAATATTTAGATATTCAGTCCACTTCTTTTTGTATATCTGGTTCACATGAACAACTACAAATGGCATTGAATTGGCACATGCATTTGAAATATTGTCTTCAGAATCTTATGGAACTTAAACTCTCTTCCTTGAACTTATTTTACCCATAATGGAACAGAAATGAATAAACTATATCAGATCCTTTCTTAGCCTCAATTTCAGGATACACATAAAAACAAAGATTTGCCATTTCATAATACATGTATACTAAAGCTACACATGAACAGTTGCTATTTTTAATGTGTATTGTTAGTACTGATATGGGGAAGATTGTTATTTATTGTATAATCTATTGCAATTGCCACATGAGTACATTTTTTGCTCATTTACATTCCTTTCTTTATCAGACTGTACATTTCAGCTCTACATAGGCATATATCTAGTTCACTGTCCAGTTTCTTTAAACAATCATCTTTATTTTTAGTAATGAGAATTTTTCTTTGTCACTAATTTATCAAATTGGGATGTGTCACTCCTTCGGTAACCAATATTAATTTGATTGTAATTCCTTCTGAATCTAGGATATATTCTCTATGATACTCATTCATAAAGATATTTTACCATGAAAAGATCATACAGTTTCTTTATATTTAAAGCTTTGAGCAAATACATTATGTTGTTGTTATATCCTTCCTACTGCAATGACTTTGCCATACATTAAATGACAATGTGAGCACATATGTTGATTTACATCATTACTTAATTCTCTGTAATTTATTCCACCTCTTATCTTTAGAAGTATACCTGTCTCTTTCAAAGATCTTTGCAGGTGCTATAATTTTCCTTTAGTTTTACTATATACAGCAATTAAAAAAAAATATACACATTCTGGAATTTCCTCTTTATACATCTCCATGTTTAATTTTCACTATATAACCATAACTACAATCATGAGAATATCCCTCTGCTCCATCTTTTCTTCACTTTCATATTTGAATTAGTTCAATGCTTATTGAACTACATAAGTATTTATTCTGTTCATTGTGTGCCTTCAAAGAACTGAAGTAATTTAGAATGGAATGATGCTTACCTTCTCTATGCATCTTAATCTCTTGCAATTACAGAAAGTCTCATGTTCATGTGATTATAGTCTCATTTATTTCAATATTTCTATACATCTTTCCTTGCTTTATTGTTTTGCACTGAGTTGTTTACAAGCTGTAAACTATTTTAGCTAGGTAATCTGATTATTATTATAATCTGAATACAGACTAACAATAAACCAAAATTTATTATAGACTCAAATACCATTGTTTCCTACATAAGTTAAAAGTATGGTACTGTGTTAACAGTCCATGATATCACAAAAAGAGGAAACCTTCAACCCTGGAGGTTACATGTGATTGTCATATGGTCATTGGCAATTCACAAAGTATCTTTGATTTCTGAAGATGGCAAATTGTTAAAAAGGAGACATTTGTGTTTTTGGAGAAAAATCTTAGAAAGGGAGGAAAATTGTTACACTTCAAACAATTTTGAAGTAGAAGAGTATACAGTGCAGAAACTAAGGAGATCTCTAAACTAAACAGACATAGAAACACGGATGTTTTACTGCCCATTTCATCTTACTTGGAAATTCCTTATTTTTTGTTTCCAACTGAAAAACATTTGCAGTTTTCACTCAACTTCACCTTATAAAATAATGGATTATTCCAGTACATTTCTTGTTTTCTCCCAAGCACGTTATTTGTATCTACTATATCCTTGAGAGTCTCACTAGGTGGCTGTCTTTGAGCAACTCATTAAAAAAGGGACATTCCTTGTTTTTTCCTGACCCCTTCAACTTTGATTTTTTAATACAATGATACATAGGGAGAAAATATGTTACCAGTGTTAAGAGTACCAAAAATATTATTAACAAAATGCATGCCTAGAACATGAGGATTTTTATATACAACATAAATGGAGCACTCATAAAGCTGGGAGGTTTGAAAAATATAAGTTGTATTTTAATTCAAAGGATACAGGATTATCTGTTCCACTGTTCATCTCAACTGTAATAACTCCTTGTACAAAATCGATTGTATCATGTACTATTCCATGCACTTGAGGACAGCAGCGTAATGTGTATGCATCCTGCACTCTATTGCAAAAACGATGGCTTTCTGAAATTAAAAAGAAGTATATGATAACAAAGAAACTTTAATATAACAAACCAATAATATCAATTACCTCTTAGAATGTCTTGTTATCTTTACACAAATGAATTATTTGCAAATTGTAAAATAAGCACTTTAAATAGCTAGATTGATGTCCCAATTTTCACAACCAAATTTTCAACACAGTGGCTTCAATAAATACAAGGTTAGTCTCAAGAGTAATGGATATGCTCTCTTTAGAAATTCAGAATTTCAGAAACATTAGGCACTTAAATGTATAAGACAGGTTTATTGGTTCAAGAGGTCTGCTATGAAACTGCATTGCTGCTACACAAAAGTATGAAGTAACATCATATTCAAATAAATTTCATGCACTTAATTTATCCCATAAAAATATTATTAAACTATTTCTTGACAATTGTAAACCTAATTTATGGAAAGCTCTTAGCAGCTCTCAGTTACAATCTTTAGATTGTATGAAAACTGAAGCGATAGACATTTGAACGAACGTTTACAATCTTAGGATAAAAGTAAAAACTGGAATTAGAGCACAAATAAGTGAAAAGTCTTTGCAAATAACATCTGAGTCAGATAAATTCTTAATCCTTTCACCATTATGGATGTGTCACAACAAGAAGAACTATTGAAAACAAGCAAAGTATGCATGTGAATTTCTGTCTTGTGAATGATACATAGGCTTTGCACAACATTGAACTTCGCAGCTGTTCACATCACATGAGTGTTAAGGTTATGAAGACCATTCATCATGTCTTTACTAATATCTGTGTATGGTAAGGTATTCTTTATGATTCATGAAGGTTAGCACAAGAAGGTATATCTCTGCAAGTAAACAAGGATGATTGATGTCACATCATAAAATTCTTGGTAGTCTGTTCTGGTCACTACACTCTAACTGCTTACTTGTTTCTTCAGCTAACACAAAATACAGTCCCAGCAGAATTGAAGTATCTATCAAGCTTGTCTGCATATTAAGCCCAAAGTATCTAGTAACTAATTTTTTGAAAAAAAAAAAACTTCTTTCGTCAATATCAAATACAGCTGCAATTCATGCTTTCCTTCAGTAGATTTATCCTCATTGGTTAAAATTTCAGTATATATGTGTTTTTTTGTTTCATTCAAATGTCTTAAAAATGACAGAATAATTTGCACTTTAACTAACTCAAGTAGAGCTAAATTGCTGGCTGGGATTTAAACTAATACTTGCTACCTACAGAAGTCAGCCTGCTTTAAATGGCTTTCAGGAAATGGGTTAAACTACTTCAGTAAACCTATTACTCACATAAGAAACATATTTTGCAGACATGTTGTCTGCATCCTCAGCTACTTCCCACTGCCAGAAGTGATGTCAGTGTTTTGAGTGAGCTTTCTAAGTCATTCAGTCAGACTTCTAATGAATCTAAAAATGGATCATCTTTAGTGTGAGCTTCAAAGTTCATTAGTACTACTTCATATTTATCTTACATAAATCTTCTCCATAATATTAGGTTTTTTGGGTTACTCTTAGAAGCTGTATATTGCTCTTTTGTATTTTGTAATTCTTGTTTCACAAATGAGGTGCTACTGCTGAGTTTTCAACATACTTGTAGTGTTGTTTGAAAATGGTGTCCAGCTGTACGAAGACATTTTTGACATCATCAGATGAAATTACTATTCATATGCATAAATTGTTATTGCGTAATGTTCACAATTTCTGTTTTTATATTGTCCTAAGTTCGTCTATGGTGTGGGGATTGTTCCTATAAACTTTATTGTATAGGGTTTCCCACAGACAGAAGTCACACACAGTTAGATCTGGGGAACAGGGGGGGGGCATAATCCTTTAGAAGTTATCTATCACCAAAATCCACCTTTATGTCTTCCAAGGAGTTATGAGTAGTATGACTGTGGCAGAATCTTGTTGGAAATATCCTATTATCTCTCATTATCCAACTGTATTTGCAAAAATCGTGCAAGAATATCTCTGTGGTACCTGTTGGAATTTATGGTATCCATGAAAAATATGGGTCCCATTCTCCATTGTGCTATTACAGCATACCATACATCAGTTTTTAAATCATGCAACGGAATTTCATCAATTATATGAGGATTCTCCACAACCCAATATCTATAGTTCTTTGAGGCAACATGACCATTTAAATGAAACCATGTCTCATCTGAAAAAGTATTAAATGGGGTGAACAGTGCCGTCACAGATATTTTGTAAAATCCAGTTACAGAAACTGACTCGCTTTCCATCTTCATGATGTTGTAATTCATGCACTATAGTCATACAGCAGGGTTTTAGTTTTAAAAGTTTAGTAGCTGTATGAACAGAGGTTTGTGAAACACCCACTTGCTGTGTAACATGGCTGAGAGACTTCTTAGGTGAGCTTTCGGATGCAGTACCGGTTTTGTCTACCTTTTCCTCCATTAGAACAGTTCATTTTCACTTTTTTGGTTTAGCATTTAGTGATCCTGTTGTTCTAAATTTATTGACCAAACATCTCATAATGTCTCTACCCCAAACTGGATAATCACAAAATTGCTGCAAAATTGTCTACACACCTGTCTACATGATTCAGTTTTCACATATGTATCATACATAAAAATACACTGTTCAAGTGTGAATTTGTTAGAAGGCATTTCTGTAGACTAATAAGAAAATAACATTCTTAAGGAAATCACATACAACACACGTATTGTTGAAACACTTCACAACACGAAGACAAAGCAATGACTGAGAAAGCTCACAGCTGATAAACGTACCCTTGACACTCCCTGCACCACTTCTGCACAATGATATAATGCCAAGGTCTCACTGCCGTCTTGGCCAATATGCATATAAGGCAGTTATGGCCTTGGCATAAAACGAAGGCACAGTATTTGGTGTAATGAGAAGTTCATTTAGTTGAGCTGTTACTATGTTTCTTTCTGTCTTCTCTACATTATAACTTGTTGCATTCTTCATTTGACTTGATATATTCTGTTTTTTTTTGTTTAGTAATGATATGTTTTCTATGCTACTGGGTTTGATAAGCTCTTGTATGTTGTGTTTGTTTTATGGCACAAGAACAACGCAATACTAAAGCTGAAAGTTAAATCTGTGGCATGACAGCCCTTATGGACCATGGACTACCAACTCAGGTGCCAACCTTACTACCACATGCACAAGCAGAGGTGGATGGTCATCCAGCCAATACAGAAAGATGATATGGTCAGTGCCATGCTTCTTCCAGCAAGGGTAGGCTTGAACCTACACACATCCCATGACTGAGAACCAGAACATCATACTCCAATCCACTATGCCATGGGGCGGGACATAAGAGCTTTTGGAATTTTTGAAATTCTTATGGATGGTAAGTAGGTAAGTTTTTAAATTGTTCTTTTTTTCTTCTGTTGCACATGTGGTTGCAATAATTGCCTTACTTTTTATTCTGTAGCATTGTAGCCAGATATTTTTCTTGAAGGGCGGTTCATTAAGTGAACCACAAATAATAATGATAATAAGTAAATTTTGATTTACCACTTTAATATTTCAAATTAACAACGTTTATCACCTATTTCACTTAATACATATATAGACTATATCATATATAACTGGTTGAATGGTTTTAACAAACATTTTGAAAATTAACAGACAAGAAAAGGACACCATAAGATACTAGTAACCAAATTTTCTTTGCAAAATTAGATGACAACTTCCAAATGAAGCTAGAAATATTAAATAAACAAGTGATAAGCTAAATGTAAAAACATCAAAGAATAAAACAGAAACTTTAAAAGTTTATCTTAGAAGCAAGGTTGCAATAAATGGTGAAATTGTTGAAGAAGCTCCAATACTTAAATACTTTGATTCTGAATTGACTGCTGTGTTATAAGAAAGAGATACAAACAATAAACTCCATAAATGTAATCTTATGTACATCACAATGAAAGGGATGCAAACAATTATTTCAATAAACTTAATCTTATGTGCAGCACAATAAGAAAAGCACTGAGACAGGCAAGGAAGGAGACACCAATTAAGTTTTATAAAACAGTAACAGTTATCATATACTTATATTGATACAAATCTTGGCTGTAAACTGGAAGCAGAAGCAAAAAATATAATTGACAGAAATAAAACGTTTATGGTCTGTTGTTGGATACTCCGTGCTAGACTGATAAGGGTCCAGAAAATAAGAGATGAATTGAAAATATTTAAATTTACAGCATTTATAAAAAATAAGGACATTTTCAGACACCACGTTCAAAGTATGAATGGGGGAAATTACCAAAAATATTAATAGATTATGAACCATCAGAGAAAATGAATATAGGAAAAACAAGGTGGAAATGAAAAGATGAGCTTGATTAACAGGCATGGAATGGATCTTGAAAAAGCTGTATACTTCATCAGCATCATCATCATCATTGTCATCAGTGTCATTTTTATTGCTATTATTGTTCTTGTAATTATATTTCAAAACATCAGATACCTTGTTTTATAAATAGTAATTGCACAAGGTGCAGTTGATTCACTTTAGACTATAGTTTTCTGTTTTCCAGGAAATTACTACAGAAAGAGGTCAGCATTCTGATGGAGAAAGATAAATTCCTTTTGAAACCAAAGAAAAAAGTTTTACCACATATTTTCTATGCATTCCCAAAGATTCACCAACCTGGAAATAGCATTGGACCCATTGGGAATAACATAGGTGCTTCAACATACAAATTAGCTAAATGCTTAGTTATGAAATTCAATTCATTCCATAGATTTGATAGTTAAAGCATAAAAGCCTTCTGGAATTGGTAGACAACTTCAAAGAGATTACAATTAAAACAGAAGATGCTCTAGTTTCATTTGATATAAAAGCTTTGTTCTCTAGTATTTCCACTGATAAACTTTTAAGACTACTGAAAAAATGGCTAACATATATAGGGACTGTGCCATTTTCTCCCCTTCCACAAGTTCAATTATGTCTATAATAGCACAATGACATATTCAAGATGACACAGCTTGGGCGTCGGAGTATGCCATTGGCAAATGAAGTCGCCAATAGTGAGGCTGCAGCACTACAATGAAGGAATGGAGAACTATTCAGTTTGGCCTGGCTTGGGTTACTTGGCACGAGAGAGAAGACAAAGAGACGCTGAGAGGCTTGCCTACCGGTAACACGCTAATATGGAATATGAATCAAGGTGCACTAATTCTTTCGGTCTAGTCAAAATTTATAATCAATAACTTTGGTGAGTAACTTTTCAAAATTATTTAACTTTAAATGCCAAGTAGACAGGGCACGCAGACAAGAGAGATGGTTATAACATTCTTTTGTATGATATAAAGAAACTTTCTTACGTGGGGGAAAGCAAGGTTTAAACCCTGTCGATACATCATAATCTGTAATGTTACAATACTTTTCAAGAATTGAAATAGGAGTAAATATACATTATACTTCACTAATTATGTAGTAATTACCAAGTAATTACTAGGTGACACAAACATTCATGTTAAAAAAAACTGTCATAAAGTGAGAAACAAAATAGGAAAAGAAATATTCTCGCTTTTTTAGTTACAAGTTATTCCTACCTATACCGAGCAGGGGAAATCCTTATTCTGAGTTTCCTTCACATTTTTACGTACATATATAACTGGGTTATGGGCTAGGTAGAAATAAGCAAATGTAACAGCACCTCAAAAGAAGGAACAGATGACTACCATTCTCTTACCAAACTTTGCATCCACCCAAGTTTTTCCCAGTACAACCAAATGTTTTATTAAGAAACTTCAGGTTTGGCCATGAGAAATCCTCTGTCACCATTCCTGGTGGATTCATTTATAATCTATTTCAGAATACATATCACTAAGTCCTTCCCATGGTTATTCAAAACATGGCATGCATATTTTTATGACATATTTGTAATAATACAATCCAGATTCATATACAATGCTTTGAAACATCTAAATTTACAAGACAAATCCATACAATCCAGCATTCAAGTAGGGAAAAATGGACTTTTACCTTTCTTAATTTGAAATTCATAAGAGAACATAATAAATTAACCTTTGGTGTCTATAGGAAATCTTTGCATACCGACAACTGCATAAAAACAAACAACTACAATTTTAAACCACATCAACATGCCAATTTCAACAGCCTAACACATAGACTGGTCAACATCCCACTCAAGAAAGAAGAATTTGTACAAGAATACTGCCAAATCCATCACAAGTGACCCTAAATGGCATTGACCTCAATCTCATAGACAGCAAAATAGCCAAATTTAAGAGACAGAAGTGTCTAAGGGACACCACCACCCTCACTATACTAAGTCCACAGAAGCAGTACAAGAAATTCACTCCACCCTTGGCTAGTTAATAGGTTCTACAAAAAAATGTTCAAGGAATACCACATATACCACAGCACTTACCACTATAAATACAGCATAAAGAATCTGCTCGTTCTGGAATCAAAGATAAAATTCCAGATAAAATAGAAATCTGATATTTACCTAATCAGTTGTACAGATTGCAACCAGTACACATAGGAAAAAACAAAGAGGTATATATAAACTTGAAGGAAAGAGCAATTCCAATTTATAAAATACAATCAGACAGATAAATTAGCATTAACGAGTCATTTTTGGACAAAACACCATAACATAAACTCACATGTTAAATTGCTCATACACGGCAGTAATCCCACAGCAATCATGACAAGGGAAAGAGTTTACATTACCAAATACAGTGAATGAACAATGAACTTGGAAATCCTGCCAAGAGACAACTTAGATTTCAGTAAGAAACCACCAGTTAACTCCAGTTTCACCTCACTACCCATGCCAAGCAGAATTGCACTTCCTGACTCCAGTCAGTCCTTTGCTGATGATGGGAACAACAGCTCTCATAACTATATAGTCCTAACAATTAATACGTGAAGTTGAAAGTGTACACGATTCATTAAATATTATAATAATGACTAACTTTCAACATAAAATGAGTAGTATCCCAAAGAATATTAGCATTGATTTTCAGTCCAAAACACTTAAGAACTATCATGAAACTTAAATATTTAGGAGTGTACATTCACAGCAATCTAAGCTGGGATGATCATATTAAAGAACTGGCAATTAAACTGAGTAAATTAATTCCCTTCTGTATCAGCTGAAGTCCAGAGTATTCATAGATGCATTAAGGACCTGTTATATTGCTTATTTCCATTCTCATCTACTATATTGTATTGTACAGGGAGAGCCAAAAAACTACGAATCGGCTGCGTGGTGTTTTTCCTGCCCGTGTCCTCAGTGCTTGTTGGCATCTGCCGCTATCACAGAAAGATGCGAATGAAACCATACAACATTTTTAAAACACAGGCATGCTTCCCATGCTAAAAAAGTTAAAAGAAGAGCACTGCTTTGTGCTATTTTGGAATGCCAGTGGAATGAATCAAAGTAAAAAAACCATGATAGACAATGTTTTAAGAGACAGTGACGTAGACGTATTCATCATAGCTGAAGCAAATATAGATCAACAAAAAGAAAAAAATTATCAATTTCTAAAATACAACACAAATATATTATAAAAACACAGACAGATAGCAAGTGGCATACTTGCTGGCATTAAACAATGCATGAATGAAAACTTTTAAATTATAACAGAAATGAACCAAGATGACACTTCTGAAATAATAAGGATAACAGCTTGTAAACAAAAACATAAATTTAAAATCTATGGTATCTACAGCCCATCCAATAACAATCACCTCAACCTGAACGTAATTGATATTGACAATAAAACAATCATAATTGGTGATCTCAATGGTCATTCTCCAAGATGGGGCTATAGTGACAACAATAAAGCTGGTGAAATTATTGAAGAATTTGTAGACTCCAAGTTAATGAAAATATTACATAGGGATGAAGACCCAAAAACCTACATATACTACTCAGGACAGTCAACCAATCCAGGCACTGCTATCATATCAACTGATTTAGAAGATAAAACTACAAGAAAAGTAATTGAAGATAGTGGTAGTAGTCATAGTACCACAATAACAAAAACATATCTAAATCATCAACCGCCTAGAACAAAGGGAAAAATAAGGCCTAATTGGAATTTCAAAAAGGCATACTGGGAAGAATATAAAACAGAAGCAAACAAACTTTTCAAAGAAATTAAATTGGAACAAAACATAAACAAAGTAGTGAAATAACTAAATGACACAATTTTAAAAGCTGCAAAACATTGTATCCCAGGAGGGAAAATTCATAAATACAAACCCTTCTGGAATGAACTGTTAGCACAACTCAAATCAAAACGAGATAAAACTAGAGAAAAAGCAGAATGGACACAAGACAAAGCAGATGTTATAGAATGGTGAAAAGCAAACACACAGGCTATTAAACTGTCAAAAAAACAGTGCTTTGAAGAATTTATAAACAAACTAGACTATAGAACAAATAGTACTAATGCACATAATTACATTAAACAAATAAATAGAGAAAACCAACAAAATCAGCCATTAAATGTCAATAATAAAGAAATATACAAGGATAACCTTATAGCAGAAAAATTAGCAACATGCCATAAAACTAGCACAACATTAAAAAATAAAAACAAAAAACGAATAAATACTTAAGAAATAGCAACCCCAAAGCTACGTCTAACTTTCAAAATATCCTCAATGAACTGTTCACACCCCCAGAAATAAAGCAAGCAATAAGAACACTAAAAAACTAAAAAGAATCCAGGTCCTGATAACATACATCCAGAGCTGCTCAAGAATTTAGGACATGAAGCAATCCATACTTTATTAAAAATTTTCAATAAAATCTGGACAACCAAATAACATACCAACACTGGAAAAAAGCAAAAGTTATACCCATTAAGAAGAAAGGAAATCCAACTCAAATGATAGATAGCTATAGATTGATATCCTTAACATCAAACATAGCAAAATTCTTAGAAAGATTGGTAGCTACAAGACTGACATACTATCTAGACACACAAAATCTATTAGTCCCTGAACAAGCTGGATTTAGGAAGGGCAGCTCAGCAATACACCAGGTTGTAAGACTCACACAGGACATTAGAGAAAATTTCAATAATAGTAAGACTACTCTAGCACTGTTTGTCGACTTCAAAGATGCGTTTAATACAGTATGGCGAGAAATGCTACTATACAAGATGAAAACATGGCATATCAGGCCACATGCTAAACTGGTTTCAAACCTTCCTATCCCAAAGATGGTTTGCAGTACAATACAAAACAGTCACATCTAAAGAAACAAACAAGAGTTGGCCTACCTCAAGGGTCTGTTACAAGTGCTATTCTGTTCAATATATAGTAGACCCTCGTTTAACCAAATTCCAAGGGATCGAAAAATAGTCAATTCGGTTTAACGAAGTTTGAATTAATGAGGTTTTGTAAAAATAGTCCTGTATTTTCTGAAATGGTAAAATACGACTGTTGAGTTCACTTTCTCTCTTGTTATGCATACCAATGAATGAGGGTGTTCCACTTTCATAACTGCTATGAAAAAGTAAAAATAACTGCTGTATATGGTATATCTGGAATTTGTTTAACTGAGAAAGTATACTGTCAAATGCTTGTCGTAATTTTTTTTTAAAACAGTACTATTTTGAACAATATTGTACTCATTAAATTAGTGAGCCATATAATACAACAAACAATAACCTTAAGAAACACTTTAAATATACCATTCTTTTAACACTAAGTTTTAATCGGAACACATGTTTTAGTTATAACTCTTATCTATTACACATTTTAGTTCCATAATTTGAAAAAAAAAATCATTAATTGTTGTTTGGTGGACCGTTGGTCATAATATTATGGCACTCTCTGAAGATACCACATCCAGGGCAGCCTGAAATGCCATGGAGACATCAGAAGTGGCAGCAAATCTCTCGAGAACAGAAATCACAGTGGCAACTTCAGCGCAGGGTCACAGTGTGGAATTTGCTGAGAACAGATGTGTTGGAACCATTTTAACAGCGAATCCTCCAACTATTCATGTTTCACTGGTCTTATGCGCTTGCTATTGCCACTAAATGAATAGCTTGTCAGACTTGCCTCTATTTTCTGTTTTGAACTATAATCGATGAGAGAGTACACTTCGAAATCTGAAAATGTTCTGCAACCTGCGTTTTGGTCTACTCTCCACTATCGACGATATGTAAAGTTTGCTGTTTTTGTTTCAGCGTGAGAGCATTATGAGCATGTTTCTCTTTTGGTGGCATAGGGAGTGATGGAGTGAAAGGGGAGAAAAAAAAATGACGGTTCACAAGCAGAGACAAACAGCTCTCTGGATTTTTGTGAGTCTGGCGCTCATATCCTGGAAAAGTGATACATAAACAGCAAGTAAGCAATCGGACCATTATTGAGAAATTACAGTACAGTATTGAGAAAAATTATGTAAAATGCATAACCGAAAATACCGTGGTGCACAGCACAACATAAATATTTGGTTTAAAAGAAGAATAACGTATGGAATATGTAATGAGGGGACCAAATTTTAGTTTGTGGTAGGAATTGTCCAAAATTCTGTTTAAGCGGTAGATTTTTCCATGTAATTCGGCAGGGACTGAGCAGCTACTACGGATTAACCGAGTTTTCAGTTTATCCAATTTCGAATTAGCAAGGGTCTACTGTATATATATAAATGACCTAGTAGATGTATTAAAGAAAATAGGTAACATACAAGTAGGAATGTTTGCTGACAACGTGGTAATATGGACTTCAGAATACAACATAAGATCTGGGAAACATTATAAGAAACTACAAACAACAATGGAGAATACAATCATAACCCTAGAACAGTGGACTAATAATAACAATATGGAAATAAATACAGGAAAAACTCAATATCAACTATTCACAATGCAGCATAAAACAGAAAATATATGCCTGCAAATCAACAACAAAAAACTACAAGAAGCAACTACAACAACGTATCTAGGGATAGAATTAGATAAAAAATTATCAATGAAAGAATATGTAAACAATGTAACGAATAAAATCAACAAAAAGAACAACATTTTAAAACATTTAGCAGCAAATAAAATGGGGTGGAAACATGGACCTCCTTAATAATACATATAGAACATACATAAAACCTAACCTATTGTATGGAGGAGAACTACTGGCAACAGTAAACAAGAGACTTAAAAGTAAACTAGAACTTTCACAAAATAATTCACTAAAAATAATAACAGGAGCTGCAAAAACAATACCAATTACAGTACTACAAAGCTTCACAAAAAACATGGCTATAGAATTGGAACATGAGTTGAAAGCAGTTATTCTAGCACAAAAGCTGCAAGTCAATAGAAAGAGATACAAGTGATACCATACAGCAGATACTACAAGTAATTTAAGAACTCAAATAAGCTTCAGAACATATATTAATAATTTAAAATACAAGAATATAATTACAACAGATGTAACAAGTCCAATAGAATATATAGATACAATATCACAATGACCTGAGATATACAATACACAAACAAAACAATATATCAGATGAAATGAGAGCCATAGCAATAGTTACGGAAAATGAAAGATACCCAGAAAAAGAATGGCTCCAAATATATACAGATGGATCCCTCATCAATAAAAAAAATGCCGGTGCAGGAGTATACTGTAAACATTTTGCACAGTATCTAACATTAGATGAAACGTTAAACCACTATGATGGAGAATTAACAGCTATAAAAGCAGCATTACAGAACATTTTATATAGACCATACATAAAACAAAAAATAGCCATCTTATCAGACTCAAAATCAGCCATAGATGGGATAGTAAATTACAATAATAAAACAACAAGAAATATTAAAGAAATAAGAAGCCTAATTAAAGCAGTTGAAACTAGAAATCATATCACTCGACAATGGATTCCAGCTCATGTTGGACTTTTGGGCAATGAACATGCAGATCAATTAGCAAAGAAAGGTGAATACAACAAATAAAACCTGTAGAACAAATAGAAATAAATAAACAATTAAATAACATTAAACAACATTTCAAAAGACAGCAGAGACTTGATGAAGAAGATAAATTAAAAGATAAAGATTAGAAGAATATTAAAGATAGAGTTGGTATACAAAAAATGCCAAGGAAGACTGCAGTGGCCTTATTTAGGATGGCAATTGGCCACAATTGCCTCGCAGAACACCTCTTCAAGATACAATGCCTACCTGCACCCAAGTGCACTCTCTGTGAAGAAGATGTCATCCTGAACAAACAACATTTTGCCAAATGCAAAGGCCAACCTACAGAGTTTATATTGGGAAGCCAGAGGGAAAGTGATGTAGATCACTTAATCCCCAGTGCCATTAGTGAACAACAACAACAACATTTTTAAAACTACTTTTAAAGGCTTTACATACCAACTTTATGAAAGGAGATGCTGAAACCGGCTACTGTCATTGTACATACATTTTTGGCACCTCTTTAGGAAACTATCCATCACTCGCTGTAGTTCACATTGAGAAATGTTGGCAATTTCCTGGCAGATATTTTATTTTAATTCTTTCAGGGTGTGTCGGTTTGTCTTGTACACTTTATGTTTTAAGTTACCCCAGAGATGTAAATTGCAGGGGGTTAGGTCTGGGGACTGAGGGGGTCACAAATCTCTACTAATAATTCTGTCCTCAATTACGCTTTCAATTGTTCTCATTGGAATATTGGCCATATAAGCTGTTGCAGAGTCTTGTTGAAAATAGGCAAAATTATGCTCCCTGTCTGTTAATTCTCTAAAAACAGGGGAAAAATTGTATTCATGTATGCATGGGCTTTAACTATTGACTCGAAAAGAATTGACTCATTTCCCAACATGAGCTACAGCAGGTGATGGGTAGTTTCCTATAGAGGTGCCAAAAACATATGGACAACGACGGTGGACGGTTTCAGCATCTTCTTTCATAAAGTTGGTAAGTAAAGGTTTCAAAAGTATTTTTTAAAATACTGTATGGTTTCAGCCGCACCTTTCTATGATAGTGGCAGATGACAATGAGCGCCAAGGATGCGGACAGAAAAAACACAGTGCAGCCGGTTCATGGTTTTTTGGCTCTATCCGTATTATGGGGAAATTCGGTTAATACTAAAGTAATGTTTAAATTGCTGAAGAAGGTACTGAGAATACTAGCTTACATTTCATATAAGAAAAGTGACAGGGAACATTTTAAAACTCCAAGGGCGTGTACTACAATCACCAGATAAAGCATTAGATGTTTATGCTGGAGTTTACTAATCTGAAAGTTTGGTTTTCTCCTATACTACCAATGGATTTCAACTATGGTATTAATATCTACAAGATTTAGTAACATTTATGTTATTTTGGCAATAATTTACACCAAATATATTAACTTTGAGTTTTTAACGTAGGTATGCGCCATGCAAGTGTTAGTTATCTTCTGGGGGCATTTTTGATTGTGTTTGAGTTGTGTTAGATCTAGTTTCTGTTCTGTTCCTGTTTGTTCATCCACAAAATAAACAGCTTTTAGCCCTTCAAAAATGAAGCAAACGAAGAAAAAAAAGGCCAACCAAAAACTATTCTATCAAGGAATCATTAAAGTTATTGGAATGCGTAACAAAATACCAACGTATTCTTGAAAATAAGAAGACATGCTATCACATGGAAAGATAAGGCAAGGAAAGGTTGTTAGAGCTTTTATATATGTTTATTAATATTTCTGTATTTACAATAGGCAAGAACATGATTACAATATTGTAGCCCATTATTTTAGGAGCACTATAGCTTTCAACTATAAACATTTTGATTTTACAGGGATTTGTAATCCACTTTTAAGGCAATGCATCTGTAGAAATCTAAAAATCCAGTTTTCCTCTGATTTCTTTCACTTCTTTTACCAAATACTCAGAGCATAAAACATTATTATAGTTCATACAAAATTTTAACAATCTATATAAAATTGTTATTATAATATTAATTTTTTTCTATTCCTAGTTAATCGCTTTATGGTGATACGAAATGCTCCTTGCACCCTACAGCTTACTGTATCACTCCCAAAGTTTTAATTTGAGCTTAGTATGCAAACTTAAGGAAATTGATGTGCAGGTATTTCTTACTTTTAATTATTTTAAGAGAAAAATGCTATACATGTTACTGAACATTTAAACTTTTTCGATGTAAGTTCTGGAAAATAATTAGTTTCAGCTGAAACATTTCTTAATTAGTGCACAACAGTTGTTAAATCTGCAATTCTTGCAACTATTATGAAAATTTCAAGGAAATAAGTCATAATCTATGGTTCAAGAAGCATTTTGAATAGTGAAAAATACTGAAAAAAAGGAATTCAGAAAAACGGACTTTGAAGTTTAATTTGATACTTACCTAAATGGTAAAGGGTCATTTAAATAGCCATTTGTGGCTTTAAAATTCTTAATATTACAAATCAATGTGTTTAGCCTGAAAGTATACATTATAAGTATGATAACAATGTAAAAAGCAAAATGAAAATGTTCACATTTTTTTACCAAGTGTCACTGATGCATTGCCTAAGTGCAAACTGCTTCATAAAAACAGCATGTTTTTCAAAGAATTAACGTTTAAAAATAGTGTACCTGCCACAAAAAGACAGTTTCTAGTATTTTTTACTTACCAGTACTGCCATTAGATTGTATCCAAGTTCATTAATGTTGTACTTACATAACATGCTTTTATGGTAGAGCTTATGGGTTAGATGGGTTCTTTGCTTATCAGCAGATTAAAACATATTCTTCTTCAAAGTTTTATTTATACCTGTCCATATTTCAATATTTTTTTCAGAACTGTGCTGTTGCCATTCCTGATTAGCCACATAAACCAGCTTCTGCAGCTGAGCTAGGGTCTTTAGCTTCTCCAATATTTGAAGATCCTACTGCAGTTGGAACCTCTACACAAGGTCAGAAATGTATGTTTTATTTGAAATTTTTAATTTTTAAAGGAATATATATATTCGGATGTGCTTGAGTATCTCTTCTGTATTTTATAGATCATGACTGGTCCACCTGCACCCCAAGAGTGTTGAAAAACCTAAAAACAAGGCTTTAAAAGATACAGTGCCCCAGTGTAAGAGTTCTCCAAACAAATGTAAGTTCATTATGTGTATAGAAAATGTATTTCAATTTTAGGGTTAGGAGGAGAAGATTTGGAACATATAGTGATCAATGTTGGATGAGTATGAGCTAATCAGGATAAGCAACAAAATATGTAAATATTATTCACATCATCTTAATAAGCATGCTTTACAAAGAATACAAAAGCATATTTCTTAAACTACAAAACAAAATCTGATGTATAACATTCATATGACATTCTCTACTAACTATTCTTAGCAAATCTTATAGTTCTTGTCAATTGAGATAAGCTTTTATTACACATTTAATTATAGGTATAAGAAGCATACAGTAGGCTAAAGTGACTCTTAAAGAGCATGTCGCTATGTAATGGCGTTGAAATTGTATGCTCTTTGTATGACAGCAAGAAAAAAAGCAAACAGAGACTTAAGAGACTTAACACTTGGAAACAAGTATAAGTATTTGAAAATACAAACCAATAACAAGGAATATTTTAGAAATGGTCAGAGTGAAAAACAGTTTTATTTGACATAAATTGTATGTTTTAACGAGATCTACATTTCTTTGTGTAGTAAGATTTTGTCTATCTCTTACAGTTTACCAATTATACAAAAGCCATTCAGAATGGAGAGGACTTTAAGACTATTCCCAGAAAAATCAACATATACTTTTTATTTGTCATGCAATTACCTAAAATGTATTTTAATCAAAATCGTTGGATGCATTTCTGAGAAAATAAAACTTACAAATACTTTTCAATGTAAGGAGTAATCTTTGTGTCACATCCTTGGAAGATGCTGAACTTACAGTACCAAGTTGGGTGTATACTAGTGCATCATTTTTGAGTTATGCTGTTCACAGAGATACACACCTTTTTTTTCTAAAAACGCTTTTTTTGGATTCAGCTACGCAATATGTATTTCTGGTAAAATCCTGGTGTGAAACTTTTCAGTGAAATGCAATACTTCTCTTGTTAAGTACTAAATAAAGGAATAAGGTTTTGAACTTAGCATTATTATTAGTAACAGTGATAAGAAACTTACAAATTTTGTTTCATACTCTTACGTGTTTCAATAGTAACTGAATTTAAAATATCTTTAACACATGTGCATAATAAACTTGCATTGTGTCAATTTCTGGCCTTTTGGATTATTATGTGTATAATATTAGTAACCTATGAAGTCAATAGAAGTCTGTTTACTCAAAACAATGAAAGAAAAGAATGTTATGGGTGATTTCCAGAAATCTTAGTCATATTTTTAAAAATATGTATGTTAAGGTACTTTATATTGTCTACATTTCTGAAAAAACCCAAATAAACTAATCTTTTTCTTAGAATGTTTCTCTCCCCCACTCTTTTTAGTGTTGGGAGCATATTATTCCTCTTTAATTATTATGATGTGTTCACATTTCCATTAGCTTGCTGTTTTCCTAATAATGGTAATTGTACAGATTTTCACACTTCAGAGCAAGGTTTCCAAATAAACATTAATATTTTACGGTTCTGGCTGGAATTCCAAATTAGATGCCTTTATTGTTTGGTTTGTTAAAGTAACTATCTATAGCCAGATGAGATATCTCACAAAGACAATCTGATTCCACTCCAGTGTAGAAGGGGATTAATGCAGGATGTCCTCTAGCATGTATTTGCACTGAGGAACAGTGATCATCAAACTGCCTCACGTAAATGCCATTCTACTTTTAAAACTTATAACCTTGAAAGAGAGAGAGAGAGGGAAATGGAGAGGGAGAGAGATAGAAGGGAGTGATGTTAGTTTTGTTTGACAGAAGTTTAGATAAATGGGTTGTTATTGTATAAATAAAGTGTAGCATAGTGTTTGGCAAGATACAGGTTTGGTGTTCCTTGTCTCAAGAAAAGCAATGTATTTTTTCATCTGTTGACAAATCCTCCATCCAAGCATAGCAAACCACCCTCAATAAATGACTAGAAGTTAAATGCATGGGTCACTGCAAAGTCCAATGTGACCAATTTGCAACAGAAGCTGTTGAGGGAGCAGTTTGCAGAGAGAGAGAGAGAGAAGAGAGTAAGTCAGCTGCACAATAAGATATGAAATTAAAATATCTCGAGGTCATGTCTAAAAGAATCAATATAAAAATTAAGAAAAAATCTTAAGAAAAATTGACAAAACAGAATATAAATTAGTATGATTTATTTAAAATGTATATACAATTGTTACACTTGTAGACCACAATAATCTTAATAATAGTAAGAAAAAATAGATATTGTATATGGTTTATTGATTTGAACAATTCTTCCATAACTTTAAAATGCTTATTTCCTATTGCACACAGCTATAATATATTTAGTTTGTTGGATCTTTCATATTCATGTACCTCAATATCCCTCTATGATTTTAATGAACATTAATGGAGCATTCCATCATAAAATCATAACTTGAAAAGAAATTATAACAGTTTTTACCACCAAACATTGTGAACTCCTGTTTTTAGGATACAGAGCTCATTGCTGAACACTGTGGCATTAGTATGTTTTGTTAGTTCCATGGCAAGCAGCAGCTTGTATACGATGAAATTATTTTTAAAAGTAAACTTACAAAATGCCACAGTGTGTGTTTGGTAACAATTCTACTCCAAGGAAAAGCAAAAAAAAATCTTTTGCACAAGTTTCTTAGTTAGAAGTCTCCCCATAAGCCATTTAAGTAGCACAGGGAACTTAAAATTGCGCTAAACATTTGAAACCCTCTAAATCAAGTGTAGTGCTTCAAAAGCATTTCCCTCCAGGCAACTTCAATATTTCAATGAAGCAAATTATACTAAAAGGCCTGTAATGGAAATGAATGGCAGTGGCAGGTCTATCTGAAAACCAATCCTCCATGTACAAATCCTAGCAATGAATTTTAAAATCATTATTTATTGCAACCAACACAAGCTATATACTAAAAGTGACAAGGCATTGTTGTTTCCTAAATGAAGTATTGTATTAGATAGAGTGGTTCTTAATGTAAGTATGGAAACTGTATTAATATGCCAGCTGATTCTGAAAGCATGTATTGCATATATAACTTTGAAATTTTAAATGAGACGTAAAACCATAAGTATGCACCTTACCTAAGTTATTTATTTATAAAGGTGACTAAATAATTTATACATATATTAGCATGATTTCAAAAGCCATTCATGCTTTACCCAGTGTGTAATACACTTATTCAGTCCTTAAATCCAATATAATGTCTATATTTTTACTAACAGAAAAATGAGGGGAAAGGGAGAGAAAGAGCAAATGAGACAGTTGGCTCTGCTAGTTTGTTAATTTTTGCATCAAGTTTAACATAGATGCAAATAAAATACAGGCCTTTCTACATGCACACCCATAGTTCAATGGAACTGGGCTCATTTGAGCTTCAGTTCATCCAATTCATTCACACTCTCTTTAGATACGGCTAGTTAAAAGAAACCTTAAACATGTTAAAAAGGAAATTATCTCTCTCTTCTGCATAAACACAGTCACATCCTTGGCCTGTAATTATACCATGGTCAAAAAAAAAAACTAAATAGGAATACACAAACTTAAATGTGAAACTGCTCCGATACAGTTAAAACAAGACTTCAAAAGGATACATTCCATACAATGCCAAATTTTGAGTTATATAATCACAAGACTATAATTAAAAATGAAAATCTGATTACATTCTAGTATTGTTAACTTTTATCTCTGTTTTGCAGTCAGTTGTTTTCTAAATGCTTAATGTTAAATGAGATAGACATTTGCAGAAATTACTTATTACACACTTTGTTGTGGGTAAAAGGTTGTACCTAATGCCACAGGAGGCTGAAGTAATACTCAAATTGTTGAAATATTGGTTAACAGTATAAGCTGGCTTTGAAATTACTTTCTTTGCTGATTACAAGAGACAAAAAATGGCAGCTAAACACTTCAAAAAGTATACAGCATTTGAAAATTCAAACCAGTAATAATGAATATCTTGGAAATGATTAATACTGCAAACATTTTAATAATTTAAATGGTGTGTTTTAAATGTGATGTGCATGCTGATTAGTAAGCTTTTATCTAGCTTACAAGTTATACAAGTGTAGGAGGAAGAGAACCTCATGAACATTGCAGAAAATTCAGGATATATATTTTGTCATGTAAAATATCTTAAGCATGTTGCGTTTTAATCAAAATAGTTAAGTACTTTTTTGAGAAAATAAAAAAAAAAAAATATGCAGATGCAACCCTAGAGCATAACCTGAACCAGAACAGTGTTAAAAATGTCCCCTCTCTCCAGTCTTGCCTTTAGAGCAGAATTATTGAAAATGGTGGCATTGTGGGTAGACCCTGGCCATCTTGTCACAATGTCTGTAATGCACAACTTTGTATCACATACTGTCTGCACATTAATAAAGCAGCCTTTCCTATCGCAGAACACTTCTGGCGCATCTCCTCCTGGAGAGTTTATTTGTACATCTGTGCAGTCCAGTGACCCAGTAACATGAGGAAAGGCAGCTAATCTATAAAAATGGGCCCGGGTTGCCTGAACGGCTCTTCATTCAAGCATTTTAATGTAATCCCTCACCAAGAATGAGATTGCAGCACTGACTCTCTTGATGACACTTCCTGCTGTCACTTTGTGGGCACCACAGAAATCTCCCAATGATGTCAGCATCCCTCCAGTTGTATAAAATGTTAGCACAAGCAGCAGCTGGGTCATAGGAGCTAATGCATGATTTCTGAAAAAAAATATATATATATATATAGCAGGTCTGTTGTTACACTCTTAAAACACACATATAAATGATTACTAAGAAAAAAATCCTAATAAATTATAACTAAAAATAATGGGAATACATTTTAGTAATATGAAGTGGTGCTGACATACAATGAATGTATTAGTAAATATATGGCAGTAAGCAATGTGATAACCAATGTAACATTAACCAACCCTGTTATGGATTACTAAAAGCAAATTATAACTACACTTCTGCTGCAATGCACCAAGTTCTATTGCAGAACGGTTAACTTAAAACTTTACATAAGCACTTAAATTTTATTACAGATTAGAATTTATGACCTCACTTCATGTGCAGAACAGGCTAGTGAGGATTTTATATCAAGGCAGATTATTAGGATTTTGTTAGAAGACTTATGCTGCTGCAAAATAGCTTACCCATATTATAATAATCTAAACGTCAATGCTGTTGCAGAACTGTTTGAAAAGAAACTTGATATTAACATGACCTTGCAAAAGCTGTTGAACAGTTTACTGAAGTTTTGTAATATATGCACTTGTAACCTCACTTTAATTATAAAACAGTTGCAGAACTATATAGCAACTTAAGCTGTGCAAAAGCTTAAAATTTGTATCCTCTGCTGCAGAAAAATTAATATTTAACATAACCTTGCAACAGCTGCTCAACAGTTTACTAAAATTTTGTAATGCATTAACTTGTAACTTCCTTTAGCTATAAAACAACTTACAGAACTATATAGCAACTTCAGCTGCATAGAAGCTTAGAATCTGTAACCTCTGCTGCATAAAAATTGATATTTAACATAACCTTGCAACAGCTGTTGAAAAGTTTACTGAAATTTTGTAATATATGCACTTGTTACTTTACTTTACCTATAAAACACCTTACAGATCTGTATAACAATTTAAGCTCACAAAAGCTTAGAATCTGTAACCTCTGCTGCAGAAAAATGTATATTAATATACTCAACAGCTGTTGAACAGTTTACTGAAAGTTTGTAATATATGTGCTTGTAACTTCACTTTAGGGATGAAACAGCTTACGGACTATACAACAGCTTAAGCTGCACAAAAGCTTATAACTAGTAACCTCTGCCGCAGAAAAATTGATATTTACATAATCTTGAAACAACTGTTGAACAGCTTACTGAAATGTTGTAATATATGTACCTATAACTTCACTTAGCTATAAAACACCTTATAGAAACTATATGGTGATAACTCAAAGCTGCACTAAAGCTTAGAATTTGTAACCTCATTTCACATGCAGCATAAGTTGCTGAAAATTTTATATAAAGGCAGATTACTGCATTTTATATAATCACTTTCCTCAGTTTTGTGCAAAATAGGTTTATTTGCTTTTATTCACTTTAGATCTGAGGTTCTGAACTGCCAAAAGCTTGCTTTAAGCAGAATATATACAGCTATCATACTACAGACAGCTGCATAAGCAACTCAAATAAAAATAACGTTAACATTATATATGTTAACAAATACACACATATGGTTTATTAGGTATAATTTACATATTATGATACACTTTTCACTTACCTGTCAGTGGTAAACTCTAAATAATTCCTTATGGGACCTAGCAGATGCAGAGCAGTAAGTTTCAATACTTGAAAGCGAGTTAAAAGTTCTTCATCATCCCACTCTTGAAAATTATTTGGGCATGACCTAATTCACCTTGCTCTTCAAGCACCCACGAACAGCTTGGCCAAGATCTCATCATCCAAATCTGATTCCAAATCAAAACCACTTATCAACCCAATATGACGTACAGTCACCTTGTCTATCTCCATCTGTCAGATTGCTCATTATTCGCTGCTCGATCTTTCGATTAGCTAATCCAGAAGATACTCTTCCAAATTTTAAATATGTGAGAGTCATAGTTATCATAGTACACATTTTCTGCATAGCTTTATGATACATTTGATAACTTTTGATAATCGTAAATGTTGCTGTTATCTGGTGATCATAGTACAGGCCGTAAATATTCAGACACTGCCTAGTTTATAAGTAGATCAAAACAAACACAAAGAATGATTTAGCATATTTTTCAACAAATACTAAAGTACATGCTCACAACTCTAGAAATGAAAATAAGTTGCACATTAGCTTTTACAAAATGATACTTTTTGAGAAATAATTTAAGTATACTGGCATTAAGTGATATACTTACCTTCCCAAACTCTTGAAAACTACAAAAACTGAAATAAATTTAAAAAAGGAAATATAAAAGTTCTTACTACACCGTCAGTTTATTCTATTGAAGAATATTCTAACCATTCTATAGAAAATCTTAAATGACTATCCCTCCCATATCCTTTCTGTCATCTTGGATGATGGAATGTTTGTTATGTGAATTTCACTAATGTTGATCTGGCCTTATTAATTGTCTCATATAACCGAGGAATGGTATACATATATGGAAAGAGAAAGTAGCACATGGCGATGAAGATGAAGACTGTATTTCTGAATTCAATAGTGTTAGAATAGAGTACCTTATTCATATATTGATCTCTTTCCAAATGTTGCTATCTGTTTTACCTCGTTTAGCTTTTCTACATATTTACTATTGCACATATTGTCTTTTTCTGATAACTCCCATGTCATACAATGGTAATCAGAAGATAAATAATTATGAGGACCATAATTGCAATTGTACATTTAATGTACAGTTACAATTATAATCCTTGCTTAAATTAATGACTTTTTGACTACATAACTGGCAAAATTACAACCACTTCAACTCAAAATCCAGCAACTTTGGTGAGAATACTTGGGTGGAATTATATGACAATCTACAGTTTATTCTATATGCATTAAGTTCTGTTAGACAATAGTTTGGGCAACAATGATGCATCTATAATACACTGTTACTAAAATGCCATTATCATAGGAAATGGAATTTATTTTTTCAATTAAGTGCTTATAGCAGAACAGAAAATTTCATGACCACCTGCTCAGTTCAATGACTTTAGGATTTTCATACACATTTGTCCAAATTCATTACTTTCAGAATGTTTATGATCACTAGACAGCCAGAAGTTATTAATATATAAGTATTCATTATTGCAGCATATTTTTAGCATTTCTATCTTTATAATAAGAGTTTGCATACTATTGAAGCAAATAATATATAATCTTGTAGAGTATGAATTCAAAAACATTACAGAAACATAAAGTGGGAGAACAGGAATATAATTATTTAACCAGAGAATTGATATACTTTAATTAAAGAAAAGGTTAAAGAATTTTGAACCTTATTTTTAAGAAATGTGAGATTTGCATAGAAAAAAATGAGCAGATTTGGGACAATTTGCATACCATTCAAAATTTTGGACCATGGATGGCACATGATAAGAAATTACTTTATCTGTACTATCCAAATCATATGTGCCATTGGCAACACTAATTCATGCCAAAGTCATATGTAAAATGTTGTATATGTGTTATAAGTCCTGATATTTCTGTTTTGTATTCAGGAAATATAGTCTAATAACATGCGATTAATGTGACACTATCACCAACTCCTCTGTCACAAATTTTGGCGGACACAGCCCCCTTGTTCCCTCTCACTCCCCAGCCCCTATATTCTGTGTAATTTTTATTTTCTAGTATTCTATTTGAAGCCATTTAATTATCTAAGTTTATTCAGTCTTGTTTAATGACAAGTTTAACAGTTGCTGTAAAAGGTTATTGGTTATTATTGAATATTTGTCACTCAATGAACTGAGGCTATTAGTATTTATTTAGTTGTCTCTATGAGTATTTTTCTGAAGCTTCCATATACCAATTTATTTTAATAATAATTCTATGTCTGGTAAAGGAAGTAAGTTATCCTCCTCTCTTTCTGTAGTAAACTTTAGGTAGTATTGGCATTTTTGTTTCATCACTGCTTTTACTCTGTAAATGTACATCTGGGAAACTGATAATACATGATTTCTCCATCTTACTGTTGTTTTCATAATAATTTCACACTGAATTACTTAAATTATATGTTTATATTGTTCCATTATTATTTTATGCTAAATTACTTTCAGCTATATATTTTGATGTCAATAATTAATAAATATTCCCTATTAATGCTACCCTTATGTTATTATTGTTCCATAATTGATTACTTACAAATTTTTATATACTTATATTAATTTATATTTAATGTATTTACTCTGAAATAAATCTGTAACAGTTATAGGACACTAAACTAAAAATCAATGTGCAATAATTTGACATAGCCTATATCATCCTGTTTTATATTTGGTCTGCAGGTTTAATTAAACTTCTATGTAATGTTATGTTATTTAAATGAAGCTGTAGTATGTATATTTTAATTTATAAACACGTTGTGCTGCTATTCATAACAGTGGCAGGTGGTGATGGAGGACTCTAGGGTGGTGACCTTCCCATAAATAAACGCCCCGTAAATAAAAAATAAAAACAGGAAAGGAAGGCTAACATCAGATATCATTGCAGTATTAACTTCAGCACTCCCTGATTTAATTTTATACATTTTGTTTTGTTTGAAATGCTTTTGCAATGCCTATACAGAGAATAGCTCGAATGTTTTCATTATAGAGTGTATTTCGGAACTAAACCAAATTCGTCCGGGAAACCTTGCATTTGTAGATACTGATAGAGCAAAGCCATGCAAAGGGGAATGCTTCAAATGAAGATGAGGGATGCAGAGAGGTAATAACAGCTTGGCGGAGTCTGAGACGCTTTGCTATTGGTTCTGTCTCCATGCAGCCTTTTCCATGTGAAGTCATTCAATTTTATTGCTGCCACCATATGAAAAAACTGTACTCAGCCCTGTATAAAATTTAATTCTGTTATATGAACTGATTTAAGATGTAATTAAATTATTAAGTTATACTGCAATTTAAAGTATAGCATTATAAAGTTAAACTGATTCAGAGCAGAAAATAAATTATTACCCTTATACTACAATCTATGTTGGTGGCTGTTGTTTGCATGTCACATAATCACAGTGCATGCGCCCTCGCACAGTGCTGTGATTTAACACGCTTACAGGTTATTTGCATGCAGGATTCCAAAGCACTGTTGTATAAAACACCTAACTTAACCAGTTAATTTATTGCAAGTGAAGTTAAATTAATTAGTTAAGAAATTGTAATGAACAGTGTACATAGCAAAAAAGACAGACTTATTGCTTTAGCCACATGTTATATTGAGAAGGCCCTGATTTCAGTCATTTTGCTGAACAAAAGGAGAGGAGAATGGATTTCATCTACAGGAATATTAATCTGGTTAGTTTAGTTATAGTCAAGGTTTATTTTAATTTGTTTGAAGGCAAGTAGATGCAAGATGCATAATGAATTTCTTACAGTTCATTTTATACTCCTGAACATTTTTCCTATGCATGTTGTTGCTTGCATCTCATACACATTTAGATACAAGATACAGTTGGGCAGTTAACAAACAGAATAGATATTATTATATAGGGTAAGAACTTAGAAGAAATATGTACATGAAACACAGACTTATCAATGTGTAAGTATGTTTGATTAAGATTTGTAAATCATTTATTTTGTGAAAGCAAAACCCTGGATAACCTTTTGTTATAAAACCATGTGTTCGCAACTGAAATTTTAACCAATATTCATTAACGCATGGGTGCACTGTATAAAATAAATGACAAAAGGGTTCCTGTTGCTGAAGGGAATAATGTTATAGTTATGAATATAATTTAGTTTATGCCTACTCTGATAGATGCGGTTTATTGCACATTTTATTTCTAAATTGCACTAATGCATAGGATTTGGTACATGCTGAAAAATACATGCAGTAAACTGAATGGGAAATTACATACAGTATATTTTGGTTTATATGATTGATTTGTTTACATATATTGTTTTGGTAAATTCTAGAATAAAACCTGTTGTGTAAAGGTGCTTAATATGAAAACATCACCTGCCACCCTCCCAAATTTGCAAATCGTGAGCGGCCACTGATTCATAATTACGTATTGTATCAATATATATCTACTTACATGTAGCTCATTTAAGTCATTGAAATGTCTTGCAAATAATGCTGACTTGTCCTATATCATGGTACCTCTGTACATGTATAAGATTTACATGAATAAAATATCTGCCTGTCCTGTTGGTAATTGCATATCTGGAGGTCTCATTTGTCCTCACTAATGCTTGAATTTTTGTTGAAGTTTGGTAAAACCTTGACTCAATTTACTATTATTTTATCACTTCACTTTATATGTTTCCTTATGCTATTTATATATTTACCGAGTTTTTTCACAGTACAGGAAATGTACACACCTACTAAAATAAATACAATGACCTAGTACTTGATATACAAAAGAAAATTACTAAAAGGGAACAAAAAACAGCACTGATGATTTGCTAAGCTTTCATCAAAGATAATCCACTATTCAGACTAATTAGGTATCCAACTGAGGGACCTCAAGAATAATCCCCATAAAAGACAGTGACGGCACTTAATTCAGCTAAAATAACTGAGGATGCCTGAATAAATAACTTGTCAATGAAACATGTCCTCTGTAAGTGACAGATTTAAAGAACCAATGTAAATATTGATTCAGCTCAGTATTTGATTAGAAAAGCTCCACCAACTTTCACTCATGCCCGTATACATTCATAAGATACTGTCTGTAATAATACATATGCATTACTTATAATAATAATTACTGTTCAATAAACCCTCATTAAGAAAGTCACATCTGTTGCCTCATCTATTTGTAGTACAAAATATATATAAAAAAAATGTATAAATCCTAAGTATAACAATTACAATACTTTAAAACACATAAGATGGAGACTATTGTGTCACATGAATTCAAAACCATTATTAAATCTGATAGGCTGGAAGATTTCTAGTGGGCATTATCAGTTTTTCTGTGCATCAAAAGCCATCGACTTTTTGATTTGAAAGACATTTTAATAAAAAGCTAATGATTTTATTGTCAACAACAAATGAACAGTCAAGAACAACATCCACATTATGTACTGATATGTAACTCCTTATAATTGCTGTAGCTTTAATAATATTTAAAGAAGAATCAGAAAATGTGAGAATTTCAATGAAATATATTACCTGCAATTTGAGATGGATAAGTATCTGAATGCAGCAAAGCCCTAAGTCTTTTTGCCACTGCAATCTGACCTTTATGTGGACGAATCATTTGAACATCTGAATCAAATGCTCTTGATGTCCCTTTTAGTACTTCTAGAGTAAGGGCTGCAACTACATCTGCCTGACGAGCAATGTAAAATGATCTCTCTACAGCTTCAGCACCTAAAGAGGTTATCAGCTGAGTGCCATTGATAAGTGCAATTCCCTCTTTAGCAGAAAGTTTCATTGGAACCAAGCTATTTGCAGCTAAAACCTGAAAGAGATCAGTATATAACACCAATGAAGATTGGATAAATTAAAGAATATGTTTGTGTTTAATTACTAATGAACTTACATAGGTGAGTTCTCAGTAAATCATAACTATGTTTTATCTTGCCAAAAATTTCACAAGCATGCAGCACAAGGGAAATTATCCCAGCAAGATGAGACCATGAGTGGCAATGGAGAAGAATATTTACTGAATTAAATGATTAGTAAACTGTAAACTGGTTCAAACTGACATAGGCTGTGGATTTGATTGATCAATATTGTAGAAGTAAATAGTGAGTATAATCATGTCAAAGGATCTGTCTCAACTTTTTTTGTACAACTGACGTGAATTGGATAGTAATACATATTGAAACCTATAGGAAACCCCAGAGTGTCACTTGACCAATCTTGGAGTACTTCTTTGGATCACAACTTGCTAATGAATAAATAGTTGTTGAAGTAATAAAAAGTAAACCAATGAAAATGGCATTAAGGTTGATACATATTTTTCTAGTTATGTCAATAATTCCTTTTCCTTCACTTCAGAAAGCTGTCTAACTAGTAATTGGACAGTGAATAAAATAGTATCAGACACTGCATTGCTATTATTTTCTGGCAGGTTTAGCTTCTTGCCTTTTACACCATGAAATCAAAGCTTTGATCTTTCAATGCAATGAAAAATCAGGTCACAACCAATGCTGAAGGATAAATCATGTGCATGTTCATTTGTACACATAACTTCTTTGGTTATACCAGGTGAATAATTTGTCCTCAGGATTTTGCAGCCTGTTAAGTGGCCAATGTATCTTAGCGTGTTTCCATCACTGACTTTTCAGATCAATTAAATATTTACATAAAGAGCCAGTAAAAAGGCAGTTTAAGGGACATTAATTACTCTTAGTTGAGGTCTGTCTCAAAAGAAAAGCCAGTATCAGTATGCTTTATTCACAATTTGAATTTCTTTACAATTTTATGGCTTTTTGAGCAAAGTAAATTAATTTAACATACAACAAAATTTTAAAATATAAATAGCATTCCACACATATATAACAAGTATTATAATTATACAGTCTGAAGATTAAGCAAATAACAAAATGAGAAAATGACAAACAATAAGTAGTACAGAAAACATATGAATTATTATGTATCTATACAAGATCAGAGAGCACCATTTACAGCAGTTAATATTTAAATGAAATACAATATAACCACAAAATTATGTGTCAAAACAATTAAATGGTATTCCCTATCATAAGCAATATATTAATTGATTTATTAAAAGAAAGAATGACAGATTGTTGTACATAAAACATATTAATTATAATGAGTTATACAAAACCAAGGTGTACTATTTATAGCAGATTATATATAGTCCCTTATGCTAGAGATAAACAAGATTTCTAGCCAATTACTATACAATTTACTTTGCCATCCATATCCAAAACTTCATAATGAGTGAAACATCTATCACATGGACTGAATATCAAAATTAGCCCAAAATAAGGATGCAGATCTAAACAATAAATTACGAGACATATTTATACCAAAAATACATGTCATACAGTCAAATCAAAAATAAAAGAAGACATTAATAGTCAACTATTTAATTTTTGGAACATTCACAGTAAAGTGAGCTATAAGGCTATATGAGTTGCTATATCAATCGTTCTACTTCAATAACACTGGCCTGATAAGAAAAAAGAAAAGAAAGAAAAATAATTCTGCTGCCCGAAATGTGAATGGTGAATTTAACTAATTTTGGCATGCTAAATTGAGTGCTGAAATCTGTTTCCCCATCACATAAGATTTTTTAAACAAGTTGCAAAACAGTTTTGAAGGAAGTGGATTTTTTTAGAATAAGAATATTATAAAATCAGAACTAAAATGTTGTATTGCTATCTAATGCACAAAAATGGGTACCTATATAACTATAAAAATGTTTGGTTTCTGAAGATCAGCATCTTCGCTTTGCTTGGAAGGAAGGCTGTGTTGATTTACATTTATGTTATGTGGGATCAGTGGTATCAAAGGACACTTCCCTATGAATATAACCACTCGATTTGGTGCTTTCAAGAAGAACTTCTTCACTGAAGAAATGATCTTATTGACTGTAGGATGTTCTTCCGAATCTTTTCAGCTGCCCGGTGGAGTCCATGTGCAAGACAGGTGACATGGAGCATACGAAGATGGATAACCTTTAGACATTCACCTGTTTTCAGCATGTAAGCTGTACTGTCGGTCACTAACCATCGCAGTTTATCTTCTCCTTGTGCATCTGGCCATAGGATCTTTTAACCATCCCTCACTGCTGTATGGTATTGTAGAGTAGTTGGTTTGATGAAGTTCCTTGCAAAGGATGACATGGGGTGTACTGGGTTCCCTAGAAGCCAGCTTGCCCACAACTATAGTGGTAAAGTAGCAACCATAGGTATCTATTGTTTCGTCCACACTTAACCAAATGTTGTGGTCAGCAATATCTGCCTTTATATCCTTAATAGTTTTCTCATACAACTGGGGCAATACATTCTTTCTTAAGGTGGACTAATCTGGTACTTTTGTGTTGCAAAATTCTTGAAACAAAAGTTTCAGTGCTGGATTTTGAAAAGTAGCAGTTTGTATGTTGGTGGCAGTGAAAGCTTCACAAATGCATGTTAAATGAGTGAGATTTGGATTCAGTAGAACTACCCAACTTTGAAGTTAAAAAAACTCTGCTTCTTTTGAGATTCATTTGTAATAGCATTTGCGGAATGAGTTGCTCATTGTCGATCTTGCATCAAATGAGAACATTTTTCTCCTGGCACCTGTAACTTAAATGCAAATAAGGGTATTAGTCACTTTAAATGCACACTGCTGGCAAATAGTTATGTAATAAAATAATTTTGGATATATGATGGAGTCTAAAGAGAGCGTACTTTAAGTTGCACTACAACATTATTTAATAAAAATCACAGAGTGCAGAATGCAAAAGAACAAGAAATGTTTCCTACCTGCTTCTGACATGTGTTACAATAAATAACCTTTCCACCTGTGGAAAAGGTTTAGTCAATCAGGATCCACTCTTGGAGCAAAACACTTCTTGATGATTTACTTTTGGGCATGGTATGATAGTCTGCTAACATCACTGGTAGCAAGAAGTCTGCACATTTTGCTGCTGGATTTTAAAATGTACTTTAATTGTTGTAACTCCCTATAATGAAAGATGCAATAACACATACTACTCAGTAGTGCTATTAAATGTTTGCCTCAAGTTTCAACCAATTGTTGCAGCATGTAAACATTACACGTTTCAGAAATATTGTGTACCTCTAACAACCATATTAAAAATAGCCAAAGTTAGTAAAATGCTATGAACTGAAGGCAGACTTTTTAATTAAATTTATTATTCTAAGTATTATTCCAGAATATTATGCAAGATTTTATAAGATCATACTTATTTAATATTCTCCTTATTTGAACAATTTCCTTTTTCTTTAAAAGTATTTTTATATAAATAAATGTACTCTATTTACTTAAATCACCAAAATAGGTATTTTTAGGTTCTATCACGAAAAATAGGTCTTATTAGGTCCTAACACAAAATTATGTCATTCTAGGCTCTATAAAATTGAAGTATATTACTCATTGGTACCTAAAACATTAAAATAAACTGAAATTTAGAGAGTAAGAGGTCAGGAATAAAATAGGTTCAGAAATTAAGAATCTGGGGCTTGGTTGACTTTAACCTACTCACTTGTTCATGATCAGTGTCCTCTAGTTCAGTGCATATGATAGAAACTAGGACATCAGATCTGTGTGGCACTGGTCTTACAGCTAATTCTAAGCCTTCTGGTTATTTCATTTCTTCTTCTTCTTCAATGGATTACCCTCCTCATTAGGACTTACAAGATGTCTTGGGTCAGTAGCCTGTCGAGGAGCAAGCAAACTCTGGATCATAGCATATCCAGGATGGGTGATCAGCCTAATTCGTGGTATGTTAGTGAGGAAGAAGTAAATTAAATATAATAATGAAAGAGCTCATAGGAAAATTTTCAGATCAAATTATCCAAACCAGCATTTGCCTAGCAACTGACAAAAACCATGAAAAAACCATCAGTCAGATTGGTCGGACCCAGGGATTTGAGCCCAGGATCTCCCAAATGCAGGCAACAGATGTTACCAACTGAGCCATCCCCCACAGTGAGTATTTAAGTTTTGACTTATTAATTTTGTTGTATCCTGATAAATTACTGAAATAAAAGTAACAATCATCATATTGATATTCTTGTTCATACTAAATCATGGAGATTCTGAAAGGCATGGAAACCTGCTTTCTGTTATAGCACTGACTTAGTCCTTCAACACAAATTTTACATGCAATGTGTGGAACCCATCACTTATCCTGATCTACAAGCTTAACTTTAAAACATACAAAATATATTTTCTTAATAAATGGAGTAAATAATTATGGGTTTACCAAAAGCATCACCTAAAGGGGTAGTATTGTTGGATTTGGGCAGAATAGGAAGTAAAGGCCTAATGATTGAAATGCTGCTAAAGCATTGGTAGACCATTGGAAGAACAAAATATTGTTAGACAGTGCTTGTTATGCAGGAGAAAACTGAAATGGTTGGTAACCGAACAGTGAAATTGCAAGGTATCCTAGAGGAAATTAGCATGGGTAATTTATGGAAGTAGAGAGAAACTCTAGAGGGAGGGTTCTGGTAAGAGGCCAGACAAAGTATAGAGAATATTAATAAACAAGACATTTTTAACAGTATTAGGGATAAGAAAACCCTAGTGTTATACAGAGAAATTAAACAGGATTGGGGAATATAAAATATATAGAAGTATGTAATAAATTAAGAAGAGTGGGATGTGCATAGTATAGAACTGGGGTGACATAATTAAGGGGTATAAATGTATAAATTGGCATGCATAAATGTCCATTGTGTAGAGGTACAGAAAATGATCTCCATTATACTTTAAAATGTAAAGAGAGTAAATTAAGTAGGGACCAATTTGTATTCTTGAGATAGTATTACTATAGTTACTGAAGGAGAAAATTAAGATAAGACTTTTGATAGTTGAATTACAATGAAGATCAAAAGGATCAATGAATTACTGGGAAAAGTTAGAAAGATTTAAGATCTATAAATTGACAAGGATATCTATCTACTAAACTGGCACAGTCACTATAAGATGAAGTTTGATGTCTAGGTGGTTAGTGAATCTGGCATACAACATATCAGCAACCCTGGTGTTGGATATAAGTATGTTGGAGGAGCTCAAGCATAGATAATTTGTTAGATAAATGGAGAGGGTATCTAATAGTATGTATTGTTGAAATCCAAATTTGCTTTTGTATGAAATATATTGTTATAGAGGCTGAAACAAAATTTTTTCATTCAATAAATGGGGTAATATTATTTTTTTGCTTTCTTAACAAGTATGAACCACATATGAAACGGAAATTGTTTGGATTGTTCATACATTGCCGCCTTGTTATTCCATTGTTTGTAACCATCTTATAGTTAGTTTCCTGGCACTTTCTACACAACATAAAGAAAATCTAAAATATTACACTAAACAAGAAATATGCTCTTGACTAATCCAGCTAATGAATTTTAACTGATGTCTTGGTGGTTTTAAAGTATGACAGTATATATATACTGCTTCAAATTGAAGACAAAAGAAGGAATATCACAGTCCATTGGTGTTGAACCAAGGAAATCAGCTGGAAGCTTGATTGTGACACCATAGGTCATTTCTGCCAGAGTGATATTATATTCTGGTATGACATAAGCGTGGAGGCCCATTAAGAAGTGGGCAAGTTGTAGACCCAGTCATCTGAGAGTCAAGCTCTTAATGCTGCTTTAACATTGTGATGCCAGCATTCAACTTTCCTGTTGGATGCAGGATGGTAAGTAGTAGCTTTTATGCAATGTATACCCAAAGCTTTGGTGAGATGAGTGAACAGTTGGCAATCAAACTGTCATCCTTTTTCTGTGGGATAAATTGCAGGATGCCAAAATATGCAATCCATAATAACAAAGAGTACCAGCAATAGTATCTGCTGTGATTTCCTTTAGTGTACTGTTTCTGGCCAATGCATAAATCCATCATCATTAGCAAGTATTTGAAACCCTGAGAACAAGATGGTGGCCCTGCTATATTCATATGGAGATGAGGGAAGTGATCATTAACTTGATTGAAAGTTCATGCAGCACTATTTGTATGTTTCCAAACTTTTTCTCATTGACAAGGAATACAGGTTCTCATGCACAGCTTTACATCTTGTTTCAATGAAGGCCAAATAAAGTGTTGTTGTATCATATCCACTTTACCTTTTATGTAGAGATGCGCTAAGTCATGTAGTGCTTGAAAGACTTTTTCTGTAGGATGGTGGGATGTAAGGTCTGAACTTTTCTGTAGAACTATCTCAAACTAACTCAGATCTATCATGTAATACAATTAGTGGTGAATTTAAATGAACAGGATTCTGATGTCTTCAGATTTTCCAGTTCCGTATCATTCCTTTGTAACTTAATGATAACTCATATGAGATGCTTGCTGGCAAAGCGATGTCTGCAATCCTAGAACATGTGACAGCAGGAATATTCTCTCCACCTGGAAGATAACGAATATCTGTGGTGAACTGAGCAAGATAATCAAGGTGTCGCTGCTGTCTACATGTTGGTTTGTCCAAGCATTGTTTGAAGGCAAGAGTTAATGGCTTGTAGTCTGAGAATATCATGAACTTCCTGCCATCTAGCAAGTGTCTGAAGTGTTTCACAGCAGAATAGGCCACTAACAATTCAAGATTGTAGGTGCTGTACTTGCATTGTGCTTCTGTGAGAGATTTGGAGAAGAATGCTAGTGGTTCTGGCATTTCTCCCCTCTGTTGCTGTAGCAAAGCACCTATTGTGTAGTCGAAACATCAACCATTAAGATTAAAGGAAGATCAGTTGAAGGATGAGCAAGTAGGGTTACATTAGCTAGCTCTTCTTTCAACTTGCTGAATGATTTATCTGTCGTTTGACTCTATGTGATTGGGTGGTTGTTTTTTTCCTTCGCGTTTTTGCATAGTCATATAAGGGTTATTGAGTTTCTGCAGCATGTGGTAAGGAATGTCAGCAGATGTTCATAAGTCCTAAAAATCGCTGAAACTCTGCTACTGTTGTGGGATGTGAAAAGTCTTTGATGACTTGCACTCTGTCCGCTAATGGTGAAACTCCCCAGCTTGACATCAGATAATCCAGAAACACTATTTCCTTTTTGATGAAGATGCACTTTCATACATTCATATTGAGGTGATGTTCATCTAGGCATTAAAAAAGTTGTTGTAGGTGGATCATGTGTTCTTCCTCTGACGATGATGCTATCAGCATGTTGTCAAGGTAAGAATAAGCAAAAGGTAAATCACACAAAATGCCATGAATGTAATGTTGCTATCTATGTTTGTGCTGCATTACATAAACTAAATGGCACCTTCATAAATTTAAAAACATCAAATGAAGTAATGACGACTGTCTTTGGTATGTCTTCATGTGCTACAAGGATATGATGATAAGCTCTAATAAGGTTAACTTTGGAAAAAAATTGTTTTGCTAGAGAGTTGACTGTTGAGATCCTGTAGATGAGGAACTGGATAGCAATCGGGTACTGTGATGGCATTTAGTGCTCGATAATCTCCACAAGGGTGCCATGTTCCATCTTTTTAGGGACTAGATGGAGAGGACTGGATCAGCAGCTTTTTGAAGACCGACAAATGCCAAGGTTGATCATCTCCTGGAACTCAGGTTTCGCCTGGGTTGGTTTATCTGGTGGTAAACATAACTTTAGGAGAGTTGAAATTAGAATTCTCAATGAGGAGGTTAGGAAATCTCTATAGTAAATCTTGATATTTCTGTTTCTGAAGCTTCTGGTACCATGCGGACTGCATTACGTATTTATAATTAAATACGCCACCTGGTTTGCATGTCCAGTAACCACATTCATGGTATTTCTTCTATGAGTTTAATGCTGTTCTTGGAATATTCCATAGCTCCTCAGCCCTTGCTGTGCTATAACATTGCTCATTAGAAGCAATAATTTTCGGTTTGTAGTCCATATTCTTTGTTCATTTCAAATGACATAATAATGAGGACATTGTTTTACAAGCCAATTTCAACCAACCACTTCACTTTATTAATTACTTGTAATTAAATGTGCCCTTATGATTTGAATGCATGAAATTTTAAGTTGCAATCTTATATGACTTATGGCCTGTAAGCTCTACAACATATAAATAAATATCTATCTATTGCATAATGTTTGTCTTCCTTGTCTTTGGCTTCCTTCATTCCTGAGCCAGAAATCGACCGCTGTCCATTGGTTAGGATTTGAGTTGCAGACTTTGACATCAAAGCAATAAGAGATGGATGAGTGTCTGGCAAGTCATTGCACTCATTCAGGTAAAATGCTTCCATTTCCCACCCCTTTCACTGCTCACTTTGTTCAAACCAATAAGAGATTAGCCCATCTAGGTAGGTGTGGAACACAACTGATAAAGGGAAACACTATAGGAAACCAAAAGCATTGGCATTTTTTTGCACCAGACTGTACCTGCAGATTGTAACTCTTTACATACTCACATCAGATTCACCAAATGTAGGTTTTAGGTCCAAATATGTGGTTTGTATATTAAAAGGCTACATTAAGCATACATTGAAAAATTGACAATGTATATAGTGTCTTTCTTGGTAATAAGACAAAAGTACAGAGAAAACAATAAAGAAACAAGGAGTTGATTATGATTTATATACATGGAATAGTGAATTAGGTATCACCACAGTGATATTCTGGTAATTTAGCAGCAGGTATAATCAATTGAATGTCAAATTACAAAAAAAAAAAAAAAATATGCACATGTTACAAAAAACTGATGTCATTTTTTAAATCAGTAGGCTGTTTTCCATATGAATTGTCTATTTTCACTCAGACTGCAAAATCATTGCCAGGCAGTATAATTTATACCTTATTAGGACATGGTGTGCAATACCTCATTGGTACACTCAACTCTGTTGCAACTGAAGTCAGATTCAGAAATTTGGTTTTTGGCTTCCTGCTTCCATCTGCTAATTCTTTGCTCAACTTTAAAGTCAGATTTTCTTCTAGTGGGATATTAAAGTTGATTAATTGCGTTTATTCTTTGCTGATATAAATCTTTTTTCAAGTATTCAGTTCACTAGTATTCAGTTTAAAAGCTCTCATTTTCTTCTACTTTATGGTTTTGGGTCCAAAAGTGTACTGCCACTGCTGATTTATCAATATTCTTGTGCCAAAGATAACTGAAATGTTTTGCTTCATACCAATATCCCTTGTTGTCTTCCTTATGTAAACTTTCTCACAATCTTTGCATTTTATGATATATAACCTGATTTGTCCTCTGGGCTTATCTTGTCTTCTCTGTTGTTTTATGAGAAACTCTTGATATTGCAATTAATGGTGGGTGCAAGTGTTATGCTATACAATCATTAAAAATCTTTTGGAGCATCCCTGTTTATTCTTTATTTATTATAATGAGCTAAAGTATTTATATTTTATTTCTTTACTTATCTAATACAGAATCATTCCAGTGGTATGAGGATATTTAAAAAACTGCATGATGAACTTCTAATAAAAGTACAAATTTTGCCTTTGTAACTAAAGAAAAAGATAAAATGCTTAATTTTGTAGAAAATTTATCAGTGCCAGCTGTACAGACATTTCTTATGCAGAATAAAGGCTAACTTTCTCTAAGTAGGCATTTCAGTAATGGAAGAGGAATAACTTTACCTAATATTCCTTTTCTGTTTTAAAATCTAGCTATTTTACTGTCGAAAGCTGAAAATTTCAGTAAGTGGTGTGAATATTGAACTATAATTTATTTGTACTAAACATTATACCTAATATTCTAAGTCTCCCTAGGAGGAAAATAAAGGGAACCTCTGTATTTAGCCAGATTACAAAACAGCAATAATTAAAATTAAGCCTGCTAGTTTAATATTTTCAGTGAAACTTGCTATATGAATCAAAGCCTAGTCCAAAAGTAGCCAAAACCTGAGTAGCTATTTTAGGATAAGAATAAACCAAAAGTTTGTGCACAAGAACTGCACTTATCTGGCCCTCATTAATCCAGACTTCTAGTTTATCTGGATTAATTTTTGCTTACTTTTTCACTACAAAAATGTGGGTCCTTTGATAAATATATATGAATGTATATGGTTCCAATGTTGGCACTGCAGGTAGCCTAAAGATTGTCATTGGTCACACATCTAAGCAAACAATAAGTACTGTTACCATGGTCAGTGTCAACGAACAAAAAACTAAAGTATGTGAGATTGTGTTTCATTAGTATTCATGACAATCTTGATAATGATCCTAGACATGTCATCTGGATCACTTTAATTATTTCCTCTTCTGCTTTCATGGTGATCCAAAGTTTCATTATAGTATATATTCATTTAATAGTTTTCTAGCAGATTATCTGGCTTTTATATTAATCCAGGTTGCCTCTGGCCCCACCTAGGCTGGATAAATATGGTTTGTGTGTATTTAGTTAAGTCACTAAAAACTAAGTAATAATTTAAAATAAACCCATCAATTTACTGCTTAATTTTCGCTATGAAACTTGTTATGTAAATTAAATTCTACCCCATCAGTGGTGGAACATTGTCCTCTGTGGTTTAGAGGTACCACGCTAGCCTCTAGTTCCTGAGGTTGCAGGTTCAAACCTGGCGGAGGGAAATGGATTTTTTTTTAGCATAAAATCATGGCTTTCTTCAGCAGAGAAGTAAAGCTGATGGTCCTGTGTTACAGATTTATGGCATGTAAAAGAACCTGTCTGATAAAGAAATCTCTGAGCAAAATTTCTGGTCTTTCATGCCGGATATAGAATTGGACACTAAGGAACCTAGTAGTTAAAGAGCATCCATAAATAAAACTCAATTTAATTTTTACTAGTGGTGAAAATCTGAATAACACTGGTTAAACAACAATTTTACTTTCTTGACAGACTGTAATTAAGTATGCTATGTATGGTCTAGACAGTACCGGAAAACATAAATAAATAATAAGTAAATAAATAAAACACACTTAAACTAGTGCCACCAAGTTTTCTGTGGATGTCTTACATGAAAGCACTGAAAAAAAGTGTTCTTCTGCAGCTAAGATTCTTGTAATGCATTTACTTTTCCCTCTACCTTCCAACATCTTTGACCAATTCAGAAAAAGCTACAGGCAGTTTAAAAAGCGATAGTTCAATAATTATCTAACAGAAGGATGATAGAGAAATGTCTTAGTGTAGAATATTTCAACCACCTAATGCTCAAGTGGATTAGTGCTCCACAACTCTGTGGTTGATTTCTCAAATTTTGTTCCATCAAAAAATCTGTTTTGGGATATTAAAGTTTAATCCTCATCAGAGTGCTACACAACTAGAATGAGTTATACATGGGTACTTTAGGTCTTGAAGCTATTCACTGGCCCCTTTACTTTTACTACATGTCATATCAAGAAAGAGTCATGCTCTTGATGAAATGTAATTAGCACATTTTGTTTACTAACATTGATAATGTTTAATTATTTAATTTAGCTACATTAGGTAAAGTTCTGAACAGCTGATTTGTATTTCTCTATGCTTTTTCAGTTTTTGTGGTATTTAAATATGTTTCAGGCTTGCCAGATTACTCCAAAATGTTAAGAGACTACATATGAAATACAATTCAGTATATAATGCTTTTTAAACACATACTTAATCAAATATAATTCAGGAAATAATTAGCTTCAAGATAATAGAATTTCTATAGATGATATATGACAGGTAAATATTTAGAAGAATATATATCATAATGAATAGAATAAAATTTAATAGATTAGAGTAGAATACTTTAATATCACATTATGTTTACATAGTTGAACTATTCCTACTCATAAGCAGGTGATTTAAAAGTTCTTAAAATTAAATACAAGCTAATGTTATAAAAGTATATATATATATGGGTATTTCAGGAACTTGATTGAAATTACATCCTCAAAATTCATCTATTGTGTACAACTGGTGATCCAAAAGCTGTATTATTACTGCTGATTTAAATGTTATTAGTTTTGTTTGAGCTTTAATTAATTTAAAATTTGTACACCGATGTAATCATAGCTGTTTTGATATGCTTTTGTGTTTGTTCTCCATATATGCATGGGTATACACTACGTGATCAAAAGTATTCAGACACCTGGCTGAAAATGATGTACAAGTTCGTGGCGCCCTCCTTTGGTAATGCTGGAAGTCAATATGGTGTTGGCCCACCCTTAGCCTTGATGACAGCATTCATTCTTGCAGGCATACTTTCAATCAGGTGCTGGAAGGTTTCTTGGGGAATGGCAGCCCATTCTTCATGGAGTGTGGAACTGAGGAGAGGTATCAATGTAGGTTGGTGAGGCCTGGCACGAAGTCGGCATTCCAAAACATCCCAAAGGTGTTCTATAGGATTCAAGTCAGGAGTCTGTGCAGGCCAGTCCATTATAGGGATGTTATTGTCATGTAACCACTCTGCCACAGCCTGTGCAGTATGAACAGATGCTTGATCATGTTGAAAGATGCAATCGCCATCCCCGAATTGCTCTTCAACAGTGGGAAGCAAGAAGATGCTTAAAATATCAATGTAGGTCTGCGCTGTGATCGTGCCACGCAGAACAACAAGAGGTGCAAGCCTCCTCCAGGAAAAACATGACCACACCATAACACCATCACCTCCGAATTTCACTGTTGGCACTACACATGCTGGCAGAAAACATTCACTGGCCATTTGTCATACCCACACCCTGCCATTAGATCGCCACATTGTGTACCGTGATTTGTCCTTCCACACAACATTTTGCCACTGTTCAGTCGTGTAATGTTGACGCTCCTTACACCAAGCAAGGCGTCGTTTGGCATTTTCCTGCATAATGTGTGGCTTATGAGCAGCCGCTCAACCATGGAATCCAAGGTTTCTCATCTCACGCCTAACTGTCATAGTACTTGGAGTGGATCCTGATGCAGTTTGGAATTCCTGTGTGATGGTCTGGATAGCTGTCTGCCTATTACTCTTTACGACCCTCTTCAAATGTCGGCGGTTTCTGTCAGTCAACAGACGAGGTTGGCCTGTACGCTTTTGTGCTGTACATGTCCCTTCACGTTTCCGCTTCACTATCACATCAGAAACAGTGGACCTAGGGATGTTTAGGAGTGTGGAAATCTCGCATACAGACTTCTGACACAAGTGACACCCAATTACCTGACCACGTTCGAAGTCCGTGAGTTTCACAGAGTGTCCCATTCTGCTATTTCATAATGTCTAATGACTACTGAGGTCACAGATAATGAGTACCAGGTAGTAGGTGGCAGCATAATGCACCTAAGATAAAAAGCATATGTTTGTGGGGTGTCCAGATACTTTTGATCACATAGTGTATCTGTTCTTTGTCTTATTTTGTAATTATGTATACCACTCTTTGCTACACACAGTTCATTTTCCAAGCTGCAGCTATTTCTGAGATGCACTATGCATTTATAAGTACACCTGTCAGAATCTGCAATTTTTTTAAATTTGGTTTATAGGACTTTCTTTTATTTGCTCCAAAAATTACTTATATTATTTTCTTTTGTAGAAAATAATTATTTTTTGGAAGTGGGAGTTTTCCCATAACAGAATGCCATACTAATGGATGTTCTTAAGCATAGCATACATTTTTATGTGTGTGTATTTACAGTGGTCTTACTTAATAGTCTAAGTACAACCCCGTTAGTCTGACCTTCGATAGTCCGAATCTCCTCTTAGTCTGACCATGCTACCATCTGTCAGTGTTTACATCTTACTCCAATCATGTCTGTACCAATTGGTTGCTCATTTCCTGCACAAACTATGGCCAAAAATAAATTAAAAGATCAAAATTTGGATGAAACAGAGCAATAAAGAAGCCGCAAAAAGGAAGACTTCGACACACCAGCAATTTTAAATGATTTGCAGGCTTTTGCACCCTGATGTCCAGCATCATTAGTGTGCAGATAAGGCAGCCAATGATGACTGCAAGACAGAAGCAGAACTAAATGATAACCAAATCATTGCTGCTGTCACCCAGATTACAGATGACAGAGAGAAAAATGACAATGATGACAATCCAGTTCCCCAAGTATTACATGCAGATGTTAAGTAGGCATTCTACACAGCTCCATAGCACATTAAAGAAAACTCCCTTTCCACACCAATGGGTATATTGTGGGTACAAAATGAAGGAACATTGCAGCAAAGTAAGATTGTCATCTGCTAAAGAAATGAACTTAGCAGACTTTTCCATTCCTCATAAGTCCCTACAGTTTGATTACAAGTACCCAAGGTATTAAGTATTAAGCTTTTATAGTATGTTTACTTCATGATATATAATACTGTCAATAATATTTTCAATTATGTAAAACATTGTCTTTGCATCATGTTTTTACATAAATAAAAGTGTTCCTTTGACAATCTGACCTCTTTTGTATTCTGACTATCCTCCTGGTTCTGTTGGGGATGGACAAGCAGGGTTCTGCTGTACTATTAAGTTTATTTGTTAGGTTCTCACTATGCTTATACCAATTTAAATTTTAATTGATCCATTTGCCAAGAAACTATAGTTGTATGGCTTTTAAAATGTTTTGTCATTGTAAATATCTGCTAGTTTATCTATATTACTGTATTGTTTGTACTGTGACTGTACTATCAGTGTTGACTCAGGTGATTTTGGTTGAACCAGTCAAAGGTTTCAACTGCTGTTTTATTCATTAATGACAACAAATTTCAACAAATCTGCTTTCTACTGTGATATTTGCACCATCTGCATATTAAACAATATTTTTTAATGAATTGTTGACGTATAATAAACACAATATTGTCAAGTTTCACTAGAATATTATTAACAAAACACTATAAAGAACTGTCTGTGGACTTGGATTTGCTAGAATCATGTTGGCTATCTGAGGACAATTTTTTCTTCCATGAAAGCTAATAACCTTTTATAAAACACTTTTTCAAGGATTTTTCCAAAACCAGACAAAGGAGAGACTGGACTATAGCTATTGGTTTCTTTCTTGGAACCTTTTTTATACAGGGATTTAACTTTGAATACTTTAATGGACTGTGGAAGTATTGTTCTATATGTTATTACCATTAACACTTTACAGAATAACATAGGCAGTAAAACTATTAGGTATTCAGATGACATGAAAGATTTCATGGCTAATAATAAATAATTTAAAAGGTTTAGTTACAGATGTGGATGCTATCATGGAAATAGTTTTGGAATGGTTTAAATTTAATGGTCTATTATCAAACAAAAACAAGACCATTAAATTCTTTTAGTTTAAAATCACTAGCACTTAATTGTCAGCTTAATATGCAAACTTATGCTACATTTTAGGTTTATATATGGATAAACAATTAACATGGGGAATGCATACTGTAAAAATTTAAGAAACTGCATACCATTCTAATATTGAAAACACCTTACATTTCTCTTTTTGAATCTGTAGTTAGATATGTTATAATTTAATAGCATTGAAGTAAGAGAACCAAATATACTTTATTATTTTAAAAGAAGATTAATGGAATTATTACTTGTTTGTTTGTTTGCTTTAGTCAGTTATTTACACATTCGGCATCTGTTTGAATTAACTCTGGCCACATGTTCCCCAGAACTCCAATATTACATTCTGAGTTATATCTTTTACATTCTTAAATTCTACAGTCCTCCTCACTCTCCCTCTTTTCACATACTATTTTCAATTTCTCCCAAATTCCCATTTCAATTTCTTTCTCATATGCCACAAAAATTCTCCTAAACATGTTATCTGAGACTGATCTGAAAACATTTTATTTTAGGTATTTGTACAACATTATTATTTTTGAGTCATTTCTCTCTAATAAATCCTTTCCTCCATTCATTTGTTCCTTTATATACCACTGGAATGTGTATTCCATCTTCACTTTCTCCACATGTTGGACATATTCCTTGTATAACATTGCCTCAAGTCCCCTAAGTTTCCATACCCTAGCTTGAACCATGTTATTGCTTCCTTTTCCTGTTAATTATAAATTTCTTCATATTCTTCTTTTCCAAATTTTGTCCTTGTCACCTTGTGAAATACCATTGAACTCATTTCGCTACTCCTTGCCCTCAGTTCTTACTTATCAATGTCCTCCTATCTTTCTCTTGCAATTTTCCAGAATCCCTGTATCATTCCATGTCTTTGCTCCCATATTTCACCTAGCCCAGCTCTTGCTAAGAACTCTTTAATTTTACTCAACCAACATTCAAGATTCAAACAACTTTTCAAAATATTGTCTTCTGACAACTGGCTTATCCTATACCAATACTTCAACATTCTTTCCATACCATTCCTCTCACATTAACTTTCCCCATTTCCAGCAATGGCCCTACATTAGCTGTGATTTGGGGCATACCCAGCATTAACTTGGCCAGATCCCTCTTCTTTCCTTCACCCTATGGAATACCAAACTCAGTTTTCTGTGCCTCTCTTTCATCTTGTCCACTCGAATCTTCACTGTTTCCATCTCCCTATTCATTCTCTGCATCTCTTGTTTGATTTCTTCTTTAATTTTCATCATAGCTGTTTTTATTCTGTGGCTTAAACATTCCTCCATACCTTCCAGTCTGGATATCATTTGCTCAAAATTTTTGGTTGCTCCACTGGCCCAGGATTCATCTCTATACCACCAATTATTAACAATACCATATTGTTTAAATCCTACCAAAACTCTTTATTCTCTGATTTTCTTGTTGCCATATGCATCAATTGTTGCTCTATAGTCTGAATATCCACTTCCATTGTTTCTTATGTCATGTTCTTACTCAGAATCTGGAGCTCAGTCTCACCACAACTTTCCTCCTTGGCCGCCAACTTAGCACTCATAAGAATTATTAAGAACTGTCATGAAAAAATGCCATTCAGTCCGCTTTTATTCACTTCCGTATTTTAATAGTACATAAGTTGTAAATTTTAGATATTTCAGTTCATATGCATACTCATCATGGAATTCCTTATTAGGAAGTAAGTAACCATGATCATGAGACAAGACATAAATTATATTGATATGATACCAATTATAAGGTTAAGCAAAACACAAAATAGTTATATTTACTTTGGACCAAAAATATATATAATAAGTTATCAATTCATATAGAACAAATACAATTTTCAAATTTAGATTATACAAATAGTTACCAGAAAATCCATTCTATTCTCTTGACAAATATTTAAATATTAAGATGATTAGTATATGAGATTGTATAATATATATAACTTTTTATAAATTTTGACAATGACATAATTTTATAATATAAGTTTTATAAATTTTGACAATGTTCATTGCCTCTATTGTCCTAAATAACAAATAAAATTACGACTCATTACAGTTGTAATGGTCTGTTGCAAATATCTGTCATAGACTGCACTTTATAATCAGCACATCATTTAATCACTACATTTGGGATATTGTTTATACCATGGAAAGAAATATAAATTTTAGTTTATACATATTTCTGGATTTTAGTGGCATCAGCAGATCTAATGAAAATAGTTAAGTCCTAATTTATTGCTTTATCACTGAATTTTTTGCCATATATTTTGTTAGGTTATATTTTATATATATTGTTATCTACAAAATTACTAAAACAAAAACAAAACATTCTTATGAGTTTGTGTAACCAATTTTGGTTCTATAATGATGATTGAGTTGAGTTTTCTTATATTCTGCTGTAGTGATATCTGGCTGATTGCTTTCATTTTATTCGGGGCAGTTTGAATGTACCTTTATTTACTATCATTTTCGCATGATAGTCACTTCTGTTAATATAGTTTCATAGGTTTTGAGTTAGTTTCAGAAATAGGTATATGGTAACTGTGTACCATTTACAATAATCATGCAGCATCCATTTTCTAGTGCATAAAATGGGATCCTTTAGTTATCCACGTGTTTGAAATTTCACAAACATTCTTTTGCTTTTCAGTGGGAATGCAATTTCATAAAAGTACTTGAAAGTCTTTATAAAACTATCAAATTAACTATCAGGATGTATTTATTCATAGATTTCCTAACAGGATTCATTTTTAGTAGGTCAATGAATAATTTCTAAATTATTATCATTAATTACCCACAGTGTTTTTGTGATTTTGGAATGTTTAACTTTAAAGGGAAGTGTTAACATCTACACTTCATGGCCACTATATCCTGTATTAAATGGCATAATGTTGCACTAAAAATTGTGTATAAAGATTGATTGACGTTTGAAGGGATGCTGTTTGTCACCTAAGTGAATGTTTGATCAGAAGACACTCAAGCCTCAGTTTATACAGTTTAACAAGTATACCTATACTTACTTAATGAAAACAGTCATAGCAAACATGCAATTCCTTCTGCCCCAAGAAAAGTAGGTAGATAAATGATGTTATTCAGCAATGAAGATGTACAATCATGGTTTTGCTTGTTGTTTAAATGAGTATATGTTACTAAATGTCTTAGGCTATTAAAATTTCATGGTTTCAAATCCTATTGGAAGCAAAATATGTTACTGAAAAATCCACTAAATAAAGCTGTTAGAAGAAACTCGTATTAATATTTTCATTTACCTCTTTAGCATTGCCCCAACCAGTTCCAGGACTCCACATCTTGCCCTCTCCAAGTAGACCAAGGGCAAGATGTGCCAAAGGAGCTAGATCCCCACTTGCACCTACAGAGCCTTGTGTTGGAACCCAGGACAAACATGAAACTAAAATCAAGATCATAAAGAATTATATTGGTATGAGCTTCTGGTTTAAGAAACAGATATAATAAAGTTAGGAAAAAACATATATTTTCCAAATATAAGACTTATTTAAAAGATAAAGAAATGTTATTACTCTAAAGCTTTATGAAATGTTTTCAGTGATAACTATAGGTTTGTCAAAAAAGTGGGTTTAAAATATGTGTACACAGACTTCAGACAAACTGTAAATAGAATATAATAGTTGATAATTTTATCACTTTTGTTAAAGTACTAAGCTTTATAATATATAACAAAAAGAACAATATTACCATTGAATGCTTTAATCAGCATATGTAGTGTATTAAGTGAGATGCCACTATGGCCTTTCGCTAAGACATTTATCCTTAAGGCCAGCAACATGCGAGTTTTCTCTGGATCCAGTGGTGTACCAACACCAGCTGCATGAGATCTGATAAGATTATATTGCAATTCTCTGAAAAAGAATTTTTAGGAAAAAATTAAAATTAATCAAGTATATAATATTCTTGAAAGCATAAATGTAAATTTATGCTAAAAAAAACTGACTTTGCCAGGAATTACTAGTCAGAAAAATGTAGTTATAGTGAAACCTGTCCAAAACAGACAATGAATAAGCCAGAATCTTGTCCATTTCAGAAAAAAGTTTTGGTTCTAGTGGAAGGCATATACTTTATGTGTAATTTTTCCTGAATAATATGGAAACTGCTCAACCTGGAAATGTAAATCATCTGTAACTGCTTAAAACAGAATGCAGTATTAAAATGCAATTGTTTTGAGATAAGCTGTGTTTCCAAGGAAACTGAATGTATTTTGTTTTGGGACATACTCTACTACTGAGGAAACTGCAAATGTAGGTCATTAAGATATATGAGGTTTGTTTATAAACAGACATACCTGAGAGGAGACTATCCTAGTTTAGTATTAAGATGTATGTGTTAGTGCAAGGACAAAAAGACTTAAATGTATAGGTAGTGTGAAATTTCTTAATTAGTGCTGTGATGAATGTGTTGGTGAAAGGACAGAGAGACTGAAACAATGTAACATACATAATATTTACTATATTATGTAGTAGATATAAAAGTACATATATACAAATATGAGTGGCTTTTAATAAAATTCATGATGTTGAAACCATTGGCATGGTGTTTGTGATTAACCTTAAAGCTATGCATAGGGAAAAAGATCCAGCATATCTTAATAATATGGAAACCTTGCCAAAATAGAAAACAATTTTAGGATTATGTCAAGAAGTTTCATTGTATTAGTAATGTAGAGAGAGAAAGAGTGGTGCACATGCATACATGTGTGTGGGTGAGTGTGAATAACGTATCGGATAAAACTCTGCTAATATATAATATTTATACTCACACAAAATATGTCTCAGATTTAATTTAAACAAATAGTAGATATTTACCATTTCACTATTTTTGGACAATAGGATTAAGAGTAAAACATTGAATGATGCCCTTATACACATCCTCAAGAAAAGAACATTTCTGTGTAAAATAAGTTCTTTTTGGCTTTCTGAATATTACTTAGGATATTGATAGGCTTCTGAACACAATATGAGAATGGCCAGTTTATGTATCATAAATTCTGAATTTAAACAGCAAGGAAGAATATTTAAGGTGTAACATTTCAAAATACATTAAGTCCACTCACAGATGTAAATTAATTTGTAGTATATTTTTACTCCAAGAGATGGGCTGCAACAAATTACTGTACTTCTTTGATACTAGAAACATTTTAACCCTTTAAATCAAGTACAAATTTGGGGTTTTGGTTCAAAACACAATCTGTCCAGTATCAAAATTGGTTTAAACCACAATATGTTCAACTTCTTATAAATGCTAATGTATGTTACGCCTAAAGTTAAATAAAAAAATGATATACTGAGACAGCAAACATCCTAAACCTTCACAAAAATGTTTTTGACTGTATACCAGTTATTACTGTGGCCAGAATATTGTTGTATGTGACAGGTTTGTTATTTAACACCTTGTTTTTGTGCTAGTCTGCAATTCATGTAAGTGATAGACATGGAAGAAGGTGTACATGTAGGGAACCATTCTTCTGGATTTATGAAGCAGACAGAAAGGCATAGTGACCCAAATGCTGCCAGTTTTTGATACACACTATAAAATTAGAAAAAAGAAAGAAAATGAAAAGACTTTCTCAAAGAAACAATGCTATGGTGATAGCTGAAATAAGGATGAAACCCCGAAATTTTGTGTTGGTTTACTTCAGGGAGAAGATAATGTAATAAACAATGTAGAACAGCAAGTTGAGGATAAAGTGTGTAATTGCTTGGAGGAGAATTTGGATATAAAATGCTCGGAAGAGGACTAAGAGAGAGAGTCTTCATTCAAATTTAAACATTTTAATTAAGAAATGATAATAACAGCCTGTGAAATTACATTTTATGATCATATTTGTCAGGTTTGTGTCATTTGATTTTCTAATATCTGCTACAAAAGCTGGCTTTATACTTTATGGTAGTGGGTTACATATTTTAACTTTTGTTGTAAAATGGATAAATTTGTTATAAGAGGAAAATGCAAAATCAATTAAACAAGTGATAGTGGCAATAGTGTCGAATCACCGCCAATGAAAAGTGGGACAATGCATGTTTCATCATGGGACAGCAGTGAAAATAGTGTTGAAATTGAACCATCTATGAGCAAATTGAAACACCTGAGAAATGTGAAATACAGATGTTACAGTGAATCTTACATTAAATATGTATTCGTATCAAATATTGTGGCATGTGCACAGATTATATATTGGTAATGCGCCCTCTGGTTACCCAAGTTGAAGGTTGGCAGTTTATCTGAGGAGGGGTGTTTAAGGGGAAACAGTCTCATTGGAGGGGATATGGCGTTAGTGACGCCAAGCTTAACGGGTTTTCTCAGTCAGTCTGGGACTAGTCTTCGCGGTGTTCAGGTGAGCGGATAACTGCCCTACGATATGGCGTCCTCGCCCGGCAGACACATTGGGGTAAGGTAAGAGATATTATTATAATAAATCCAGCTATCCATTTCTTTGACTTTTTAATTATGGTGGTATAGAATCCTTGCCTCTCCCTTCAGCCAGGAATTATGTTAGTGTAAGAATATTTGTGAATTTAACTTTAGCTGCGTCCCTTTGTCGGTGCCTCTTAAATTAAAGTTTCCTTTGTTTGAATAACGATCCCTCTCGCAGCGAGTCGCCCACCACTGAAGTTAAATAATTAATTACATAAATGTGAGGCACGCGACAAATTGGCGGAGGCGCCGAGCAATTGGTTTGATTAGTTTTGAGATTTTAAGTGCAAAAAAAATTTTTTTTTTCCCTCCAAATTTAACGGTTTCTGCTCCACGTGGTCGTGAAAAATGTAAAGTTCTTTCTGGCTGAAGGGTAAGGATTTTTATACTTTAATTTGTGGTTCTCTTCTTCTAAATTTTGTTTCCATCATTTCTGAAAGTTTGGTGTCGAAATTTCAATTTTGAGTTCATTTTTGCATATTTTCCCATTGTCTGCCGGGTGACGCTAAAGCTTCTGACTCCATTTTCCCTTTGTGTTGGCTTCATTTCCTTTAAATTATATCACTGTGTTCCGTTCTTCGGGCTGGTTAATTTCAAAAAAAATGTTTCTGTGAAAGTTGAGTTCTGAAACGAGCGAGATAGTTGTTGTTTCAAAATGTGCTCGTCACGTGTTGGCTATCTGTTTGCAAATCTTGTTTTTTGTGCTTATTAGCAGTGGTTTGGAAATGTATAACTTTATATTCCAGTGATTGTGATTTCTAGCTATTTACTGCACTTTTCTGGGTCATTCTTCGTGTAACTTTTATGTACGCACGTGTGTTGTGTAATTCCCGCGTGGTCGTGCATTTCAGCAATAATTTTAGCTTGTGAAACCAGTCTTCCTCAGCACGTGTTTTGGCGCGTTTCTTTGCGTGTGCATATCAGATTATATACATTTGATTTAAGAAAAAAAAACAGAAGTTTTGTGTGCTAGTTTAAATTACAAGTTTGTATTCTGCTCCTTTTGAGAATCTTCGCGGTGGTCACAGTAGGTGTGACGTGTTTTTTTAAGTTCCAGTTCGAGGTTTCTCACTGAAGCTATCATTTTGTTTTCTTCCATGTGTTCATTCTGATTAAAAATCTTGGTATTGTGTCCAAGTGGAGTGTGTAGCCGTGTGTTAGTTTAATTTTCTGATATTTCGCCGCGGGCGCCTTAATTGTGTTCTTTCTGCAACTGTTTTATTTGGCTATGTTCTACTCTTGCTACTTACCTTCATGTGTTGCTATAAGTGTTTAGTTTGGTGTAATCTGTTTGCTTGGTCCTACTGTTTGTTTATTGGTTGCGTTATCTTTTGTGTTGCAATCATGCCTGAGCGACGTACTGTACAGAAATCTGATATGGCAATTGCTCCTGTTAGCGAGCACAGTGACGTAGACTTGCTGTCCAGTGTTGGTACGCCTGTTGCAAAGCAATCAGCTGTCTACCGCCGGTCATTGACCCCTCTCACGTGAAGAATCCAACGAGTTGTCGCCGTATGAGTTATTTTAGATTTTGCAATGTTGGCTACTACTGCTATTGGCCGCTCTGATAATGATGATAATTTTGCTTTACCGTTGCCAAGTTTGGTTTATTTAATTCCGCAATGCATATTTTTAGGGGAAAATCTTTCGCAGTTACTCATGTAAGTAAAAGTTTCAGGAGCTACCAACCTTGCCAGTATCTGCACCTAATTAGGTTTGATGTGCTTCTAATATGGACCAGTTCGATGTGGATGTTGATGAACCAGCTGTACGTGTGTTACCAGATTTTGGACAATTTGCACGGGAATTTTGTGGTAAACGAGTAAGAGAAAAGAAAGAAAAAGAAAAAAACCATAACCTGTAAGTATGTAAACATTGTGAGTGCTAAAGTTTGGACGAATGAAACAGTTTTACGACTCACACAGGTATGCTAAATTTATTGTTTCACTGACTGATGCTTAATTAAGCTTTGTTTTTCAGGAATACTGTGCTATGAATGTCTCTGCTAAATTACGAGTGTATTATTATTTTGGGTGTAACTTAAATTTTGAATTGTGTTTTGATAACTGCAAATCATTTGTTTTGTTGTATTATGCTGCAGGAATGTGTTTCAGGTGTACTATATGCTTAATTGAGCTTTCATTTTCAGGAATGTTATGTGACAATATTGTTTTGAGTAATGATGTGATGTTGTTTTGTTGCATTCGATTTGATTTGATATGATTTGATTTTGACTCTATTTGATTTTCATAATGATGCTGTGATCTTTATTTGCAGAAATTTGTTGCATGAATAGTGTTTGTATGTATGTGTGTATTTGAGGTTATGTGATATAGGTGAGATTTGCCTCGGTGGGAGTGCCAAAGTGTAACCCCGATGGCGTAGTGTGAGGTTATGTGAGAAATAAGAGTTGAGATTTGCCTCGGTGGAAGTGCCAAAGAGTAACCCCGATGGTGTTGATGTGAGATGAGGAGAGATGAGATGAGACGAGATGTCAGCTTCGGTGGAAGTGCCACAGTGTAACCCCGACAGTTGTCTGATTTCAGAGATTTTGCTTATTGGTGTTGCTGTAACGTGCCCAGTATAGCGTGTGTGATGAATTCACACAAGAGATTAAATGGATGGAAGTGAATGTAATGAAAATAATTTTTTTTTTCTGTTTATGCAACAAGTTTATTACCATCTTAGATAGCAAATTTTAATACCACCTGTTTTCCAGCTTATTTCTTGATTTGGAGGATGTAGATGCAACATTATAGTGTCATTCCTGAATTAATGTGATTTCTTGAAGGTTATGCCTATGTCAGATGTTTTGAATTTGCAACATGCTAAATGAGAGACGTAAGTGCAGATGTTTTGTTTTGGAGAGAAAATTGAAAGATGATGATGATTGAAGTAATGATCGAGATTGCACTATTACTATTACTGCTAATGATGATGATGATTATGAAAGATGATGGTTAAACTGCGATGAGAAAGATAGTGATGTGAATAAGAAGTTATATTGGTGACAAGAGTAGGACACTAGTAGTTGAAAGCATGTCACGTGGCATAGTTTAGAAATGTATTGTGGATGTAGCTTGTAGTGATGCATACCCTAGTTTGAGTAGATAGTTAAGTCAGTGTTGTGTGTAATTTGGGGCCATGGTCAGTGTGAATGAGTTCATTTCATTGTCATGTGTGATTGTCTTGTAAGTGCACTTACTTTCTTTTGTTAGTGATACCAGCTGGTTATTGAGTTGTACTATTGGGATCCCAAGATAAGGTTATGTTTCATTTCTGTCATGTTTATGTACTTTGAGTCTGTTTTACTGTTATTTGGATTATGAAGCATTGTAAGTTACACTTTGGATGGCAACTCTGTAAAATTTCTTTCTTATGCCAATTTGTTCTAATTTTTTTTTCTCCTCTTTCTTTACCCCATGTCATAAGAATTCTTTTAGTGTACACTTTTCATACTTTAAAATCATTAATTGTAAAGGACATACCCTTCTTTTATGTGTGATTCTTTGTGGGAGCATCCTGTTTATTGTGTGGTGGTTTTGTTTTAGTATTGTGCTGTGGCAGAGAGCGAGAAGATGCACCAGCATCCCCAGAGCACACCAGAAGTCAAGAAACTCCACAGGGAAGCTGTCGGGCAGCCACTACACTGCCGTGGCATAAGGAGCCACCATGTCGGGGGGCAGTCCAAGCCAGCGACTGCCCACCCTGTTGTCATCACCAGAGACCTGCGGTGCTGATTCTACACCAGGACAAATCGTCGTTGTGGGCACTGTCTAAACCCACCCACAAACAGTTACGGCAGTTCAACACCCTTTTGCGCAGTGTAGTGTGCCTGTGAACTAAGGCAGCGTGGTGTGTGCGTGTGCGGGATGCTACAGCTAAGTGCATTAACAATACTACGTCGACAGCACTTATGTCCCTCGCTTCTCGTCATCGCCCAGCACCATTGTTTCGTCGGCTGGGTGCTACCACACATATTTATTACTGTTTTCTTTTACATCACACATTTGTATGTCATTTTTTTTTTGGTATGTCTTTGTTTTCTTTTTTCCTGTATATTGTATTTATTTTCTTTCTGTCGACGAGGACGTCGACTTCGGTGGCCAGGGGGAGATGTGGCATGTGCACAGATTATATATTGGTAATGCGCCCTCTGGTTACCCAAGTTGAAGGTTGGCAGTTTATCTGAGGAGGGGTGTTTAAGGGGAAACAGTCTCATTGGAGGGGATATGGCGTTAGTGACGCCAAGCTTAACGGGTTTTCTCAGTCAGTCTGGGACTAGTCTTCGCGGTGTTCAGGTGAGCGGATAACTGCCCTACGATATGGCGTCCTCGCCCGGCAGACACATTGGGGTAAGGTAAGAGATATTATTATAATAAATCCAGCTATCCATTTCTTTGACTTTTTAATTATGGTGGTATAGAATCCTTGCCTCTCCCTTCAGCCAGGAATTATGTTAGTGTAAGAATATTTGTGAATTTAACTTTAGCTGCGTCCCTTTGTCGGTGCCTCTTAAATTAAAGTTTCCTTTGTTTGAATAACGATCCCTCTCGCAGCGAGTTGCCCACCACTGAAGTTAAATAATTAATTACATAAATGTGAGGCACGCGACAATATATGTGATCTACCTCTTCCCCTCTGCATTATTTGCAAACTCAGTCGAATAATTCTATGAAACCATCCCTACTTCATAAACACTTGGTAACCAATCACGGCGATCATAAAGACAAGTCAGTCAAATTTTTCCAAATTTTTCAAGCACAAAGCAGAAAATTTATATAAAAGTGCAAACATAATATACAATTTTACTAAATCAACAAAGGTGGCACTGGAGACATCGTATGAGTTAGTGTTGCTAGTTGCAAAAAATAAATCACCTTATACCGCACTTGAATCTCTTATTATTCCTGGTTCTTTGCTTATAGCAGCTAAATTATTACACAAAGATTCTGCTAAAGTAATCAAAACAATTCTGAATTCTGACACACATGTAGGGTGTAGAATTTATGATATGGTATAAGATATTCATGACCAAATAGTAGAAAATATAAAAATGGACAAAAGATTTGCGATTCAAATTGATGAATCGGTGGGTATGTTTGATGATCCTAAGCTACTTATATATGTTTGGTATATTGACGTTAAAATAGATGCTGTTGCTGATGAAATTCCAGGATGTAAACAATTACCAGAACATATAACGGGAGAGGGTATTTTTAAAATTCTTGATAATATTATAGGATTAAAATTAAGTTTGTCATGGGACTGGTATGTAAGTTTGTCCAGAGATGGTGCTGCTTCATTGACAGGTAATAAGGTGATCTTATTGCTTGTATTTGTGAAATTAACCCCAAAATGATTTGGCAACATTGCATTATACACAGAGAATTCCTCATTTACACAAAACATTAAATATCGCTAGTCGATTAAATAAAGTTCATTGCACTGAACTCCCGTCTTTTCAAGAAAACGTGTGAGGAGATAGGAGCTACACATTACATTTGTTTTTCCACACCGAGGTGCGCTGGTTACCATGAGGATGTGTATTCACTCGTCTTTTTCAATTGAAAAATGAGGCAAAATGTTTTCTTACATAATTGAAATCCGATCTGGTGAAGCATTTTGAAGATGATGAGTGGACTTGCCAATTAGTTTATTTGATGGATATATTCAACAAATTTAATGAGCTCAATCTTCAACTGCAAGGTTTTGACAGAAATCTTTTTAAAGCTCATGAGTACATAAGGGGTTTTATAAGAAAGTTTTATTTTGGATTGATTGTGTTAATAAAGCGAATATTGCAGTTTTCCAACTCTGTTGGAACATAGTGCATAAAATGAAGCTAGTATTGCTGATGGACTTTTGGAAATAGTCAAATTTCACCTATAAAATCTCAGATTACAGGTTTTAAAATGCTTTCAGAAATTGAGAAAGACGATAATGCACAAGAATGGATTACAAATCCCTTTTGCACCACCGCCATCAATTCCTCTTATCTTCCCATAAAATTAAGAAAGTCTTTCTGAAATGCCCATTGACAGTTCACTGAAAATAAAAATCGAAAACATGTCAATTTGTGATTTCTGGTGTTATACATGGAAAGAGTACACTGTACAGGGTGACAAATGAAATAAAGAAATCACTTGAATCCAGAATCACCATTGATGCATAACGAACATTCAGCCATGAATAGAGGAGCTGGTATCCAGAAAACAAGCTCAGTCATCTCATTAACAGGTCAGAAACATATACAATGTCATATAACTTTGTGTGTGTGTGTGTGTGTGTGTGTGTTTGTGATATCTGTAACGTAGTTCCTGTATTTATTTTATACATTTATATTTTATAGCATAATTCTCCTTTTTATAGTATTTAATAAGTTAAAAATGTTATAATCTATTTTAGATATGGTTATGTATAATGTGAAATTAGGATAACTCTAGGAGTCTAGGGTTAGGCCTAGGGGTACAGGCTGGAATGGAAAGTTATCATTGGGGGTAAGCGGAGAAAAAAGGTTGATAGCCAAATCTAATAAGGTACAATACATAACAATCAGAGAAGAATTCCTACAGTTTATTGAAGTTTCTGATACAACTGAAATAAATTTGGCAAGAAGAATTCTTGAGAGCCTTACTCAATTTCATGTTGACTGAAATATATTAGAGGACAAGGATATAATAGTTCAAGTGCAATGAGTAGACAGTTTCGAAGTGCCCACTCTTTTATTTTAAAGAATACCCTGCCTCTTTATGTGTCCACTATGTTTATCACCAGGTGCATATTATGTTCCAAAATTGCATTGGTATTGTAAGTAAAGTGTATTTTTTTTTCAGCACTCCTAAAAGGCAAAATGTACTAATCAACAGTATAAAAGAGCTTTAGCCTGAAAATAAAAAAAAGCAAATGTGTCCAAATGTATCATCTAAAGCTGATATGCTGTGCTCCTCACTGACTACATTTCTGCTTTCCTTTGTGTAATCAACAAGCTCTGCTGTGTGATATAAACCTTAAGTAAATACCTTCAAAAGACAGACATGAACTTGTGCAAGAAACTTAAACATGAAGAAAATGTCTTATAAGTTACAACAGATATGTAATGCAACAGAAGGCCAGTTAAAATCTATACTTTTTGCTGTTTCTATTCAACTGTGTTAGCTTGGAGAGGAAATCATAATCCCTCAATGTGCACCTGGATAATGTTCACAATTTCACAGCAATGTTCCTGGTGATAATGTTGATGAATATTGTATTTTGTCCATTCCTATGTAGTATACACTCTCAGATAAAAACAAGATTTGCTAAATGCATTACATTTTAGCAAAATGTTTTTATCTGTTCTAGGGAGATGGAGTTGTTAATGACTTTATAGTTCTTACAATGTTTTATTCTCAAGTAGATATAAATTTTGTGTCCAAGATGAACTGGCATATGAATTAGATTTCTAGAACACATTTTGTAAAGGAAACTGGGAAATGTACGTTGCATGTGAATATGGTTTCTATTCTCATATAAAACAAGCTTTTGAAGATTTTGTTAATGTTTCCAGTGTCCACAAAATCAAGTAAAAGGTTCTTTTTGACTCTTCAAGAGATTAAAGTCACACCTGAGGAACACCACCGGAAATAATCTTCTAATTGAGCTTGCTTTGAACATCCATTGTGATATCACAGTTTATCCACAAGATGCTGTTAATGAACTGAAGAAAAAGCTATGAAGACTGGACTTTGTGTTATAAAAAGCTAGAAGAAGGTTTGTGCGTGGGTGTGTTGTGTTAATGTAACTTAACATTGCTTTAATGGACCACCCTCAAGAGAAATTTCTGGATGCCCCCTGGTTCAAAGTAGTAAGAAATTAAACCACTACCTTTAAGGTATATTTGATCTCCTTTTAATATTAAAAAGGTCGGAATACATTAATTACCACACTATACTGATATTGGCTTCAGTTGACAGAAGGACATTGAAGCTCTAGAGGAATGATCTGTATCATCTTCCTTTCTATACAATGCAAAACCCTCATGAAATAAATTACTTTTTCTGATCACAAGATGTTTATTGTCAGTCCCTCTGTTTATTACACTACCCAGTTTTCGTTTAGAATAGGAATGGGAATCAAGACAGCTAGTTAAGCTACTTTTGCACTACAAGAGTGAGGCACTGGAATACTATCGGATCGCGAGGTGTAGTGCGTGTCTTTCCAGCCAATAGCGAACCAATCCCTAACTTTGAATCCCCTTCCCCTGCTGTCCTTGGAGGTTTACTGAAGGTGTGACAACAGTCTTTGACCAAGAGGGCAAGTTCCTCCTTTTTCTACAGTTTCCCAACTAAAACCAAATGGCTTGTACTAACTCCCATTTGGTAATCAGTTTTGATCTTGATGGCATGAAACTACCAGTCTGGTATTCTTGTATGGAGTTCCCAGTTGTCTTCAATGATATTCCATAACAAATATCAGCTTTCATACCAGTTTAGCATCCAGAACTATAAATAGTCCCCTTTGGTAATCACCAAATCCTGTGAACAGATTGAGGCCTATAAATTGGCAGACAAAAGTGTCAGGAAGATATTTGGGCTCTTATCTTACCAATTAATTTTATTATAATGGGTTTTATGTTATACCTGTAGAAAAAATTTGTTTTTCATATTATTTCAAATTTTTGGTGTTTTTTTTTTAAATAACCACCGCATTAATAAATAACATAACATAATATAACATCACAATCTGTAGACCCTATAGTGAGCTAGACCAGCTTAAAGAAAGCTAGTCTACTCTAGGATGTAGATTACATCATAAATACATAATTACATTGTGTACTTGTATGTAAATAAATTGTAGTTCTTATGTAGAGTACATTACAGCTAAACATTTTAAAACAATATTATTTATACTTAATGTATTTATAAAATTTGGTAACATTTTATAGTCAGTTATCTTTTTGAATGAAAGAAATTCTCCTATGTATAGAAGGCGTGAGTGATGAGATATCTTTTCAATGCTAACTTGAATTTATTTTTATAAGTTTTCAGTTCCTTAATATATGATGGAAGTGCATTAAATAATACTATACCATTGTAGTAAACCCCTCTTTGGCCTACTTCTAGGTTATTGCTTGGCCTGTGTAAGTCCTGCCCATTTCTTGTTTGTTTGCTGTGTATGTCTGAATTTTTTATGAACACTTCTGGGTGGTCAACCACGGTTAAAAGTACAGCTAAAATATACTCACAGGCTAATGGTAGAATTCCAAATGTTTTGAACAGTGGGAAGCTTATTGGGAAGCACAATGAAGTGAATACATAACAACTGACTAAATAAACACTCACAACTTCATTAATATATATAAGAAAAACTTAGAATTTGCAGGACATGTTTCAATGGTAAGTTGGAAACTAGTCCTGAAAATTCTAAGTTGTTCTTGTATAAAATAGTGAAGTTGTATGTGATTTTTGCTCAGTTATTATGACCATGTAATTTCTTCAAACAGCATATTTCCTCCTACAGCCTCACATGTGAATATATACACAAGCAAATATGTGTTAATAAACTACGGCTACTTATGTCTTTAAATATCACTCTCTGTGTAAAACATAACTTATAATGATAGATCTCACTACTCCTGTAACGCACCATATAACTTCTCTCTACGTAATATGTGCAGTATGTGCATTGCTTAGCAAAAGAAAATGGTTTCCACCAATAGAGATTCCTTATAAATTTAGATAATACCTCCATAAAGCTTTGATAAATTTTAGTATTAACAAAGTCAAATTACATAAGATAGGCAAGGTTGTAACATAATTGAAACTCATATTTTTATGGAGCTGCTGAGGGAAGTAGTGCATTTATTTTGTTACTTAGACATAGTTTAACTTGGGGAATACTGATAATGCATTTAAGTGTGTATTCTCTTCCTTCTCTCTGCACCTGTGTTATCAAGTTTAGCAACTTGAGTCTGAGCATTGTTATACATATATAATTTTCTATGCATTCATTCATTTTTTGAGGAAGTGTACAGAAGCCTCCAAATGTTTTCCAATGGACCAAGAGGTAGAGGAAGAGAGGAAAGAGATGTCTTCTCGACTAGTCATGCCTGGCTACAGCCAACAGTAAGTGCCAGTATCGTCTCAAAGGTCACATTTACTTCTGTGTATGTGCATATAATTCAGCGACCTGACTCTAAGAGGAAAGAAGACGAAACTAATTACTTTTCTCTTTACTAGGTCTATTCAAGCAAAATAAATTAACATTTTCTTTGCATAATATGTTGTTTAAAAAACAAATATTGCACTCTTTATGCAGGTGATACACAAGTTTAAGATTCAATGATTTTCTTGAGAAACAAGGTTTGCATAATGTATATCTTGTTTTTAACGTTTGTTGCTGGTAATAAATAATAATAATAGTTTCATAATTATCACCAGTAGAACGTTCTATGCATACTCCGAAGCAGAGGGTGTTTATTACCTTGAATATAAGTTTGTTTTGCTTTTCAACTTTCATAAATATTGATCACAATGTCTAGCGCTAAGTCTATAGTTCCATATAGTTGACACTGATAATATTCAAGTAATGTTTTAAGAATATGGAACAAAAGTAATATTAATGTCAAACTGTTGAAGAAGTTTGGGCACAATTAAGTGCAACATTAAATTTTCTTCAAAATGATATATGTATACTGCGTTTGTTACTGAAAAACCAATAAAGGTTGCTTTATTTGAAATATAATTCCTCTTATACACACTCACAAGAGAAAGTAAGAAAAACTGTGACTGCTAGTCATATAGTGGACGTAGAGTAAAAATACCTATGTATGTATTGTATTCAAAAGGAGAAAATGTTAATACATACAAGAAAACGATGTTTACTGCAAAATATGCAGTTTTTACATAGCTGTTTTATTTCGTTAGGATAACATATAAGCTAAATTTTCAAAATAATAACCCAAAAGTGTTAATGCAGACAGGTTGATGTGCTTTTGTTGCAATTGGTTCATTTGGAAGCACTCTATTCTGAAAATTAAATTGCTTTCAAGTTACAAATCTGAAGATGACCCCAAAAAAAAAGTAAAGGACTTAGGTACTTTGTATTACGATTCACGTTCTAAATTCTTAAAATGCTTCTCTTCCCAGGTCTGGAATGGAATGGGATGTGTAATGGAGCAGACTCAACCCCAATCCAGTGAATGAGGATATTGTGCTTGTGCCCCTCGAGGGGGCGCCCCCGGGAGGGAGGGACGAGGTGAGAGACACCGAGACACCGGGCGGCCGGAACCAAGAGTGACGGCATAGCAATGACAAGGTACTTAAAGTTTCCAGATTGAGACCCCCTGACAGTAGGGCAGGCAAACCGGGGACCCTACCCCACACAAAGGGTCCAACGTCGCCCAAGAGACGGTCCGTATACACTGGCAACCAGACGAAGACCGATGGATGGATAAGGTTCCATAGAGAGCATACATTTTCTCTGCCACGCCGCACCGGAACACCATCGCCAACACATACAATCCTGAAACAGACCTAACGGGGGTTAAGGATGAATGAAATGAGGAATGGAACGATATTCGGGGGCAGAGAGAAATCATATGAGCAGTCGCCTGACGACCCGGGAAAATTCCCGAAATAAAGCCGTGGGTCAGATTGGGCGGTCACCGGGAAGCGAACTAGGGATCTCTCAAATGCGAGTAGCACGGGTTACGGCGGTGTCCTCTGGACATAAACTGGAAGATCCGTAATTCAAATCTCGGCTATGACGTTGAAATTTTCAATCTGATTCTATCTTTCCAACCTTGTCCTACACACAGCTTGAATGAAAGAGTCTTCTTGTTAATTGAGATGAATTGCCATTATAAACTTCGTTGTAAGTATAAGAAGAATGCAGTAACTCAAACGATAGTCAGATTTTTATGTGGTGTCTTTGAAACTCCACGCTCTTTGCATTACCACGAGAACAATCTAACGTGTTGCATTCGCATAACTTTCTCTCCTCACCATTCTACAAATTCTTTTTTCTAAATCCCATTCTTCTGTCTATTTCTTATAATCCAGATAAACTTGCAAATCACATTTAACCCATCTCTGTGGTATGGGGGTCTGCTTCACATTCCAGAGGTCCCGAGTTTGAATCTCGGTTAGAGTGAATTACGTGGATAAAGTTGTTTCTAGTGTTTCCTCTTATCCTGAGAAGATGAATGTCAGATTCTAATTTCTAGGAACCTCGGGCTTATTTGAGCATCATTTTAACCATTTCGTTCATTCACCGCTCGCAATGGCCTACCCGGTTAAAGGACTTTAATTAAATACCAAAATAAGAAGTTCACATTTACACCTTTCGTTGTAGTATACGTAGATAAAGCGATAGTCACATTTTCAAAAAGCATGTCGCTACGTGATGCTTTGAAATTCCATGCTGTTTGTATGACCGCGACAGAAACAAAACGAACAGCGACTTCTCAGTTGCAAAAAAGTATTCAAACCAATAACAAAAATATCTGGGAAATAGTTAATCTCATAATATATATATGTATAACAAACCGTGTGCTTTAACGGGGTCTGCATTTCTTGTGTAGCAAAACTTTGTCCAATATTTTAGAGTTTGCCAATTATACAAAAGTCATTCAGAATGAAGAAGAATTGAGAGGATCTTCTCAGTAAGTTCAAAATATATATTTGGTTTGTCATGAAAGTATTTTAAACAGAGAGTATTTTAATCAAATCGTTAGAGCTATTTTCGAGAAAATAACAAATTTCGAAAATTTTTCCATGTAAAGTTGCTAAGGATGGGAGGGATTTTCTTGAAAATCCTTGTGTCACATCTTTGAAAGATGCTGAACTTAAATATCAAGTTTGGTATTAACTGACTTTTCGCTTTGAATTTATGTTGCTCACAGACACACAAGCATATGGAGGATTTGCTATAAAATATGATGTGTTGCATTCACATGACTTTCCCTACTCACTCTTCTACAAACTATTCTTACAAAGCTTACTTTGCATTTATGTTATGTTAATACCGATAAACTTTCATCACTTATTTACACAATTCATTGTAGGTATAATCAGAACACATTAAGCTAAAGCGATAGCCAAATCCCTCAAAGCTGATCGCTACGTGATAGTTTTGAATTGTTTAGCTACGGAGGGGACTCGGCACTGATCCACATAGTGAATATTGTGCCTACGCCCCACAAGGGGGTGTCTCCGGGAGACAGGATGAGGCGAGAGGAGACACCGGATGCCCGGAACCAGGAGTGACGGCACAGGAATGGCAGGGTCCCTAAATTTTCAGATAGAGACTCCCCGTCAGACAGACAGGCAAACCGGGGACTCCACCCAGCACAGAGGGGGTCCAGTGACCCTCAGGTAAGTTACGATACTCTCGACAGCCAGCCGAAAGCCGAAGGACGGAGAGTCACAAAAAGCATCCTTTTCCTTTGCCACACTGCACCGAAACAGCATCGCCGACACTTCCAACCCTGAAAGAGACCAACGGATGAAATAGGAAGGGAAATGTGAATGGTGATGAAATGGTGTTCAGGAAATTCAGGGATGTGGGAATTCTTTCCAGCAAGCGCCTGGCGACCCGGGAAGAACCCCCGAAGCTCGGCCAGAGGAATCGAACCCACGACCTCCCGAATGCGAGCCACAGACGTGATAGCTTTGAAATTCTGTTGTCTTTGTATGAACACGAGAAAGAAAGAAAATTAATAGCTATTTGCAGTTGAGAGAAGTATAAATTATTTGAAAATCCAAACTAATAACAAAGGAATATTTCACAATGGGTAAAATATAAGAGTTATTTGACATAAAATAAAAACTTTATTTGATATAAATTTTGTGCTTTAACAAGATCTACAGTTATTGTGCAGTAAGATTTTGTCTCTTTCTTACGATTTACAAATTATCAAAAGTCATTCACCATAAACACTCATTTGCAGACTATTCCTAGAAAATAAAAGATATACATTCTACTTATCATGAAAATAGCTTAAACATATGTATTTTAATCACAATCCTTGGAGCTATTTTTGAAAGAATAAAAAATTTAAAAAAATATCCAATGTAAAGGGTATTTTGAAGTGGGGGATTTTCTTTAAAATCTCAATGTCGCATTCTTGGAAGAAGTTGAACTTCAACACTAAGTTCGGTTTTTAACCAACTTTTTGCTTTTGAGTTATGCTGTTCGTGGATATACACACACGCTCACACACACACACCTGGGCCTTTTTATAAAAATAAATTTATTGGATTCAGGGAGTCACAAACGTGATTTCTGGTTAAATTACGACATTGCATTCTTAGGTGGAACACAATACTTCTCTACTTAAATAGCTACGTGGTAGAGAAAGTATAAATGGTTACTTTGGATTCAGGGATCTCAAAACGTGCATTTCCGTTGAATCTCGTTATTCAATTTTTGGATAGAACGCAATACTTTCTCTACTTACTGTAACTACGTAGTAGATAAAGTAAAGATGCTTTCTTTGGATTCAGGGAGTCTCAAAACTTGTATTTCCGTTGAATCTCGTTATTCAATTCCTGGGTGGAACACAATACTTGCTGTACTTACTGTAACTACGTAGTAGAGAAAGTAAAAATGGTTTCTTTGGATTCAGGGAGCCTCAAAACGTGTATATCCGGTGAATCTCGTTATTGAATTTTTTGGCGCAATACAATACTTTCACTACTTACTGTAAATACGTAGTAGAGAAAGTAAAAACGCTTTGTTTGGTTTCAGGGAGTCTGAAAATGAATATTTCCGTTTCGAGTATTAATATCGTTATTCAATTTTTGGGTGGAATACAATACTTGCTCTACTTACTGTAACTACGTAATAGAGAACGTAAAAATGCTTTCTTTGGAATCAGGGATCTTAAAACGAGTATTTCCTGTTAATATCGTTGAATTTTTGGGTGGCATATAATACTTTCTCTACCTCGTGTAACTATGTAGTGGTCATTTTCTGTGTGACACGCTTGTGTTTTGGGTGTATTTCTGTAGTTGCGGTACGTAAATAGGTATTTCTTTCTTTTATGCACTCATGCAGTAGTTTATGTATGCCTTTTACTGCGAAACACTCCTCGCTATTTGTTTTGCACTTATTTGAATACGCTAGCCTATTCTACGAAAAACATGTATTATATGTAAGCTATATATGCTACAGATATTATCTTTTAGTAATATGATTAGATATTTCGATTAACGTAAGCGACCCTGTCTGTGTTCTGCCTACTTCGGATCACGTTCGGGAGATCCCGGTTCGATTCTCGTCGCCCGTCCACTCTGACATTGTGTTTTTCGTGCTTTTCCCTGGTTGATAGGTGAATCCTGCGGGATTTCTTATCCATCGCGACTGTCTTTCTCTGCAGTGTATAGGTCAATTGAGTATTTCACTTCATAATCACGCTGAAGCTATTCAGAAACCTGAACTGAATCTTTCTGTACTTTTAGGGAATGCCAGATACCTTTCCAAAAGTCTAAGTTTTCTAGAAACAAACCAGACTACTGAAGTAAAAATGATGTATATGTTTTTATCAACCGAGGATCACTTCTCCACCTTAAAGTCATATGTTCTACATTCACATGGCTATCTTTAGCCACTATTGCTTATTAGTGGGTATACCACTTATTTTTATGCAGTTTATTTTTCTCTCCCATTCGAGGGCGGGTTCGATTCCCATTGACCGTTCACTCTAACATTAAGTTTACCTGGTTTTCGCTGGTAGTAGGTGTGTCTTGGCAGTTTAGCGCTGTACGGTGGTTCTTAAAGGTTCGTGAGCATTATTACATTTTTATATCGACTCTAGTGGACATACTTCTTCAGATTGCCTTCGAGTAATTACAAGTCAATGCCTTGGGCCATTATCCTCTCGAAGAGCAAACAAACTTCGCAGCATATCAGGGTCAGTATGGTTGGTAATCCCAACGCCTTTTATGCAGGTGAAGATGAATGATGTGAAATTTAGTGATGAATGGGATGATAGAAAAATTGTAGGATCCCGTTTCAAACCTCTATAAAATGCTTTTGAAGCGCAGATAATATTTAGGTTGCGCTAACATTACTCGAAAATAAATAGATTTAACACAGCCTACAACTAACATCATGATACATTTATATAGTATCATTCTCCCTTTATCCATCTTTGGGATGTATGGGTTAATTGAGTATTTTGCTTCATAAAGACGCTGATGATAGTTTGCTATTTGTAGAGTTATTATTATAATTATTATTTTATTATTATACTTAGGTATTATACATTTAGGTTGACCTTCATCCAGGAATGTACAATAGTGTGCTATTACTATGATTATTATTGTTCTTTTTGTATCTACACATTTTCCCCTTAGTATACTGTGCGTGTACGCTATATCTATTGCTCATAAAATCCCTTATTCTCGATTTTTCTATTCCTGTATATGAATACGCGTTGAAACAGTAAATATTTCTAGAATAATTATGTGGATATAAGTGAATGTTTTTCACATATTCGATCTCTGAGGCTAACATTTGTTGCTTTCTTTCTTCCGTATTACCGGGGCTCGCAGGATTTAGCAATGTATCCTGTTGGCTCGCTCCCTGTTCAACTGTTAGTATCTTGTAATGGAATAATATTAAAAAGATCTTAGTTTTTCTAGAACACAAACAGGGACCACATATTAGTGTATTTTTTCTGTGCAACAGTATGTATATGGATGTGTGGTGGAACCGTAAATGTCTCCAAAATACTTATATGAATATACATGAATGTTTTTCACCTATTCCGGTATCTGGCGCCATCGAGTATTTCTCTTCCTTCATATTATAAAGGTTCGCAGGATGTAGGACTGCCTTCTGCTGGCTTTTACCCGTCTGGCCATTAACAGCTTATAATGCTTTTATCAGGTCGTTAGCGGCGGAGGTCATCTTAAATCGATGAACCTGACCGCTTAATTCCTTGCCCGTTATAATTTACACTCTTTAAATTGGAATACACGTAAAAATCACTTCGGAACAATGAGGATATTCCATTGTAAAGATACCCTGGAGTGCGAGAAGTTCCTCAAAACATTAAGTATTTCTCTTGAAAGATGCTGGACTTAAATACAAAGCTTTATACTCATTGATTTATACGTTCTGAGTTATGCTTACCCCGGTGTCTTTCTCTCCCACCCTCTCTATCTTCCTCGAAATGTGAACAGATTTCTTTGTAGCGACTTTCTCTATCAATTACCGTTCATTTATCTCCTCCATAAGTTATTCATAAAACGTTCGCAGAAATGCTTCCATTACACATTTCATTTTAAATACAAGGTGGATACATAAGGATGAAGCTAAAGTTAAATGTTTAAAAGGCGGGTTGCAGTTTGCAGGCTTTCCGCCTTTGCATGTCCGCGAGAAACAATCCAATAGGTGCTTAGAACTTGAAAAAGTATTCACACAAATAAAACATAAAGTATTAGTAAATTAAAAAATAATTGCTCTCTGTATGTTTATTTACTTTACCATTTACTGCGAAACTGTCCGGACCATTTGTATTCCTCTTATTTATATACAGTAGCCTAATTCTCAATAGAATTATTATTATTGTTGTTATTATTATTATTATTATTATTATTATTATTATTACTATTGTGTGTGAACATTATATCTCGAAGACACAAGGTCGTACTCCGTGGTGTAGTGGTTACCACGCTAGCCTCTAGTTCCCGAGGTCGCGGGTTCAAACCCGGCGGAGGGCGATGGATCTTTCCGGTCGCAAAAATCCTTAGCATGGCTTCCTTCGGAATGGAAGTAAAGCCGGTGGTCCCGTGTCGTAGATTTATGGCACGTAAAAGATTCTCAAGCCTAATAAAGAGGCCTCTGAGCAAAATTACCGGTTTTCACGCCCAATATAGAATGGGTCGCTAAGGACCACGTCAGTTAAATAGCGTTCATAAGTAAAACTCAATTTAATTTTTTAATTTTCGAAGACACAAAGTCCTTTTATTAGCATACTCGGCATATATTTAAGTTCTGCGTCTTGCAATAAAGTCCCACTATGTTTTCCTTCCATAATTCGGTTATTATTATTATTATTATTATTATTATTATTATTATTATTATTATTATTATTATTATTATTATTACCGTAGTTTATTCCACTTCTCCTTCTGCTGAGGTGGTTGGAGGGGCACTCGTTGGAGATCTAGAAAGTATGGAATGCCCTTCCCTCTCTGCTAGGTTGTGTGGAGGGGAGGTCCTGCAGTCTCTACTCTTCGCTGATAGCTTAGGCATTCAGTAGGGTGGAAACATGGATAGAGACAGGGTCTGTATCCTTAAGGTAGCCAAACTTATACACCTACGCTCCCAACGTATTTGATATCCTGTATTAGTTTATTTATGATTGATATTGCTTTTAGAAGACAGTGATTGTATTTAGCACCCTATTGGATACCTTGCTTTATTTCGCACATTCCTTTTTATTTTTAAACGGTTTCAGTGCGGATGATTACCGTTTATTTGGAAATTCTTTTGTCACTGCCCATCTAGAGAAATTGCAATCGTTTGTTATCTAAGTAATGTTTGAATGTTAATATTATTTGCGTATTTGTATTTATATTGTCAATCATCTTGTGTCGATGCATTGCCATCTTCTATCGAATATGTAGCACAGTTTTTTTTGTTTCATCGTTCTAAGACTGAATATAAAAGTTACCTTTTTTCTTACACTGAATTGGAACGCCTATCCGCCGCGGTCCCACATCATCACTATATCAGTCAATCGTCATCTTCTATCGGATAGGTATCACAGTTTCTGTTTCATAGTCCTAATGCCCTAAATATAAACGTTATGTTTTAGCCTTTATTGGATTTGTTTTTACTTTTACTGGATTCGAACGTCTGTCCATCACGGTCACACAACATCAGTCTTTCATCATTTTCTATCGGATATGTATCACAATTTTTTGTTTCATAGTCCTAAGGCTGTAAATATAAAAGTTATGTTTTTAGTCTTCAGTGGGATCGAGCCTATGTCCGTCGCGATCGCACAGCATACCTATGGTACAACTTAACACGATGTCTTCTTTGAGTATTAATTTTTCAATTTTTCCCGCCATTATATGATCAATACTTTTCAAGATATTATTTTCTATTACATTTACCGGATTTTCATTGCCATTTTGCCCGATATAGCAGATCTTCGCCGCCATATTACCCAATTTAGCGGATTTTCGCCACCATCTTGCCCAATTTAACTGCTTTTCGCCGCCATGTTGCCCTAGTTAACAGATTTTTCATCGCAATATTGTGGAAATCAATGTGAATTACTTTCAAGTTGCATGAAATATCCAACAAAATGCATAAAACGGCTATAAAACCAGCAGAATTGGCTGTATAAATGCTCTAATTACTACAACAATTCCTAAATATTGCTAGAATCAGCGAAAATGGACCCATCTTGCCCATTTTAGAATGCTCCAGCTCTGTCTTAATTACCCAACTCATACTGTACTACTTACTCCAGTTTGTCAGTATCAATAACAGTTCTGGCAAATTTTCCAAATCCTGTAGTTATGCCATACACCACTGAAACGAAACAAACAAAAATTACAAGCTTAAAAGGGCTTTGGGTGATTAGCATTTTGGTACTTTGTGGTGATGATAATGACCTTTTTTCTCTTGCAAGATTTTTTCAACCAACTGCCTGGCCTTCTGGACCTTCAGTTCAGCTTCATGGGTTAGCTGTAATAGAAGAAACAGTAAAGTGTTATTTGAAGTGATTTTTAGCTTACAGATGATTAACATTACACTGGAAATAAACAATATAGGATTCTAAAATCCTGCTTATAACTTGAAGTATGCCCATAAATAAAGTTTTCTTGTCATTTTCTTCACAATATGTGAATTGTGTTCTGCAGCAGTAAAATTAAATTGGCACTATGATTTCAGGACTCAAATATGATAACAAAGCTCTCAACAGTATATGTTACAGAAATAGACATGTTTAACATTCTGCCCTTCTTTTCATCAGTATGTTTTGCACTGATCACTCCACTAGTACCTAAAACATTCATATTCATATAAATACTACCATAGGCATTAAATTCTTGGACTGGGCGTATAGTGTCGCTGTGAGAATAGATGGCTCCGCGGTATGGTGCCGTGTCAATTATTCTCTCGTGCCAGCAAGAGGCAATTGTGTGCTGACAGTAAGCAGAACTACGTTCTGTGTTATGAAGGTGATCATAATCACATCGGGACTAAAGAATTACACAGTTTGAGCAACGAGAAAAGATCGAGTTCTGAAAAATCAGGCAAATTGACTAACGAAACGTTTCGGATAATTAAACAAGTTTACAGTGACGAAGTCTTGGTCCGCAATGCAATGCTTAAGAGACAGCGACGTTTTTCGCAGGAGAGAGATCATTTGGAGGAAGATGAGCGTACTGATCGATCACAAACGATCCACTACAACATGTCGCAGTCGGGTGGAGTAAATGTGATATAGAATGCACGGTCTTATAAATGTGGGTTGAAATGAACTGAAGTATAACTGACCGCATCACAAACCTTGTGCTACGAAGTGTTTTCAGTAGTTTTGTGCCTCTACCTCAAATTTTCCTTAGTGGATCTGCCAAAAGAGTACAAATTCATATTCTCGTAAATGTGTGGCGAAAGTTGCCGCCGGCAATTTATCGTGTCTTGTCGTACACAGATCATAACCTCAACATGGCGGTACAAATTGGTACTCCTTTTGTGAAAGCACCAGCAAGTGTGGATCTGGAAAGCTTATCTGCTCACAATGACCGGCAGACGTTTCTTGGTGACTTCGAGAATTACCTCATTGCAACAGGACAAGATGAATCAAATGAAAAGTTGAAGATAGCCCTGTTGAAAAATATGTTGGGTTCCCACTGCAGATAACTTTTTACACCTTCGCCTTGGTGGACGCAGATAAGCAAATCCACAGCAAAGTTGTGAAGGCACACAAATTTTGTGTCTCCCAAAGTCGACCCTTTCTATGAGCAATTAGTTTTCTATGCACGCTGTCAACAAGCAGGAGAGAGTTTTGACCATTACCTCACGGATCTCAGAAGTCTCATAAAATATTATGCATATAAGAAGCCTGTTTCCCAGAATGAAGATATGCTCATCTTCTAGATTATCAAGAGTATCCGAGACAAGAGTGTAACAGAGGCGCTTCTACGCATGGAGAACAACACTCTAGACAAAGTTAATAACTGTTGTCGTTCAGTGGAGTTTAGTCGACAACATGCAGACACCATCAAGGCAGCAACACCAGAAAATCAAGTAAATCCTAGTGTCAATGTGGATTTGGTGCATAATAAGAAGAATCTAAATCTAAGACAAAGTGTCCTAATGCTGCTCACAGTATACCACCAAATGATCGTCCCAGAAAGTGTCGAGTGACGGTGGATTTATTTGTCACAGGGGTCATACAACCCACTAAGGCACGTCCAGCATTTAGGGAAAAGTGTGCTAAATATGGAATTCCCAATCATTTTGCTGTGGCTTGCAAAGTGCTGAAAGTGAGAGAAGTAAGAACTGTGCAAAGTTCAGAGTCAAGTGAAGAGTCTTTGTATTGTGATACTGTTAGGCTCCATAGCATACATTCAAATGAACCTAGAAATGAGTGGAGGAAAGTACTCTGATACAGGATAACTTTGTTAATAAAAGCTAGACTCAGGGTCGGAGTTGAATATTATTCCTCTGAAATTGTTCACTTCTCTAGACCAGCAGTTTAAATCATTCCCTTTCACCTTGAAAACAGAAGTTAGGAGTGGCACCATTACTGCTGTAGTAGGAACTGTACATTTTTGGTCTACTGTGAAAAATATGTGTTAGTATGTAAAGTTTGTAATTATAAATTCAGACAGTACTCCACTACTGGATTTGCCACCTTGTGTATGTTTCAGTCTTGTCAAAAGGGTACACAGTGTGCAAAAGATACCTAAGCAATCATTTATTGAAGCAAACAGGGATGTTTTGGTGGTTTGGGCTGTGTCTCTCAAAATGTGTAGTATAAGGTTAGAGATAACACTGATCCTGTATGTAACCCTCCTAGATGAGTTCCATGTTCTACTGAAATCTGAACTTGATAGGTTAGAAAAGCATGTATTATTGAAAAGCTCAGCAAAATAGATGCAAAGTGCTGGGTGAGTAATATTGTAATCATAGAAAAATCAACAGGTAAACTGAGACACTCTCTGGATACAAGCAGCTTTAAACAAAGCTGTTATAAGGGATTTTCATGAGATCCCAAATCCCTAACAGTTGTCTGAATAGCTTGCAAACAAATAGTATTAGATTTAAAAGAGGACTCCCATCAGAGGCCCCTCAACGAGGAGTCCACCCATAAATGCTGTTCTCTACCCCATTTGGCTGATACAAGTAGCTCAGAACACCATATGGTATTTCCAATCCGCCTGAAGTATCCCAAAAAGTGATTGAATATAATTTTGCTGATATCCCAGGAGTAGTTGTGTTTTTTTTTTGAAGACACTCTGTATAGGTGCCAGAGAAACTCAGTATGATGCTTGTGTTGAGCAACTCATCCAGCGAGCCAAATCTATAGCTGTAGAGTTTAATAAGGATAAACTTCAATACAAACTAAGTGAAGTTAAATATGCTCGTCCATTTTTTTTCGAAATTGGACATGACTCCTGAACCAGAGAGGTTTAAAGCATCAGTGAATGTGCTTCCTCCCACTAACTGAAAAGAGCTACAGTGAACTCTAGGCATGTTCAACTTTGCCCGAAATTATATTCCTCACATGTCTACAATCTGTGCCCCTGTACGTCAATTGTTGAAATCTGATGTAAGCTGGCAGTGGCTTCCAAGTCATGAAAATGCTTTCAAACAGTTAAAGTATTTAGTGTGCAATTCACCTGTTCTTGCTCATTTTAATCCTAAAGCAAAACCTGTAATACAATTTGATGCATCTCAAAGAAGGCTAGGTTTAACATTATTCAAGGAAGGTCCATAGGGACTACAGCCAGTACATATAGCTTCAAGGCCTTTTGTACAGGCTGATATCAATTAATCTCAAATAGAGAAAGAACTACTTCGTGTTTATTTTGCATCATCCAAGGTCCATTGCTATATACAGGCTTATTCAAAAAGAAGGACCAGATTTTAAATATTCATTTTTAATGAACGACAGTAGATAACAACACATACGACTCATCATTGAATAGAGGAAAGTTCAGAGTTTTAAGCCCTTCACTTATTAGTGCCATTCAATGCCTACAGCGGCGCTGGGTTTGTTTACGAGAAAATGGCAACGCCACAGGAAAAGTCGTTTTGTGTGCTGCAGTATGCAAACAGTGAATCCATTGTTTCATTGCAGCGTGCATTTCGTTGTAGGTTCAACAAAGAGCCAACTCGTCATAAGAAATTTACAATTCATACAATAAATTCGTAGAATATGGTTGCGTATGCAAACGGAAAAGCACTGGTCGTCCTCGCATAACAAATGGTGCTCATTTTGAACATATAAAATAAAATTCTGAACCTTCCTCTATTCAGTGATGTATTGCATGTGTCTCCATCTATTGTCGTTCATTAGAAATAAATATTTAAAGTCTCCTCCTTTTAGAATGACCCTGTACATGGTAAGCCTGTCCTGGTATAAACTGATTACAAACCACTTGTGAGTGTAATGTTAAAACCAGAGCACTACATTACTTCAGTGCGCCTTCACCTCTTGAGATTAAGATTACTAAAGTACTACTTACATATAACTTATCTCCCAGGCAAGCGTATGCATTTTGCAGATCATCTGTCAATATCAATCTTTCAGAACAAGCAACTGATGATCCTAAAATGATATACATTGTACACTCAGTTAGTGCTCATCTGAGCGCTTATCTCAGCTTCAGAAGCATCGGCTAGTGATCCCAATCTGTCGCAAAACATGTCTTTCTGTAAGCATCGTTGGCCTGACTTTGAATCATTATCTGATTACTGTAACATTTTTCATAAATTCAAGACTGACCTATATGTAGAAGATGGTCTACTATTCCTTAAGGATAAGGTAATTGTACCTGTAACCCTTAGGCCTTATGTGTTGTCTCTATTACATGAAGGTCATATAGGTGAAACTAAAACCAAAGCCAAAGCAAGGCAGCTCTTCTATTGCCATCTATGTCATTCAAATGGTGGAGTATATTAAGAAATGTGAAATCTCTGAACAGTTTCGCCCTGCCTATTTCAAGCAACCTCTGCATCCAACCCATTTCCATAACTTCTATATGAAAATGCAGGTGTAGATATAGTTGATTTCTCTGGCAAAAGCTATCTTGTAGTCATAGACAAGTATTCTAAGTAGATTGAATTATGCGTACTCAGAAGTAAGATTGCGTCCGCTGTAATTGATGCGTTCCAGAATATTTACAACACCCATGGTTTTCCCGGAATGTCACTTGCAGACAACATGCCAAAAAGTTTCTTTGAATACCGCAAATATTTTAAGGATAATGAAGTTGAACTGCGGATTAGCAGTCCACATTACTCTCCATTAAAGGGTATTGCTGGAATGAGAGTTAAGATTTGTAAATCAATTCTCAAAAAGGGAGTTGAGTCTAAAACTGACTATAAAATCTTCGAGAAGGCAGAAATACTCCCTCTCAGGTCTAGATTGGTCCCCATCTCGGATGATTTTCAACAGGCAGTTACGTGCCAAAGTACCTGTTACATATAACTTACTCTAACCGTAAGTAATCAGCCCAGCTGTAGTTGTTAAAGCATTGATGACTAAAAATCAACACATGAAAGCCCGTTAAGATCGTACAGCAAAGAGTCAGTCAGTCAAATTCTCAGAAGGGGAGGTGGTAGTTCTCCGAACAGAGCATGGTGAATTATGGGAGAAAGGGCTGACCATTGGCCCTCATCCCAGCCCCCGCTCTTACTGGGTAAAAATCTCAGGTTGAAATGTAGTGCGCCGTAATATAATACACCTCAAGGATACCAAAAGCACTCCTCAGCTTACTAATGAATGCTTTTAGCTCGGGGCCTTATTTAGAGGGGGGGTTTTAGGGTTCAAACCTCCCCCCGAAACTTCTAACAGTTTTATTTATTTAAATTCATAGAAAACCAATATGGGAAAATGTCGTTAGATAACAGTAGCTCTATTGCTAGTAACACATTTACAAGGAAAAATGTAACTTAATATTGTCGCCTTACATAGGTAAGGTGGCCATACATCCCGGTTTTCGAAGCAGTCTCCATGTTTTGTGCTGTAAGGTGCATCCTCATTCTGGTGAGATTTTCTTGTCTATATAATGTCTCCAAACAATTTTCTTATCCATGTAACGTCTATATACTACGGAGTAGGTACATGGTAACTGTGTGGAGTACTGTTAAGTTTAGACGTACTTGTGGAAAACCCTCCCCGAAGTTTTTTCTGGGTACGGGCATACTTTAGCTTGATGTGAATGTGCCTACTAACACTCCAGATGTAGTGCCCAATGATCCTTCAGTCTTATATGTTCAAATTATCAATGTTAACCAACCAATGTGTGCTACAAAAAGTGGTCGCCCTATCAAAGTGCCACAAAGGTTCAATTTGTAATGTTAGATTTAATTTGTTTGACTAATGTTTAATCAGATTGTTTGCTCCACCTCCGATGGGGAGGTGTTGTAGAGTCGGCTTGGCAACATGGGTTGCTGCCAAATCACCAGCTGTAACGTTTCTCTAGAATGGCGGTGTAAGAGTGTGTAGTTGCAGGTGGCAATTAAAAATTAAAACATTCACAAAAATATTTTTTCTTTCATCCCACAAACCACGACTACAACACAGAGAACGAAGAAGTCGCAATGACAGCGCATACCAATCACTCCCAATAGAAGGCGATTTCGTAACAGCAATAGCGGCAACAGGGATCAGCCATGGTGTACGTGCTACAAAATTCTATCTATGATTTGACCATGTTAGCTAGGACAGCATGCCACGCGTTCTGACGCAAGATGAACGTGACTATCACATGACGATTTGAAGTGTCTTATCAGTAGTGCTGACGATGATTCGACGTTTCTCAACCAGATTATGACGGGAGATGAAAAATTGTGTTCCTTTACGATCCGCAACTGAAGTGGCAATCGGCCACCTAGAAATCGTCATTATCGCCACTAAGGAGAAAACCATGAAGTGACAGGTAAAAAAGCAAGATGACGCTTGAAATACTTTTAACTCGCTGGGAATTGTTCACATGTAACATTTACCAGAGGCAGAGGTGTAGCTGGGTGCGTTGGGGGTTTGCTAAAAACAATGTGAAAAAATAATAGCAAAAACAGCTTCGTTAAAATAATAGCATCGTTCCAGGTTGGTGGGAACGAGATACTATATCACTGAAGGGCTAATTTACGCCGCATGTCTTGGACAATATCACCAAAGGTGACAGCAACAGAAACTGTACTTTAGATGGCGTTTGTACAAACATGTTAAGGTATGCATACATATTTTCGTTCCGTGCTAAATTTGAGTGGTTTCCAAACGAGTGCAATAACTCCCAATTTAGAACATAACAGAAGACCTATTTTATAGTGAAATAAAACGGCCTGCAGCGGTAATATAAAATACTTCACAGGGACATTAATTCTCATGTCACAAGACATTTGCCGCGTAGAATACGCAAAACATCCTATCCTAATTTTAATTCCAATTGCTGCACCTTAATCTGTGAATATAAAATCGGTTTATTTAAACATTTAAGCTCAGGATTAATTCAAATTTATAATTTGAATTCATACAAGTTGTTTAAAAATGGATCCTTAAACATAAACCCCCCTTAATATTTTTCTGGCTACGCTACTGACCAGACGGAGAAACTGTAAACAAGAACAGCTACAAGGAGGTCCTGCGCCTTCTACGCTATTCTATCCGTCGTAAGCGTCCTGTTCTTTGGCTTAGGAAGAATTGGCTGTTGCTACACGACAACGCCCTTGCTTGTCTTTGCTTGTCTAAGATGAACTTGCAAGGCAACTGGTCACCGTTCTACCAAACTCTCCGAATTCACCTGATCTTGCACCAAGGTATTTCTTCTTCTTTCCCCGCTTGAAAGAAAAGCAAGGTACTTGGACATAGAATTCATTAGGCCGAGGACATCATGACAGTCACAAGAAAAGCCGTATGGGATTTTCCTGCCATTACGTTTGAGCAGTGCTTCCAGCAGCAACTACGCTAACGTTGGCAGACGTGCATAGCAACCAACGGCGACTATTTTGACGGACGATGCGGATTTGTGCAACTAAACGCCATGTTGCGGGGCAATGGTAAAGAATTTGGATTCTAATAAATGAATTACAACTATCCGGGCTTGTAGGCCGTGGTCTAGAAGGCATCGTGGATACCGACGTTTCGCCAAGTACAGCGCTTGGCATCTTCAGGGTGAAGTGATTCAGTGTCTGCGGTGGTCGTAACGTCGGTATCCACGATGCCTTCTAGACCACGGCCTACAAGCCCGGATAGTTGTAATTCATTTATTAGCTATGACGCCGGCCGTGAAAGCCTCAGTATGTACAATTTGGATTCTGCTTTTCACCTAGACTTCAGACACCACTCCACGAACATAATTACTGTTATGTTTATCAAAACATAAACATACCTGTAAGATAGTAATTGAATAGCAACCTTAATGTTCTTGTATCGCTCATATGCACAATTTTTGGTGACATGCACTTTACAACCTTCGTTTAAAAATTAGTCGTAATTTTCCTTATAATTTTATGGAGTAATTTTTAATTTAAATATAGTTCATATATCATTATTCTGAAACGAAATAACAGTTAAGAAATATATTCCTAACAGCTGCAGAAAAAAGCAATTATCACATTTGAAATGATTTACATCACTAAAGAAAGTATAGAGATAATGTGTGAGTTTACTTTCTTTCGTTGCTTGTTGCAATCATTGCTATGTTTTGTGCCTTGATATGGGCTGATATTGCAATTACCGCTGCCACAATATAACAAAACACACTTTTTAAAAAATGTGCGATTGGTTCAAAGAGTGAAGTTTTAAGATTCAATACATAAAAGTATGATATTCATAGGAATGGTGGTGGTTTGTGGCGAAGCATTTTTGTTTACACATGTAGTCGCGTTTGGGAAGCACTTTTCATTGTTGCAAGTGTTACTTGTCAGAGCTTTTTATTGTTCTCCTGATATTACGTTTATTTAATTCATTTTCAGGAATTAATGCAATTTGTTGCCTTTATCTACTGATTGTATTCGCAGTTAAGTTCGTATCCAAGAGAAGCGAAAAGCTTAACATAGTACTGATCCCAATATGTAGTACAAGTGGCTCTTTGGTACTGAGAATGAAGAGCAGATTGTTGACTGTACCCTTTAAGGTGCATGCTTAGTTGTGTGTATATTGTGGTGATATACTGTTACAGAATGCTTACGCACGTCACTGCTTATGCTTGGTTTCAGTGTTTCACTGCAAGAGATACAATATGATCCTCTGAATCATTGGAAATATTTCGTAATATCAATATAAAGAAGAATCAATAGCACTTCTGCGTTATGAACTTCAAGAATGCACCAGAATTCTGTCTCACTCTCTCTTTCTCTCTCGCTATATCCCTCTCTCCCATATGTCGGATCCCAAAAAAATACGCCTATATAGGTAGCTAAAATGTATAAAATAGGTTAATTTTAAAATAGTCACAATGAAATTAATAAAATACATCTGAAGGAATACTGTACAAGTAGAAATATTACAGCTTGTTTATATTTTAAAGCAATTCTGAGAATAGAGCATTCAGGACTATAAATTACTGCAGCATTTGTGTATGACAGTTTAATTCTGGTTGAGAAAATCACTAAAAGTGGCAAATAGCTGATCAATGCAACAAACAGTATATTCATGCATCATTAATTTAGGGATGGTGATTTTCGCAAATGCGATATAGGGTGAAATTCTAATAAAGAATTGTACTCTTGTGTTTTCAATTCTCACCACTTTTGCCACCTGTAAACCACTCTTTAATTTGTTTAGAAAATTCAAAAACCACTGCGCCACAGCCCGTGCAGTATGAACAGGTGCTCGATCGTGTTGACAGACGCAATTGCCATCCCCGAATTGATCTTCAACAGTGGGAAGCAAGAAGGTGCTTAAAATATCAATGTAGGTCTGCGCTGCGATCGTGCCACGCAAAACAACAAGGGGTGCAAGCCCCCTCCAGGAAAAACACGACCACGCCATAACACCACCACCTCCGAATTTCACTGTTGACACTACACACGCTGGCAGATGACGTTCACCGGGTATTCGCCATACCCACACCCTGCCCCGGATCGCCACGTTGTGTACCGAGATTCGTCACTCCACACAACGTTTTGCCACTGTTCAGTCGTGTAATGTTGACACTCCTTACACCAAGCGAGGCGTCGTTTGGCATTTTCCTTCGTGATGTGTGGCTTATGAGCAGCCGCTCGACCACGGAATCCAAGGTTTCTCACCTTACGCCTAATTGTCATAGTACTTGGAGTGGATCCTGATGCAGTTTGGAATTCCTGTGTGATGGTCTGGATAGATGTCTGCCTATTACTCTTTACGACCCTCTTCAAATGTCGGCGGTCTCTGTCATTCAACAGACGAAGTCGGCCTGTACGCTTTTGTGCTGTACATATCCCTTCATGATTCCACTTCACTATCACATCAGAAACTGTGGACCTAGGGATGTTTAGGAGTGTGGAAATCTCGCGTACAGACTTCTGACACAAGTGAAACCCAATCATCTGACCACGTTCGAAGTTCATGAGTTCCACGGAGCGTCCCATTCTGCTGTTTCACGATGTCTAATGACTACTGAGGTCGCGGATAATGAGTACCAGGCAGTAGGTGGCAGGACAATGCACCTAAGATGTAAAACGTGTGTTTGTGGCGTGTCCGGATACTTTTTATCACATAGTGTAAATGCGAAATCAATTTTTTTTTTCAAATAAAACTTATTTTTTCTTTCTTTCTGCAGAAAACTTCAACTGCGGGGTTTGTAACACTGGAAATGTTTATGACGCACTTGACCACTGTTTGGAAAGTGGGAAGGTAATGTAAAAAAGGGCAGTGGTTTCCGTTTATCTGTGAAATTAGCATAATTGATAAATTTAACCTATCTTATCATGACAAATTAAGTTACCTTAAAATCTGAATGTTTGGGCATAAGTAAAACAATCGCAGTTGTGATCCTAATGATGAATGTAATTAGTTTTAAGTATAGTGTCAAGTTAAATTTGAGACTTACGTCTCATATACTTATAATATATCAATCTGTAGATCCTATATTGAGTTAGGCCAGCTTAACAGAGAGCTAGTCTATTCTAGGATATAGATTATGTTATAACTACATAATTAAATTGTGCACATTTGTAAAATAAATTGTAACTCTTATGTAGATTATATCAGAGTTAAAAACGTTATTTACATTGAAAATACTTACAAAAATATTTATAATGGATACTAAAATATTTATATTTAGTGCTTGCAAAAATTTAATTAATTTTTGGAGTAAAATTGGTGGTAGAGTTATTTCTTGAACAAGTGAAATCCCCCCTCTCTGTATAGAAGGTGAGAGTGATAAGGTATCTTTCTAATGCTAACTTGAATTTATTTGTGTTAGTTTTCAGTTCCATTATATATGATGGAAGCGAATTAAATAACACTATATTATTGCAGTAAAGTCCTTTTTGTAATACCTGTGAGTTATTTCTTGGCCTGTGTAAATCTTGCCTGTGCCTGCTTTGTTTGTTGTGTATATCTGAATTTTTTATTAACACTTCTGGGTGGACGACTACAATTAAAAGTAGAACTGGAATATACTCATAGACAAATGGTAAAACTCCAAAAGTTTTGAATAGTGAGTTACAATGAGTTGATTGTTTTACACCTACCATTATTCTTATTACTTTTTTTTGTAAAAGAAAGGTTTTTTTAGCATCTGCTGTATTCTCCCAGAACGTTATTCCATAAGTCATAACTGAATGAAAGTAAGCATAATAATACCATTTTATAATGTTTTTATTTGTAATACAAATTAATATTCTGATTGCAAAACACACAGAGCTCAGTTTGGGTAGAATGTAGTCAATATGGTCTTTCAAGTTCATATTACGATCTATAATAAGACCAAGAAATCTTATGTTACAGGTTTCAGTGATTTCATTGACTTCATGTTTAATCCTTATGTCTTCAATACTTTTATGTTTTGTATAAATATTATTATACTTAGTTTTTTTCAAATTTTATATGAATCTTGTTACTATCAAACCAATTATTTAGCATATTGAAAATACAATGGGATAACTCTGAGAGGTGACTGATTTTGTTCCCTTAATTATAATATTTGTATCATCTGCCAAGATAACTGGATGAGTATGTTTATTTATTACTCTGGGGAGATCATTGATATAAACTAGAAACAATAATCAGCCAGAATCAAACCTTGTGGAATATCATGCTTTAATTCAGACCATTCGGAGTGTTTTGCAATTATCTACAGAATTATTATGACCTTTTGTTGCCTGTTTGAAAAGTATGATGCAATACATTTATATGCTTTACCATTAATGCCATAATAGGATAATTTTGATAAGAATATGCTATGATTTACACAAACACTTTTGATAGATTGCAGAATATTCCTAGTCTATTACATTTATTATCAAGGTATTTGAGAATTTCATTAATTAAGTTGGAAGTGGCATCATTGGTTGACATTTTTTCCTAAATCCAAACTGTTCCTTTGCTAAAATATTACTTTTATTTATATTGTGTTGTATTCATTTGAACATCATTTTCTCAAATACTTTGTAGAAGGCGTTAGCAACGATACTGGTCTATAGTTTGAAATTTTTTACTTTTGCCCTATCTTGTATATTGTTTAACAGTAGAATATTTTAACCTGTCTGGAAATGTCCCTGTTAAAAAAGAAAGGTTACATATATGACTTAAAGGTTTCCTAATCTTGTCAACACATGGGTTTAATATTTCTGTAGTTATTTCATCCTAACCTGATGAATTCTTGCCTTTCAGGAATGTTATTGTTTTATTTACTTCCATTGTGCTCGTGGGCACTATTTCCATGCAAGTAAACTTTTCTAAGCTTATTTTCTTTAAATATGAAATAGGGTCTTCCACATGTTGTTTGGACTGTAACAGTAAATTGTTTGCTAGCTTAATATAATACTCATTAAATAATGTTGCTACCTGTTGTGGTTCTTTTGTAGTGATTTGATTTACTGTAATTTCTTTTATTTCATTTTTTGAGTGATGTTTACCAGTTTCTTTTTTATAATTTCCCATATTCTGTTAGACTTGTTATGTGAGAAACGTATCTGTCTTTCACAGCAGAGTTTTTTTAGCTGTATTTATAACCTTTTTTTAGAAATTTACAATATTCTTATAATGTTGTCTATATTTAGCACAGTTGCTTTCTCTAGTAACTATGTAGAGTTCTCTTTTGTGTTTGCAGGATATTTTGATACCTTGCATTAACCAGTCATTTCTAGGGGTATTATTAGTTTTCTTTACATGAGGTGAAAAACTTAAGTTGTGAATCCTTATGAAAATATTTAAAAAGGAGTTTGTTATTCGCAGTGTTGTTCTTATATATTTCTTCCCATGATTGCTCTGAAAACTGGTCATTAGAAGGTTTTATGATTTCACTGTTAATGATTCAGTAGCTGGTTACACGGTTTGCTATTTTGAAATGTGGAACATGAAAATTAATTTTAAGTAATTGTCCATCATGGTCGAAAAGTCCATTAATTTAGTGTTGGATTTCATGGTACTCCTTTTTAGACATATATATGAAAATATTATCAATAGCTGTTTTGGATTTTTTTTTAATTTTGGTTGGAAAATTGACTGTATGCATAAGATCATGTGTTCTTAATCGTGAAAAAATCTGTTCCTTTTGGTTACTGCTTTTAATGAAGTCTGTATTTAACTCACTGCAGAATATAAATTCAATCTTAGGTATGAACAGCAATTTTAAAACAGCATCTAGATTATACAGAAGGTTTTCAAAATTTGCAGCTGGAGCTCTGTATACTTTTAATATAATTAGTTCTTCATCTGGCTTTTGATGTGAACCACACAATGCTCTAAGGTTTTTTAGACAGTATTTATTCAGATCAATAACATCAAATTCTCTTTTTCTTAGTAAATATACTCACACCTCCTTTAGAGGTTTTTGTTTACTATAATAAGCTGCTATGTTATAGCCATCCATTGAGATATGTAATATTTCCTGTTTGTCCCTTAAATGTTCCCTTATGAATAAAATATCTGGGTTTATAATTACATTTTTGAAACCAATTAACAATTCAGTGATTTTATTTCTTAAATTTTGAATGTTTTGGTGAAATACTGTCTTTTTGTTGATTTTGTACAATATTACTTAGTAATTGCTTTGTGTCAATTACTTGTAATGATCTTCCACATCTCAATCACAGTTAGTATTACCCAGTTGGAGGGAAATAGCCTATGAAGTCCTCATCATTCAAAGGAAATTTTTTATAATCTTGTATATCTGGTAAATGTTAAGTGATAGAGGAAAATGTACTACACAAAAAATTTAGATCCCTTTACAGCATACAATATATTTAAAACAAGCTATTTTGTTCCATGAGCCATTTCTGAGATATCTGTTATTAAAGGTTCGAATTGTCATTTTTTAAGGTTAGAATTATTCATTTTTTGGTCATTCTCTTGAATTCCTTTCAACATTCAGTTGTTTCTCGTGATTGCATGGAAACAGTATGGAATTTTAAGGCCAGCATATAGCATCTAGTTCTTAAACATTTGACTATCCATGTTCTCTTTGTATCTATAATGAAATGCGTAATATAGCTACTTTTGCAAAGGTTTATTTGGATTAAGATGTAGTGAATAGAAAAATAAGCTTAAGTAAGATTAGTTTGTATACCCATTAATAAAGATAGAGGATAGAGAAAGTCATGTGAAATTATCACATTAGATTTTTTTCTATCTGCTACATTTCAATCAAGATAAACCTTTGCAGAAATAGCTACACCACACATTTCATTATAGATACAAAGGGAACGGCAACAGTCAAATGTTTAAGAAGTGGGTGCTATATGTTAGCCTTAAAATTCCATAGTTTCCATGCAGTCATAAGAAACAATTGAATGGGACAGCATTTCAAAAAATGAGAAAATATTGAATGATTAAAAGAATAACAGCGGATACCTCCAAAATGGGTTATGCAGCAAAAACGTTATTTGGAATAAATTGTAAGTTTTAAAGACATCTATATTTGCTGTATTGTAAGTTTTTGTCTATCTCTTGTGGTTTACCAGTTACACTAAAATTATACAAAATTCATTCTGAATGAAGACTTTGCAAGCCATTCACAGCAAATTCAGGATATACATTTAATTTCACATGTAAGTGTCTGAAATATATCCTATTTTAACAAATGTTAGAGCAATTTTTCACAAAATAAAAAATAACCAAAAATATTCCATTAAAATGGAGGATTATGGCAGGAGATATTCTTGAAATTCCTGGTATCGACTCTTTGGAAGATACTGAGCTTAAATACCAAGCCTGTAGTTTATCTTAGATTTAGTTTTTCATTTATGCTGTAGATACACACACATTGGCATGCACGTTTTGTCTTTATTTATTCAGGGGGCCTCAAAACTTGTATTTCCAAATATATTGATATTCAATTTTTAATGAGTCACGATACTTTCTCTACCTACTACAGATACTGCTAGAAAAAGTAAAATTTAAGATTTAGCTTACAAATGTGCCTTCCACGGTGCACCTCTGAATTGCACTTTCAATTTTTTATTGCTTTCAGCAACAGTTTATTTATTTATTTCTTATTTTTTGGGAAAGGATTAGGTTTTCTGACTATGAGGGCGACATAAGCTTTCAAATGAATCATCATACAGTAAAACAGGCATTGCAACTTTCTCAGAATTTTAACATCAGGTCCAAACTGAATGTATAACTATTTGTCTTATGTGTTATATTCATATGTATTTTTATATTTCTCCTGCTTTCCTTTCGGCAACTATTAGCCCCTCCCAACTCCCACCCTTTACTTTAAAGTGACATCCATCCCTGGTAGCCAATTAGAAATTTAGGGATCGAAGCACTTTACCTTACTTTTACTTCTAACATTACTTCTCCAGATGTTATTCACATACTTGAAAGTTATTCTGAGAAGTACAGACTCCCAATTGTATTGCTCTCTTGTTAACATTGACCAACGTACTTTAGCAATTGTGCCTGAAGAAGAAATTCTTGAGCGGGAAGCGGTGATTGGCGAAGTCTGGTCGTTGCCCATTCTGTCCCACAGAATAGATGGAATACTGGCAGTTCTGTAGTGGGTAGCTCGGCGGAGACTGCTTGCGTATAGCAAGATCTGCAAAGACTGCCAGCAGCCGTGTGCGCTGCACAATTACAATAGCAGCGTCGATGGGGAAACAGTGGTCATGTGGATCCTGCGGAAGGAGGAAGTCCATCCGGGATGGATCGTTCTTCTCCAGCAGCAAGCTGCACTTGGAGCAGGTGATATTCCTGGTATACGCCTGGGCTTTCGAACTGCCGCAATACATGATGAGGCAGCCTCAGTGGCCAATTACCATACCTCTGTGGATTGATGCAACTTCCTCAGAGAAGAAAGCGAGCGGTGGTTGGAAGAAAATCCAGACTTCATTGGTGGCCTAGACGAAAATAACGAGCCCATCACCTTGGAAATTGCGGCGGTATTTATGTTATATTTATTTATTTATTGAGCCCCACGTTTGGGAGCCAATTTGCGATGGTAAATTTATAATGTTATTTGACTATGTGTGTTTACTCAACGTGTTGAAGCCATCTTGTGACGTGATTCATTTGTTAGGTTTGTTAGCTCCATCTGGTGTTATCAATTTGCGGCAGTATTAGTTTTCGTTTGAAAGAATGCTACTGTTATTTTATTTAATTTTTGTTCACTGTCCTCCGGCTAGCTATGATCTTTTGATCAAGCACTTCTCTTTATACAGGTTGTGTAAACGGAAGGGAGTCTCTTATCCAAAGATAACACTGATGAAAGAATTTCTTTTATACTTTTATTGTCGAACACTTTCAGTATCACATTTACACATTGATCTAGACACTCGCCAAACTGAAACTGTTATAACAACTTCTTACTGATCACTTTTAATCCACGTACTTCAACCTTTTGTATAATTAACTTTACCATACTTGAGATTTTTCATAACTCTTATACGCGTAACTTGCGAATCGATAGCCGACGTGTAATATTTCTGCTGGACTGAAGGCGACGTGTATCATACAAATATTTTCGACGAACTGACGGGAATGCGACGTGTAGTGTACAAAGAATTTTGATGAACTGGGGGCGATCTACCTCTGACTTGGCTCTTTTATACTCATACACCCCGATATGCCTAAAGATTATAACTGAGCTGCTATTGGCTAATAAAACGCGCCAACATTAGCGTCTATTTTATCCAATGAAAATTATGAATATATATGCTCTAGGTAAATGTTCCAGAAGATTCTAAAAGAAAAACGCGCCAACATTAATTAACTTCCTCGTTTCCAATAGTGATAAACAGCTCACCCCCTCGCTGCATTATTGCACGCTATTATTGTCAGTTTCAGTAAGGCAGTATAAACTTACTTCTCAACAATAATTACAATCAATAAACATCTCAAATCAATGTCACATAAAAATGCATATTCATATTACAATCATTATTTACATTTAAGTAATTTGTGATACAAATTACTGCATCAAAATAGACGAGTCGAAGTTCTTCCACCGCAAGCACCACACAGGGATGTGGCGTTGAGGGACTCTGGGTGTTCGGCGGTATTGAGAGGAACTTCGGGAAATGCTTCCTGGTGGAAGTGTCCGACAGGAGAGCAGAAAACCTGGAGGCCTTGATCATTGAGCATATTTTGCCTGGAAGCCGCGTCATCTCGGATGGATGGGCTTCTTACGCCAACATTGGAAATCTGCTTGACAACGTGTATGTTCGCGACGTTATTATCCATGAGCAGAACTTTGTTGATCCTGAGGACGACTCCATCCACACGCAGAATGTGATGATGATATGATGATTTGTGTTTAAGGGCGCTCAACTACTTGGTCATTAGTGCCCTTTTAAAACAGATAATGGAAAAGGCCAGAGATAAATATGAGTATAAAATTATAGCAAAAACCAGAAATAAAGATCATTATAAAAGACAGGAAAAGTTAGAAATAAATATAAATATATAAAACTAAACCATGAAGTATAAAACACCTGAATTCAGCATAACTAAATCCGCATTTGGAAATTTACTTTTGATACCAAATTACAAATCCTATCGACCGCTTGCTTATCATCCGCTAAGACCTCCGCATGACTGGCTGGCAGATGCAGAGATTCACTAGAGTATTACACATTAGCAATACATGACTGATCGACAGACCTTCGTTACAAAGCGGACAAGCAGGAGCAGGATCACCCTTAAAAAGATAACTGTGCGTAAAATTGCAGTGGCCAATACGCAACCGAGCCAACCGAGAGATACGCGAGAGGAAGTTACCCAGTTCATCGCAATGTACTTCAATACTCTAAGCTTATTTCCGCGGAGAGCTAACCACTCCTCGCGCCAGCACGACAGCACCGCTCTCCGCACAACAAGCCTAAAGTTTGCCGACGTTACTCGAAGTATCGTAACATGGGTTCTGTGGTTGCCATCTTAGCTGCCAAATCTGCACATTCATTCCCCGACAAGCCAACGTGAGCACGTTTCCAAGCACACTCCACATTAACGCCAGAAGGTTATAAAACATGGAGGGTATCCTGGATTCGCTCAAAAATGGGGTGGTAGTTCTACAGCTCAAAAAGGCTCTGTAGTGCACTAAGGGAATCACACAAAATGAGACAATCTCCCAATTTACGACGACTTACTTACAAAATCGCTCGGTATATGGCATACAGCTCTGCACTATAAATGGATGTGCTATTAAAAAACTGAATCTATGGGGTTCGGTTCCATGAACATAAGCACATCCAACAACCGTTTGTGCATTTAAATCCATCGGTATAGATCAAACTTCAGTCGCTGTAACCGGACAAAAATTCTAAAAGATAGATGCGGATACTAAACGTAGGCATCGTAGACTTCCGGTATACCGTCATCCCAAGATCTACGTGAGATGTCGCACGTAACCAAGGGGGGAACACCCCGTTAGCAAACATGCTAGGCATTTCAATGTCGTGTTTTCTTAGAAGCTCCCGAAAACGAACACCTGCAGGCCTTGGATTAATGGAGGTATTCCTATAACGTTCGTCCAGCGCAGTGTAAAAAAAGAAGCGAACTTTGGCTGTTGAGGCATACATTTAAGCGCACAGCCATAATCTCCCAAGAGGACATCACGCCGATAACGCAGAAGGGGTTCTGCAGATTCGGCGTAAAGACTCATAACTGGGCTAGTGGGAAAAGCACCAATAGGCACTCAAATGCCCCGGTTATGGACTGCACCTAATCTCCTTAGCACAGATGGTCGTGCTGACGAATAAATAATACACCCACAGTCTATTTTTAATCGGATCAGTGCGCGATACAGTCGCAGCAAAATAGTCCGATCCGCTCCCCAAAATTTGCCATTTAATATCCGCAAGATATTTAGAGAACGGTCACATCGCGCTTTCAACTGTGCTATATGTGATGATCAGCTAAGTTTCCCATCAACGTCAACCCCTGGAATCTCGTCGAATCTGCGAATGGTAGCAAATCTGGACCGAATCGGAGCGAAGGTGGTAATCGTCTCCTACGGCGCCAGAACTTCACGCAGATTGACTTCTCAGTTGAGAAACGAAAGTCGTTTTTATAACTCCGTTCTTGGAGATTATTTAAGCATCGCTGCATACGGCGCTCCAAAAACGGCGTACGCAGAGAAGTACAATAAACGGCAAAGTCGTCTACGAATAAGCATGACGATACCCCTAGAGGAATACATTTCGAGATGGAACTAATTGCTATAGCAAACAGTGTAGCGCTTAGTACCGATCCCTGAGGTACTCCGTGCTCCTGAACAAAAAGGTTCGAAAAAATCGAGCCGACCCTTATTCGGAAAACGCGGTGATTCATGAACTCCTGAATGAACAATGGTAACCGTCCACGTATGTTCTAGGCGTGTAGGGAACGTAGTATCCCTGCTCGCAACACGTATCACAAGCCTTCTCAAGGTGAAATATATCGCAACGGTTTGACAATTCTTTATGAATCCGTTTATGATCTGTGTCGATAATGACACAAGGTGGTCCATCGTTGAACGGCGTATCCGAAAACCGCACTGGGTGTTGGTCAGCATGTTGTGAGTTTCCAACCACCATATCAACCGTCCATTGATCATGCGTTCCATCACTTTGCAAACGCAACTGCTGAGGGAACTAGGACGGTAGCTGGACGGGAGATGACGCTCCTTTCCAGCTTTCAAACTGGGTATGACAGTGGCCTCCCGCCACCTTTCTGGAAAAGTGGCACCAATCCAAACACGATTAAAGACCTCGAGCAGGAGAGTCTTACTTTCAGAAGAGAGTTGTTGCCACATTTGTATGTGGATACCATCTGGTCCTGGTGCTGATAGTCGCGAAGATGAAAAGCGTGTTCTAACTCCGGCATGGTGAAAAGGCGATTGAAATCTTCAAGATTTCCTGAACGAAACCAGTAACTTTGAGATTCAACCTCGGGCGAATAGTTATCTGAGCTAGACACTCGAGCGAAAGCACGTCCAAATGTGTTAGCCACGTCAAACGTATCAACAACAGCTCCTGCAGCTGTTTTAAGACCGGCAATTGGCATGTGGGTCGATTTTCCGGTCACACGCCATAGCGTATCCCAAACGACAGAGGAAGGTGTATGTCGATTAAATGAAGTTATAAACTTGCTCCACGATGTCGTTTTGCTATCCTTAATGATTTGTTTAGACTTGGCACGCATTTTCCTGTACTGGACAAGGTTATCCAGTGTAGGGCGACGCTGGAAAACCCTAAGGGCATGCCTAGGAGGACGAATGACCTTTTACATTTATCGGTCCACCAATGGACCGAAAATTGACGGGCCGGGCGGTCGATCGAGGAATACATTGATCAGCAGCACAAAGAATTGTCTCTGTGAGATGTTCGACCAAAATATCCGCACAATCGTGCTCATTGTAATTAAAGACAGCGAACTGGGAGTAAAGGATCCAGTTGGCTTCATCCAAGTGTTATCTAGGCAAATATGTGGAACATATATCTGGTGTTAAGAGATTAAAAAGACATGGAAAGTGGTCACTAGAGTGTAAATCAGAGATGACATGCCATCGCAAGGTAACTGCTAACTGTGGTGAACTGACTGCAATATCAAGGTGTGAGAAAGTGCTGAAGAAGTCTGAGAGAAATGTAGGCTCTCCGGTGTTCAGAAGAGCTAAGTTATAATTGTCTAAATATATCGGCAATTAATTTACCTCTCGCACAAGCCCAAGGTGAGCCCCAAAGAGGATGATGGGCATTAACGTCTCCCAACAACAGAAAAGGCTTTGGTAACTGGGAAACTAGATCGTCTAAATCCATGAACGAGAGGTTATCAGATGGAGGCAGATAAATGTTCCAAATGGTAAATTGGAGGGATGGTAGTTTAATCCTTATAGCCACTGACTGGATGTCAGAATGTATGGTCACAGATTCCACAAATATATCATCTCTGATGAGCATCATGGTGCCCTCGTGCGCAGGAACACCCTATTCGAGTGTAAGAACACACCGTACTGGGGTATACCGACTGATTTGAAAGCTATCTTGCGAACGGAGCTTAGTCTCTTGCAAACATACGACCAAAGGATTATCCTCGTTGATTAAAAGCTCAAGCTCTGATTGATGTGTTCTAATTCCACGTATGTTCCATTAAAGGATAGCCATAGCATTCATAATCGGATAATTCTCAATTTCAAAGAGGCCACTACTTTGATGACGACGGTGGTCGAACCAATTTGCCCCTTTTCGGTGACGGGCTAGCACCTTTAGCATAGGAAGGATCCTGCCCCTTTTTCACTGTCGTTCTGGCAGTGCAGGCAGTAACCTCCTGTTCCATCTCCTCCGCAGGAGAGAGCCGCTTTCCAATTAAAACTTGCGTTCGAGAACCTCGAACCGATTGGAAGTGGAGATCGGCGAAGATATAGAACGCCGATCGGAGTCCTTCCCAGAAGATTCTTCAGAAGAGGATCTCCGAGGAGATGTTTGTGGACTTTTCTTTCCCTTTGATGTTCCGGGTACAGACTTTAGATTTTCTTTCAGGAAGTCAGTTTGGTTATAGCTGATCTTGAACTTTATCTGTGATGCATTATAAGTTACGGGCTCGCCAGTCCTATTGCTTGAAGTCGATGGTCTTGATGTTTACTTTACTGAAGTGATCATATCAGTATCATACTTGGCAGGTGTTGTTGCAGATGTAGATGTAGATTTCATGGGCTTTGGAAGTGATCTGGCGATGAGAATCTTCTCTGAAATTGTGGCCCCGTTAATATGGCTGGTTTGAGTTACGATCTCCCGACACGGTACCGGTTTAGCTACAATTGAGGTATAGGCTTCGGGACAGAGGGTTGAGGGGCGCGCAGGAGGTCCCGGGCTTCCGAGAAGGAAACCTTCTCCCTAACCCGGAACTCCTAGTTCGCCCCTTTCTCTGTAAAACGTGGTATTTTCGGGATTTAGATGGATGTTCACCACTGCACCTAACGCATGTTGGAGCTAAAGTACATGCTCTCTCATGTGAGAACTCTCCACAGTTAACGCAGGTAGCTTCACCGTTACAGAAAGCACTTGTATGACCAAAGCGCTGGCAGTTATAGCATCTCAGTGGGTTGGAGATATATCGTGGCTTCAGTGGCTTCATACCCTGACTTAATCCTTTGAGGTAGGTCTATCCGATCAAAGGTAAGAAACAGGGTACGAGTAGGCACAAATTCACCTCCTTGTCACCGTTGAACCCGATATACAGGTGTCACACATTGATCCTCAAGATGTTCTTGCATCTCCTCATTGGACATACCGTCAAACGCAGGGTGTTTACAACACCGCGCGAGGAGTTCAAGGTCTTGTGCCTCTCAGCTCGTATGGGGTAGCTAGCTAACATGTTTGCTGTCTGTATGATAGCTGCCTGGGATGCTGAATGTGCTTCAACCAGGAGCGTGCCATTACGAGTTCTAACATAGGATTTTACTGCACCAGCAATTTTATCCAGATCCTTTTGGACAGTGAATGGACTAACCGTACTGAACGTCCTTCCTTCCTCAGTTCTACTGATAACTAAGTAGCGAGGACCACAACACTCGGCTACTTCTTTCACAATTACTTTGGTGTTCTTGGCTGGGGGACTTTTTGGTATCCATAGCGTTTGAGTCCTCCAGCATTATAAATGTCTCCAATGGCATGTTCATGTCCTGGGCGCCACCCCAGCTTAGGTGAGAGCCCTGGCCTGGTCCTTGCTCACCTCCCAATTCATAGATAGAGGGACCCAATCGTCTTCAGGAGTGTAACAGCTCATGTAATGGCCCCTCCCCGGGACTGACCTTTATCAGCGGATACGAACACTATCCTACATGATACTCAGGGACTGGGAGTTACACATTACCCAGTAACCCCTTGCGATTCCCCTCCTCCGTCCCGCGCTGCGGTATCCATCAGACTGTATTCCGGGAGGTAACTAATCGTTGGTCAAACACGCTTGTGGACCACGGTTGATTGGGCATTTGACATAAGCCCTCTCGCCTCTTAGAGGAACTCAATCGAGAGTGTGGCTCGAGACCCCAGGAGCGCCAATCCCGTACCTACCGTAAGAGGCCCCTGGGGGACGCAGAATGTGGAAAACGTGTGGACGGGGATGAAGAGGAATATTCGGCGCCAGTGTGGTACAAGTGAGGCCCTCTTCATATCCTATCTTCATGAATTTCTGTTCCGGAATCGTTTACGGAGACAAGACAGGGTTTGTGTGATACTGAATGTCATCGCGCAGCATTAGCCGGTGTAATTTAACAAGGTGGAATTCAATCAAAGGTGCGCACTTCTGTTTCTATTTTTAATGACATCAGTTTTTTGTTATTGTGATGTCCATTGCAGTAAAGTAATACAACAATGTGTGTTTTGTGGCTCAAAGAGAATGACAACAATGCTGCCGATGCTCCGGTGTAATAATGGTTACACCTTACATTTCACCTGATTTACACGTGTTCACCAGATTTTTCATTGCCAGCTCATTGCAGTACATTAATACAACAATGTGTGTTTTGTGGCTCAAAGACAATGACGACAATGTTGCAACTGCTTCTGTATAATAATGTAGGCACCTTATATTTCACCTAATTTACACTTGTTTATCAGATTTTTCATTGCCAACTTATTGCAATACATTAATACAACAATGTGTGTTTTGTGGCTCAATGGCAATAACAACAATGCTGCCACTGCTTCTATGCTATATAGAAGCTTCACTGCTTCTAAGCTATTCAATTGCTTACCTGATAAAATCAAGAAACTTACATATGACATTTTAAAACATCGATTTTAATGATATTGAAGAAAAATCCTCTCTATAAGGTCCAGGAATTTTATAAGATTGAATTCCTGTAATACTTAACATTTGACGTTGCTATTCATATGTAAATGTTTTTAGCAATATCTGTCTGTCTGTCTGTCTATGTAAAAATGTGCGCACCGTTTATTATATATGTGCAATAATATATTTGCTCTGAAATTAAAGTATTTTACTGGGTATAAATCAGCATGCAGGTTTTGTTCACTTTGTACAATAACTAGGCGTCAATGCAATATAGCGACGAAAAAATTCCTTAATCCGAACCTCCTTCTGTTTTGCCTTTATAACCTTTGTGCTTCCATTCCTCCTAGGTATTTAAAACAACTTTTGCCTTGATGGGCACTCTGTCTAATTTCCTAAAGCTTTTAATAGTATCAAATAACCAAAGGTTCGATATTAAAATCCTACTGCGTCTATATACAGGCTGATTTTAAATGATGGACCCATTTTATAACATTCGTATTTATTAAAGTACAAATCCAACATGAACCATCTTTATACCAATAAACAGAGGAATTTTCAAAGTTTCGTTTATCACATTATAAATGTTCAATGTGTCCACCGTTTGTTGCACGGCAAACATCTACGCGATAACCAAACTCGTCCCACACACGAGTAAGCGTATCTTCTTTTACTGAGTGCATGGTAGCAGTGATACGGTTCCGCAGGTCGTCCAGAGTGTAGGTAGAGGCGGGACGTAAACAGCTTCCTTAACATAACCCCATAAGAAATAGTCACATGGGGTGAGATCAGGAGATCTCGGTGGCCAGGTCTTCATTTACCCTGCGACCTATCCAGCGCTGAGGAAGGGATTCATTCAAAAAGCCTCGTACATCGATGTGTCAACGGGGCGGAGCTCCATCCTGTTGGAAAATGAGGTCCTGAGAATCTTCCATAATTTGAGGGAACAGCCATTATTCCAACATGTCCAGATACGTTAGTCCAGTTACATTTTTTTCGCAAAGAAAAATGGTCCATATAGCTTCGCACGGGATAAGGCAAGAACACGTTTACCTTTGGTGAGTCTCTTTCGTGTTTAAATGTTGGATGTGGATTTTGCAAACCCCATACGCGAACATTGTGTCTGTTGACTTTTCCACTAAGGTGGAAAGTCGCTTCATCGCTAAAAATGATACGCTGTAGAAACGCGTCATCCTCCATCATTCCTAGAACATAACCACAAAATTCGAGACGCTTCTCTTTGTCTTTAGGTTTAAGAGCCTGCACAAGTTGTAATCGGTAGGGCTTGTACAGCAAATGCCGTCACAGAACTTTCCGTACAGTTGGTTAGGCTATTCCAAGTGCTCTACTAGCTCTATGGGTAGACATACGTGGACTGCGAACAAAACTGTCTTCAATCCGTCTGGCGTCCTACTCTGACACACGCGGTCGGCCTTTGCTTTTTCCTTTACACACACTTCCAGTCTGTTTAAATTGCGTAAACCAACGGCTAATACCGAATTTGCTACGAAATGCCCGCTGCACTACAATTTGCGACTCACTTTTTGCGAACTCAATAACGCAGAAAACCTTGTGCTCCATAGCAGCCATCTCACTACGTATTGACAGTGAAACGCAATGGCGGCCTAATGCGCTAGCACTCTACCGGCCGCTTCTAAAACCATCACCGCCCGCCGAAAAAACTTTAAAACTTCCTGTTTTCATTGTCATATAGATTGTTCATGTTGGATTTGTGCTTTAATAAATACGAATTTTATAAAATGGGTCCATCATTTAAAATCACCCTGTATAATATTTAGTTTACCTGAATAAAAAGACGATTTTTTACAAGAGGAAATATATTCTTATTATTAAAAGCCCATAACTAGAAGCCAAAAAGTACCTAAACACCGAATGTTGTACAATACATTCATAAAAAAACTCCAAAAAAAGGCAGAAGAAACAAAACATGCATTTAACTATAATATCCCTCCCATGGAAAAATTGCGTCTTTTCGTTCATTGGCGCAAGGCTAATTTCATGCCACACAAGCATTCGTTTACCCCTAATTTAATGTTGATGTAAGACTATTCATATTAGCGCACCGCCAATTTGTTACAATGTTATTATATTCCGCGCGTTCATTTCCTACAGTTGGCAACGCTCCAGCCGCTTAAGGCACGCCCAGGCCGCTGCTAGCAGAAGATAGGCCGCTATTATATAGGATAACCGGAACAGATTAAGACTAAAGAGAGAATGTTTTGTTTACTAATGTTGCTTACGCTCCATACATGCGTCCGCATCTACGACTGTTTACTAGTGAGGCTGGTAGGTGTGCACTCGAAAACAGGTTTCGCCACGTGTCTTTTATGGTATCAGCCACTACAGTTAATAAGGGGAAGGGTGGCTTTTTTCACACTATCCGAGGATTGTTCCCGAAAGTTGGGGTAATACGTGCGCGAATGGGTTGTGTTAAACGATATAAGCACAAGAACAGCATTTAGTTTGAAGGTTAGAAATAAAGAATACTCAAATGCGAGTTGTAAGCAAGTATAAAGGTGTAATGTGAATATTGAAACAAAATCTTTTGTATTCAATAAATTTGAACTGTTGGGCAATATGAACACCACGTATGGTATTTTTATTTACAGAAGGGGCTCAAAATGTGCGCTGTTAGAATCTATGGAACTAACACATCTTTGCAGCCAAGTTTTTCCCACTCTTGCTAAAATTTCTGTGTTCTATCCAATCTCTAGGGCTGCTTCAAACACACGTGTGCGAAGATCATCAATTATAGCAACCTCATTATGCTTGCTAGCAAATTGCTCTTCAGAAATAAAAATCCAAAGGATTAAGATCTGGGGATCTTGCAGGCCAAGGTACTGGTGCAAATCGTCCTATCCAGCGATCAGGAAACATACAATTTAAATGTCGTCGAACCATTGTACTCATGTGAGGGGACGCCCCGTCATGCATAAACCACACATTTTGCCTTGTTTGAAGAGGTATATCCTCCAAATGAGTGGACAATATGTTTTTAAGAAACTGCCTACAAGTTCCTCCAGTCAATCTTGTGGGTAATGTAAGAGGACCTGTCAACGTATCTCCAATTATTCCAGCTCATATACCCGGTGAAACTAGAGCTGGAAATGATCTTGTCGCACTGCATGGGAATTTTCAAAAGATTGTTGTGAAAATTCAAAACACCATTACGTGAGAAACACACTTCATCAGTCACAACACCTGTGAAGAAAAATTAGCATTACTCGGGAATTGCTATTTCAGTCATTGGCAGAATGCTACTCAAGGTGAATAATCATTTTCACTTACATGTTGCACTCTTTGGATATGATATGGGCGAAGTAGCTGTTCACTTAAGGTTCTATGAACAGACCAACTTGGTACTCCAGCATTACTTGCAATACCGTGGGTACTAGCACCTATTTCCTCTTCTATCAGATGGAAAATTGCTCCTTCCACCTGCAGTACTGCATTCGAGCGCTGTCGATCTCCATTTTCAGGGTGCGGAATCACACTTCCCCACTCTGGTACTCACTGGTCTACTTTAGTAAGTGATCTTGGATTTGGAATTCTCCTGTTAGGAAACTTATTCCTATATAAGCGTTGGGCTTAACGCGCGTTGCACTCAGCTTTGCCATACATAAGCATGTGGTGGTGTTTAGGGTGAATGTGCGGTTGATTTATCTCCTGTAGTTAAGCAGCTCGCAGGTAAGGCGGGGAAGGAGAAAAGAGTGAGATTGCCGGCTGTTGGAGAGGTGACAAAATTATTGGGATTTCAGGATCGATATATCTCCACCATTTCAGATGCAGCATTTATTTAATTTCACTGAAAACCACATTCCAGCCTTATGTTGTTTCCTCCATTTCACACAAGACCAACACACATCGTAGATTAATTTCTTTTTCCCGTTAACTTTAAGCGCGTCTTTTTAACACTCGCGTGCTCGTGGACTATCTATCGCGTTGCGGTGAATTAATTTGACTTTCTGTGCGAACACCGAACGCGTAATCTTAGATGCTCGCTTAGCATATCGGACAATAATACTTCACTCAAGCTTAGCCGTGTTACCTTTGTCTCTCCTGTTCCTGTTCCTGCTCGTCTCTCCCTGACCATTAGGCTGCGCTACAATTTACTTTTATTGACTGTCAATCACCAAAAACCAGCACTTCTCATATTTTCCTCATTCCTTTCCCACGTCTAGTCACGTACACCAAGTTCCCTTATGCTTACACGGGAGACCGATATCGCCTCCCGGCAGGTCTAAACTATGCTTGTTTTCCCGGTCAGTATATCCATATTCTTCCTTCGTTTTAAAAGGTTTAAAACATTGTATTTCTGTTATTTTCGGCCTCTTTTTTAACTGTACTCTAATATGTATTTTTTTATGCTTGGAATCTATTTTCTTCATATTTATTTCATTTGTTTATTTCGCGAGCCTTTATTGTTCATATGTTCTTACTTACGTCATTCATGTTACCTATTGCATTTACGTTATTCGTAAGTTTTGTTTTTCTCGGTCATAACCGGGTTGTCATGGAAGATTGTTCCAGCTTCGTATGACCTCCGAAGAAAATTTCGATTGATTAATTAATTGTTCTTCCACACTAGCCATATTTGTAGGACAAGGTTGGAAAGCTAGAATAGGACGACTGAAAAATTCAATGCCATAGCTGGGATTTGAACCACAGATTTCCCGGTTTCCATCCAGGTGCTCTAACCACTAAGTCAATATGGCAACATGCCGGTAGGAAATTAAATTCTCCAGCTGGCTCGAAAATTTCGATTGTTACATTTATGAGAGCAATCGAAAACTTCTTCGGATGTCCCATTGAAATACCGAGCAGCACTTCGCTCCAAAATAGACTAATTATCTCGAATGAGTATGTATTTCTTTCATCTCTTTCAGCTTGATTTCGAGTATTTAAGTTTATCTTCGCTACACTTTGTGGAGTTTACTTCTCTCCCTGCATCACAAGTAGGTACCTATTATAATCCTCTAATTTCTTATCTATTATTTTAGCGGTTTTCCTTTTTGTCTACACCAAAGGTCCCACCTTTGGTGGGAGCACATTGACTTCGGATTCTCACATAAGTTTGTGGGTAACAGTACAAGCTAAACACGTATGAAAATTATCCATTACAACATTAAAATTAATATATCTTACACAAATGAATTTTACAAAAAAATTGAATCTATGCATACACTTATGATCGTTATCATTCAAAATAGAGCTGCATTTCGACAAGTTTAGTAATTTTTATGGCTGCCCTTTGCGGTTTGATTGAATACTGACAATGAATAATTAATATAATGAAATGAATGATGAAATGAATAATGAAATCAAATGAAATGAAATAGCCTACTGGTGTCTCTATGAAGGGCTAAGACCTTCTGAAAGAAGGAAAGCTCTTAACTCCATTTTGCTCACGTATTCAGCTAATACGCATGGGCGGAGAAATTATTAATCAGAGTATTTAGCACATTTGTCATGAGGTGATTGTACTCAGTGGTGTTAGTCCTTGTTTACTCATACTTAACACTAGGTTGACACATTAGATACTTAGTACGTTTGTCATTTAGGTGATTGTACTCATTAGTGTTAGTCCTTCCTACACATACTTATTACTAGTTAACACATTAGCTTATTTAGCACATTTGTCCTTGAAATTCTTTGTACATGCATAAATTAGCTTTACAACAAAATTAAATCCTGCATACAGTTATCATGACAACGAAAATAAAGCTGAACATGGACATATTTTGTAATGTTTATGTGTACCTGTTTTTTGGCTTAATATTAACAATTAAGAGTTCCTCTACTAGTTTGCAAACATTACTTTTACAATAAAATTGATTTCTTACATACACTTATCATCATTACAACTTAGAATAGAGCTAAACATCGACATCTTTGGTAATGTTTATGGGTGCCTCATTTTTTTCTTCTATCTTTTTTTTTTTTTGCACATGTTTGTTTGCTTTGTTGGTTGTTGGGTGTGAGTGTTCGTGTCCTCCACGGATTTCTTGAACACTTTCATGACACTGCTCTTGCACACGCTTAGGTGGTTGCGGGACACTGGCACTATACCCCTTTGTGTTCCACTTTGCCTATTTAGTGTACTTACAATCGAATGTACAAGTTTTGAATGCAAATAATTCTAGAATCGGGAGCCCAACCTTCATTCCTTACATTATATGTATATGTTCCCACGAAGGAGACGGAGGGGTCAGAAGGAAAAGAGAAAGACGAAGAAAAAAAAGGAAAAAGAAAGAGCTTAATGAATAGTTGAATAACTGAAAGCATACACACCTATGCCACCCTTTACAGTCAGTCTTATGTTGTCTACTTCAGTGTTAAGACCTTTGGTGTAGCTCTCTGAGTAGAGTTGTTTTCTGCCGTAATTAGGACGTACTTAATTCTATTATAATCATCTGTTCTTTACAATCCCTACACTGGTTGATTGTGAAAGAAATACCTTACATACCCGAATGTGTAGTTACACCACGTGGCCATATCGTGCCATATTTCAAGCTTGTAGATATCCCTTCGTGCGTTAAAAAAGATGCAGAACTCAACGATGTAATTCCAAGTAAACACAGGTCAGTGGGGAACTGGCGATTTAGCGCGAGTGAGTTTTTTTTAAGTTCCATTTATTCCCGCCTTTAACTACAGTGGTCATATCGGCGACCTCTCCTTTGGAACATATCATTGCCTATAGGCAATGCCTGTATTCGTTTGTCTTTGGGTTTCTAGTAAACTTTGAGTTTAATCATTAAATGACACACACACACACACATTCTCATTCATACTTCCAAATTCTGGGGAGGATAGGGAATAATCTTCACTAGAGAAAAATTCCCACTCCCCACCCGGGAACCGAACCCGGGAACCCTCGAAAGCAGGCACGTGCTCTACCGACTGAGCTACGGGGCCAGCCGAGCTCTGTTGTACTCCTCTTGCTTATCAGCAAAGACGAAGAGCGGATCGCGCTCGTTGAGAGGCACTTCCCAAACTTGCAATAGAGTGTACAGTCCGTGATGGTAGACAAAAATAGACCGAAAGTTCTTAGAATATTTTCCACTTTAGTTACACAGGCTTTATTTTCGAGGGAAAAACCTCACATTTTAGACTGATAAATAATTAAAATGTCTTTAATTTATCTATCCGTATTCGCCCCTAGTCATTTTTTAAAATTCTGGTTACGCTCTTCTTGTCTAACATTACGGACTACAAGCAACAAACACGAGAACACGCCGTGTTTAACTACCATTTTTCCCTTACTATTACAAATGTTTATGATTTTTATATTTACTATCCTCATCTAACGGTACTAGTATGCTGACTTCGCTCATTGAATAAGCGTTCGAAATTTTGCCCCTGTTGATTGATGCGATGTTCCAACCGTCTCCGTTTGACGTTTCTGAGAACCGCTGGTGCAGTAGTAGCAGTAGTAGTAGTAGTAGTAGTAGTAGTAGTAGTAGTAGTAGTAGTAGTAGTAGAGGAGTAGAGGTTCTTTTAAGTGCCGTAAATCTACGACACAGGACCACCGGCTTTACTTCCCTTCTAAAGGAAGTCATGCTAAGGATTTTTACGCCCAAAAATATCCATCGCAATCCGCCGGGTTTGAACCCACGATCTCAGGAACTAGAGGATAGCATGGTACCACTAGACCACAGAGGACGACTAGCGTTTCCTTGTATACCAATTGTAGCGACATTCTTTCATATAGGTGGTATCCTAACCACCCCTCAATTTCACATATATTATAAGTATCATTCATTGATTAGCTTTATGTCTCGGTATTGTATTTCAGGCCAGTCACATAGATAACTGATACCGGCTGGGTGGAGTCAAAAGTTGGTTACCTGAAGGTGGAAGCCTTACGGAGGAAAAACACTATGTCGACCTAGGAGAACGGGTCACCTTTATCCACGACAGTGTACTAGATGAATACGTCACCTTTTTGTAGGCTTTAGACTTAACTTTAACTCAGGTGTTAAAAATGAACTGAGAGGTCGCGAATGGCTTCTTCAAAAGAAATTCTGTAGGTGCACTTTAGTAGAGTCTTTTGAGATAGTGGAAGGGGGAGATAAGGACCTCACATTTCCGCACCAGCAGCTATCGCAAAGTGCCTCCCTACGTAATAAGCCTCGGCACGAGCAACCTGTTTTCTGCCTTCCTCTCTCCACTGTCTCAAAAGACTCTTACAAAAGTATAAGGCTGGATTCAATGGCGAGAAGAGCCGCGCATTTCAGGTTATCCTCGTTCGTTGAAGGCAATAGATAGTTCTTAACGACTTCAATGTTGGGAAAGAGCGCTCGCCCGAGGCATTACTAACAGCTGTGCATAGAAACATTACAGAGATACTATCTCATTTTGACACACTCGGAATACGACACAAGGGATCCATCGAACCAAATCACAACTGAACTGCTGAACTACACGATTCACAACTCTGCTGAGTTACAACTCACAATTAAGGTGCAATATTCACTTGCACTGTCACTTCTAATAGAACTCAGCTCGAATGAATTCAGCACTGGCTCGTCCTGCCCACAACGGTCCCTTATATAAGCCTCGCATACAAAGCGGAACTTTCGAGAAAATGATCCCACTAGAACATGCTGAAACGAATGTTCCGGAACAAGTAAGCGGCACATAAAGGAGCTTTTTATTCCACATTCGCTATTGTTCTATTGTTTCCGCGGTGACCGTCTTAGGCCCCGCCCAAGTATCCGGACGGAGACACTACCGGCCGGCCGCAGGTAGTGCCGCGCGCGTGGTCACAATTTTGTCTTAAGGCAAATGTTATTTGATTATTGTGAGCTATGTCTGGCGTCGATTCCAGTAATAGAAAGAAACTTGGCATTACTGATTTTTTCCAAGATTATACTGCATACTTTCTAAGCCATCAACATAAATTTACTATATATACAAATAGCACAGGAAAAATGATTTGTACTGACCTTTCCCCGGGTCCAAACATTGTAAAATGTTCTGCATTGAAAGGACCAATGTTTACCAAAAGCTCAATAAACACAAGAAAATGACCACTGTAGATGCGTAGGCATCCACGGCCTGTGTCGTCATATGTATTCTCAGTTTCCGGAGAAGGCCACGTCATCCTGTGGGTTGCTGCCGACTTTCGCTCATCATGTCATAAGCTTCGTTTGGACCCTGGAAGATACGTGAATTCCTCTTTCAACCATATGGAAAGGCACATACCAATTCTACCCACTTTGTTTCCTCTCTCTTGTATTGTATTTATGGAGTTTTGTGGCCTAAACGGTTTTCGTGACATTTAATACACATTACAGAACTCTTTCAGTCAGTGTAACCGTTCGAAGATCACTGGAAAACAGATTGTCCGTCAAACAGACGGACGACATGGTCCACAGAAAACTGGGCCCAAACTGTTCGGAAATACGTATTAACTACGTCCGTGGTGCCTTTTCCCCATTTAGCATATTCCTTACGAAGGTATAGATTTTGATAGATAGCTAGAGTGATTAGTACACTCGCGCCAGTATTGTTGAATTTTTCATGTATGGTTTGCTCCATGGCTTGAATAGCAAAGTAGTTACGCGTGGAATCATTAATAATCCATTTAGTTGAATCTTTATTAGGAATATTAGAAACTCTATTGGCATCGACAAGTTGAAATCTGTTTGAATTCTTTTCTCCTCTCCAATGTAAACATCGTCGAAATCTACAGCTGTAACCGGTCTTTATTACTGTATACAATTAACATTGTTCAAACGTATAGTTACAGCTGCATCAACCCTTCTATTAACTTCATGTAGTTTCAATCCGCTAGGGCCAAGGTTTTCTAAAGAATTCTGGAAATACATTTTCGGTTTTCTAGTTTTAGCCAAAAGTTCCATTTCATTTCCTGCTTTGCTAATTGTCTGTGTGTTACTCCAATAAGATGTTTTCTGCCAGCGTTTGTGGCTTAAAAAAGAGGTAACAAACAGTAACAGAATATGTTAATACTAATTCTTCATTGTCTGCAATATATCTTCACCATAATATTTGACTTCAATTGAGCTTAAGAGAGCACTGTTTACTACCGTGTATGTCGCAAGAATTCTGAGGTTCGCAGAGCCGATTCACGATTGGGCGCAGGCAGAGCTTCAAATCTAACATCACAGTGCAGACGTACTCTCACTCCTACGCTCTCTCCCTTCCCTCTCCGACACGCTTCCAAACCAAAACTGGAAGTATTACTGCCTCACACCTTGAAATATTTGAACCACGAAATCACCAGGTTTTTAAAAATGTAAACGGATAGGTAAAACTGCCACCATTCAAAATGCGTCACCTTAGGCCGGAGCCTACTGTGACCTATTGGAGAAAAGGACCCTACTGTCCCTTTCACATAACATTCTCAGGAGGATTATCTTTCCTCAACCCAAAACTGTTTTTGGACTATAGGGATTGAATTGGGACCATTACTTGCATTGCAATTAACATTCTTAGGCGGATTACCTTTCCTCCGCCTAAAGCTGTTTTGGCCCATAACAATTGAATTGGAACCATTACTTGCATTACAATTAGCATTCCTCGTCTTCTTCTTCTTGATTACTAAATTCTTCGTTTGAGTCATAATGCAAGTATTCTATAACATTACTCTGTAGACCCTCGCCACTTTGACTGACTTCAGTGTCGGTTTCTCTAATTTAACACTCCTTGTGACCATTGTAACAGTATTTTAGTGTTTTCTGCTTGGACTAAACGGGAAACTTTTTGCGTCATTATCATGGAAAGATATGAGACATGAGTACTTGCTTGCATTACAATGGTAGCATGGGAACGTTTAAATAATCACAATGACAACGTGCATTATTTTGGTGATATGGAAGCTTATGAATATTTAAAAATAGAAAACTATAAAGGTGCTGAAAGTCCCCCTCTACAAGTTTAATAAGAGGTGTGCGATAGCAGAAACATAATGACTGGATTACATGTTTAGCCAACATGACTACTCCAGGATTAAGGAAACATTGTAACCCAGTATCATGATCTGCTCACCTTAGATCACCAGACTACACCTCATTGTGGTAGTAAAGTAATTATATTGATAAAGCCAAAATTGATTATGGATTAACTGGTAGAATTATAGGCATATAGGACTTATAAATGGAGAAAACCTGCTCATAAATAATTTTAGCACTCAGGTAATGAAGCACCCCATGTAATTAGAACCAGATAGTTGAAGAAATAATGTAAAAACTAGGTGTTTCAACACTAAGACCCATTGGGTGAGTAAATTTGGCTAGTATAAACAAAACTGTACAACTCGATAAAAATTGGGGATTTATAACTATTTAAAATCAGTTATAGTAAAAAAATGCATGACAGAAGAGCTATAGAAATACGGTAGCCAAGTATGAATTACATGTTTAAAGGCTTAACAGGGCTGCTTATTCTTGATCCAGGGAATAAATGGAAATTTGTTTTCTTCAAATATAACTTTTTACTACTTCCTACGTTCTTACCTTTATTTTGTATAATCCCTTCCCTAGCTGCCTAAGGTCATTTGTTGAAAGACTGCAGCCATCTAGGTACAGATACTGGAACAGAAAGCTAAATTCAGTACACATATAATTTGCTCATACTTTGATTTTCCACGCAAGGTTAATAAATACTCAAATGTTTTCTTGTGACACTTTGTGCAAAAGCATAAACACATCTGCTCAACTGTAGCTTTAAAAATTAAAAACTTACTCTTTCCTCATATTGCACATATCTACCGGGAACACATGCTACTTTATACCAGTTCTTTCGCACACTTCAATTCAATGTGGTATTCAAACGGGAAGCATTTCCATGCATATTCATCTTAAGTCTCCTATGATATAATGTGTATCTCTTAATACCACTTAAAATGCATTACATAAATAAATTGTATATATGCAGCATGGAAGTAGAAAAGTACTCAGATTTCATAAACGAATTCCCTTGGATAAATACAATAAACATATGGAATACAAATAATATTATAAATATAAATACAATGGAATTATCTAATACCATATTGCCTTAATGTGTAAACATTTCCTTATAAATACAGATTTTTGTAAATGAATAACACGACATGAATTCTACTTATAATGGCACAGTTCCTTCACAATTAATTTGAGAGGTAAATCAATTATTATCTATGAAGTCAAGTTACCCAATTATGCCTTAAAATTGCTAGAGGGTTTTGTGCCACTGATCACTTCAACTTCATCTGGGAGGTAATGCAACTAAGAGAAAGAAACAGGGTACAGGTATTTAGCATAATGTATATGTTGAAAGGAAGTCACTCTCTAGGCTAAAAGTTTCGTATTCGAGCCCTAGAGGCTGATTAATTTCTTCTTTCTTTATAATACATTTTGATTTACAGAAACCATTTTGTGTGTGTGTGTGAGAGGGAGAGAGGGATTTCTTTTTAATTTTCAAGGAAAACAAAGATTGAAACCCATAATTTTGAATCCTTCAATGGTCGTTTGTACCTTCATGACCTAAATAGTACAAAATGCATTGAAACCTATATACACTGGTTTAAGACTACACAGAAAATGACTAATTATAAACTATATTTATGAACTTCAAGTATATAAGTTTGACTGAATTATTGAAATGCATATTAACATTACATTATTATACAATAAGATTAAGCATAACCGCACAGATGAGGAATCGTTACTGGCTTCAAAGGAATTGCTCAAAATTGCAGCCTCTAGCATCAATGTACAGACGACATTGAGACAGACATTGTTCCTGAAGCATTTTGAGCATTGCTTGTGTGTTACAAACGTCACCACTGACTGCACTGATGCGGGTAACCAGCTCCTCTTCAGAATATGTCAATGATAATTACACCATACTCTGGAGCTGACCAAAGAAAAAGAAATCGACGGGGTTGATATCCAGAGAACGAGGTGACCAGGGCACGGTAGGGCTGCCTCATCCAAACTAGCGATTGGAAAAACTCGATTTAGGCACTCTCGTACGTTTATAGCATAATACGCAGCCGATCTGACTTGCTAGAAATTCAGTTGAGCACGAATATTAAGTAGCGATACTTTCACAAACCCTGATAAGATATATTCAATAAATGATCCGTAGGTATCGCCACACGGTCGAAGAGGAAAAAGGTATGGTTTAACGACGTGTTCAGAATCAATGCCAGCCACAGATTCGTGGATCTTCTGTGCAGTGGCTTACGGATTTTGTATTCCCATGCTGTTCCTAGTAAACGCTGCCTAATCGTTGAACAACGCGATAAAACAAAGCCGATGGTTGCCTAGGACCATGCGTAAAACTACAAGCATTAATTCCTGCAATTCAAAATAGAGCAATATTGGTGACATAACATGAGCAACACGCAACACGATATTGCTCCTCGAAATCTAGTGTTCACAACGAGGAGATACATCGGCGAAACCACACACCAAAGCAATGCCTATCATCAACTGAAAAAAGCTTGTTGCTCTCAATCCCTTAAAAAGAAGAAAATAAAAAGATCAACAAAGAATACAGAAGAAACTCTGTCGTTGGTTGGTTCTTCCTATATTCAGTTAATGTCACAACTGTTAGGGATTATCATACTCTGATCCCGAAAGTGATCATAACGGCTAATGAATTTTATGCAATTATATGCGAATTGCACCATCACAATCGGATGATAGGTTGACGCCAGCTTAGCAACAACACCAATTCTGTGAATGCCATCAGTCAGTAAAAATTATCTCCAATTCAAATTTCGTCGGGAGAATTATGTTGCATTCATGGTGAATTACTATTGATCAGTCGCCTTATTGTCATGCGCATCATTGTGGATTTGGCACTATGATTTGCGCCCTTTTATATAGAAGGAAAAGAACAGCTCCTACTGCTTAACTTATCATGCACTAGTATAGTTTGTGTCCATCCATGTGAAATAGCGCAAGTGCTCGCTGACGGTTTCTTTTCTGTCTACACAGGACCTTTTATTTTGAAACTTTCAAACTCCAGGGCTGCGATGCCTTGTACTACAGTCTACCTTATTCGACATCGAATATCCACGTTCTCGCAAACCCGAGTTACAGACTCCAAAGTAGCTTATCCGTGCTACTTCTATTGGGATACCTTCTCCTGTAAATCCATGCAGCTGTTGAAACATGACCTCCTGCTTCGCATAACACAATATATATACCAAGTGGGTCAGTTGGAACTATTTATTTTTTAATTTATGCAACGTGCTAAGATTACGCCTTGCTTGAATGCCTTCTAATGGCTGATTTGCATAACACTTACACTGGAAGTTGCAGTAGCACTTTTAGCCAATTATTATTTAGCATACGTTCATGCACACCTTTGAAAATGCCCCTGAAGGAATAACTTATCACATGCATCGGTTGACAAAACCATTTGAAAACAAAATGGCATATCTACGCAATGTGACCAATTGGATTTAAGCCGTCAGTCAACGCTGTACAGCCTTGTCAAAACTGCTAAGTATTAGGTAGATAATTTCTCTTATTCACAAACTATGGTGTATTTCAGATCATACAGTAATTGTAATGACTGATGCAGTTTATTGGTTTGTATTAAAACTACCAACCGAGCTCAAAACACTGTATGACGCTCCAAAAAGCGTGTTAAGATTCGAGGTGGGGTCTAGTTCTGCGATGAGTAATCGTATAAGAACTCAAGTCGCAAGGTAACATTGGCCGAATGGTATCATCATAGTCACTTGCACACTGTGCCATTTCACTTCCGGTTAAGTTCAGACGTTTATTACCTTTTGTTTTATCTCTTTGAACCTATAATTTGATATTACGATATAAATAACATTTTTGATAACATGATAAGTGTGTACAAAATAGCATAATCGCAATGTTTTCCACTGGCATGTGGATAATTTATACTTCGTAGGAGGTGTTTTATTGTGGTCAGTATTAGCTTGACCCATTCAACCAAGCTTAAAACACTTCAGACATGCAAAGTGGCTTTAGCTATTTGCGCCTACATCCATGCTTGGCGTGAATAAATTCTACATTATCTACCGAGTATCTGAAACCTTTCTGCGAGACAAGGCTGCTTTCATAATGTATACAAACGACGAGTATGTTGACATGATTTTAATCTATGGAGAAACAAGGTGTAATGCACTGTCAGCAAAGTGCCTGTATGAAGAACGGTTTCCAGGAAGGAGGGCACCTACTGCAGACACTTTTCGAAGGGTTGAAAGACGCCTTCGTGAAACAGAATCATTTGGAAGAGCACCTCCTGCTCGCGATGCTTCAGTAACCTCTGGAGGCAATGAAGAAGCTGTGCGAAACGCAATAGAAGACAACCCACATACCAATTCAAGAGCCATAGCAGAAGATCTGTACATAAGTCAGTCCTCAGTGATGCGCATATTGCACCGTAATAAATATCATCCGTACCATCTACAACTACACCAGGCTCTCCACAGACGCGACTTTCAGCGCGAGTGATATATGCTCAGCGGCTACAGCAGCGAGTGCAAATGGATGTAGCGTTTTTAGGAAGTGTTCTCTTCAGTGATGAAGTCACATTCCACAATAACGGAACTGTTAACCGCCATAATATGCACTATTGGAGTACAGGCAATCCTCTCTGGATGAGAGAAGCTACATTCCAGGTAAAGTGGAGCATCAATGTCTGGTGCGGAATATTAGAAGACCAGCAAATTAGACCGTACTTTTTTGAAGGCGACCTCACAGAACCACGCTACCTTGCATTTCTGCACAAAAGAGCTTCCATTGCTCCTAGAAGATGTGCCACTAGTGAAACGGGCAGGAATGTGGTTCCAGCAGGATGGAGCTGCACCACACTGGTCACTGATTGTAAGGAATCACCTACATAGAACATATCCGGAAAAATAGATTGACCGAGGGGACCCAATCATATGGCCACCTAGATCACTGATCTTACCCCACTGGATTTATTTCTGTGGGGTCATTTAAAGGAATGGGTCTACGCTCAAGAACAGCAAAGCCCAAATCATCTACGGGCAGTCATACGTGAAGAATGCAGACAGATTACACCGCGCATGTTACAGCATGCAAAAGAGACTCTCCGGCAACGTACACAAATGTGCATTGATGAAGGAAGTCGTCATTTTGAACATTCACTTTGTTGATGAAATCCACGCTCTTTAACAACTTATTATTCTGTTTACCCGGGAACTTAGCTCATTTACAACTCCTTTGTCAATAAGAGAAGTGAAACATAGGATTTAAACATGAAACAAAAACTGTTAGCTTTAATACCGTGGATATGCCCCAAAAGAATGTAAGCTAACTATGTAACACGGTTTACAACACCAGATACGGTATAAATTGTTAGGGTAACCATGATATACAATTATCTGATTGTAATTCTTCTGTTTTTGGCTCAGAGGAGAGCCAATAACAAAAATAAATAAATTAGTACACTAAAATACATAAAACAAACACAAGGAGTAAAAAAAAGATCCAAAACAACTTGATGTTTGTGTCAGATTCGAACCTCCGAAGCTAACCTTCGCTTCACCACATTCCGGCAGCTAACCCACTCTAGCCAGAACCCACGTAATCGATCTCGCTCTTCAGAAAAACATTCCTCTATGTCCTTGCAAGCATTATATCCATGAAGAACGGTTTTTTAAGCCTTTCGCAGCTCCTTGGCTCATTCAAGCCTTTAATCATTAATGGTGGTTTGCGTATATACCGAATAAAAGAGTAGAGCTACAATAACAGTTGGTTTTCTAAAAGGGTCAATGTTTTCACATTATACTATAAACAGCAGATTGCATAGATACGAATACCTAGGGACAGCTGACTCACCTGATATATATCAGCGAGCTCAGAAGAAAGTGTAATTTTGCTCCATTTTCCTTGAGGTTCAGCATCCGTTGTCCGCTGAAGGCAAACAGGAAATGTGGCACAACAATACTGAGTTCGAAAAATCCGCGACTACCTATGAGTAAGAAACCACCACCATTAATGTATGGCGCTTTTAAATACCTGCCAGAGGTGTAGAGATCCCTTGTTCGTGGTAGAAGCTTACGCAATGCTACCACATTCTTAGCACCTATTTTGGGAGTCATAGTATTTTATTGGTTAAAATGGAGTGGATTTGTTTCAACTGTCTACATTTTACATTCCTAAGTTCATCCTGTGACATGTTAGGCATAGATAATTCGTGGCACTGTATCTGAAAGAAGCGGCTACAAGAGTGGTGTTCGTGTGTAAAGACACTAGTTAAGCATGACAAGCTAGAAATGGAAGATTTAAAATATTATATTTTTATTTCCTATACGGCATGTACACTCCGGTGAAAAAAGAATGCCGATATAATGAGATGTGTTTTAAGTTTGTAAGAGATTAGCAAAGCAGGTCCTCCCCATTCAGGGCTCCTAGTTCTAGCCTTACCTAGTTCTAGCAACCCAAGTTGATTGGAGGCTTTTGCGATGGTGAAATGTGCAGCAGAAGTGAGGATCCAATGCAGTTTTAGATTCTTTGGGAAAACATAATCAATTCAGTTTTATTAATTTTTGTTCCGTAGGCTGGAAAGGTGGAAGCAGAATGAAAAAGTATCTAGGTCGACACTGGGGTAAGTATCTCGAGAGAAGGTGAGGATGCCTTGCATTTTATCGGGGAAATTCGGCTACATGGAGAGTTTCATGAGGTATTGTCATATCAACATAGTAGTTCAGACGGCGGAGTAGCGTTGCGCGTGGCTGAAGGTCGGTGATTGGAAACCCCGCTAGGGCATTGCATTTTTTATTCTGATTTTACCTTTCCATGGTTAATTTGGAGTCTTAAATTAATGTTATTATCAGAGTTTTGCAAGGAAACGGATATAAATAAGGTTGCCAATCCTTTTCAAGTAATGCGAAAACGCTATGTTTTGCGACTATTTTGTAATGCTTTTTCGTTTTACGTGGTTAATTTGTATAACTCCGTTCCTTACCATGCTTGCTTATGATGTAGTATAATAAAAAATCAATGTATCTATAGCTCTGGCTGGTTTGCCAACAATTATTAGCAGAAGGTAAGAAGAATAATAAAAATAATATAATGCCCTAACCAATTAAATGAATTATTCAAACTGAAATACCCTTTATCTTTCCGGATACCTATATTTATTGAACTGTTTTTTTCACTTGTCCTTTAATTTTTCTTTATAGCCCATTGATATGTTATTTATGCTTTTGGTGCCATGCGGACTACATTATGCATTTATAATTGAAAACACCACCTGGTTTGCGTGTCCAGTAACCCCGTCCGTGGTACTTCTTCCACCAGTTTAACGCTGTTCTTGGAGATGCACCATAGCTCCGCAGCGCTCGACGCTATATAATATTGCTCATTAAGGGCAATAATTCTCGGTATGTTGTCCATATTCTTTGTTACTTTCAAATGACGTATATAATAAAGTGCGCATACTTTACAAGGCAATTTCATCCAAACATTCTACGTCTTAGTTGCTCCCACCCGGCTTCCTTAGCTGCTGGTCCGGAAATCAACCTGCGTTCATTGGTTAGGGTTTGAGTGCCAGACTTTTGACGTCAAACCAAAAGAGACGGAACGATCTGGTGAGTGTCTGGCGAGTGCCTTCTAGCCACTCAGATAAAATGCTTCCGTTTCCCACCAGTTTCACCGCTCACTTTGTTCAAATCAATAAGAGACTAGCACAACCATGTAGGCGTGGAAACAACTGATAAGATAGGAAGAAACAAAGAAAACAAGGAAACCAAAATCGCGAGTACTTTTTTTTTTGCATCGGACTGCATAAAACGATTACAATGCTTTTCAACGAGGAATGCAACGGTACCCGTGATGGTATTTACTCAGAGAAGCTAACGTTGAATTTGAAGTTCAACGTCACTCTTCTGTGAATTCATGCGTAGGTAGTAGTATTACGCGTCAGATATGTGCAGGAAAATTCAGGGCTTCCACTTCTTGAATTTTGGGGGTAATGCGCAATTCACAATAAAGCGACACTAGCGACACGACATGAGCAACAAGATAACTGAGCAATAGGAATTCAGCATGAAAGTGACAAAATCCATGCGACGAAATTTGAATTGAAGTTAACCTACCGCACGGCATGACGGCATCAACAGAATTGGTATGTGTATTCTTGTTAAGATGGTATCAACTTCCAGGAAAATGCATTCTTTTTTGGAAGAAATATTAACAAAACTGTATGAATTGAGTTCAAATGCATACGAAACTACAACGAAACGATGTGTGCTTTCGTACGAGCTACGCTTGGCAATGTTAAATTCTGTTGCTTCATTATGCACACTAGATTTTGAGGAGCAGTATCGTGTCGCATTTCACTCATGTTGCGTCACCATGTCGCCCCATTGTGAATCGGGGATAAGAGGATAGCACATCCGCACCAATTATTACCTGACAAGGTTCCATTTGGCACCACGTGTAAACAAAGGTGCAAACATTACTTTATACAAAAAGTGGTAGAATGCGAATTAAGATATTCATCAATATTGTTCATCTTAAAAGTTAGGCCAAAATCTTATTTCATTTTACATTTTGACAGTGTGCTTGTGTCTTTAAAATTGAACAATGGAGCCATTTCTAATGATGTTGTCAACATTGCCTGCAGAGGTTTCCAAAGGTATGTGTAGCGGTAAATCAAGAGCATTTAAGTACTCGATGCTCGCAATTTTTGCAAGGCTTGATCAAAGCACAATGAAGAAGTGGACAAAAGCAATTTAGTGATAAATTTAATCACAAAGTGGCCCATTTATCTGGAAAGCTAGAGCTCGCATGATGGAAACCGTATGAATCAGATGACTCTGATAATATCCGAATCTAATTTCCCTTGGATAGTTACCACTGTGTTCCCTAACGAATTCACATGGCACACAAATCTCTCCTACCGAAGGTTATAAGCTAAGTTTTCGGTACACAACCTTCCAGCCTTAGTCGTTAGGTGTGAGGGGAGATATCCGTAAGCGATACCAACCTGTTCAGCACAACTGTTATACTTTGCATGTCGTGTAGCGATAAGTGAAGTCCACGCTTTAAATGATTTTGGCAAGAAATTTTTAACTCAGAGAAATTAACACAGATTTTCAAAGTCCCTAACAGCTTTAACTACGTTTCCTATTTATATATTCCCCTCTAGTATTTATTGACCCTAAGATCCGAGTACTTTGAATTCACATACGTCAGAAAATTGACTTCGTATACCACTGGTTTCTTGTCTCAAATTATATTCCCACAAAACATGCGTATTAACGTGACATCTATTATACGCATTATTCTCATTCTGATACGTCGATAGAGAGATTAATAAACAACAATTTATTACTCTGCAGTTTTCTCATACAATGGAATATTTTCATAAAATTAACTGAAATTATTCCAGAATTTTTTATTTAATTGCAGCAAGACTACATCACCACTTTTGATGTTATCAGAGACCAGAATTTTTTATCTAGGTCAGGGTTTATCAATAAGAGTCATCCAGTGAGGCCAGCATAAAGCAAGTCAGCGAAGAATAGTGCAAACATGCCTAAATATTCAAGCACTGAATGTGTTGAAATGATGCTAATTTATGTCGAGACGAAATATAATATGCCTGAATTACAGCGACTGTACCAAATGCTGTCACCCAGGAGGAATGCGCTTAGTCTGAAAACATTCATTATGGTGTGTCAGCTAATTTGTGATAGAGGAAGTGTGGTCCCAGAATACTGCAAGGTGCTATAACAGTGGCAGAAGATTGGTTTTCTGGGTCTTCTGTACAGCTGTTTGTCTTCTGACCTTTTAAGTGTCTACTTCCCCGTTCGTGCTCTTATGAAACTATTATTTCTGGCTTCTTTGCGTCTTGATTCATGCGCTTCCTAGAGTTCATTGTTGAAAGTAAAATAACAGTTTGACCTTTGGGGAGTAAAGGATACTAATGTCAACTTACCATAGCAGGAATTACACGTGAGCACCTTGTTTCTGCTATGTGATAGAAATGGAGCTGTTTCTTTGTTATCGTTTCAGTATTCCACTATTATAAGCTTATAGTTTGTCCAGAAATCAAGTGCTAATTGAATATACGTGAAGCAATGTCTTTTGTATTGCTACGATAGTTCCATCAATAGAAACTGTCAAGGAGTTTACCAAATAGAAAGCCAAAGACTCTTGGTTCTCTTTCAACATATGCTACAGCATTGATCATATAAACTGATCTACTGTCGCACAGTGTTACTGCCTTTGCCTTATATTTATCTGGTTTAGAGCATGTGTAAATCTCTGAAGGGGCAATGTACTCTAAAGCCGAGGGGCTGTTCACATGTACAGTATACATGGAGCGTGTAACTTGCAGCGCAGTATGTTATAAAGAACCACCAAGGATCGCGAATTGGAGAAAATTTATCATCACTATTTTTAAGATATTTATTATTAAATCTCAAACATTTTAGCAGAAATTTGAACATACACTTACTCAGAATGCGTCTGTATATTCTAGACCTCCTCTTTTGAAAACATCTCACTAATTGATAGCTGTGAATTCATTCGTACCCCTGATATCTACAGCATTCCTATACACGCATTTGTTCATTGTCACTATACTAAGTGAATCTGAATCACTATAGTTATATTTCTGCCTATCGACTTCTTTATTGGTAAACATAACCACTTTACTAGCCACATTGCCATCAAAACCACATTCCGTGAATTCATTTGGGATGAATAATAATTCTTGCCCTTCCGCGGACTCCTGGAATTCTGACTGCAATGTTCCTAATAGGTGTTTTGTTTTGAGGGGCTCCTTTGTCCTCCATTTGAAGCCTTTTGTTCCCTAAACATCACCCTGATTCGTATCCCCACTCACATAATTCTCATCCAATATTTCACTTTAAAAAATAACATCTTGTTGCAGTGCCGTAGATGAAATAGCAATTTGGGGGCGTCTAGCCCCAAAGTGCTTATGACACAATGTAGGACCTTTCATTTTTTCAAGTGTGATTTCAATACATATAATCATGATTTCGAAATAAGAAGTTAGAAGACGCAGCAAACTAAAGGAGAATCGAATCTGCTTATAACGTTACCATACGCATGCGATACCAATGTCAAGATATTTTAATAGCCCTCATGTAAGAAAGTTTTTCTTTATTTCCTTTGTACTTATGTTTAATCAAGTTCATTGGTAGGGCATACTAAGTGTTTCTAAAAAGAGAAACGATTGCTAACGTTGGAAACCAATTTGAACCGATACTTTATAGTTAACAACTGAGAATATTACTTTTTATTGATGGCCGCAGACTATGTGGTTTTTCAAAAGAGGTTAACTTCACTAGCTTCACCTTTATTTCTTTGTTCATGTTAAGTATTTCTGCATTGTGTGAGAACTATGTAGCTTTTATGTTTTTAAATAACTATGGCACCAAAGAAAATGTACCAGATTTTAAATTTCACTCACTGTAATTGTATAAAGGATGAATCCACAATTCCAGTCGATTATTCTTCCACCTCCAAAGGATTCGTAGAGGTTGCGCAGCATTTCCAGAACTTGGAAGACTAAAGGGGAGGTTACAGAAATCAGACTTTCCACCGGGCTTCACATTATTTTGCGTGAATGTCAAGGGATTTTTCATCTGTAATTAGGAATAACCGGTGCTGAACGCAATTGCAATTATAAGGTGTAAAGAGGAGGATTAACCATAAATATCCTGTAGATCATTGCACAATAATTTCATAAAGAACGGAGTTGAATGAAAGTAACTTCGTCATTCGAAATTCGAGTTTAAAATGTTAACCCTGCATCATCGGGTAAACCAGCTAATACATATACTGAACAAAATTTTAGTTTAAATCACGTAGTAGCCAATGGTGTTATCTCCGGTTGACTTATTATCTACTTGATGACTTATTTTGAATACTATTAAAATTATTGGATGATTAATGTGCAAGATTTCTGACAGCACCGCACTACAAGCAATTCGGTTTGCCCAGGCTTTTCCATCCACCCATAAATCCACACCCACAATTGTTGGTCATATTGCCTTTCTCAAAAACATCTTATACCGCAGGTTGACATTAGTCCCGCCACCTGTTACTGTCGAGTTAGTGTGTTTGCGTTTTTCTTATCCTGAAGAAGGACTTTACATACAGTTTTATATACCGTGTGAGTCGCTTCCCCTAGGTAGTTTTAAATTCAATCAACGTGCTATACGACATATGTGCCTTTGGCATATCCTGAACGTCTTCTAAGGCCTCATTTGCGTAACACTGTATATAGAAGGGATAGATAACTCAATGCTTAAGGGTTTTACTGGACAGAAATCAAGCGCTATGTATGTCGGTTCCAAAACGCATCATACCTTAACACTGGGAGCTGTAGCAGTATTTTAGCTGATTTTACACACCGTTTTTATTTATTATGCATTCGTGCACACATACAAAATCTCCGAGGAAGGAACAACCTATCACATGTATCCGTTGACAAAAATAATTGAAAACAAAATGACAGTTCTACGCAATGCGGAAACTGATAGGTTTAGATCAGTTCAACGCAAACATTGGTACACACCTATGAAAACTCCCATTGACAGAACAAACCATTACGTGTATCTTTTGATCAAACTATTTGTAAAGATAATGACAGATCTATGCAGTGCGATCAATTGGAGGTAAGATTTCAGTAAAAACATGAGTGTTGTACAGAAACGTCAAAAATGCGAAGTATTGGGTAGGTAATTTCCATTGTGGCCAAAACTACGGATTATTACAGCTTTTAGAGTAGGCGAAATTGCTGATACAATTTAATTATTTCAGTCATAACTACCAAAACGAGCTTAAAACGTCCTACGTAGCTCCAAAACGCGTGTAAAGATTCGAGCAGAGATTTTTCTTCTCCCCTTATTTATTATGTATAGCAGCATTAACTTAAAACGTAGTAACGGCGAACTTCTGTTATGATGGTCCCTTAACCATTGTGCCGCCTCAGTTTGGGGTTAAACCCTTCGTTTTAAGTTCAGTTTGTATTACCTTTTGCTTTGCTTCTTTGGGCCTATAATTTGATCTTTTGATATCAAACACTATTGAAGCAACATTATAAGTTATAATCATATACAAAACGGAAAAAAGCTCCATGTTTACCGCTGGCAGGTGGATATAAGCTTATACTTCGTAATAGGTATTTTATCTTGACCCATTCAACAAAATTAAAAACACTTCAGAAATGGAAAAGTAGCTATTGCTGTTTGCGATTGCGTCATTGCCTGGCTTGTATCAGCTCTCTATAATCTATTCAGTATTTTAAACCTTTCTGCAAGACACGTTATTGTTTAGACATAACTATGTATTCAAACGACGAGTATGTTGACATGTTGTTGATCTATGGAGAAGTAAGGTGTAATGCACTGTCAGTAAGGTGCCTGGTTGAAGAACAGTTTCCGGGATGGGGACACCAAATGCGGACACATTTCCAAGGGTTGAAAGACGCATTCGTGAAGTAGGGTCAGCTGGAAGAGCACCTCCTGCTCGCGTTGCTCCAGTTACTTCTGGAGACAACGAAGAAGCTGTACAGAACGCAGTAGAAAACAATCTACATACCAGTTCCAAGGCCACACAAGATCTCAACATTATTCAGACATCACTGATGCTCATATTGCATCACAATGAATTTCATCCATACCATCTACAACTTCACCAGGCTCTCCACGGACGCGATTATCGGGCGCGAGCAACATTCGCACAGTAGCTTCTTCAGCTAACGCAAATGGGTGCAGATTTTAGTAAATGTTCTCTTCAGCGATTAATCCACATTCCACAACAACGGAATTGTTAACCGCCATAATATGCATAACTGGAGTATAGTCAATCCTTACTGGACAAGATAAGCTACATTTCAGGTACAGTGGAGCACCTATGCCTGGTGCGGAATATTAGGAGGTAAGTTAATTGGACCGCACTTCTTGAAGGCAGATTCACTGCACCACGATACCTCGAATTTCTGCAAGAAGGGTTGCTCTTACTATTAGAAGAAGAGCCGCTAGTGAAAAGGAGGAGGATGTGTTTTTAGCAGGATGGAGCTCCACCATACTGGTCATTGATTATAAGAAATCATTTGCATAGGTCATATCCGCAAAAATGGATTGATCGGGAGGACCATCGCATGGTCCCATCATTGACCTCACTCCACTGGATTTGTTTCTATTGGTTTATTATAGGAACGATCTCCGCGCAAGAACCGTGAAGCTCGAATTATCTACGGGCACTCATAAGTGAAGAATGCAGGCAGATTACACCGCAAATGCAACGCCATGCAAGATTGCCTCTACAGCAATGTGCCCATGCATTAATGAAGGGGGTAGCCATTTTAAGCATTTATTTCGTTGATGAAGTCAAAGCCTTTTAACAATTGCGATTTTATTCCAACCCGTGAACTTAAAGACATTCACAGCTTTCTTTATGTGAGTAGAATAAGTGAAACTGATGCATTAAATATGAAACATAGTTGATTACAAGAACTGTTAAGAGTATCATTCACTATCGCTCCAAATGTCCGAATGGAGGAGTGTCACTCCAAATACTCATAGTGAATTGGCGTGGTGCAATGGGTCTGCTATATATCTGGACACGCTAAAATCCAACAAACCACTCCAACATGCCACCGAGCCGTCACATAATGAACGGAGAAATCCTACGTGAGCTATTCCTAGCCACCGCATAATCCTGAGAGTCAGTGGGTAAACCCTGGTCCAAACAGCGTCAGTCAGTGAAAGATACCATTGAGAGCACACGTTTCGCAAACTGCACTGTCAGGGTGCGACATTGTTCTGGTAGTTATTGAAGCTTTCAGGAAGTTGCCATTCCTATGGAAGGTTACGAATAGTGATTACCATGACAAAGTGAAAAGATATGCCGCTCTAGAGCGATTAGTTCCACTGTTTCTATCCAAAGGCAAAAAGCAGCAGCAATCATAAATTCTTCTTCGTCGATTGCTTATGTCCGCTCATAAGTGCAATAGTTGATTGAAAAGCGAAACGCAAACCAAAGAAAAGTCCATAAGTCGAGACGAGATGAATATGAAGAAAAATTGGTCAAAACAGGAAAATTGAAGAAAAATCCCACATGATTACAAAATGGATATTTTAAAGCCACAACATCTGAGTTATATTTACGGGATTTGGAGTAGGTTCACTTTAGTAGTTTCAATTAATTGGCTTTATAGGTTTCTGTTCATATTCAATAATAAAGTATCAAATAAAATACAAGTTACTAAGAGTTAATAGATTTTAATCATTGTGTTATCCTTAAACTCAGAAGAAGAAAGAAATAAGTATGAAGTTAATGGTTGCTTTGTCCTTGCTTAGTACTAATTACAATATGCCACTGAAAGCACCGGTTCGCGAAAATGGAATCTCATTAAGAATAGAGGGCGTTTTATTTTGCACGTGACATCACATAGTGGAAAGACTCATTTTCTCAACTGTACCTGACTGGAAAGAGTGGCTTGGATTTTATAAATGCGTTTCAAGAAAACTGCCCGAAAAGATATTTGGAGAGCCCGGTTCGTTGCTAACAGAAATTATTTTAGAAGCAAAAAATAGTAAATCTTGCAAAATATGAAGAAATGCTAAGATTTTCATCAAATATGAGGAGTTATGAAAACATTAACAAATATGAAATTTGTTGTCATAAGCATTGAACTCTACATCCTGCTAAACGTAAGCATACTTGTTCGCACAATGACAGCAACCATAGTTTAGGATACGAAACCTTATATTCTGTTGTCCTTTAGTCATGGGTATATATTTCGTGTTGCTGAAGCAGCTGACAAGTCTTGGCAAGGCAATGATTGACCCTCCCCCTAGTTTTGACGTCATCTTTTTGATACCATTGAGATAGAAGTGCTCCATTCGGAGCGTCAGTGAATTATGGCTTTGAGGTTTAATATCTTCGCCATACGCCCAAAAGAATGAAAGCTAAATCAGTAATACAGTGTACAAAACCAGCTACGGGGGCTGAAGACGTGACGCTTTGGTTATTGAGCGCGGCGGATGTCTGTGAAAGTGCCTTGATTTGTTATAGCTTTAGTGAATGGAATTGTGTATTTTAGAGAGATACATTAGAGGGAAGTCCTTTGTAAGTATTATATATGAACATAGTTATGCATTTAGTAGTTATATAGTTTCGAATGATATAGTGATTGAATTGTTTGCAAGAAACATTATATAGAAATGTGCTTACCCCATACACAGGCGGTTATAAAGCGAACGGAACGCTTCGAAGCCTGACCACAAACCCATCTCGCTCTTTAAGCATAGCCGGTTGTCTTCTCACTACATGCCACCAAAGTCAAGCGCTGTTGCAATGTAATTTCTGCTTTTTCTTCAAGCCTTTCAGTACGTTAGCAGCTGTGTCTACGAGAAAGTTTTTTTTTTAATTTTATACTTAAATATATATTTGTATTCTCATAGAAATCACATAGGTTTTTACTTAGTTTACGTTTGTAAGCTTAGCCGTATTTGACAGTAAAGTTTAGTACTTACGGAGTTTAATCATTAAGATGTTGGAAGCCTTGGGAAACGAACCAAGAAGCTGTCCCTCCAGCCGCAACCAGCAAATGAACCCTTTCCGAGTACCAGTAGTAATAGGACCGCGAGGAAAAGAAGCTACAAAGACTTTGAAGAAGCAAATGCAGATTTTCAGGTTTAATGTTCAGGAATGTGTCAAAAAGAATAATTTAAATAATAGTTCAATATCGGAGAAAGCAAGAATCCTATAGTTGGACAGAAAGACTCGTAAGATCAAAACTTCATTTTTAACTATAAATCTATAATCCCTTTTTGTGCCTCATAATTTGTTACAGCTAACTCATAGTGTGAAAACGAGTCATTTTTATTTTTTTTCTTTATTTCTTTTGGCTTTCACGTCTTTATTTGTCTTGCATTTTATAATATAGATATTAACTTAAGTAAACAGAAGCTGCAGTGCTAGCTAATAAATCGTACCTCTTTTAAACAACAATACGCGGACGAAACACAGAGAAACTTGAATAAATATAAAGAAAAGGAAATGAAGCAAAACTACAGCTTAGAAGAGATAAGAAAAGTTTCGTGAAAATTTTTTGTTGAAAAGGAGCTAGTAACCAATATGTGGACAGTGTCCTACAAAATAATAATTGAGAAAAATTAAAAAAAATGGCATTTTAAACGCTCAGCAAAAGATTAATCCGAAAAACAGCAAACTGACAAAACTCGCTGCATGTTCTTCTAGACAAGTTATTTCCTTAGGATGATTAAACCACGGACAAGATTTTACAAAAGAATTTACCTGAATACATTATAGAAATATCAGATTCATATTTTCCTTGATATTTCTGAGTGCAGACTAATTATAAACAAGCTAAATATAAAGAAGGCAACAGGGCCAGATGGCGCAACAAACGAAGTTTTAGTAGCCTTGAAAGATAAAATTACACCGTATTTATTGCAACTTTTTAAGACCTTATATGGAAAGGGCGTTTCCTTATTGTTGGAAAAAGGCTAAAGTAACTATTTTGAAGAAAAGTGCTGATAAGGAAACATAAGAATCGAAATTCTACGCACAAAGGTTTTTTTTGTAATACTGTAAGAAAAATTCCAGAAGAACTGGTTTGTAAATAATTAAAATAATGATAAATGATAGGTGTGATGGTATGGACGATAACTAATTTGGCTTTGGGAAAGTGACATCTACTGAAGACGCGGAAAATTGCAAAACGGAAACTGTTAAGATAAATTCTAAATATGCCATTGGAATTTTAATTGAAATTTACGGCGCGTTTGATCATTTATGTTGGCTGGTATTATATAAAATACTACAGGATAAAGATTCCCAAAATGCCTGTATGCCATCTTGAAAGATTGTAGTAAAGACAGAAGGGTCCACATAAAAAGAATGGAACACGTAATTTACAGAGATGTTACTAAGGTATGTCCCCAAGACTCGATTTGTGGACCGAGCCTTTGGGACATTGTTTTGAGAACACCGTTGAGTGAATTAATTACTAATGTAAATGTTAAAATACATAGCGTATGCTGAAGATATTTTATTCTTAGTAGAAGGAAGCAGTAAAGGTGAAATAGAAAGCAGAGCAAATAATTTAATTGATGAATTAAAAAATTGGTGCAGTAATCCTAAACTCCACCTAGCTCGAAATAAATCAGGGTACATGGTCGTGAATGGCAACTTCAACAGAAACACATGCATAAAATATAACAACGAAAACATGAGACGCCAAAGAGAAGCTAAATATTTAGGTATTTTTAGATGAGCGTTCACATTTCAGAAAAAGTTACGGCGGTATTAATCAGATTGATTCAGTTAAATTTTAAAATTCATTAAAAACTATATCAACCTATTATACAAGTATCCTTGCTTCAATAATAACGTATGGAGCAGGGGTTTGGGCGATGATGAATGGCTTTACTACAATAAAAACTTTACTTCTTGGATCTTCGTAGATCTCAGAGGAACATGTTAAAATTTACGGAACGTTAACTACTACACCCATCCTGGCCCTCTTAGTAGTTATAGGTATATGTGCAATTGATTTATTCATAAAATTAAGAACCGCAGATTTTTGGTTTAAGAAAGTAAGCTTTGATAAAGTAAATGCAAGAACTGTTAGACAATGTAATATAGTGATATACACTTTAGTTCGAAAGCTCAATAGCAGCGTCAATGGGAAAACACAGAAGTAGGAAGAGGCATTTTGAACTTATTTAACAATATCTCGGAAAGACCAGGTTAAAACACGTACAGCTTACCGAAGAAATGGTCCATTACCTTACAAGTAACGGACCATTAAAACCTATTGAAGGAAAAAAACAACAGAACATAGGACGATATATAGATTTATCCAATAAGTATCGGGACTAGCTTTGTTGCAATCGATGAGAAGAGGTGGAGGGAAGTCTCTTTGTGCCGGATCGATTTTGGAGATATCACGTAAGTTAGGCTACATGACTCAGTTGCCTCTGAGCCATTGGAGTATGTAATTCACGCCTGAAGTGAAAGTCTGCGTGTCGAGAGTCAAGATGCAGCGAAACATCGGGCAGCGCTGTGCCTTCAAATTTTGCGGTAAACTGAACAAATTAGCAGCAGAGACTTTTGATATGATTCATGGGAGTTACAAGAGCGAAGCCATGTCCAGAACGCATATTTTTAGTGACATAAAAATTTAAAAAATGGCGGGAAGAAGTCGAAGACAAACGACGTGAAAGTCCGACATCCATGCGAGCGATGAAAACGTGGCTTAGAGTCCGCCACTTTTGAAAGGAGGTGGCAGATTTCTGAATCCTTCATCAGGACAATGAGCCACGTCATCGTCGCTAGCTGTAAGGGACACACTGGCCAAACAGAAAGTGGTAACGTGGCCCCAACCACCCTAGGGTCCAGATATTATATTTCCTTTCCTTCCTTCCCAGACCTCTTTTTGTTCCTTCAGATCAAAAGGAACCTAAAAGGATATCATTTCAAGACGACTGAGGCAGTCCAGTGGCTTCAACGGAGCACCTGAATATCCTTGCTTTTGCTGACTTCCATTGGCCGTTCGAAGACTGGGAAAAACGCTTGCAACGGTGTACTGGTGCAGGAGGGTCATATTTTGAAGAATATTTACTCATGGTACATAATATCTTCAATTAATTTATTTTTATGTGTTCTGTCCCGATACTTATAGGACAAACCCTTGAGCGTCTATCAAGTGGCTAATATATTGAGAAATAAAGTCATATACGTACTTAAAGCAAATAGCCCTAAAAATAAGTAATTCAGCGAGAGAAGTAGAGAGTTACTACGAACAAATGAACAAGAAGTAATAGTAAGAAAATCAGAGTGCATACAAATAAAACAACAGTCCATATTACAGGAAGAAGAAAGAAGGGAGGAAGAAGTAGGAGAGGAAGAAGTAGGAGAGGAAGAAGGGAATGAAGAGGAAGAAGAGGATAATTATAATAGAGGGAATTAGTTTTATACTATAATAGGAAGAAGATGGGGAAATGGAAGGTTTTTATTCAAAAGGGATGAAAATAAATTTATATGAATTATAAAGACAGACTTCGGGAATATAGAAGAAGGATAAGGGAAATGGAAGATAGAGATGGAACGAAGAAACAAGAGAGGAAGAGGTAGAGAGAATATAAAAATATTTAACAAGAAAATAAGGAAAGTGGAAGATGAAATTATGAGGCGGTAAAGAAGAGAGAAGAATTTATGGCGGTTAAGAAGAGCGAAGAGAGAAAAGAAGGTTTAAAAGTAATGGACAATGTAATTATTAGGTGGTTAAGAAGACAAAAGACAGGAATTTACAGTAGAAGATTTAAGGAAGATGGAAGATGTGTATTGCAACAAATTATGTCTCCAATTGCCGTCGAACAACTTTATTCGTTGCTTAGACGCTCGGTGTAGCCCAACTTCTTCGCTGCACTCAGCTGTCGACTGCACTCGACTGTCTCTGACTAAACTCAACTACAGCTCCACGTTAGCTGCCTCTTACATAGCCCCGCAACAAAGTTGGATATTTTCAAGGGGCGGCTTCTCAAACCTGCAAACAAGGAAATTTCCAGAAATGCGAGGGACCCACATAAACGATTTGTTGCTCGTGCTATTACTTCAGGTGTCATTTGTGCTAAAGGCCATTATTTAGCGGGCCATTTGTTCTCAAGGGGCCGACCAAAGCCGCTAACAAACCAAGCGGCTAGCTAAAGGGGTCTGCAGGTTCTCACACTGACGCAGCCTGCCGGATTCTTCGCGTAAGTAGTCAAACAGCTCCTTACTCAGGCCTGGTCGTTTCAACCAGCATCTTCGTAGACGATCTAAGTGTACTATCAGTCTCTTCCTTCGGGGGGACGCGGTGGACCACATCATCAATTCCCCTCACTACTAGGTACGGACCTTAATATGTTTGATTAGGGCAACGTCCCTTAATCCGGGTAGGGCGATATTACCACACCAGCGCACCCTGCTGCAAACCTTGGGTGTTGGCTTGCCAGTCCTAACGGGTCTTCAACCTTCGCTCGTTACCTGATGTAATGACGGGTCATCTCATGCACGTCGTGAAGACGGTCCACGAGGTTCTTCACATAGGCGAATACTGGCTGTTCTGTCCCAGAAGAGCTCCCAAACATCAGGTCACATAGTAGACCCAACTCCTTGCAAAGACTAAACTGTCTGGTGTTAACCTGGTGGTGTAGTTTGTTGACGAGCGCTAGGCCAGCAAGAAAAGCAGTATCCTGACATCCCAGTCCCTCTGATGACTGGCTACGACCTTCCTCAAGTGCTCCACTAATATTGATATACCGCTCAACTATGCCGTCTGAATGCGGGTGGAGAGGCGTTGTGCGCATCTTGTACACTCCAAGTCGCTCGAGTGCTTCCTTCATCAGGTTCAACTCGAAGTTGGTGCCCTGATTGCGGTATAGCTCCAACGGTACCGCAAAGAGGCAGAACACGAGGCAGTTCGTGATTGTCTTGGCTTCCTAGTTAGGTATGGCGCACACCTCCGGACACTTGGTGAAGTAGTCCATTACCAGCAACAGATTACTAAATTAAATTAAATTGAGTTTTATTTATGGACACTGTTCAACTTCTGTGGTCCTTAGCCTCCCATTCTATATTGGGAGTGAAAGACTGGTAATTTTGCGCAGAGGCCCCTTTATCAGGCTCGAGGTTCTTTTATGTGCCGTGAATATACGACACGGGACCACTGACTTAACTTCCTTTTCGAAGGAAGCCATGCTAAAGGTTTTACGCCCGAAAATAACCATCGCTCTCCGCCGCGTTTGAAACCGTGACCTCGGAAAAATCAACAGATACGCTTTCCCCTGTCGGACAAAGGGAGCGGTCCAGCTATATCGATGGCGATGTGTTCGAAGGGCACTCCCAAGTTATACTTCTACATGCGACCCCGGTTCCTGGTCTATGAGATGCGACTTGACGTACATACATAATATTGGCGGTACCCCTCTCAGCCCGTAGCCTCAACCAGTAATTAATTTCGTCGGAGCTTGTCAATTGTTTGGTTGAGTCCAAAATATCCTCCCAAAGTACCCGCATGTACTTCCGTCACCTTCCTCCGAGGGAGGAGCAGCTGCTCTCTCTGGGTCTTCCCGTCAAGTGACTCGCAAACTCTGAACAACACACATTGCTTGGTCTTCAGGGAGTCCTACTGGGCCCAGTAGGACTTATACACACTACCTATGGGTGCAATATCTCCGCAGCTTGGCCTATCCCCTACTTCTACTTCTGTCAGGAACGGCTCCAACTCGGCGTCCACCAGCTGCTCCCCACTCAGACCTGCGCTATACCCATCCATCTGTAGGCACCGCCGAAATCATAAAATAATTGCTGTACGCTCCTTCTACTCCTTAGTGCAGTAACGTCTTCTGAGCACGATCTTCATGATATGGCATCAGCGTTTCTGTGGCTCCTTCCTCTCCGACGTTCTGGTGTGATATTTTACTCTTGGAGCCTCTATACCGAATAGAATGTCTGATCCTCTAAGTTATTGAAGCTCAGCAGTCAGGTGAGGGCAGAGAGGTCAGTCCTCAAATGAAATGGCTGACCGCGCAGGTATTTATGGAAGTGTTCCAGCGGCTTCACTACTACCAGAAGCTCCCAGCGGGTATCTCAGTAGTTCTTTTTCTCCTTGGAAAGTGTGTTCCTGTAGTACGCTATTACTCGCTTCTGTTCATATTTGCTGGTATAATACGCCTTCAATACCTTGTCGCTGGCGATGGTGTCCACGATAAAGTCGCTACCCGCTTGCGGAAAACCTAAAACAGACGCACTGGAGAGTGCTAGCTTAAGCGCCTGGAACGCTTCCTCGGCCCATTTTGTCCACATGTAAGGTCGGTGTCCTTCCCTTCACGAGTGGAGGCTTTTGCAATATTGGAGAAACCTCTGACAAACCGACGGTAGTTAGTGCATAGACCCAAGAAACTGCGCAACTCCCATTTGTCTTTTGGTCGAGGCGTATCTCTCATAGTGCGAGTTTTCATCGGGTTTGTGGTCAGCCCAATTGTTGAGAATTTGTAGCCCATGTATTTAACCTCCTTTCAGAAGCGTTGGCACCTCTTCGCATTTAGTTTCAGGTTGGCGTTTGCAGTCTCTGCAATATCTTGGCAGGTACATGAGATGGTCCTTGTAAGTGCTGACAATGACGCTCATGTCGTTCAGATATAGCAGGTAGGCATCGTAAGTCAACCCCCTAACCTCTAACTCCAGGAAGGGGCTGGTGCGTTGCAGAGGCCAAAGGGCTTAAACGTAAACTAGCAGAGCATTTTGTCTGTCGAGAACGGTCTTCTTATCTGTGGAATCTAGAGTCACCTGTCAGTATCTTGATTTCAGGTCTAATGTCGAGGACCATTGTGCATTAGCAAGAGTGTCCAGGGTGTCGTCAATCCGGGGTAAAGGAAAACAGCCCCTTCGAGTCGCAGCATTCAGCTTAATACAGTCCACGCAGAAGCACAGGTTGACGCTCTTTCTCTTCACCACGACTACAGGAGAGCACCACGAGCTGTTGGACCCTTCGATAATTCTCCTGAATAACATGTCCTCCTTCATGTCTCATACCTTCTCTTGCCTCATCAGAGGAGCACGTCTTGGTCGTTTCCGGATAGGTCGGGTATCTCTGCTGTCAAAGTGCTGGAGTACTCCGTTCGCTTGGCTGAAGACAGACTGGGATCGTCTAAGTAGATGCCATGCCCTCTCCAGCTGTGCAGTGGTCAGATTTTCGGGTGCCCTACTCAGCAAGCCTTCTAGCCAGGGCCTCAAATCTTGCGATGGTGCTGGCTTCTCCGACCCGTCGCACGGCGACACACTCGCAGCTGGCTCTCACTTCCCTAACTGCGTTCCGGCCTGAATGTCCTAAACGATGTTCGCTGGATACACCAATCTCACAGGCATTTCCTCTCGGCAAGGAAACAATGCTTTGGCAACGTATAATCCTTTTAATTGTGCGTTATGATAAAAAACCAGGTTCCTTGAGCGCTGGCCTTCCAGGTGCAAGTTCATGACTACCTCGCTTTTTGCGTGTACAACCACATCCTTCATCAAGATCACCCTGTAGATTCCCGGATGATCGTTGGAGCTCCGGAGCGTCACCGACCGAGTCGCAAGACACTCCCATCGACGTCGACCGTCGCCTCGTGGCTCTTGAGGGGATCAAATCTCAGTACTACATCCTCGGTCAGCCTTGCGATGAACACACACAGTCTCACAATGCTCCGCCACAGGGTCAACTCCAGCCGGACATCCTTCTCGAAAGGCCAGATATCACTCGATGCCGTCACTTGATGGTAGGACCGATTCTTTTTCCTTGATGGCAAGCCCTTTGTCATGTCAGCTCTGATCACGGACTCGGTTGCATATGTGTCCATCAGTATCTGGTATAGATTTCCCCGTTATCAGCTCTCCGCGACGAGGCTGTTATCCACTCTTCTGCGCAAGGTATGCAGCGTCACCCAAAGGGGTGGTAATGACGGTCCCGATGTTACTCTCGCCACGCCTACCCTCATTCGTTTCCAGCATGCTCGTCGGCTTGGTGTGAATAGTCCTTCACTAGGTGTCCCGGCTGGCCACACCCCAATATGCAACACCTGAAGATCTTAGTCGTCGCTTCTTGGTTGAACATCTGTCTCCGTCGCATCGGATACTCTGGGTTTTCTAGGTGGGGCAGCTGTTAACTTGGCTGCCTCCATTCTCAACGCGAATGTTAGCACCTCGTGGATGATCGTGTAGTCCCCGAGGATCAGACGCTACCGTATCTTGGCTTTACGCGCCCTTCGCTAAAGGAGTAAGCAGCTTCCTGGGACATGTAACTGGGCGGAAGGTTTATACGAGCTTCATTCATCAGTTGTTCAATTGCCAAGGCGAACTCCTGTAGCGTCTCCCCTGGCTGTTGCAAGCTTGAATTGATCTGATTAAGGTAGGCTGGGACGAAGAGTTGGTACCCGAACTGCTTTCGAGGGACCCCAGATGTCTCCGGACGCTGCCACGTCAGAAGCGAATTCCAAAGCTTTGTTGCCCCTCCTTGTTTGCTGACTATCGTTTGTGAGCGACGACGGCGGCGAATTGTCGGCGGAAGATATTGGAAGTTGATGTTCCGTCGTATTTGGGTGGCTTGGCGCGCGCAGATACTGTGTTGTGTTTTGGTGTCTCGACCTTGGAGTCCTTAAATTTTACCGCCAGCGTTCCTTCGAACATGGCGTTCAGTACCTTGGCGCTGCCGTCGACTAATCTTTCCAGGACGTTAAGCCGTTCCCCGAAGTCCTCCAGGGCATTAAGGCTTTGGCCAAGGTTTTCCACCTTTCCGGGTCTTCCCCCGTAAGGGAAGAGGATCGACCCTTTCAGCTGCCGTGGCGTGGGCGCTTTGGACCCTGAGCTCTCGTGGTACTTCTGACGTTACTAGAACTACGTTGGGCCAAACGTCCGAGCCCCACCCGTAGGGATGTCATTTAGATTGGGTTCGACTCGCGGAACAGTGGTTCCCGATACCCATGGGTACGTCTGGGCGGTTTCCCGTCCAGTTGGGGTTGTGAGACGCCTTAAGGTCTTCCGGTACCGCCCTGGATAGTCGGTAGACAGTTGCTAGAGACTGTCGACCCTACCGAGGTTATTCGGTAGTTTTCCCTTTCGGAGTTTGCGCGCGTCAGTGGCGTATCCGCTTCCATCCTGTAATGGGGGGCCGATTTAGGCAACCGGTGCCGGCCCATAGAAAAGCTCTCGAGGGAGGGAGTGTCACTCGGATGACGCCCGCTCCTATGGGTCACGTGTGGGCGCAGTCCCCTTGTGTCTTATTTCCAGGTCTTTCACCTTCCAGGTATTCCATGTCTTTCTTCACAAGGGCCTCTTTATCATATTTGAGGTTCTATTACGTGCCGTGTCATCCTCCGTGGTGTAGTGGTTACCATGCTAGCCTCTAGTTCCCGAGGTCGAGGGTTCAAACCTGGTGGAGGGCGATGGATTTTTTCGGGCATAAAAATCCTTAGCGTGGCTTCCTTCGGAAGGGAGGTAAAGCCGTTGGTCTCGTGTCGTAGATTTACGGCATGTAAAAGAACCTCGAGCCTGATGAAGAGGCTTGTAAGCAAAATTTCCAGTCTTTCACGCCCAATATAGAATGGGACACTTAGGACCACAGCAGTTAAAGAGCGTTCATAAATAAAACTCTATTTTTTTAAGTACCGTAAATCTACGACACGGGTCCACCGGCTTTACTTCCCTTCCGAAGGAAGCCATACTAAGAAATTTTACGCCCGAAAAAATCAATGATGCTCCGCCGGGTTTGATCCCGCGATATCGGGAACCAGAAGGAAATGAGAGGAACACGAAAAGAAGAGGGAGGGAATGGAACGCAGAAGGAACAGGGAGAGAAGGAGAAGGAAGAAGCCGACGGAAAGGAGAAGAAGAAAGAAATGGGAGGGAGCAATGGAGAAGACACTAAGACATAATGCATGAATACATACCTCAATAATGATATTACGGACTACATAACAATACAAAAACTACCACAACAATTATCAACAATATAACTATAGCAATAATAATAAATGTTGAGAACGCTATCAACAACTATACTCTTTGCTCAGACAAGAACAATCCTGTTGTAAGCAATGAGGCGGGGCTGACTCAGCCCGTCATGTGTTTGACTTTACATAATATGTGCACAGAAGTTTTGCAAAACTAGTTTTAGCAGCCCTAACTTCTTGACAGTGAATAGAGTTCAGTAAGACATTCCCATCTATGTGTTATGGAATTAAATAATATTATCGTGTAGTGGTACAATGGTTATACTTCGGGGTTTCGTTCCTTTTTCTGTCTTTCTTTAAGCACCGCGAAACAATGCGCAATCATTTTCATCTCGCCATTTCTTAATGTATGCCTTGGGTGTTTTATTTCGGCAGAAGGACAGCTGCTTCATGATGATAAGCTTTAAATTGCATACAAAGAGTTCTGGTCTTATGAGATATGGGAGATAAAGTGTAGGAAAGACAGCCTTAAATATCAGATGCTACTCTGCACGGTAAACAATAATATCTGAATCAGCATTCATCTCAAGATCTATTTTGTTCCGAGAGGGCCGTATGGTATAGGAATTAATACAACTTACAACTATTTCATTATTAGTAGTAAGTTAGGCTGCGTATTATTTAACAATAAGCTAATAATGTATAACTACGCCTCTCCGCGGTTTAATCTGTATTTCTATCCTTATGTATACGTCTGTTGTAAGCAATCCCTCAAGAATTCACGAGCCCACAACACATCTGTGGGGTATATGTAGGATAGAGAGAAATGAATCTAAACATTTTTATACTTTTCGCTCCCTGAAACTAATTCGGGCTGCGCAGGAATTACAAAACTACTTACAGTACTGTACTTTTTAGAGGCAGTTAATGTGCGAAAACAAATAAAAGAGAACACCCATGAACTTACCTCCACCAATGAGCGGACTAATAGTGTTCTCCCTTTCTTCCCTCCCATTTGGTTACAACAGAATAGTTCTAGTTTAGACACATAACATTCAAATAATAAGAACAGCGCAATATAAATGGCATTTAGAATATGTATTAACCATTTCAACAGCCCAACGACAAAATAATGACATTCAACCAGAAAGACTATTATAACTGACTAGACGTAAATACATATCCAAACAACGCATTATAAAATGGAATTAGAAGCAGCGGAATTACCGGAGAGGACGAACAATTATGGGGAAAGCAAGAACCAGGAGGTTGAATGGTGAGAGAAGAAGGCGTAAGGAATGAGGATTACAGATGAAGAATAAGAGGGGATTGGTGCAGCCATAACGAGAGAACGAGGAGAAGTTAATGTCCACACAACAGAAGAATTGGTAGATATTGAAACGGTGAATGTATAAGTGAAATGCATAGTGAGTTAGTTAATATGAGAGTGAACATATTGTTGTATTTTAAAAGTAAATGAAATTATGATACTAGTGAAGTCATATGGAAGTATAGTGTTTAACTTTAATAATTGTGAGTCTTAGTGTTCACTTTAGTATTGAGGATTTAGGGTAAAAGTGTGAAGTGCAGTGAATTTCATTTGATTAAAATAAGTGGTTATAATAGCTTATGTAAACAAAATGTCATAAATTTAAATTCAAATAATTACAGTATAGAATTACATAAAGACCATAAAAATAAAACAGAAAATAAAACTTAAATACATCATAAATAGCTGGAGTAGACAATGATAAAGTTTGTAACAAGTAAACATATGATTCTTTCCCCTTTTATTGTTAGCTTAGAAGTGGAGGTTCTGGCTACCTGATTTGTTGGCTTCTGACCACATCTTGTTTTTGTTTTAGTAGCTGGCTACCAGCTAGTTACTTTTACTGGCTATCAGTAGAATTTTAATACTTTTGAATGTTTATTTCGGTTTAGTAGGTGGTATATGTTTTATTTTCATTTCAGCTCACTTTCCTTTTTTCTTTCTTTTTTAATAGTTATAGTTAACTATTTGTACAATAATAATGTAAGGGTTATTAAAATTAATAAACCCATAAATTTTGGCAATAAACTTCCCAATTTAGGTATTAAGCTGCTGGTAGACAATATTACAGACATATACATGTATATATTTATGAATTTATTTATTATATATTTTATTTAGCACCATGGAGATCCCCAAGCTGAACATGATGCACAATTATCTCATTGCAATTTTTGTATCTTTTTCTCAAAGAAGAGCCAAGAAAATACAACATAAAATATAAAACATAAAGACAAGCAGAAAGAACACAAGAAGAAAAAGAAGAAATTAAATGAACTTCAGTATCAGATTCGAACTGCTGAACCTAACGTTTGCCTCAACATGTTGTGGTAGCTAGTACATTCGACCAGAAGCCATGCTTTTTAAGTTGTTCTTCAGGAAAACATTCCACATTTTGTTAGACAAAACAGACAATCTTTTTACATTAGACTATTAAGTGCGGGTTGTATAGACATGAATACCTAGGGGCAGGTGCTCAGCTGGCATATTCATGGTCCCATTATACATCACAGCACGAAGACTTTTGAAGATATTTTATCTTAACACCATTAATAATAATCCTAAACATCAGTAAGTACAAACGTTCAGGGATCCAATAAATAACTTAACAAAATCTGATATTATTGTATCTTTATGACACTTAGCATCATGAAAAATGACATAAGCTTAGTAAGAAATAAAATAAATTACAACAAAAGAAAGAATGAAATGTACACCCCGAAAATAAACATAACGTTGCCCACAGGTTTATTCAAACAATGCAGTTACTCTTTAAAATTTTAAACAGAAAATAAATGAAACAGTTTTTCTTGAAAAGGGTTAAAAATCCGTATGGAGTTTTCAGAAAAACTAAAATTGCATTGAGTTTTATTTATGGGTGCTCATTAACTATTAGAGTTCTTAGCATCCCATTTTATATTTCACATGAAAGCCTGGAAATTTTGCTCAGAGGACTTTTTATCAGGCTTGAGGTTCTTTTATGTGCCGTAAATCTATGCACAGGACCACCAGCTTTACTTCCCATCCAAAGGAAGCCATGCTAAGGATTTTTATGCCTGAAAAAATCCAGGACTTCTGCTGGGATTGAACCCGTGGCGGAATTTTCAGTGCAAAGAATATTACACATCGGATATATAATTAATTATGAAAGTTCTGGAAGCAAAAAATCCCTAGTAAGAAAGAAGGTTAGTGCAGTCTTGAAAAACTGAACACACACAGGTTTTGAAAAGTCTGTACGCAATACAAATCCAGGTTTTTCTACAAAGTTCTTAATATCTGGGTTGGCATAATTGGATGCTTTCACAATGGACTTTTTGTTCCACCATACTGTTTATTGGAGGAACCTACCACAGATAATTAAAAATATGATTTGCCCAATCTTTGGAGGAAATAAACTTGTAGACTAGAAACATATTGTAGTTTCTTCAAAGTGTTGCATCACCCTCACATAAGTAGTGCAATACAATACTACTTAACCAAGAGTTTTCCTTATAATTTGAATGGTTAATTTGGATTTTTTCTATGGCAACCCAGGTATCCAGATCTGAATCCACTAGACATGTATTTCAGAGTGACATGAAGAGGAAAATTTATAATGGTAAAATAGATACTTTGGAGGAGTTTCATGAGCATATATTTCAAGCAATGGAAACATTTGAAACAATTTAGACATTTTTGTGAGAGTGTATCAAAATTAGCAGAAGAGGTTTGAAGCACCTATCAAGCTGATGGGATCCATTTTTAACATCTTCTTTCATGCTGGTCAGCTCACATTGCAGTGGCTGTTAAATGCTTACATGTGTATTTTGACATTTGAAAAAATGTAGCTCTGTAATCTGAAAAATTATATTTATTTTCTTTTGTAGCGATAGTTTAAACTGTGTGTAATGTTGTATTTCAAACTGAGACAGAGAGAAGATAAAATCTAGCACACCTCAGTTTATTTTACTCAGTTATAATTATGATAAATTTGATACAGTATGTGCATATAGACATTAATCAGAATTATTATTTATTCATTTTTCCAGTTCTAGCTGTTGACACTAGTTCATATTATTAGGAATACTGCCCAGAAATTGAGATACTACCTGTGTGAATAGATTGTGTTTATGTACTAGGTCAGTGATACATACTCTTGTACCTGCCTGCCAATACCTTCAGAATTCTGCTGCATTAACATATTTTGCAAACTTTACATCTGAATTTAAAATTAATATACTTACACATTTTTAAAAACTCTCACAGGTATTTTGCTTTGTTATTATTTTTAATTATTGTCCCCTTGAATCTGCGTACTTACTTCACCTCCAAGCTGTATTTTCAGGCACATTGTAAAGTTCTTCCTTCTTTCAAATTCCTAGACATATTTAAAGTGATAGGATATTCCTGAAAAGAAAGTCTTCTGCATTTTGACTGATTATATTTTTGATAAATGCCTGGTTGTAGTTATTAGATAATCAAATAACAGCTTTTCTACAATCAGCCATAATAAACAAAACTGCAGAATGTTCCAGTTAAGCAGGTTAATTATTAAATGCAATTCCATTATAATTTATGGATCATTACGCAGGCATACTGAAAACAATACGTTTTACACATTTGTATTGTAATTGTGTTACAATATTATTATAACCATAGGAAAAGCATTACAAAAGTTATTAATGCTTATTTAAACTTAGTTGGCTTCTGTAAAAACTTGCAGCTTTTCTTCCATTAAGTCATCTAGCTTCATAACCAGATATACTAATTTTTGCCAAAATGAGTTAGTTTATAATTGATTTACCATACTTTTAACAAAAACATCACCATCATTATTTTAAAACTGGACTGACCAGTTTGTCGATGTATTGAAAAGTCTGTTTCGGTCCAGTAAAGTTACACAAATCACATGGTCTCATAGTGTTTGCAGAAAAATGCTTACCTCCATGGTGTAGAAGTGGCACATCTACCTACTAACCTGGAGGGCCGAAGTTTAAGATTCAGTTGAAGGGAGTTACTTGGATAAGGCAAATGTAAGGTAAGGCTCAGCTCAGTGGACCCGGGGTAATTTGAGCAACTTTCTATCCATTTCATTCACTATGTCTGTAAATTTGACATGTTAAAAGAAACATTCAATACCTAAAAATAAAAAGCACCAAAATTTAAGAAATAAAATGGCTTAAAATTTATGCTTAGTTGGACATTAAATGAACAGTGAAACCTCGTGAAGTTTTTCTCACAGACAAAATCATATTGAAATTATGAGTGGATTGATGACACATTTGTTTCACTTACTAAATTTTCACTTGAACATTTTCAAAGACATGTGACTCCATTGTCAGCTTTAAGTCCACTGGCGACTGGAAGGGGATCTCTTACATTACTGTTGGCTTGTTGCCATCTATCTAGTGAAGTACTTCACTTTGTGTTTCATCACATGTTCAAATTTTTCTGTAAATTGGCTACTAATTTTGACCATGTGATGAAACCTAACCTTCTAAACAGTATCATTTATTGGTTGTATAATTCTAACCCAATTTTGCTTATTGTTTAGCTCTCTCAATATCGAGGACCCGTTTCTGCTGCTATATAATGTCTACTGTTGCCCGTATATTTTACTGCCCTTCACATAGATTTTCATGTTAGACATTGATTAATACACATATTAAGAAATTTAATATCTATAAATCTATGTCTTCTTTGAACATAGACCTTTGTGAATACTTTTATCCCATTTTTGGTTTTGTTTAATTGTATGCTGAAGTTGGAAATGGATTCCCTTACCTTTGTAATACGTTCTGTTGCTCAGATTGCATCTCTTGGCTTCAGTTCAATGGCTTGTAGGCCGTACATCACAGGCTAAGCTATATGAAGTGATTATAAACAGTGAAAATTTTTAACATACTGAAATTGTGAGTGGATTGATGACAGTTTAGTTTCACTACCAAAGTTTTCACTCAGAACATGCTTCGAGGATGTTCATATCCATCGTTAGCTGTATGTCCACTGCTGTCTGGAGGGGAATCTCATACTTTATTACTGTCAGTTGTACTGGCATCTATCTGCGTAGTGGAGAACTGCACTATGTTGTTGACTGGAGAAATCTTAAAATTCATTACTCTGTATGCAATATTATTTATGTGGATTTTTCCCCACACTGTAAATTCTTCTGCTGTTTTGGTATGTATTTAAATGCCTTCTTTCCTGTTTAATGTTGTATTCTGTTTGACAAAAATTGTGATTTAGTGCAAATTTGTCTATTTGCTTAAATAATCATTTTTTGGATGTTCTTTTAGTCTAGTTTGTGAGTATCTTTTGGTTTTTCCTATGTACATTTCATATTGAGAAATAGGTACCTATACAAAATACAAATAGTAAATTCATTTTCCATCCAAAAATTACATAACAAATTTTTTAAACTGTTACTAAAATATGACATACGAGTGCCTCCATACAATAAACACAACCATAGAAACCTACTTCATCATCCACTAAAGGACACTATACTGAATCAGAGATCTACTAGACTGATTGTGAAAACTGCCCTGAAATATACATAAAAAAACCAATAGAAATCTTCAACCAGACTAAAGGAACACCTAAGAAATTTAAAACTTAAGCAAATAACAGTTCTACTGTAGCTCACCATTTTATGTCAACAGAACACAACATTAAACAGGAAATACAGATTTAAAGGGAAGTGGGAAGTGTGGGCATTATACAGACATGCAGTTAACTCAAGAAACATGCATATCTCTAGCTGTAATTAACAGATCAATGAAAATATCCACCGTATTGTCAGTATATATGTTTGTATCTCTCTTTAGATTTTTACAATTATATGTTTAGTAGTTTTTCTAAAAAACTTATTAATTTCCAAATTAGGTTTGCTAGATAAAGGACAAAGCATTGATATCTTCAGGTTCCTATTTCTCTTAAACCAGTTGAGAGTTGAAGTAGAGTTGAGATTTTGCTACACATGAAGGCATTGTGCCTCATTCCACTGAACTAAGAAATTAATCTGCCTACATTATTTTTGGTTTTAATTTTTTATATTTGAAGAAAATATTCAAAATTTACACTCAGCATTTTAAAACAATATTCTCAGTTTTGAAAAATCTATTACACTTAAAAACATGAATCTAGTTCAGTGCATATATAGATTATGTCACACAAACTTTTGGAATTTTTCGCTTGGAGTATTTATATACTTTGAGAAAAAGAAGTATATGTTGTAAAAATTTAGTGTTGAGATAATTGCGGTTGAAGTTTAAGTTCACAGGCATGATTAACATTAGTGCATTCCATGAGAGTAATCATTAACAGCATCCTGTGTTGTCTTCTGATTTGCAGTCTATGCCTTTTGACCTGGGATACCTTAGATGAAGCCTGAAAAGTGAAACTAAAGTGTCAATCCACTCACATATTCTATAAGTTAAAAGGCTTTAACTCTTTATAGTCATTTCACAAAACTTAGGGAGTTAAAATCATATTGCACCACTCTTTATTACAATATGGCTTCACTGAAATCAGCTTGTTTCAGTGTGCTTGAAAATGATCAAAGAAGTTGTAGTATGTCTATTTGATAACTGGCCCAACTGGAGTAAGGATTTCTCATTATTTCTTATATATGATCAGTGAAGCTGAAGCACCCAGAATAAAATCTAGCAACCTCTGCTTTCGACTGAAAATTAGATCTGAACACTGTAATCCTTTCATTGAAACCTACAAGTTGATTAGTGTATTTCACGATGAATTTGACAGTATTCTATTAATATTGAATTATAAATTTGGGAACTCATATTAAAAATAAAAATCTCCACATATTTGTGTTTCAAAGAACATTATCTCCCAAATGGGCAATCGTAAACACTGGCTTTCTAATATTCATAATTCCTTGCTAGATCATAGGTGCAGTTTAAACACAAGTTTGTGGTCTATATAAACCATTTTCTTTACTTTATAAGAAATCCTGATTAAATTTGGGTACTAATACCAGTCACTAGTCACCATCACTCCAACTCTGACATCACTTTGGAGGAAATGCTTAAAAAATTATTAGCCGGAATAGAGAAGATGGACACAGAAGTGAAATCTGGAGAAGATGGGGACTGAAATTAAATTTGGAATGGTAAAAAACAAATATTTTGTTAGTTAACGACCCTATCAATTGCCATAATCATATCAGCGCTGTTGGTGTGCCAAAATTTCATCCTGCAGGAGTTCTTTTATATATTATAAATCTACTGACATGGAGCTGTCCATTTTTAGCACACTTAATAACCATCAGTCTGGGCCAGATTTGAACCTGCGACCTTGGGATCACAACGCCAGTGCCTAACCAACTAGCAATGGTGGACATTGGAATGGTGGAGATGGGAATTGAAATTAAGAGTGTGGAGAAAGGAATGGGAAAATGAATACTAACCCTGTTTTGACATTGACACTGTAAAACCTGAAATAAATGCTATGGTGTAAGACTTGAAGACGATTTTTCAAAGGAGTGGAAAGAAGTGAAAACTGAAATGGAAGATAAAATTAAAGCGGTGGAAGAACGTCTAGATCAGCAAGTAAAACGATTACATCAAAAAGAAATGAAAAAGAAACCAAAACAAGAAAATGATAGATGCCGCAGTGGAGGAGATGCTACGAAATCTAGAAACCAGATCCGTGCCAAAATGGTAGAGGGGCCCCACGATTACGACACCGGCTAACGTAAAAACAGTGAAGCCTACGAAATTCGACGGCGCTTCGTCGTGGGTGGTATTTAAACGGCAGTTTGAGGCTATTGCTATTCACAATGAATGTGCGCCTTCGCAGAAAACGACACATCTTCTGCCGTTCTACAAGGGCAAGCATACTACCCTTCGCACCTTCCTCCCTGGAGACTTAGGCAACCACTTACTTAAGCTGTTGGAGGGGCGCTTTGGGGAATATCACCGAACCGCCTGTCCAGTTCAAGGCAAGAGTGAAACAACCGGACGAGACCTCACAGGAATTCGCCATGGAGGTAGAGCTGCTGGAACACCTGGCTCTCACCAATTTACCAGCCTACTTTATTTATGGAGAGGCAGCCCACGCATTTATCAGCAGGGTAAGAGACCGGGAGGTGAAATAACAGTTTCTCCTTGCGTAACATCATAACGTCAACGACTCCCTGACGACTGCTCTTCGCATTGAAGCCGGAAACATGAAGGCCAGCAGAGCCATTCCAATGCCCACCAGAGCTGTGACAGCCGCGAATGACAATAACCCACGCCAACCACAACAGTCTAACCGTCGTGGCACTGGGGACCGGGAGACCCACGTGCTGGAGTTGCGGAGAGCCCGGAAAACTAAGTGGGTAATGCGTACCCACCCCGGGCGTGGATCACGAAAACTATTAAGGGCCGGCGTGAAGAGGAGCACGTCGGCACCGTCATCATGTTCCCCTCACTTCATGCTGAACGCCGTGGCTGGGAACGGCGAGGATGTTATGGTAGCGCATGGATGGATTCGGGATCGTCCCGAGGGTGCTGTTAGATACAGGAGGCTTATATACTATCGCCATAACCAAAGTGGCGGAACTACAAAGAGGACGCCCGGTCAGGCGCTGCGAGCTACAAACCGCCTCGGGTGAAGTTCCGTATGTAAGAGAGGAAGCCTAATGGAGTTGGCTCTTGGCAGGAGCAGACTACGATTATAGGTGTTCGTAGCCACAATCATCGAGGAAATCATCCTAGGCTTTGACGTCCTTCGATTTTTCGATGCTAAGGTGGATGTCGGGCGCCGCATATTGAGCCTTGTCTGTGATGAGATTGTGCTGAAATATATGGAGGAGAAATTGCCACCCGTGAGGCTCTTACTTACAGAGCGAGTGGCAGTTCCAGCGTGGAACGAGATAGTGTTGACGGCAAGGGCTGATAAACCCCTAAGGGCATGATTATGGATGAAAGAGGAACCCACAGAGATGGGCCATACGTCGCGAGGTACTGCGTTCTGCTCGGGAGTCCGTCCTAGTAAGGTACTTAATGCCACCAACCGCGACCAAGAACAGCTTGGGGGAACTGAGTTGGAGAATTGTGAGTCAACGCCTGTATAATACCTGCGGCCAGAGATGCAGAGGACACACGGAATACCAAGAAACTGGATGGTCGTCTGAGTAACCTTGTCCAGGTGGCGGCTGAGAAGCTCTCGCAAGAGGAAAAGAAGCAAATCATTAATCTGATCGTGGAATTGCAGGACATCTTCAGACCATCAGAAGATGATTATGGCCGCGCCGATAGAGTGATGTATCGCATACACGCCGACGATGCTCGGCCGATTAGACACCTGCCTAACCGTGTCTCGCTAGCGAAGCAGAAGAAAATAGACAGGCGTACAGCGACCATAAAAGCTAGTGGCATAGTAGTATTATACGATAGCCCCTGGTCCTCACCGGTAGTGCTGCTGGGAAAGAAGGATGGGGATGTGCGCTTCTACACTGACTACCAAAAGCAGAACGTCGCCGAAAATGACTGATTTTCGCTGTCACGGATTGACGATAGCCTAGACACATAGCAGGGGGCCCAGTAGTTTTTCAACCTATACCTGAAGTCGAGGTACTGGCAAGTATCACTTAAACCTTACGACAAGGAGAATACAGCGCTCCCTATTGAACATGGACTGTATCATTTCACGATAATGCTTTCAGACTCTTCAATACCTCCGCAACGCTCCAGAGACTCATGGAGTGTGTGATGGGGGTCTCACTTATGATGCTTGCCTCCTTTATTTCGACGGTGTTATTGTTGTAGACAAAACATCAAAAGATAATCTGAAGAATCTCAGGAACTTGTTCAAAAGGACGACCTGAGCACGGCTCCAGTTCTAGTATACCCCATCGTCGGTAAAAAAGTTCATCGTGGACATGAATGCCGGTGAGGTGTGCATCGTGGCATCCTGTCACAAGACCAGGGCGAAGAAGAAAGAGTATTAGCCTACTTTAGTAGAACCCCATCCAAGGCCGAACAAAACTACTGCGTGACACGACGAGAGCTGTTGGCTCTTGTAGAGACCCTGAAGTAGTTCCAAAAGCACTTTTACGGACCGAAGTTTTACCTTTGAATGGACTATTGCGCTCTAACTTGACCGTTGGGCTTCTTCAGCTTCGAAGGGCAGACAGCCCGCTAGGTTTAACGGCTTCAGGAGTACAACTTTACCTCGAATCACCGGAAAGGAAGACGTCATTCTAGCACAGACCCCTATTCCAAAGACCGTGTCAGGAAAACTGCAAACACCAAGTAAAGGTCGAGGTGAAGGAGTGTGTTGCAGCCTTATGCCCGTCATGGTGAGATCTGCAGTTCGTTGGGACAAAGAGACCTTGAGGAGGGAGCAACGAGATCAAGATATAGGACTGATCCACACGGATAAAAGGTCTAGCAAATGACCTGCATGGGCAGACGTATAAAATTATATAACAAACTATAAACCAAGGCTAGACATTTCCACTCATGCACAGTAAGCTCAGCAATTTACTTATTTTAAATCTATTTTTTTAAAAGTATATTAACATTTAGTGGAATGTTATCGAAACTAATAGTTCAAGAATGCAGCCTGAACAATCATTTAAGAAACGAAGAAAAGAAAAAAAATGAAACACTTTTTCTATCTATGTTAAAAGTTTGTAACAGTTGAGATTCCTGGACTTTATTCTAGGTGCCTTAATAGTGGAATGACTTTCCACTTTGCAGTTTTCCAGCATTTTGTAAAATGCTTAAATATTTTGTAAAACACATTGGCAATATGACTGTGTGCTAGAAATAATACTTACCTCATCAGATGGTTCAAATTTAGAAGGTCTAAAGTACATTTAAGAAAATACTCAAAATAATAGGATGAAACAATATTTTTTAACTCTCAAAAAGTGATTTGAAATTAGTATCACAGTAATATGTAATAATTCGAGTTACTTCAAATATTTTGCTTCCTTTCTTAATCTCATTCATTAACATCTAAATACATGTTTATGAGCCACAAGGGGCTCAACATCCTTAAATATGACTCACTGGACAATGATTAAAAATAATAAGTATGTCATTTGCCATTAAATATTTTCCATAACTCATATTCACCAATTGGAACACTTCAGTAACTCATATTATACAAAACACTTTAATTCTAGTACCTAATTAAATTTAATCAATACCTGCACAACAATTTTTGTATACAGGCTGTAAAAAGCTATATGTTACAAGTCTGGGTGACAGACATAATATTTTGTTTATAAACCCATGTCCAGAGGCTCTCTATTTATGTGCTTGAGCCTCCAAAGTGTGAAAGGGGATGGTTATGTAGTGGAACTGTAGACTCCATGACAAGCAGTGGATGTTGCATTCTTAGTTATGAGTTACTTACCATTGGTACTGCATCATCTGTTACATGAAGTACAGCAATCCTTCATTATACCTACAGACAATTCTAGTGTTTATGGTATTATTTTGCTTAGTAGTTTCATACCTTGCTGTATTCATTTGTGGGGCTCTTGTCAAGTGGAAATTAATAATGATGGCCTTGTACACAAATACACTGAACACCTATATGCTTCTCTCTACAGGGAAGCCTGAAGGCAATGCAAGAGAGGCTTGGTGCCTCTATCTACAATGCCATCACAACAGGCATTACTGAAGCCACACCATGTTTCCAAGATTGGAGAGGTGCTTAAGTGAACAGGCAGCTTATGTCCTGACAAACAGCAATGTTGAAATGGACACGCTGTTCACTAGAGTTTGAACTCTTTCTAAGAGTTTAATATCACATAATCAGGCAATGCACAAAATGAAGTGAAGTTGGCAGCAGCCATTTTGAGCAGTTTTAGCAATTGATTAAAATTCTACCTGTTTATATTGAGTATTTCAGTTTTCCTTTTAATTTCTTTCCTATCTTTTGTTATCTACATGGCCGATGCCCTCTTCCATATTTCAGGGACCCTAGCACATAAAAAAAGCATTCCTACACATGCGTTTGAGGACCAAACATGAATACACAATACACATTTACTAGCTGGCACAATATGAGTGCACTTGAAAGAGGGCACCACTGTTTTTGTTAACATGCCTAACGTCATCAAGGTCTAGGGATCAGAGTGGAGTGAGGGGCAAGGTGATATGGGGAATGTACAGTTGCACAATGAAAACAGTGCTACATTTGCAGGCCTCAGCCTTGCTACTAAATGGAGCTCAGAACTGCGGATGCTTTCTTTACCCGGCTGTCCTTCAGACATCACTTGATCCTTAACTGTTTAGTTCCTCTTTCAACCAAACTCACTCATATCATGGCCGAGCAGTACCTCCACCAAGCCCTGTAACATTACTTTTGATAGGAAGATGTTTACGTGATTTCACATAATTATGAAAATCACTTGGCTTTGGAGACACTACACATCACTTACTTTTAAAAATATGGGATAAAAGTATGTTGCTTCCATCATTACACCAAGTTCCAACTGCCGTGTAGACGGGATGTTTTGAGGGTGGCAATGTTGTGTAAGGAGCATTTTGTATTAAATTACAGAAAGGGATTAATTACAAATAAAAAATGGTATCTCAAGATATTTTGGAATTGCTCATTAAAGTGTTATGGAGGCATTCAATTTGTTTTACATTCTGCATACAGGTATAAACTTCTTATTGATCAAAAGAAAATTATGGATTTTTAGTTTGGTACAGATGCATTACCTTAAAATAGAATCTGAGTCCTGTATAAACTGTTATCTTTAACATGTTTTAAAGGATACAATGGTTCCAATATGTGCTTCAGATTTTCAGGTATAACTGAGCTAGTATGATGTTCAGCTGGTAACACTAGAAGAAAAATAAAGATTATGTTTATTAAATCAATTGAAATATTGTTACAGTAAAAGGATAGACTAGTGATATTGATCACCTTACCATTTCTCTTTGGTGCCATTAAGAAAAGTGATATGGTTAAGACACTTCATCAGCTTCCTTGGATTTTATATCCTTAATTGTATAACATATTACTCAAAATTGGTAAACAATAAAAAATCTAAATTATGATTCATCTATCTTAGACCAGAACAGGTAATTTGGACATATTGACTAAACATACCAGAAATTTTTCTTTTCCTTCTGGTACAGTTGCTGCTTATGGAAGCTTTCCCACCTTGAGAAGTAAATTTGCAAAACACCACAAATAATGAGCATATCTAAATGGTGTAGAAACTATACATCTAAATCTCACTGTGAAGTAAAAAAACGGTATTGTATTGCTGCACAAAATTAATGTACATTCTACAGACTGCACATTTATACTGCTTATTGCTAGGGTGATCAGACGTCTGAATTTTGCCTGACATGCACTTTTTTAATATTTTGTGAGTGTCCGGCCGGCTTTTTATGATAAACATAAAATGTCGGCTTTCTGCAAATTATGCACCAACTGTTAAATTACAGTATACAAGGCAAAAATGACTAAGTTCAAAGTATACTTCTGTCATTGTATAAAAGATGTGCATTTGAAGGAAATTTTGCTGCTCATAAAAGTCATGTGGTGTCCCTACTTCCGGTTAACTGCCACAACAGAATTTAGCATTTAAATGGATTTCCGTGATTTCTGTTTTTCGCTTCCTGCTTTAATTCTGCGGTACTGTGGATTTCAATGAGCATGCAGCTTACACTTGTGTTTGGTTAGTAATCAGTAACCACAAAAATATATTTAACCGAAGTGCTACATATAAACATAACAGAGAAGGCAGGCAGTGACGATTAAAAACAGAAGTCAAAAAAGAAAGTGCAAATTCAGTAATTCTATGAGGAGTAAATATCCATGCTTCACTCCGGATCACACAGAGATGGAAGCAAAGTGCATGGTCTGCGACTGTTACGTGTCTGTGGCATTAAGATTTGGATTGTTGCCTAACAACAGGTAAACATATCACATGCTTTAAAGGTGCATCCTCCTCTCGTGTGGTGACATCTTACATTACACCAAAATTGCTGCAGAGAGACAAAAATGTTATTGCAGCTGAGGGTACATTAGCTTTTCACACTACACATCACCATCACACTTATAGATCCATGGATTGTACTGCATCACTACTTCCTAAACTGTTTTGAGGACGGAGAGACCTCAAAGAAACTGCAATGCACATGAACAAAAACAGAGGTCATTGTTAACAAATTTTTGGCTCTGAATTCTTTTGAATGTACACTAAAGTCAATCGAGGGCACTCCATTTCTGAGAGTAATGATACCAGTAATCATGGCATTCTGAAATTATTTCCAGTCATGGTTCAGTACTTTGACTGGAAAATAGGTGTAGTGTTTAAAATTCTAGATTTATGTTATGTATCTGTGAGAATGAAACTGCCAAAACAACAGCAGAAATTCTAATTAGTGTTTTAGAAACATATAGTATCGGTGATAAATGCATATACTTTTGTGGCGATAATCCAAATGTGGATTTTGGAGGCATCAACAGACCTGCTTCAGGAAACAATGTTTTTGCCATTTTAAGTAATGGTTTGCTTTCAGGAATAGGATGCCCTGCACATATTTTGCACAATACTTTGCAGCATGAGACTGATTCATTTCCTGCTGATATATAATCAATAGATCTTCAATTTCTTTTCAATATACACTGTTGGCACTGAGAAACTTAAGCATCTCTGTGATTTTGTCAGCATAAATCATCAGCAATTGTTTCGCCACTGTAAAACACATTGGCTGTCTTTTTCCAGCCATTGAGAGAATCCTTAGGATGTATCCTGCTTTGAGATCTTATTTGTCTAGTGACAAGAATACAGCGAGATTTCTTCAAAAATGAGTTTTCTGAACTCTTACCTTTCTCTAGCTCATTCACTCATGAATGTATTTCACACAACAATTAAAGATCTGGAAAAAGAACAAAACTACTAGTATTTATTGGATGTAATTGGGATTCATACCTCTGGTTTGAAATCACTGAAAAGTAGGTTGCAAAATAAGTTTATGCCAATGAGTATTTCCTAAAAGTTGATAGTCAAAGAGAAGATGGATTAGAAGCAGAAGTAAACTGTTTCATAAATTCTGACCTGTGTCTGTACTAGTCATATAAGGACTATTTAGATAAATGGAGTGTTGAATGCGAATAATTTCAGTTCTGTTATTGGTTGAACATGAAGGAATTGAAAGAGAAGGTCTGTAGCTTCAATGATATTATTCCTTCTCTAAGGTACATAAATGAAAGTCAGAAATGTGTTATTTTGTGTGATGTGTGATGAATTTTGTGCTTTGAAGGAGTTTGTTTTGAAGCAAGGTGAGGCATTTTTCTTGGAAACAATAGATTTTCAGTGGAGTAAATTTTTTCAGCAGGTTGTGAAATTAAAATGCTTCCAAACTTTGTTGTACATTGAAAAGTTACTTTCATTGGTCAACACCCAACAGTCAAGTGAAAGGAACAGACATTCACTAGAAGCAGTAAAGGGCATTGTAATAATGCAATATAATATGAAGCATTTTACATGTAAAGAATTTCGCACCTATTTTTTGAAATGCCCAATACTACTGAAGGAAATTTCCTCTTCACAGAAGTATGAAAAATCTGTAGTAAAACAAAACGAATAACACTGGTGGTACTGTACTGTCTTTGTCTATAGATTTTCTTGTTCTCAGTGAATAAATTGGAACTTAATGTGTTGTTAGGGTTTTTTTCAAAATGTCCTGGTCACCCTACTTATTGCACCATTCTGTTATTGAACGAAAGCACTTAGTCTTTGCTTCTGCTGTGATTAACTAATATAAATATTCAATTATAATGAAGGTTGAATTGTAAAGATAATACATATTTATTCATATTCAAGTGGAGAGGAAAGCAGAGATAGTTGCAGTTAAGTTAATACTATTTCTGTTATGGTTTGTACTTCATGATATGACTAAGACAGACTAACAAGCTGTGCAGTCAATTTGTACCAATTAAGTTTCTTGTGCATCACTGGATGTCGCATACTACAGATATCCCCAAACCAGGAACCTATTAATTTAAGATGCCATGGACATCAGATCAGAATGCAAAAGATACACAGATTCTTCACTGACAAAAGGTCAGTTGTAAAAGATATTTTAGGAAACTATACCCATAAAATAATTGTAGACAAGCTGAGACAATGCTCTACAACTCAACTGAACAGCAGGTTTGATGAAACATTGCCACCCCTGTAACAAAAAATTATAAATATTTGGTTCATGTAGATTGAGAATACATATATTTTAAAATATTACACACCTGTTATAGTAATTACGAATGTTCTATACAAACTGACCACTGGAAAGAGAATGAGCTGCATATATTTTAAAGTTGTTTTAACTTTGTGATTTATTTGTGAATAAGGGAAATCTTTTTCCATCATCACATAGAGGATTCCTATAAGAAATGAAGATAAAATCTGTCTAAAATCTCCTTCTAATGATACGGCAAGCCACTAAGTAGGCTTGGTTAAAAACAGTTATAAAACATAACATTAGTTCGTATAACATTCATACTTCACACTACAGACATAGTTGCATTTTCTAATGGATGTAGTCCACAAAGAATAACAGCAAACATTGAGTAATATGAATGGCATGGCATTCGATCAATCTTGGTTCATATTACAGATTAAAACTTGCATAAGCAAATTATAGTCACATAATACACCCTCGCCAGTGACAGTGTATAGAACCTTCTTTGGTAATCATCTATTTTTTTAAGTTAGTTTTTTTTACTTTATGGAGGTCTCTGGGCTTAGTGGTATGATAAGTAGTTTGAATGTTTAAAAAAAAGCAGTTTGAACCTGTATTAATAGAGACTTTCTTGTTGCTTCATGTACAATGAAGCATAGGTGCAGAGGTCTCTATAAATTCTAGTGAATGAAGAAAGATTTTGTAGAATAATGCTGAATGTTTATTGGCTTCATTGATACCATATGTTGTTTGAGGTTGATGAAATTTGGTAAACCTGCCCTTCGTTCTGTAAAACCGGGATGGTCCCCCTTTTTTTACTTGTGTCCCGCATCCCCAGAATTTGTGTTGGGGCTGAATAGGTCCTATATATTCCTGACATCTTCCTAAGTATAAAACCGAGCTATTTTTTCCATATCTTGTTCTAAGAAATGCTGAATTGGCGCTTATATCACTTATTATTGTCATTGTTTAGTGCCATCTGTGAACAATGAATTGTTCACAGAAAGCGCTAAACAATGACGACAGACAAAGTTTGCCTAGTCTAGTGTTTGCAGTTGATGTGCTGTGTTGTTACTTGCAAGAACTAAGCTATTATGCCTAAATGCAAATGTACCTTTTCTTCCAACTAAGAGGAAAAGCATCCTTTCCTCGAAGAAACGAATATTAGTTAACGAAGTTCACTGTAAAGTTTGCAATTTCACATTTTCGGTTGCACATGGTAGAAACTTGGGTAATGTTCAGCTTGAGAAATCAAACAAACATAACCTGGCTTCTTCTGCTGCTGTTGCAACAACTTCTAAAATCAGTGATTTCCTCACCAAAAAAATAATGGGTAAGGTTGTTTCACACATCCTAAGAAATTCTGCTTACATCTTTTCTATTAAACATGCATTTAAATTAGTAAAACATTGCCAACATAAACACTCTTTATTAGAGGGCTATCATGAAATCAAATTTTTGATATTGAGGATCACAAAATGCTTTTATATTAATTATAATAATAATTTAAGATATAATATTATTGTTGAGGGTTGACCTGGTAATTCACTGTAATAAAACATTTCATTAAAGCCTGCTGTGTATAGCGAACTATGCATGTTACAGTTACGAGCTTTAATTTTTATCAAGATGGAATGGGTAAATAGTGAAAGCGTAATTTGTGAAATTCCAGGGAATGAAAAAGCTAGATTGGCTACAGCTGAGGGAACTTTTGCATACCATACTGTGTGTCATAATCATAGCTACAGTTCCATGGATTGCACAATAAACATATGTAATTAAAAACCTCTATGATGTCAAGTTTGTTTGTAAACGATCCAAAGCTGAAGCCATGATTAATAATGTATTAACTCCTTGGTGCAAACAGCTTCCTAAAGAAGATTTTGACCATGTAAATTTTGTAGGTTTATTCATTTATACCAGTAATCACAAATCAACAAAGTTTCTTCCAATATTAGTTAAATATTCCATTTCAGAAAGCGGGGTGCTTCAAAAATATTGGAATTCATTTCTATTGAACATAAACTTGTAATCTAATATCTAAAAATGTGATGTTGGTTCTACATGGTCACTGCCTAGAATCAAAGTTTGTGTTTATCTGCTGACAATACGAGCAGTAGTTTGGTGGAGTAAACAGAAGTGGCAGAGACAATGTTTTTGCTAAATTAAAAGCAAGCCTTGGTAAAAATTATCTTATATGTGTGGGATGCATGGCACATATCATCCACAAGAGTGTGGAAACAACCATTAAGAAGCTGACAAGTGATGTAGAGAATATCATTTGTAAAGTTCACAAATATTTTTATATTTATACTGTAAGGGTGGAAAGACTCAAAGAGTTCTGTGATTTTGTAGATGTCAGCTATCGCCAAGAGCTAGATTACAGCAGTTGGCATTGCTTCCTGCTCTTGAAAGGATTCTGGATTGATATCCTGCTCTAAAATCATTTTCTCTCTCTGAATCAGGTTGCGCTTTATCTTTGCAATCACTTTTCAATAACGAGGAATCTGAATTATGGTTATGGTTTGCTGATAGTCAGATCAATGTTTTTGAAACAAGCATTCAAGAAATTGAAAAGCAGAATGCCTGCCTTGTAGAGACAATGTCTCGTCTTATGAATTAGTCATAACAAAGATAAAAAATGGGAAAGAAAATAATTTTGTGAGTTTTAAGGATAAATCTATGTTGAACAAATTGTATTACAGTGATCATGAGCATTATTTAGGAGGGCAGGGAGGATCAATTGCCCCCCACCCCTAGATTACGAGAAATGAATAGGTTACTGGTTACTGTTGCTCTACCAAAAGAAAAATTACAACTGCACTTTTAATACAAATAGTGCACATTTGAGAAGTAAAAGATGATTTTCTTTTAGGCTAAATGTTTCGTTAAAATTCACATGAAAATTCAGGAAACTGCTTCAGGTAATCTTGCCCCCCCTCCAGCAGAAACTGAAATGACGCTCCTGACAGTGATCAAACTGCTCACAGTAGGGTTTATTCATATGTTCATTCATTCTATAATGCAGCACTTGAATATTTGGATTCATGGGGGCAGCAGTTTTCAGATTATAATTCACTTTGTTGGATCAGTTTGAAAAAGAAGCTATAATAGAGTGATGTAGAATCAAGAATGCTATTGATTCTGAAAGTAAGCAGTGTAGAAATTGATAGTGCAGAACTGTTTGGTAAGTATTGTATTGTCAAAATGATTGTAGCTGAAAAATTAAATTACCACAATGATTCCAAGGAAGAAGTGCATACTAGATGAGTTGGAATATAAGTCCTACCTATAACTGTACAACTGGCTCTGTGTATCCCTAGGTTGAATGCAGGAATTGAGTGTTTGTTTCCAAAAATGAAATATTATTGGTCATGTGATAAAACAATTGCCAATTTGATTCTCAAGGTAATCTAAACATTTAATGTGCAGACATGTAGATATGATAGATTGTTACACAATAACCAGTTGTGTGAGAAAATTCACTCAGGTGAAAAATACAAACACAATTCTAGTAATATGCAGGATTTGTGAGTGCACTTCACTTAGGGTATTAAAAACATTGTTCAGATGCACAGTGCATTTATTCAATATTATGTTTCCTTCATTCTAATGTTCTGTTAACACCATATTTCAGAAGTTATTGATCAGTTGATCATAGCCTTTTCAAGTGTCCTATATTTTAATGGGAAACAATAGTACGCTTAAAATTGGGAAGGTTTTGTTTTGTTAGTGCTACAACAAAAACTTCCACAGGAAGTCTGACTGAGATGCTGTAGTGATTCTGAGGCTATTATACTTTGGTGTAGCATAAGTGTGAAGTGCCATTAATTTAAATCATAGGCAGTTTGGCATCTCAGAACAAAACTTTTAAGGCTGCTTTGAGATTCCAACGTTATCATTTGATCTTACCATTACATGTGGGATGATATAGCATTTTTTTTTTGTGGTTCATGCCTAAGGCCTTTATATAGTAAATAGCAAACAAACTGTCATTTTCTGTTGGTGGTAATGCAGTTTAGTGCTTCAAAGTATGCAATACAAGACGGAAAAGAATGCTGTTATCCATTGTGCATCGATGTCCTTTATTGACACAGCCAATGTGTGTAAATCTATCGATTATTACCAAGAGACACAGGTAGCCGTTAGAACAAACCAGTGGCCCTATTATACATGTCATTAGGGGCATGAGTGCACAGATTTTGATGACTTCTTGATGTTAGGCAGAAACATAAATTCTTATACCATTTTCCCCTGTATAGTACGGTTTCAAAAATAGAGAATAAAAGCTGTTGAACGTTAGGTTGTTATTCTGTTAACATGAATGATATCTGTGTTTACTACTTTATGCTAAAACGAGTTGTTTAATCGAAAATTTATGTTACAGAGTTTAATTTCAGCCACTTTACTGAAATAAACGTTGCTTCTTTTATACAACCTGTGTGATGCTGGCACCTACATTCACTCTTAGGTTGATCTGCGCCAAAACAAACGCACGTGACCAGTGCACTATGGGACAACGTGGGGACAACACTGTAACAATGCGCGCAGGAAAGTAGTCCCATGCTAATAATCTAAATTTTAGAATGAATTTATCCTTAAATGGTATAATATTCTATACAAATTCCTAAAAGTCTAATTAATGCTAATTTGTACCTTTAAACAGAGCTACAAGTCTCAACATGCAATTCATATAAGTACCTTACATGCGGGTAAGCGCAGAATATCGTTTGTAGCCAGAAACCAACAGTTTCTGTTTAGTATCATGGCGGACGGTGATTTGCTCGTTTTCGTCGACTTACGTAAAGCATAAGTGGGCAAACCATTGACTAGTGGTGAAAAAAAACAATAGGGTTGGAGGTTTACTGTTAAGTTATGTGAGAAATATCTAACACTTCCCATGAAAGAAGTGGTGAAATTAACTTCTGACTTCGCCGGTGTTTCGAGTACAAGTATAAACATTGCTCGTGAAGAAAAATCTGAAACGGAAAGTGGTTACACGCGGGAAAAACAGAAGGCGTGTGAAATACGCGATGCAAGAATGTGACAAGAATACAAATCACGTAACAATATAGAATTTCTGTTTTAAGAATGAGCCGGCAACAGTTGATAAATTGCCGCTTCCAGAGAGCGAACAAATGTAAGATTTGGCATACCTGTTATTTTCTTTTTCGCTCGATTCTTTTAGAATTAACTATTATTATATGTGCAAACATTTATTTTGTTGCAAATATCAATCTTATCACCTTCAACCTTAACAGAGTATGCTAGTCACCGTTTAAGTTATCGGACCCTGTTCTCTTTGTATTACATGCCGCCTGTACTCTGTCACATAGTCGTAAAAGTATGACAGTATTTCTGGTGCGAATGGCGGAAGGATACATTATAACGGTGCACTGGTCACCTGGGTTTTGTTTTGGTGCGGATCAACCTAAGAGTGAATACAGTTTAAGTCAAGAGGTAGATCAAGCATTTTCTCAACGGTATCTACCAGCTCCCTACACACCTTTCCCTTATATTTCGCAGCGCTGTTCACACCCTGCCAGTATTGCAGATGTGTTGAACATCTGTGTGATATGTATAGGTTTTGGAGCCTTATGGCACTGTTTTAAAATCAGTAGCATCTTAATATGTTGATCATGAATGGGAAAACCGACTGTAATTTTAGTGAAGCCCAATATTTGTTTTGGGGATAAGTTTCATAACCGAAAACTTCAAAACCCAAGATCTTTTACTGTGGTAGGTAATATGGGTATTAGCATTGGAAATAGTGATTACATACCATGATTCAAAACTAAAGATAAGAGAATTTCAATGTAATGCAAGTAGACAAAACAGTTTTGCAGCTAGTGGAAGAGGATCCGTCAAAAGTATCAGAGGTGTGGCACATATGTTGATCTAACAAGTTGCACAATTCATATAACATTACCTAAGGGAACAGTTGCTTCACCCATATTATATCCAAAGAATGCAGTACGTCAGACTAAATGGTTATGTGTCCAGAGTAGCACTCCACCAGTAGCTAAAGGAACAATGTACACAGAGTCCTAATTTCTTATTTCCATCACAGATCCTAGTGGCTGATGAAGCAGGTTTTATACATAATGGTGTTTTAAATTTTCACATTAATCACACACAGGTATTTGAAAATGTCTACACTGTGTGACAAGATAATTTCCAGCACCGGCTTTCATTTTATATTTGGGCTAAAATAATTGAAAAAAAACAGACCGTCTCATATTATACTTAATATTGGTAAAATCAAGCTATCATTTTCTTAAGTTAATGATAATCATGTTGATATTAGTAAGTACCCACAACTGATTCTAACAGCTCTTATATTTAACGACTCTTTTTAACTACCAGTGTCACTGGTATTAGTGTCACCTTCATGGTACAATTGTGCGTCACTAATTGTGAAGAGTAAATATGGCTATTTAAATGCCGAAAGCCGGTTCAGAATCAAGTCCGCCATTTTCAACACAGAAAGTCAATACACATTCAACTGCACAATCTAAGGCATCAAAACATACTATCTACCCAATTATATGCACCTCTAAGGATAGAATTTAGATTTACAAGAAGGAATTTTTCACCCTTCATGCGCATTTTCATGAGAAATATTTAAACCCACCAAAATAATTTAAATATATTTGCTCTTAACTTTATAAATCAGTGCTTGTAACAATTTCCTTCACCATAGATCTCTTTTGGTGAAGTCTGCACTGTATTTACCATAGTCTACAATTTTAAGGATTTTAAACAATTAGACATAAAGCTAAATAATAATAATAATAATAATAATAATAATAATAATAATAATAATAATAATAGTAATAATTTACAACTGCATTAGAATCAATATTGAAATTTCTATCAGAATCATTCAAATCAGCAGCCCATATTACCCCGATACTGTCTACATTACTCCGAGTGCCAGATTTTATTTTAAACAGTTGATAGTCCCTTCCGTCTGCATAAACACGCTGGTGACGTCATATAACAAAAAGCTGAACGCTATGTTCTCAGCTGATACCGTTGATTTTATGGTATCCATTAAGACTACACTAATACCCATTCTATATACAATAACAGGCCCCGACCTATGAACCGCAAAATCCCGCATTGCAGGGCGGCCGACGGTTAGGGGGCCTGACCACTTAGGGGTCCATACGCAGAAAATGAAAATGATTAGTGGATCCACCTCTCTTAAAAGTCGGAGTTAATAGAAAATACACTAACCTTCCTAAAGTGAAATTACTTCAAAACCTAGTTCATGGAATCAGTTAAATGTATTTGAATGCAGTGAACATAACCTAGCTCTACCACCAATGGCGCTAATCACAGCGACCTTCACAATGACGAAAGGTTGTTTTCAAGAGATTTCAACGGATAAAGGCCACTTTGAGGTTCATGATTTAAATGACACACTAAGGATTTTAATGTAAGAACTGAATGCTGCAGTCCTCCAGGCCCTTTCCCAAGAGATGATTTTCATCCATTTACTAATAATCATTGTATCACACAGGTCTCTATAGTTAAAATCTTCCTACTATTCTAAGGATTTACACCCTTTGTATACTATCAGCCTTATTGGCCTTTTGCCGTGGAGAATGTAAAAGTGGTTGGAGTAGAGGTATAGGAGATTAATAGGGCTTGTTGAAGAAGATAAGGGGCGTACTTGACAGATCACAGAATCGAAAATGTTTTGCCTCAATGTGTCGCAGTAATCTGTTCGTGTTATCTTATTTACTGGGCGCCTGTTATTGTTTATTATTTTGAATGTTGGGTTCTTTGTCCTGCGGCTAGCTATTATTACTCAGTCGAGCAAATATCTCTGAGCAGGGCATGTAAACGGAACGGAGTTGTTACTAAAAGGTAACACTGATAAAAGAATTTATTTTCACACTTTTATTGCCGCCACACGTAATTAATAGTTCACATCTGTAATATTTATACACGCCTAACTGAAACTGTTATATTTCCAAATGTAATTACTGTCGTATTAGTTGCCGCGTACTTCACATTTTGTAACTAACTTTACGAAGCGAGAGATTCTTCCAAACTGTATGATGTGCACTTCACGATAGATTCTTCAAGACTGCGCGACGTGTAGGTACCTCGTGAATGATTCCATAGAACTGCGTGATGTGTACCTCGCGAATGATTCTTTGGAACTGCGTGAAACATGCTTATAGCTCGAGAATATATACTCCTTCACCTCGAAATGCCTAAACATTATAATAGAGCTACTATTGATTACCAAATCGCGCCAACATTAGCGTCTGTTTTATCAGCCAATCACAATTACTAACACATATGCTCAAGGGAAGATATTCCATAAGAAGATATTCTAAAGAAAGGCACGCTACCCTGACGTCATTTGTTTGTCTCTTCTTAGTGATAAACAACTTACCCCATCGGTTCATTGTTACCCACTTCTATTGTCAGTTTCAGTGAGGCCGTGTAAACTTATTTCCTAACAATGCTTATGGCTAACAAACATCTAAAATCATTGTCATACAATAATGTTAATTTACACTACAATCACTCTGGCATTCACAGTGTTGTGATATAAAATACTGCTCAAATGGTACATGATTTGTGGAACACTAAAGGCAAAATTGAAGAAGCTATAGATAAAGAAAGGAAATGTGAAGAATAATTTTGGGCTCAGGTATTGGAAAGATTATTAATACCACTCTTTTTCTGGAAAATAATACATTAGCGTTGAGAAGCACAAATCAGCATGATGGTAAAGGCTAGTTCACAGCAGCCCGAAAACGGTAACCAAAACGGAAACGAGAACGGGAAGCAATGCAGCATACAAAATTTTGGTCCACAACAGCCCGGTAACGAGAACGGGAATGCATATCGATGACCATATCGATCACAAAGTGAATGTCCATTTTGCACATTATGATTTCATTTGTTTTTAACTGACAAATGTTTTTTCACCTACTTCGAATTCAGCCAACGTAACGCTTGTTAGCCAACGTCAAAATTGAGTAAACACTATCTAAATACATGTCCATTACATTTCGGATACCTCTAGTCGTACCAAGCTTTCATTCCTTTATTTAATGGCATACATTAAAGTTGTTTATTGTTCTGTTTAATTTCCACCGCCTTTTACTGTTCTTTCTAGCTTTTGCCATTGTTTCTGAGGTAATAGCCAGTTTTGAGTTGCATAAAAACAAACTATAGATGGTCCTTTCACTAGAAGAACCGAAGTTTAATGGATCTTCGGGTGTCAGAATCTGAGGTTAGGAAGCACATTTACACAAATACTCAATTTACAGAAGCACAATTTCGTCCAGTTTCATGTTCCAGCTTGCGATTATAGAGAGCACTAAGCGGTTGTTTCATGCCACGGCTGCCTAGAATAACCTCTAAAGTGAAGAGTCTAATTAATATGCACAATATGGATCTAAAATGCCGTGCCCGGGAACGAGAACGAGAAAGTTAAAACTTGGGCAAGTCTTCTTTCCCGTTCCCGGGTCACGGGAAGGCTTCCCGGATTGTGAACACTTCCAATAAAATGCACGTATTTTAACTTTGTCGTTCTCGTTGGTTGTGTACTAGCCTTAAATATGACGGCAACTTCCTCTCGCGTTCTGTTAAGTTAATACGGTAACTATGACGACATGATGAGAGTAGTCAGTATACCCAAAGGGCATACAAAAAGATTTTAGTCATAATATTGATAATAAAACACTGAATTGTCTCTTTCAACATTAGAATCTAAATTACTAAGGTAGTGTGAAATTTGACAAAAAATAGTGAAAAATTAAAACATTACATATTTTCATAATAAAATAATATGAAATCTAAACCTTAAGAAGGTATATCTTTTTCACTTGGAAATAAGCTACTAATTAATCGAAGCTATAAATGGACAGGCTCGTGTTTATCAACAGGCACGCCGAAATTTAAAATTTTCTCGCAACATTTTCTTCACCATTTTTCCATTCTCAGAATCCTCCACACGATGTAATATTTTACCAATTTATTTCTAAATATTATGCTAACTCTCAAAAGTACATTAAAGAAAATTACCTTACACTTTTTTAAAATAATGCTCCAATTTTGAGAAATAAATTATTAACTTTTGTAAAACCAAGAATTGTGAAGAATAGAAAAACGAATACTTTTCTACAGTGATTAGGACTTAGTGTAAAACATCTGATATAGTCATCTCTTTGAAGACTTTTTTACTGTAAAACTGGAATTTTGAATGTGAATACTTCGAAAAATGCATCGTGTAGACTGTGGAGAACTTTTATTATAAGAATGAACTTACACAATAACAATTATATTTAACTAATCATGCAAGAGAGAATGTTGAAACATGGCAAAAGCATTACCAACACTGGACACAATAAAATTACACACAATAACAGTTCTGCTATTTTGTGCAATTAGTGGTATAAATTTCAACGATTTATGTTTCGTACTGTGAACTTTCCAAACTTCACATATGTACTGCCTTAAACAAAAATTAATTAGGCACAGTTGTTTTTCATTGATAGCTGATGCCACAGAAGACATACATCTAAGAAAGTTGAGTTGAATTTTGTATTGCGATATTCTTACATGTGTAAACTAATTCAAGGCGACCTAACTTTGAGTATTGATAGTAACGATAAAGAAAATACTACAAAAACTGAGACTTTATTGGGTTTCTTCACAGCCTCTCCAGGAAGTCCCTGTCCAAGGAGAAGTGACAATGCAGCAGATAAGACCATGCCATACCGAGGAAGTACCATGTATTCAAATGAGAGAGATTGTTACAGCAGTACGGGTTAGTTTTTATACTGAATGAATGAAGTAAATAAATAGATATGCCTGAAAATTGTGTTGTCATTGACTGCAAGAGTAATGATGCAAGTTCCATCAAAGTGGAAGATTACATTCAATGTTTTCTAATTTCTAAAGACCCGTTCCGTAGAAATCAGCGGGTTTGGTCCATACTAAGATCCGACTGAACTCCACCTGACAGGCATTAAGGATTTCCTCACGAGTGATATGAACCTTGTGAAAAATACAGGGGCAAAGAAGGTAACTGGCACGAATATCCTCTTGATCAGCCTGTATTATTAGAAGATGCACATCCGAAAATCTTCCCCAATTTGTTGTTCGCATTTAACTAAACCCACATGCATAAATAAGAGGCAGTCTGGCGATAAAGGAATAGCAGAAGCTGCCAAAAGAAAGAAACATCAACAAGAAGAAGAGAAAGCTCGCTCTGAAAGTGAGAACAAAACAAATAATTTCAGTTCCTTTTGTGAAAAAGTGATCAGTAAATTGAAAATTAAAGGTTGGCGTGTTTTTAAAAATGAGATTGTGTCGTTATATACCAAATTCAATTTGGCTCAGTCCCTAAAATGGGCTGCACTGTAAAAGAAACAAACATACCTATGCCGGTTGAAACTCACATAAATGGGGAGTTATTCTTAACAGCATGATATTGTGTAATAATGTTCCAGTAGTAATGGATGGTCCAGTGGTCCCAGTTATTTTCTCTCTGCAAATTTCGTGAAAACAGGCATGTACATAACTAATGACAAAAACTTGCTTCTATCCAAAATTTCGAAAATCTTGGAATCTCTGAAAATATTTCTTGAGGATGATACAGAAGACATTGTTGAAAAGAAGCTCTGACTATTTTGGAAGATCACTTTTCTCTTCTGTTCATGAGAACACCAAGGTATACTGTATCAACCATTTTAAATGGCGTTTGATGTTTGTATGCAGTCAGAGAAATGTTAAGACACTATCACGCTTAATTATATTTTGTCGTTACCTCACCCTAGATTTTTCAAAAACTTTCACGATCTTTTGCCGTGTCTTCCACATTAAAAGCCGGGAACGTTAACATCCTAACGCATTCAGTCAAGAGCGCGAGAGGTTTTGAAATGATTGTAAGTTTACAAATTATTGAAAAATTAAATTAAATTGAGTTTTATTTATGGACTCTCTTTAACTTCTAGGGTTCTTAGCGTCCCATTTTATATTGGGCGTGAAAGACCGAAACTTTTGCTCAGAGGCCTCTTTATTGCGCTTGAAGTATGCGTAACAGCATACGCTGGTAGTCCCGTGCGACACTTTCCTCCGGAAGGAAGCCATGCTAAGGTTTTTTTTACCCGAAAAAATCCATCATCCTCCGCCAGGCTTGAACCCGTGACCTCGGGAACTAGAAGCTGGGATGGTACCCCCAGACCACGGAGGACGACAAATTGACGAAGTGCATGTAAATCACATTATGGATTGCAAGAATGTTCAATTATATGTTATTGCTGTCAATAATGCATAACAGTTAGCTAAACCCATTGCTACCTTTTTAATCTGTTCTGCTTCTGGTCATTAAAGATGCTGTGCTGTTAATTCCCGTGGATAAAATTAAAGGTTTGGAGCCAGCAGATATGAAAAGAGATGTAATAAGTAAAATTCTATATTCTGGTTTGAAAATAATTTCTGTTGTGACGGATAGTAACAGGATTAAAGAGGCGTTATTTAGTGAATTCATTAAATACTCTGAGTCAAAGCAATATATCCTAATGGAAGGCAGTCCTTTAAGAACCTATGTTCCGTATGATATTCTACATATTTTCAACAATATACATAAGAAGTACCTAAATGTTCCTTTGGAATCACTTTATATAAAAATCTCGTAAATCAAACGTTATGACAGTTAGGAGACCGTCAAAGGCTTTGTATACATAATTAGATCACTAATTATATTATTGGCGACAATTATGTATTTGCCTTGCCTTAGTGGGTATATATACATAATAAATTATTTTTATGACGACGTCAATGAGTATATATGATGACGTTAATAGTATAAGGTTCTAAATCCTATTTGCACAATCAATCCGCATAATTAGGATACAAAATATCAAACTTTACATAAATATATCGTACCTCTATAAATCAGAATCACAAAATTAGCACATACTCCCCATTCCACATTCCTATGTATCAGAAACTCTTACAATTACCTGGCTTCCGAGCCCAGCAGTCAGTCATCTACAATTTTTATTTTATAAAAACTGTATACACAAATTGCATGTATTCTTTGAAGTATTTCGAGCACTATAACAAATCGGCCTGTTTTGTTTCTGGCGATTCAAATGCCGTCCTTATTTTTCAAATATTTCCAACGATAAATGAATAAATGAGCGTAAAAGGATATTAAATGAAATAATTAATATACGCGACACTTGTTAGCTTGTAAAAAATAACCACGGAACCTATACATTGTATAGAGAGGGAGAGAAAGAGCGAGAGGAGTTACAGATAGTTGAATCCAAACAGTGATACACTACGCATAAAAAGTGCAGCGTACCCAATTGCATACTCGCGCAAGTTGAGAGGGATCAAAATAGAAAGAGAGAGAGAAAGAGTTCAGCGATAAGGCAAACGACAATAAACATTTATTAAACACAGGGATCATTAAATACACGCATACATGTACATATACTTAGATATACATGGCAATATTGCGTGTTTCAGGGAATATTATTTGAAAGCTCGGCATCACCTGGAAATGATCATCCTTCCTACACGCAGGCTAGACTCGGAATAAACAACGCGCCTCATACAATAAATTCAAGTACCTTCAAGCCCCTCCCTCCATTCATCCTCCCGACCGTCAGCCTAGCCACCACTGTGAGGCGCACTTGAAAGACAGATGTCAGGGGGTAACATATTTTGAAGCAAAACTATGGGAACGTCATCGCATGTAGGCACAGAGAGCGAAAGTGGAACTGAATTCCATTTCAACACCACAGCGTGCCTGGAGATTTAAATATGTAAAACCGAAGTGTGTCATTGGCCATTTAAAAGACTCCTGCATTTTTTAAACGCAAGCTGCTATCAGTTCCTCCCCCTAGCATTCAAAACCACGGGAAAGCAAGGAAACAAAAGAGCGTAGCCCAAATAAAAAGTTATTTTTAACGGAAAACCCCTTTTTTACTAACCCCTAGATGAGGCACATTTGTGTTGAAGTAAAGTATGTAAGTTATGAAAGATGAAGGTGTCCTAAAAACTATAACATAGCCTGCATAGCCAGACTCACCTTGAAATGTTTAAAACATCCTTTCGAATTTAACTATAAATATCTACTGTCACATAGTTATTTAAAAAAGAAAGACTAGCTTTTCTCCTGTAGGATAAAGATTCAAATATATGCACCGTTAACAAAAGTGGATACATTGCTTCGCTTGTTTAAAAATCTATGTCGTAGTGAGGTAACACGAATCCCGCTTAGTTTAATAACAGCAATAAATTATATACTTAACAGATATCTTCTATACATTTGAACGAAAATCTCTACGCATTAATCCTAGACTTAAAACAAATTTAGGTTTACCTGTCCACGGGGAAGCAATAACAATGAACACGCTTTCTGAAGGAAAATGTAGCTGACTACAGCACATAAGATATGCCTAAGGTAAACCACCCATTGCCATTTCAGAAGGTAAATTTAGGTCTCCAAAAGTAAAACAGTTTGTAATAGCTTAAAAGGCGAGTGTATTATTACCAAATTGCTTTCTCAAGATAAACTATCCTGCCCAATTTTGATAAGATATGAGAGTAACAAAAACGACAAATAAGTAAACCTTATTTTAAACGAAAAAATCCAATCTCTTCAGCAGGCAGAAATAAATGAGACCTGGTCTTAAAGATATAATCGAATTCCTTTTGAGAGAATTAAACAGTACATCTAATTCCTAATTCCGTTCCTGGCATTCAAAAAAGTTAAACATACCGGGGCGACGTGTTTTCAAAGACACGTTTAAGGAGAAATCCTTCTTGTTAACATCACATAACTTATACTTTCTAGCTAGAAAAAAAGGTAAACCACTTGAAATGGCGCTATAAATAAAACAAATTTAAAAGAACTGCGCCTTTCTTCGTGGGAACCAGGACTAGAGAGTATTCTAGACAAAATATTTATGCCATTTGTTAAAATAAGTCATCAATAAAAATGTCAGCTGTTTTAAAGAAAAAACGACTATGAAAAATAATAAATTCCAAGCATTTTTTGTATTCCAGCAGATTGCTCTTAACAAGTTCAAGCACGTTTAAGGCATCCTTCGAACACCTGTGTTTCCTTAATTACTTAACCATAACCAATGTCAAGCAAACCTTCCTAAATTCCTCCCTTTGCATTTTAGAACAGCTACAGTTAATTATGTAACCTTTCCATTAACGCCACGTAAGTAAACTTTATATCACAACAAGTTCTAGCCTGTTTCAAGGGCACTCCTGTATCCAGATTTTAATATCTTGATTCTATTGGTGAATTCAACGAATGTCTTTATATACATTCGCCAATGAAATCCAATTTCTAGAATCAACTCAGAGAGTGAGAAGTTATCACTACGGTACATGCGTGGAAATAGCTTTATTCGAAATGGCTGTAAAACCACAATATCCTAAAAAATCGGTCAGTTTTGCTACATTCATCGGTGAGCAACTACATGAAGGCAATATCTCACAACTGCAATAGAAAAGAAACTTTAAGACCGTCAATCATGGTTACACGTCTATAAGTCATTTTTATCTCCATCCTGCAATGCAAGATGACGCGTTTATTTATTTCCTCTTATATATATTCTTATTCGTTTAAATTGTTTTCCCTTAAACTTTGAAATGCAAGCACATTTTTGTGCAGTGAAATAACGGTGTGAATATGCTTAATTTTATACCTTAACATCTTCGCCTTATATTATTAAACCATGTCGCTGTTTCTTTTAATTATTTATGGACGCTCTTTAACCACTATGGTCCTTAGCGTCTGAGGCGTGCATTCGTCTCCTCACAATTTGTGGTTATTTAGGGTACACGGAAGGGCTAGGAGGTCACGACAGGTTCTTTGGCGTGGAAGGTTTTCTGGGTTAGCATAAGGTTTCTTCGAATGGGTACCCTGGCTATGGTGTTGGTTGCTCAGTTACATGAATGCACTTGTAGTTCCTTTATATGATATGGATTTATTCTTTATCTGTCGTAACACTCGCCACCGCGTGATGAAATGAAGATGGTTTGGCTATGGTAATGATATGTTCGCTTGTGGATCCGTCACCGTCAGATATGAGATTTATGAGGCTTACACAGTGTCGCGCCGTATGGATAATTTACTATTTGCCGGAAGGGATCGCGCCATCTGCCCGATCTCCATTAGTGTGTAATTTGTTCGATGTTAAATACACTGTTACGTCGGAGGTTCTCCCTCTGCTGTACGTCTTGGTCCCCGAAGATATTTTTGTAGAGTGCTGTTGTGTGACGTCTTGGTTCGCGAGGGTATTTTTGTAGAGTGATCTTACCAAGAAAAACCTAGATGTTTAGGTTCCCACGCTGGTGTCTGAGACGTGGGATAAGGCACGCAGGCTTCGAATCCGAGCTAAGCCATGTACGTATTGTCTTGGGCACGTAGGGATATATTACAAAGGAAAGTGACCGGCTAGTCGGAATGGGGCAAACCACCTGCTTATTTTGTTCGCAAGGACTGACCAGATGTTTAGCGACATTCTTTTACAGTACTGCAACTCAGTCGTTCATATTTAATATTTCAACGAAGAATTCGTCATCCTGCAATATAATTTCTGCTTCTGATAGTGTTATGCTCTGAGTCGGCGCCACGTAATTGAAGGGAACAATTGTTGTTGAACCACATGTATTGAAAGCTACCTTGATTTTTCATAATCAATCACTGCCTCTGGGGCGTTCACTCCCTATAAAGAGATCTGTAACGAGATTTTTCACGACAAAGCACACAAATTCCAATTCGCATCCATGTACATTCGCCGTAATTAGTACCTGTTGAGAAATTTTCTACTTTGTTTTCCTAATTGCACCACTGCAGACGGCATTTCTCACGGGGAGGATCTGCAGTTGCAAGTTCATGTGTTGGAATCGGTTCAATAGGCTTTCGCTGCAAACCGTTAGCATCGATCTGCTATCCAAAATCATATTAAAGTTTTCCCCTCCAATTTTGCCCTGTTATCTTAGGACCTTCCATCATCTCCTGCGTTAACGTTGTATCGTTAAACCTGATAATTTGGCTTCTTGAAGCTTCGCTTATCATCTTTATTTCGTTTTCTTGTGCGTCCCCGGAGGATTGTGAGGTCTGAAACGCGTCTTTCCGGAAGGTATGCGGGAACGTCATCCTTCCTGGATCTAGTTTCCCGATCGTGGCTGTTGTGTCATTTAGTTAACGTTGGAACCGGGGCCCTCACGTCCTTGTTCTGTATTTGTGTTATTAGGCGAAAGGGGGCGTGCGTGTTCACGCGCACACGGTATGGGGCTCCTAGCGCCATTTTGTCTGTCAGACCGTTCGCAATAGTGTACATTTCCTCGTGTGGGGCTTCGATGTCTGTTGTCGGGTCTACCCCAAGAATTTTGGCGGTTTCTGCGCAGGTTATTTCTACCCGTGTTGCCTCGTCTGTCCAAGTTCATGAGTTGTACGGGATATTCCCGGTACATCTAATTAGGATTCTGAACGTTTCGTTCGTGTCTATGACCTATGTCGTTTCCGGATTTCCGTCATATGGTCGGTTATATCTCGGTCGGTTCGCGCCTCCGTGCCTGTTTTGAGGTCCTTGTGCCCTCATCCCATCATTTCTGTGTTGTGTCTGGAGATGGTTATCTGCCCTCTCCCACGCGGTTTGTTCAGCAGCTTGTGTTCCGTGACCCTGCAGGGCTGCAAGCAACTCTATTGCCTCGCTCAGGGTTTGTGGTCGGGATATCACCAAGTGATGGTGTATTACGTCTGGGTAATGTCATACCATTAACGCTATGAACTCCTGTTCCGGTATAGGTGCTTCCAGTAATTTTCTTAGCTGACCTAGGCGTAAGAAATAGTCGGTCTTTGCCTCGCGCTTTCCCCTCTGATATCTCCCATTAGTGATTTGACTTCGGACATTGTATTGAGCGCTTCCACTCCAATACTTTGCAGGAAGGCCGCCCGAAAGCGTTCGTACTGTGCCAGATTGCCTAATATTAGCCTAAACCAGCTTAAGGCAGAACCCACAAGACTCCTTTGAATTGGGACCATTTTATAGGTGTTGGGTATTCCTCTTAAACTAAAATAAGACTCTATATCATTTATAAATTGCTTCGCATCGTCACGCTCACTGTCGAACTTTGGTATAGGGAGTTCATTTAAAAATTGTGCCGGAACTGACAATCGCGGCTGTCTCAAGTTCACTCGGTGAATTATAGTTTACGTAAAGGGGACGACGAGGGAGCGCTCACGCGGTCACTCGCCCTTCCATCAATGCTTACTCCACTACCTGAGGCTACGGGAAGTGTATGAGCGTGACCTTGTGCATTGTCTATGTGAATGTGCGCAATCGCTTTCCGTACCTCGGCAATTGCAATTTCTCTTGCCTTTGCTTGGAGCTTGTCATTTTGGACGGCAACCACTTGTGTCAATTCGTCCCTTAATCTACTAACTTTGCATGTTTGCGAGATTCGTGCTTCCCCCAGCATTTTATTTATATAATCGAGCTTGGCGCTCGTACCTGCCTCAAATGAGCGTTGTTTTGCTTCGAGCGTGACACAAGCGGATCCCGTCTCTTCTCTTATGGGCTACATTATTTATTTTTTCACACAATGTGCACCTTATACTACCGATTTCTTAATTACATGCCTGTCTAATCTGCCCTACCTCTGCCTGAGTGGATCTAAGTTCATTCTGCACTGTACGTACATCTCTTTGCAGAGCGTTTTGCGTCTGCTTAAACACGCTCATGACACTATTGAGCTGTGTTTCGAGCTGCTCACATAACTCATATTGTTTTTCAGCAAATACTCGCTCCTGCTGGTTGAGTTGCTGGCTCAATCTCTCCTTCTGTGAGGACAATTTAGTTTCTAATTGTTTCGTTACCTCGGCGGCTATTATTTCCCCTTGATATGAAATTTTCGCCTCTGTTTGTTTAGTTATCTCGGCGGCCATTATGTCCCCTTGATACGAGATTTTTGCTTCTAATTGTGCGGTTTGAGCCGCCATTGCTTCCCCTTGAGATGAAATCTTTGCTTCTAATTGTGAGGTTTGAGCCGCCATTGCTTCCCCTTGAGATGAGATTTTGCTTGTAAATGTGCGGTTTGAGCCGCCATTGCTTCCCCTTGAGATGAAACTTTTGCTTTTAATTGTGCGCTTATTTGAGCAGCCATCTCAACGGTTTGTTGCCGTAGCTGGGTCATCTGTCCCAATAATTGTTGCATAATGTGTGTCGCGCCCGCCAGTTCTTCTGCTGGAGGTGACTGCTCGGACTGCCTAACCTCAACTACTGGCAGAGATGGTTCTATGTTTTCACCCATCTCCCTCTCGTATTATTTGCCATGATTCCACTAACGCCTATTACCTTGTTACTTCTGAGTAACATTCACGGATTTAGATTACCCCCCTTTTTTAAGTTACTGTTGTAGGAGTCGGCCGCACCTGTCTAATCATGCATGTTTATAATTCTATACTATAGGTTATCTACATCTACATCTAAGCAGTGGTTCGGGCACTTACTCATTGCAGTGATCCGGATTGCTGTGGTATGTTTAATCTAGGGTAGGGTTTGCACTTCACTAACACAGGGGAGTAATGTTGTCTTGTGGAGGTCGCGGTGGGAGTCCCCGTTGTCGTGGATCTTCGTTGATGGTGATGATCTGGGTCGTTGCTCGGTTGCGTTGCTCGTGGCCGTTTCTCGTTCATGCAGTGGCATCCAGGAACTCGTCGGAGAACACATCGGTCGTCCTGCTGTGGCGTCCAGGAAGTCGTTGCTGCGAAGTCCGTCGGATGTACATTTGTGATGTCCAGTAGTTGGTGGAAGTCCGTCGTTCAGGCGCTGTTGGGTGCCATATTATGATGCTGCCACCAGGTATGCGTGACCAACCACGTTGGGTGCCATTTTATGAGGCAGCTACCAGGTATTCGTGACAAACCACGTTGGGTGCCATTTTATGAGGCGGTGCATTCGTCTCCTCACAATTTGTGGTTATTTAGGGTACACGGAAGGGCTAGGAGGTCACGACAGGTTCTTTGTCGTGGAAGGTTCTCTGGGTTTGCATGAGGTTTCTTCGAATGGGTACCCTGGCTATGGTGTTGGCTGCTCAGTTACATGAATGCACTTGTAGTTCCTTTATATGATATGGATTTATTCTTTATCTGTCGTAACACTCGCCACCGCGTGATGTAATGAAGATGGTTTGTCTATGGTAATGAGATGTTTTCTCGTTGATCCGTCACCGTCAGATATGAGATTTTTGAGGCTTACACAGTGTCGCGCCGTATGGATAATTTACTATTTGCCGGAAGGGCTCGCGCCGTCTGTCGGATCTCCATTAGTGTGTAATTTGTTACGTCGGAGGTTCTTCCTCTGCTGTACAACGTCTTGGTCTGCGAAGATATTTTTGTAGAGTGCTGTTGTGCGACGTCTTGGTTCCCGAGGGTATTTTTGTAGAGTGATCTTACCAAGAAAAACCTAAAATCGCCATGACACGATTTTCCCCTTCTCTCGTTTCTGATTTTGCTTTCTCTAGTCACGTGATATTATTTCTGTGAATTTATTCGTTCCTCGAAATTATTATATTTGTCCTGGTTGGTCAGTTTATATTTTATTATACACGCAGAGATGTTTAGGTTTCCCACGCTGGTGTCTGAGATGTGAGATAAGGCACGCAGGCTTCGAACCCGAGCTAAGCCATGTACGTATTGTCTTGGGCACGTAGGGATATATTACAAAGGAAAGTGACCGGCTAGTCGGAATGGAGCAAACTACCTGCTTGCTTTGTTCTCAAGGACTGACCAGATGTTTAGCGACATTCTTTTTCAGTACGGGCTGAATCTCGTTTCCGTGTTGGTATTTATTTATTCGTTCTTTGAGTTCATATTGCTACTAATATTCTTTAACGTGTAATGATATGCTATCTTCTTAATTCTATATCTTCTCGTTATCTTATTTTAATATATTTAATAATGAGTCAGGCTTTAACGGACAGAATGTACGATCTCACGTCCCATTCTATATTGGGCATGAAAGATCCGACATTTTGCTCAGAGGCCTCTTTATCAGGCTTGAGGTTCTTTCACATGCCGTAAACCTACGACATGGGACCACCGCGTTTACTTTTCTTCCGAAGGAATGCAAGCTAAGAGTTTTTACGTCCGAAAAAATCCATAGCCCTCTACCGGATTTGAACTCAAGACCTCGGGAACTAGAAGCTAGCATAATGTCGCAGTATTAAACATTTTGAAATATGTACAAAAAGTGTCATTTTGAATCGAATGTCTCTCTATATGTAAAAGGTTTTTTTTTTCTTAAAACAAATATTCTCTTTCTACAACATATTCGCAGCAAATATGTGTATAAAAGATTGAAGGTGTTATAGATATTTATAATGTAAGGCGAAATAATGAGGCTTGAAGCAATCTGATTACATTAGTGAAAGCCCATGACCAAATTTGATTACATTTATTTTGAGTCTAGCCTGCATGTAGGAAGGATGGCCATTCCCAGAGTACTAACGGGTTTCAAATATTTTCGGTTAAGCAAGCAGTATTGCCATGTATATGCATGTAAACGTGTAGGCATGTATACATGTATGCGTGTATTCAATGCCTCCTGTATTTAATAAATATTTATGTTTGTTTGCCTTATCGACGAATTCTCTCTCTCTCTGCCCTTCTGTCTATCTCAATCCCTTTCAAATTGCGCGTATATGTAATTTTGTGCGCTGCAGTATATTCCTATGCATAATGTATCATTGTTTGAATTCAACTATCTCTCACATCTCTCGATCTCTGTCTCCCTCCTTATACAATGTATAGGTTCCGCGGTTATTATTCATAAGCTGGCAATTTTCGTGTATATTATTAAACAGTTATTTCATCTATTATCATTATACTCCTCTTTATTCATCTATCATTAGAGTTATCTGAAAAAATAAGGATGCCATTGAAATCGAGAGGGAAAAAATTAAACTGATTTGTTATGGGGTTCGACATGCCTCAAAGAACGCAAGCAATTTCTGTATACAATTTAATGAAATGCAAATTATAGATGATTGACTGCTGGGCTGATTGACCAGGTATACGCAGGTGTTGCGTTTGTTGTTGAATGTGAATTGAGGGAGAATATGCCAATTTTATGACTCATATTCATAGAGGTATGACATGTTTATATGACGTTGAATATTTTATGCTATAATTATGCGGATGGATTGTGAAAAAGTTGTTTAGACCTTTATCCCATTAACATCATCACATATATTTTCATTAATGTCGCCAGAAAAAATTTATTATCCACATAAAGCCATTAACTTCAAGCCAAACACATGAATGTTTCCCTTAATATAATTACTGATCTAATTATGTATGCAACGCCTTTGGGGGCCAAAACTGTCATAATGAATGTTTTATTTGCGAGCTTTTTCTGCAAAGTGATTTTAAAGGAGCATTTAGGTACTTGCATAATAACTAGGTTAACCTAAGAAATGCTTTCACATCCCTTTCTGGGGCAATTTGTAAAGTCCTTATAACTCGGCTAGGCACAAGCATGAAAGTGGCGGTATTGTTGACGCCAGATCCTCCAATTTACGAGATTTGCATAACAATGAATTAAATTAATTAGTTAAATCTGCCTTTAATCTTAACCAGAATTTTCTGTACGCTAATACATTCGGAACTTATAACCCACGAGCACGCGAGCGTTAAACAGACGCGTTTAAAGTTAACGCGAAAAGAAACTAATTTGTGATGTGTGTTCGTCTTGTGGGGAACAGAAGGAGCAACATACGGCCAGAATGTGGTTTTCAGTGAGATCAAATAAATACTGCATCTGAAATGGCTGGAGATATAATATCGGCCCTGATATCCTAATGATTTTGCCATCTCTCCTACAGCCGGCAATCTCACTCTTTTTTCTCCTTCACCTCCTTTCTTACGGCTGCCTGCCAGCGAGTTGCTCAGTTGAGATAAATCAACTGCACCTCACCCTAAACAACACCATACTTGGTAATGGGTACAGGCATAATGAATTGGTTTTAAAACGGTACAGGTAGCACAGTAAGTCAAATGCTATGGTGCGTCCGGAGCAATGACGGAAATCTATATCCAATACGACAAGACAAGAACACTAGGAAGTTAATTTGGTTGATTTTTACAACCCTCTGCTGAGCAAAACATTTCTTCGTTTGTGAGACTGCACGAGTGATATCAGAGTTCGCATCAATCTTAATATGTGAAAAGAGATTTTCAAAAATGAAATATATCAAATCTAAACGTAGGTTTGCTATGACCATTGAATATTTAAGTGTGTGTTTTGATGACAGGCAACACAAAATTAGAACCATATGTGTCTGCACTTATAGCACAGAAAACTGCGTTTCATTCCCCTCGTTGAATTTGAACTGATATTAACGTATAAATACTTAATGCAATGGATATTAATATATACCTATATAAAGGTAACGGTACTTATCACGGAGGGGCCCCCGAAACCGGGGCAGAGAACCGCACACAGACCAGTCGACCCATTGTGTTTCCAACGTGACCCCTGGGAGGGACGTAGGGTGGGATAAGGGAGAGACCCGAAAGGCGACCAGATCTGTATGTAGACGGCGCTAGCATGGGCGGGGTTCATAACATTTCCAGATATAACGCATCCGACGCTGCACGGTCCCTGTCCACAAGCCACCAATCTTCAGGATCCCCCGGAGTGGAGTCCCTAGCTGAGGAGAGATCTAGCTGAGCGGTACCGCAGCGACGCCATGGAAGAAACCTTTACAGAGCGCAAGACACCGCCCACCGCAATCCGCCGAACACCATCTCCTGGTCCTACAACCCTGAAACAGATGACAATGAAGATGATGGGTACAGGAAATGATAGGAAGCAGAGTCATGGTAGAAGATGAACCACCCCAGCATTCGCCTGGCGACCCAGGGAAACCACGAAAAACCCATAGGCCAGAGTGAGCGGTCGCCGGGGATCAGTCCCATAAGAGCTGCAGCGTATCCATATCTTGTGTGTCCATAAGAATGCAGAGATACAGCACTCCCGCTTTAACGAACGTGATTTTCTTTAGAGGACTATTCGCATTTTTATTTGAGATATTTCACTATTTTCTTATACGACTCGCACTATATTCAGTTACGGGAAGCCTCCTCTTTCCGGGTGATTACATAAGCTCACCAACTGAGCAGTATTTGACTGCCCTTGGTATCTTGTGCTGCAGCAGTAGGGAGATCATTGTGTGCATTTTCGTGACGAAAAGAGGACGGAAGGGAGTTGAGGGGTAGGGATACAAAGGTACAGTTTGAAATAGCCCATGTGGCTGCAGGATTTGCAAATGGGATAGGAAAAGGAAGTTTTTCTCTCCCCCTTTCTGCACCCTTCGAACTCATTCTTAATGACAGTAATGCTACGGTAAATGGATTCTCTACATTCTAAGGGTGGCATTCATAGTCGTCGCTTATGTGATAAGGCGATGCTTAAGCAATAAGTGTTTTCTTCTGAGAAGGAAACGCTTATTGCCATTTGTTATACATAGACGGTACTTATATACCTTTTTTTATCTACAAAATTTGGAGGGAAGCAGGGATTTTTATATGTGAACGCGAGCGTGGATTTTCTCTTTTTTATTTTTTTTCAACTCAATGTACTTTTATTAAAATTTGTTTTAATTAGAGCGTGAAATCCAACTGCAAATTTAAGACATTTCATATCCGAGGTTGTCGCCGAATTTTGTAACGCTGTAACCGAAGCCATTTTTGGAAATTCAGGAGAGATAGCAATTCTTCCTGCAAACAGTAATGATAGAGTGCCGATGTTAACCACACCTGTGTAATTTCGGTAGCTCACTTCTGAAACTCCCAAGCCAATAGCACAAAGGTAGTCCGATGTTCCAAACAGCTGCCAATTAAATGACTTATTTGTTTCTTAGTCCAATTCCATATGTCCCTGATACTGACACAGGTTGTTATTCGATGAATTTGAGTGTCCACGCCACTACAACGCTTACACCAAGGTGCCGAGGATAAATTATGTTTATATTGCTTTGACTCTGTGGGTATTAATTCGTTGAGAAAGAAATAATAAGAAACTTTCCGCTCCAACAGTATATATTTTATAAGCAAAATTTTCCATACTCGCTGCCATGGTGAGTTAGGGTATTTCCGTTCTATTGCAGGCGCTGTCATAGAATCTTTCAGCAACGTGGTATATAACGTTTTGGTAGTGGGAATACTGACCGACGTATCTATCACTGGTAGTATTCTTCTACAGTCTGTCAGAACCTGTTTGAAGAGTCCGGCAGCCATCCCAGACATATCCATACAAAACTGAACAACCTGATTGGTACCGTGTCTGTGGAGAGCACTCAATAGAGAATGGAGCAACAATGCCCGACATTTAATATGCACATCAATAAGATTCCAACCACCCTCCGTAATTTTCCGGCGTAATTGAGGTCGGGCTGCTTTATAGAAGTGATTCTTCCAAACGTAGTAGCCAATCGCTCTTTCTAGTTGCTGGGAATATTGTGGTAACACCAGTATCACCTGCGCCACATACCAGAGTTTCGCGAGCACAAAGATTTTTTGCACAAAGTTTAAATTCCGTGTCACTGCGAGGTCATAAGAGAAATGCAGATAGGCATAAGTCGCTTCCAATTCTGCACCATTAGCCCTTCCAGCGTGCAGGTAAAGGTAACGCCTAATATCTTCATTGAACTGCTACAGGTAAATCGAGCAGAGTCCGTTGGCCAGCGATTCAACGGGAATAGTTGTGATTAGCTACAATTTATCAAAGCTCCAGAGGAATCCTGGTATGTCGTTAATAGCGGCTCAAGTTTGTCAGGATCGTCAGCATGAGCGAGAATCAAAGTGACATCTTCAGCATAAGCCGAAATTCTTTCACTGTTGAATGGATTAACAGAATGAGAAAATAAAGTCGCTATGCCTTTAATCAGCGGTTCAATGCACAAAGTATACATCATCATAGAGAGAGGACATCCCTGCCGTATCGACTGTGCTATAAGTACCGGTTGCGTAAGAAAGCCATTAATTTGAATTCGTGTGAGCATCTCGATAAATACATTGTAAAAGGCTCTGAAATGGCTGTGGAAACCCAAAACTCTTCAACAAACCCCATAGATAATCGTGGTTAATTCTATCGAAGGCGACCGTGAAATCTAAAGCCAAAAGCGCTGCCACCAAGTTGGGATTCCGTTCACCAGCGATAATGACATCTCCTAACTTCATTAGAATATGTGTGCTTTTCCTCTCCGGTATACCGCACGTTTGTCCAGATCCAAAGATGTCGGGCAGATAAGTTTTCAACCTATTAGCCAAGATCTTATAATCTGCATTCAAAAGTGTAATGGCCGAAACGATTTTAGTTCCGTTGTAACCGTCTGTTTAGGGATCAAACCAATGATACCTTCATTAAATCCCGTTAAGAGGCCTGTATTACGCTGTACCTCCAACATGACGTCAAGTAAGATATCTTTAAGGATCATCCAGTTGACTTTGTAAAACCGATAACTGAGTCCATCAGGTCCAGGCGCCGAGTCCAAACTGGCGGAGGCTAAAGCAGCCCACAATTCCTCAGACGTGATTTCCTGGTATAAAAGGATATTGGCATCTAGGGAGAGCCGTTGCGTTATATGACGATAAACATATTGCTGCGCAGAGACATCAACTTCAACTGCTCGGAATTTATTAGAAAAGCGTTGAGAAGCTTCTTGTAGTATATCGCGCGTTGTTGCTAAGAAATCTCCTGTGGGAGCGCGTAAGTGGGAGATATATACTACGTGATCAAAAGTATTCAGACACCTGCTGAAAATGACGTACAAGTTCGTGGCGCCCTCCATCGGTAATGCTGGAAGTCAATATAGTGATGGCTCACCCTTAGCCTTGATGACAGCGTTCACTCTCGCAGGCATACTTTCAATCAGGTGCTGGAAGGTTTCTTGGGGAATGGCAGCCCATCCTTCACGGAGTGTGAAACTGACGAGAGGTATCGATGTAGGTCGGTGAGTCCTGGCACGAAGTCAGCATTCCAAAACATCCCAAAGGTATTCTATAGAATTCAAGTCAGGACTCTGTGCAGGCCAGTCCATTACAGGGATGTTATTCTCGTGTAACCACTCCGCCACAGCCCGTGCAGTATGAACAGACGCTCGATCGTGTTGAAAGATGCAATCGCCATCCCCGAATTGCTCTTCAACAGTGGGAAGCCAGAAGGTGCTTAAAATATCAATGTAGATCTGCGTTGTGATGTGCCATGCAAAACAACAAGGGGTGCAAGCCCCCTCCTGGAAAAGCACGACCACAACATAACACCACCACCTCCGAATTTCACTGTTGGCACTACACATGCTGGCAGATGACGTTCACCGGGCATTCGCCATACTCACACCCTGCCATCGCATCGCCACTTTGTGTACCGTGATTCGTCACTCCACACAACGCTTTGCCACTGTTCAATTGTGAAATGTTGACGCTCCTTACACCAAGCGAGGCGTCGTTTGGCATTTTCCTGCGTGATGCGTGGCTTATGAGCAGCCGCTCGACCATGGAATCGAAGGTTTCTCACCTTACGCCTAACTGTCATAGTACTTGGAGTGGATCCTAATGCAGTTTGGAATTTCTGATGATGGTCTGGATAGATGTCTGCCTATTACTCTTTACTCTCCAAATGTCGGCGGTCTCTGTCAGTCAACAGACGAGGTCGGGCTGTACGCTTTTGTGCTGTACATGTCCCTTCACGTTTCCACTCCACTATCACATCAGAAGCAGTGGACCTAGGGATATTTAGGTGTGTGGAAATCTCGCGTACAGACTTCTGACACAAGTGACACCCAATCACCTGACCGCGTTCGAAGTGCGTGAGTTCCACGGAGCGTCCCATTCTGCTGTTTCACGATATCTAATGGCTACCGAGCTCGCGGATAATGAGTACTAGGCAGTAGATGGCAGCACAATGCAGCTAAGATAAAAAAACGTATGTTTGTAGGGGTGTCCGGATACTTATGATCAGATACTGTATTTCCGTTCACGACGACGTTTTTCAGACGCTAGATGAAAAAGCGAGTTTTTCCGTTCTCTTACTAAAGAATGGTCGCCGGAACGCAGTTGTGCTCCGCGATAAAGCTCTTCCTGAATACATCACATTCTCCTCTTTATTGCAGGAAATTGATTGGTCACATCTTTTCCATGGCGTTGTAGGTCATATAATTGATTTAACAAATCGTAATAATAGTGCAACAGTTGCCGTCTGTTCTTAGACTTTGCTATCCCTTCCCCTTTGTAAAAGTTGCGTATAGCAGGTTTAAAGGTATATAACCATTGATTCAGTTTGTTGGGGGTTCGATGTTGAGCTGTTGTTGCCCATCTTGCCCGCATATGGGAGAACTTCTCGGAAATTACTGGATCTTGAAGCAGCGTATTATTAAGTTTCCAAACGCCCCTCCCCATCATGGGTCTTCTCGCAGTGTGAGCTATTTTCATGATCAAAGAATGATGATCACTAAAGGGCACCGGATGAACTTGTATGGTGCGTACCATTTGCTGCATTGATTTACTAACGTAAAATCGATCTATTCTTGAAGCACTATTATAGCGATGAAACGTATTTTCAAACAAATTAATACAGTATTTTTAATACTTAAATGATTTCAATCAAATTATATAATATGTAAATTCAATAACAGCCCGCCTTGAAGCAATATGTGTATGTAATAATTTGTAAAATGTATATAACAGTCATTGCATATTCTTATACTATTGTAAACATGTTCATTAATATTATGTGAGTGCATTACGTAATTTAATAATGTAGGAGCTGTGAGAATAATAAGTTAAACGCTGCTAACAATGAGGTAACCTTGAGGCAATAATGAATTTGAAGGTTTAAATGCTACTAGTCATTATTGGAGCAACAATAATGTAAATTTTGAGAGAGTTTATTAATAGCCAATCAAGAACCAGAAAAGGCTTTAGTTAAATGCAGGTATTCAATTGGAGTAGGATTAGCCAATCATAGACTTGAAATACAGAAATTTACAAGTTTATACGGTTGAAATCAATTCAGTTGCCTGCAAACAGTCTTACTAATCAGACGCGAGACACATCATCGAGAGATGTAATGCGTATTCGTGTGAGAGGAAATTAGTTTACGTATTAGAAAAGTGCAAGTATTTAATAATAAAAAGAATCTCACAGCTCTCTATATCAGTGAAGTGTTATTTAAATCGTGTCAAGCAGTAATAAAAGGAGTGAATTAAAATTATAATCTGTGTAAGCCTACGTTCTTGTCACATCACGCCCTGCTAAGAAATCCATGTCTCTAAAATAAATACTGACGTAACCGAGGCAAACATAAATATATAATATCTAAAGAAACGGTCAAATTACAAAGCTATTATTTTTAAACTAGGGGCAAAGGCCACCTGAAGGTACATTTGGGGTGAAGGTGAGGCAGTATTTTAATGCCTAAATGATACTAATTGTATTTTTTATTAATTAAATTCAATAACAGTCCGCCTTGAAAACAGTATGTATATAATTATGATATAAATTGTATGTAAAGTCATTGTAAATACTTATTTTTATTGTAAACGTATTTATTAGTGATATGTAAATGTTTATATACTCTAATAGTGCAAAAACTGTGAGAATAATATGCTTTAGGATGTTAATAATGAGGTAATAATGTAATTTTGGTGACAATAATGTGTCTGGAGTTTTAAAAAAAAATACTGGTTATGAAAAGATCGGTGATAGCATAATTTCGCTTACAGTTTGGAATTAGCCAATCAAAAGTAAAGAAAAGATTTTAGTTTGAATACTTAAATTCCATTTGACTAGAATTTAGCCAATAAGAGAATGGCATTACCGAAGCAAAAGGTTTTTACCGTTGAATATACTCAGTCGCGGGCAAGATGTAGTAAACAGCAGACGTAAGAGTCGCGGACATGAAGTTGTAGAGAGTAGACGTGAAACTCGTGGGTAAAAATGTTGTAAAGTATATAGGATAAAATTTGTGTTCTCCGCCAAAAATGTATTAAGTGCTCAGAGTTTTATTGTATAAAGTGTTGTGTTTATAAAATGTGCAAATATAAAGTGAAATAAAAAGAAGTAAAAAATTGGAAAATAAATTGTGTGGCGTCTTATAATTTGAGTCTTATCACAACCCTATAAGAACTCGTGTTTCTATAGTGCGACTGAAAGCAGCCGAGGCAAATAACTTTAATAATATTACCTAAAAACAAGCATCATCTTCACTATTAAGTTTGGCGTCCTAAAAATCAAACAATATCAACGTGTATCTTCATTACGTAACCTTATAATATTTACTAAACAAACAACTTCTTCAAATTGGCGCAAAACGTGGGGCTTACAAGAAACATCTCACATCAAAAACAATGCTAAAATTTTAACTTCTTCAAATTGGCGTACAACTGTGGGGCAAACGCCTCCATATAATTACGCAACCTACTAACAACAAATTGAAGAACAATACTTCTTCAAATTGGCGCCGCAACTTGGTGGCTACGAATACGACGAGAATTGATGACGTCACAGAAGAGAATCCAACAGGGCGCCCAAAAGCAACAAACATACAACGAAACTGCAGCTTGGAACTTCAAGATCAGCACCAAATCGACAAAGGAATCCAGGATAAAAAAATCCATTCTTCAGGAGTAAGGGGCACGATATCAACATCTTAACAACGAATTACGCAGGAACACTGAGTATTGAAATTAAATAGCAACTACAAAATTAAAGGTCAGAACGTTCAATTTTTTTATGTTGTAAGTATAAAATTTTTAAAATATTGTAAAATTTAAATAAAATTCATGCTGTTAAGAAGTGGAAAAGTTAAGTTAAATAGTTCAAAAGTTAATAGAAACCATAAAATGGAGGCTATAAATAAAGAAAATATGGAGGTAACTGAGGTTAGGTCAGATATTACAGATAGTAATTTAGAAGTGGATGAGCAGTTATCTGAAAATTCAGAAGTAGATATAGAAAGAGATAGCAATAGTATCCAAGGTCAGTCAGATAGCAGTGGTATACAAGGTCAATCACCTTTACAAATGTCAGTACAGGAAATAAAAGAAACAGATGCTATCCCTCACACATCTAGCCAACAAGAGCAAGGAAACTTCTCACAACAATTTTTGTGTCTTCTAAAAGCAATAAAAGAAACTAGTACAGAACAAAGTAAACAGGTAGTAGAGTTAAGTAATAAGTTAACTGAAACTAGTGCAGACTTAAACAATAAGATAACTGAAACTAACAATAAGATAACAGAAACTAGCCAGAACACAGTAAACAGATAGAAGAAATGAGAGGAGAATTTAAAGAAACTAGTGCAGAGCTAAGAGTAGAGTTAAGTAATAAGTTAACTGAACAAAGTAATAAGTTAAAGGAACAAATACAGAGCTATCTAGTATTAAAATTGATCTAGCTAGATAAATAGAAACTTGTATGAAAGAATGTAAAGCTGAAAGCAGGAGGTTAGAAATAAAGTTAGAACAATCTTCCAAAGCAATTCAGAAAGACATTGATGTAAAAGTAAACAAAAGTTGTAAACAGCTAGAACAGAAATTGACAAGTCATATTGAGAAAAATGTAACTCAAATGGAGTTAAAACTTGCTGATACTAAACAGGGTATTTGTTATAAATTAGATAAACAAAGTGAAGAATTGAAAACTATGGTAGAAAATACTAATGCAGACCTAGTACAAGTACGGATAGATTTAACTGGGGAAATTAGTAAAATGCATGAAATGGTAAAAACAAATGCAGCCGCAGTTAAAGAAGCAAGTACAGGGGAAGGAGAAGTAAGGTTAATGATAGATGAAATCAAAGATAAAGTACAAGAAAGTAGTAAGGAAATTTATAAGCATAGAAGTAGTTTTGAAAATGTAAGTACAAATGTACCAAGGGTAAATGCAAGTACAAGTAGTTCTGTAAATGCTAACCAATACAAGTACAGAGAGAAGTATATCACCATTGTTAACAAACAACACAAGAGACGTTAATGCTTTTTCAATAGCATCAGCTTCTCAAACACGCAATATAGATGACACACATTTGCATGTACCAAACCAGGCATCAAACTATCATTCTGTGCTTAATGAGTTACCATTACCTAACTTTAATGCTTCCTCAAGTCCAGTGCAGTTTATTAATGACCTCATAGAGTATTTTAAATTGAAAAATGTGCCAGAGGCATTAAAAATGATCCTAGTTAGAAAATGCTTAGACAAAAAAACACTAGAATGGTTACATGTGGTAGCAGATAGTGAAATGAATTTTGAAGCATTCAGAATTTTATTCATGAATAAATTTTGGAATACCACTGTACAACATAAGATTAGGGCGAGCTTAAGCTACTCACAGTACAATAGGGACGACAATTTGCCAATGACAGATTAACTGATTAAGTATGCAGGATATATCAGATATTTAACTCCAGATATGCATGAGGAGGATTTCATTAGCTTAATTACTAGACACTATCCTATATACACCCAAAACTATATTCTCATTGCTAGACCCAAAACAATCTACGAGATGACAGAGCTAATGTCATCACTAGAACAACAAGAAAATAATAATAATGAAATGTGGAGTCCATATAGGCGAGATAGACAGATCAGGCGAGAAAGACGCAATGATATGCCATACAATACACGCTACCACAATGTAAACAGAAGAAACAATGAATTTCAAGGTCAGAATAGGTTTAACTCCAACACACAAATCAGAGATTCAAGACAACAAGGGAGACAGGAACACATAAATTATGTGAGAACTGAGAGAATGAATCAGTAAAATTCTACTTCACCCAAGGGTAATAACAGATTTCAGCATAGAGAAAATACACAAAACAGGGTAAACTTTAATAACTATAATCAGACGAGCGACAATCATCGTGAAGAATATATACGTGGAGGATGTAGCAATTTCAGAGGAAGAACAAGAGCTAGAGGGCGTGGCTCGTATTCAAATATTGATGATAAAATAATTGTAACTGCAGTACAAAATGGCAATCCGGTAAATACTGAGAATACTTACCAGGAACAATAAATTGTGTATTGCCTGACGTAGATTCTGGTAGTACAGTACCTTCTGCTCTTAGTGGCAAAAGTAAAATATCTACACACATTGATTGTTATCGTTTAAGCACAAACACCGGGAATTGTGAAAACAAATATGATTCACCGTACATACAAGCTATAATAGCAGGAAAAGAAGTAAATGTTGCAGTAGATTCAGGATCATCAAGCTCTATCTGCTCGAAGAAATTCTTTGAACAATTGCTAAATGAAGGAATACAACTCATGATTGCACCAATCAGCAACTTAATATGTAGGGTAGCTATAGGTACAATAACACAAACCATCAAATCACAAGCATTGATACCTGTACAGATAGCAGATATTACATTAGAGGTTATGTTTTTAATTGTTCCAAACTTGATATGCGAAGTTATAATTGGGTGTGATGTTTTAATAGAATTCTCTGCAATAGTTGATTTTAAAATGGACAGACTTATATTAAATCAAGAAGAAAAGAAGATATATGTACCATTTATTAAAGATAAAGTATGTAAAGTACAAAGGATGGAGCAAGAAATGTAGTATATGAAGAAGAGTGCTTCATACAGATAATTAATGTCCAAGTGAGAAGGGAAAACAAAGAAAGGTTATTGACCCTTAACTTCCAAGAACAAAACACTAACCTTACCAAATGGAACCCTCATGTAAAGAAATCTAATGCAGAAGAAAATATTTTAGAGCAGGTAGGAGATAATTGCGCAACAGAGTTTGAAGACAAGAAGACACATACAGACACACTGATAACAAATACAATATTGACGGACAATGAAAACTTAATAATGGAGGTGTTAGAAGACAATAAACATGTTTTCAGTGAAATTCCAGGACGGTGTACATCATATGTTCACACATTCACAGTAGAAAATGTACCAGCACTTCGGAGAAAGTATAGTAATCTACCAGTGAATTGAAGAAACGAAGCTAAAAAGTTAATAGCTAGTATGCTAGAAAACAACACCATAGAACTTAGCAGTTCACAATACATAAATAGTGTTTGTTGGACAGTAAAGAAAGACAATAGTTTAAGAATAACTATAGATGGGAGATATTTAAACAAATTCATGCTACCAGATCACTTTCAAAATGAAAGTATAGAACAAACCATTGCAAAATTATCACATGGCAAATATATCTCTTCCATAGATCTTACAGCTTCATTTTGGCAAGTCGAGCTAGATCCTAAAGTACGTGATTATACGCTTTTCAAGTTTTTGGATTGCAGTATGGGTATTGTGTAAATCCATATGGATTGAAGAACAGTGCTAATGGATTCCTGAGAGCAATACATAGTATCTTTGGTAACACAGCAGATGATTTCTTAATTAGATACACTGATGACTTCCTAATTATAAGTCAAACCTTTGAGGAACATTTAGAAAATGTAACTTATGTGTTGAATAAATTACTTGAACATGGCATGACAGTAAACATCAAAAAGTCAATATTTTGTGTACCTGAAATTAAATTTTTAGGTTATGTGATACATGAAGTAGGCATTTGACCAGATGAAGAAAGAATAGAAGCCATATTAAGAATACCACCATCTAAGAATATTCGACTGTTAAGACGTTTATTTGGAATTTGGAATTATGAAAGTAAATTCTTACCAAGATATGCTTAAAAGTAGAACTTTTAGGACAACTGCTGAAGAAGACAAATAAATGGAAATGGACGGCAGATCTACAACAATGTTTTGAAAATGTCCGACAGCTGTTTGCAAATGTAATATTATTGGAACGTCCAAGAGGTACGTTAGATTACGAGTTGTACGTGGATGCATCTTGTCAGGGATATGCAGGAATACTTGGACAAAGAGAACATGACAACACATTTCATGTTGTTAGTACTGCATCACGTGGCCTTACCAATAGTGAAAGGAATGCATCAGTAACAATGTTAGAAATTGGAGCATTATATTTTTCACTACTAAAATTTAAAACATATATATTTCAGAAGAAAGTGAAAATATATACAGATCACATTAGCTTAACTTTCAATTAGAAATGTAAGTTATATAGTGGCAAGTTAGCTAGAATGATTCTTGCTATAATGGAATTTGATGTTGAAATTGTCCATATTCCAGGAAAACAAAATACATTTAGTAATTTAATTTCAAGGATCAATCACAACATACAATTTCCTGAAAGTTGTTCAAGACAACAATACGAAATTAAAGTGCTTACAATAGACATTCCAATGAGGAAAGAATTGAAGAATTAATTCAAGAATATTAAAGAAGAGAGAGACAAAGATATTAAACTATCAGGTTTAAAAGAAAAAGCTCCAAAAATAGAAGAGGCTCAGAACGGTACAATCGCTGTTAAAGATGGTATACTTTACAAGAAACATGGAAAAGAAATAAAGAGGTGGAAAACATATATTCCAACAAGCATGGAATTAGAAAACATAGAGCAATTTCATTTAGGATTAATGCATGCAGGTACAGAGAAGACAACCCTAACCATTTTGGAAAATTTATACATCTCAAAATTAGGACATAAAGTTAGAAAATATATATCATGTTGTGACCTCTGTCAGAAAGCAAAACAAATTAATGTTGCCTATGACTATACAACAAATTCAGTACTTAGAGATAAACCAAGATGTTTATTGAGTTTAGATTTACTTGGTCCGATGCCAGCAAGTACATTTGGATACAAATTTTTATTTGTATGCTCTGACGTATTTAGTAAATATGTTATAATTTATGCACTCAAGAATGCAACTAGCATAGCATGCTTAAGCAAGCTAACAAAATCATATTTCCCAGAGGAAGGAATAGTTGAAGCCATACTTTGTGATAGTGCATCAGTATTTACTAGTTCTGAATTTATGAATTAAATTAAAGATTTAGGAGTCAAACAGTATTTTTCATCAAGATACAGACCAAACGCCAATCCAGTGGAAACGGAAACTAAAGAAATTGCAAATTATTTACGTGTAGTATGTCATAATAAGCAGAGCACTTGGTACTCATACATCAGTGTTATCCAAAATCTTTTAAATCAATCCATAAATGCAGTTACAGGATTAAAACCAATTGAACTTCACCATGGAAACTTGTACAACACATTGAGCTCTAATATACCGAAAGTTATTGAAGACCAAACAACTAAATTACCAGAGAAAGAAGAAATCTTCAAATTAGCATTTTCAAAATTACAAGCAAAAGCCCTCAAGGGAAAACAAAAACATGAAGAAAGAAAAAGAAGAATTTGGAAAATAAAATTAGGAGATCAAGTACTAGTGAAGAACAAAAATTATCGAATAAACTTCGTAAAGAATATTGGAGATTATTTTTGAGCTACCATGGTCCTTATGAAGTAATAAATATAATTGGAACAGATACATATAAACATAGAAACAATAACACAAACAAAATACTTGGAAAATCCCACAAACAAATGTTAAAGCCATATAAAAGTAAACAATATGAGGCACAATAAAAGAAAGAAATTAATGTATCTGGAACATAAAAGGGGAAAGCAATGTAATTTAAAATTGTAAAGTAATATGTAAATAATAATTTGTTTTACTAAATAAAGCAAGTAATAAATAACAAAAGAAAGTTTAGAAACAGAAGAATTAAATAAAAATCCATTGTTAGTAGAAAATCTAAGTACCAATTACATTTATATTATAAATTAAAATTTAGAAAACAAGTTGTAAACAAGCGTAACAAATGTTAACATGTATAAGTGTATATAAAAGTGTAACGCATACAAAGTTTTTATTAGTGAAAGTGATAATGAATGAGCAAACTTAGCTCAGGTCATTAATCTTATACAACGTCATTAACCTTGAAAAGTGCTACGTAAGTGAATAGGAAGTGTTCAGCTATACACGAGTGTTGTGATAAACGAGTGTTAAAGAAAGTGAAAGTGAAGGACAGGAAGTGCAAAATAAAAGTTATGTTTCTTTCTTTCAGGAGACTTTTAGAAAATATTTGAAAATTTAAAAGAACGAAACAAAAGAGAAAATTTTAAATATTTCTAAAAGGGGGCAATTTGAGGCAGTATTTTAATGCCTAAATGATACTAATTGTATTTTTATTAATTAAATTCAATAACAGTCCGCCTTGAAAACAGTATGTATATAATTATGATATAAATTGTATGTAAAGTCATTGTAAATACTTATTTTTATTGTAAACGTATTTATTAGTGATATGTAAATGTTTATATACTCTAATAGTGCAAAAATTGTGAGAATAATATGCTTTAGGATGTTAATAACAAGGATATAATGTAATTTTGGTGACAATAATGTGTCTGGAGTTTTAAAAAAAATACTGTTTATGAAAAGATCGGTAATAACGTAATTTCGCTTACAGTTTGGAATTAGCCAATCAAAAGTAAAGAAAAGATTTTAGTTTGAATACTTAAATTCCATTTGACTAGAATTTAGCCAATAAGAGAATGGCATTACCGAAGCAAAAGGTTTTTACCGTTGAATATACTCAGTCGCGGGCAAGATGTAGTAAACAGCAGACGTAAGAGTCGCGGACATGAAGTTGTAGAGAGTAGACGTGAAACTCGTGGGTAAAAATGTTGTAAAGTATATAGGATAAAATTTGTGTTCTCCGCCAAAAATGTATTAAGTGCTCAGAGTTTTATTGTATAAAGTGTTGTGTTTATAAAATGTGCAAATATAAAGTGAAATAAAAAGAAGTAAAAAATTGGAAAATAAATTGTGTGGCGTCTTATAATTTGAGTCTTATCACAACCCTATAAGAACTCGTGTTTCTATAGTGCGACTGAAAGCAGCCGAGGCAAATAACTTTAATAATATTACCTAAAAACAAGCATCATCTTCACTATTAAGTTTGGCGTCCTAAAAATCAAACAACATCAAAGTGTATCTTCATTACGTAACCTTAATAATATTTACGTAAACAAACAACTTTTTTAAATTGGCGCAAAACGTGGGGCTTACAAGAAATATCTCACATCAAAAACAATGCTAAAATTTTAACTTCTTCAAATTGGCGTACAGCCGTGGGGCAAACTCCTCCAAATAATTACGCAACTTACTATCCGCAAGTTGAAGAAACATAAATTCTTCAAAGGCTACCGGAAACCGGGTACCATACTTGTGGTTGCAACTACTACAAGTTCGGCTCCCCAACAGTTGAAATATAATATAACTCCTACTTCAAATCGGCTTTTCATTCGTAGCAACAAACAACGTAAAGAACAATTGTACTTTCCATACGTGTAACAAGCCAACTACTTCAAATTGGCGTCCATACGTGGAGCTAAATAAATAATACAACTTCATAACAAACTACTTCTTCAAAATTTGCATACAAATGTTTCCATGCGTCCTGTAATTCCAAGGCTTGGCATACTCGGTCTAAAGCAGGTGACGAAAAATATTGACCTGTCTGGTCCTTAGCACTGAGGACACAATTAAAGTCCCCTCCTAAAAGTAGTTTATCGTATTTATGACGCAAAAAGAACGGCAGTTCCGAGATGAGAAATGCTTCGCGTTCCTTCCTTTTGTTTGACCCCGAGGGTAAATATAGATTTACCAGAAGAATATTACTGTCGTCCAATAATAAGGATGGAATCCTACCGCTCATATGCTTCTCCGCTAATTCGATACAATAAGTCGAGCGGTAAACAATCCCTGTTCCGCGCTGGGAGTCCTCAACATTGGAAATGTAATTATATTGCGGTGCAATAGAAATCAAACTTGTGTTCATTATTCTCCTGCAAAAACAGAATATAAATGTCATAATCAAAATCTCTTAACAAAGTTTGTTTGGCTCTATTCCTTAGATAATTCACGTTCACGGTCGCTAAGGTTTGAAGTATCAACACCATATAAATGAAGATGATTACTTGTTCACCGGCTTGCTCGGTTATTTGATTCCTTGTCGGTGACGACGCACTCTTTTTGCTTTTTTCTAATCGAGGATCACGTTGGCTAACTATAACCCCATGAACAGATGGCGTAGTGCTTACGGCATTCTCAGCTAACGATTCATCCATCGGCACTTCCCTCACCATGAAAGAAACAGCTGCTGATGCAACCTCTTCCAGCACGCTGACACCTGTTGCTACGGCCCCACCACTTCTCTTACTGCAAACGTGTCCTCGCAGGTCGCGCTAGTCTCCACTGCCTCTAAGAGAGGCTGAGTTTCCATATTGTTGTCGTCGGACCAAGGTTGACCATATACGTCGACTGTTTCTCCTAGGTTTTCCTGCAAATTCCAAAAACTTCCATGTGGTGGACCTATGATGTCACACTTCGCGAGTTCTTCAAATGTCACATCTCGGCTATACTGCCGATCAGCCACTGTCTCCACATTACGCAACTGTTGTCCGAAGTCGGATCCTGCCGCCACTACCTGTTCTGGTAACGGCAACCGTTGTTTTGGAAGCGCACCAGCAACCAATTTCGCCCAAGTGGGCGTATCCATTTCAGCATTTGGCATTCGCGGCATTGGTTTCCTGTGGCACTGATTACGCAAATGACCGGCCGTATGATATATGGTACACGTAATAGGTTGGTCTGTATAACCCACCAAAGCGGAATAACCTCCGACATTCAGAAACGACGGTATGTGTTTTTTCAATAGCATATGTACAGTACGTACTCCATTGGTGACTTTGTAGCGATTAGACGGATTCCAAATATTGTCACTCACCTGCAGCACAGTACTATAAACTGCTAATGCCATATTTATCTTCCGGTTGGAAAAACTCAATGGCAAATTATACACTTTGACCGCCCTCCTTCCAAAATCGGCTACATCGATCATCACCTCAGTCCGTTGTCCATTTGACAATACAAAACTAACTTCTCCATTTGATTGTTTCAAAACCTCCTCCACAATGTCTGGCATCTTGTATTTAATGAAGATTTGTCGAGTAATACCATTAACTTGTAATCCTGTGACATCGTCCTCTTCCAATTTTAGCGTATCAAAAATCCATTCATGTATCTCATAAGCCGTCGGTCGAATGGTATCTCGTTCTACAAAACTAACAACCAGAGTTGTGGGACGATCATCCATGTCGAAGTATGTCGTACACGTATATATAAGGCTACAAAAACAGAGGCCAGGCTGTGAATATTGTAGCAATTAGACCAAGGGATGGCGTAGGGTAAAGTATAAACACACCGATCGGTTTTATTACTAGCCGCACTTTTTTTTCTGTTTATTTACTCTTTCAATTTTCATACAATAGTGTACAAATTCCGTCTCCTCTACAACTCATTAGCACATACAAGTATTTTTTAAAAAAAGATTAGATAACATCTATCTCAAAAGAAATTACAATAATTCTTATATTAATTTGACAATTCCATGTTTCTTTACAGTATTAATTTTTCTCTTCTGAATGTATATAAATTTCTAAAACTCTGTTTTATTGTCTGATAGATTGTATTTGATTGAGTATGTGGGTCGAATGCCTGTTTCAAAGTTTCTAAATTTTACTGTCCTACACTTGCACCGTTTCCTGTTTTTTGGGGGGGATTTTATTAGGAAAACTTAATCGTAAAGAAAATACATTTAAACATTAAAATTCTTCTTTACAAAAGCCCCTTCTTAAAGAGAGAGAACATCTAAGTTAGGGCCGATTAACAACAGTGTCTCGCATTTTGTCCTTTTTAGTCGTGTCCGGTGGTCTCTCAGAAAGGTCTCGAGACCTCACACGCTTGGAGCGGGATCTTTCAGCATGTAATGGAGATACCCCATTACAAGCCATACTTGGGCAAAAACATAACGCGGAATCTGGATATGGAGTTGTAAGATAGCCCTATTAATAGTATTGGGGTTCTCCGACATAGTAATGCAGCGGATTTTATGTTTGATCCATTGCCAAGTTTCAGGAATACAGGTTGTGAACCGGTGATGAAGGGTATCAATATTGCGGCAACGGTTACAATATGGCGAATTACAAATGTTATGTTGATATTGTTTTTCTGCTGTGGATATTATGGCATTTAGGATCTTGTAGGCGGAGGCCTTCCAGTCCGTCGAAATCTCGGTGTATCGAAAAACCCGCCAGATATTCTTCCACGGTATGTTAGGATATTTGTCCTCTATAGTAGGAGTAGAGGAGCGTCTCAACAGAAGATGACGAAACAGCTGCTTCGTAGTAGGAAATGGACCTCCAGAGAAATAACTCTGAGGTAAACTGGCAATGCATTTCACCGTTCGGCGAAAAATGGCATGACGCATTAGGTTTCCATTACTGGACTGAAGTTGTTTATTGTCCTTTAATAGTCCCAGATTGTACAACGTTTTAATCAACAACGCTGAACACTTTTCGGATACTGCCATTAGTCCGAGACCTCCACTAGTGATGGGACGCCAGAGTTGAGACTTCGCCACCTTGTACATATGGCCACTCCCCATATAATAGGACACTGCTAATTCGATGCGTTGGGATATCTCCGTTGGAAGGGGTAGTACTTGTGCCAGATACCATAACTTGGACAATGCAAACAGGTTAACAAACCAGGCTCTTTGAAGTATATTGAGGTTTCTACTTTGGTGGTGGTGTAAAGTGTAGCGGATTTGATGTAGTAAAGATGTCCAGTTTAAACTTATCATTTCAGAGATATTCGATATAATTTGGAGGCCTAGAACAGTGACGTGGTCCTTGATGGGTATTTCCGCCAAAGTTAATATCCTAGGCCATCTCCCAAAAGGTAGTAATGAGGATTTCTGATAATTAATCTTCGCAGAAGATGCGTGTTCATAAACTTGTAATATGTGAGGGAGCAAATACAACTGTTGCCTATGACGGAGGAACAAGGTCATATCATCGGCATAGGTCTTTATAGTGAGTAAACCTGTCGACATAGCAGCTGAAAATACATGTTTCATCATCATTCGAACCAACGGTTCAGTACAAATAGTAAATAACAACATAGACAAGGGGCATCCTTGACGTATACCACTCAAAATAGGAATAGGCCTAGTGAAATATCCATTTATGTGTATCCTGGAGTAGGCAGAGGTGTATGTTAATTTAACGGCAGTGAGGAGGCGGTCAGGAATATTCATGCACTGTAAGACACCAAATAAGTAGTCATGATCTACATTATGAAATGTCGTCTCAAGGTCCAGTGACAAAAGAGCTACCTCTTCCTCAGGATGTTCCTCCATATATATATATATATATATATATATATATATATATATAACTGCATCACGTAGTTGTACCAAGTTATGGGTTAATTTTCTACCCGGAATTCCACAGGTTTGTTCAGGACCAATCAATGTTGGCAGTACTTGGCGCAGTCTGTTCGCTATAATTTTCGTAAAAATCTTAAAATCAGTATTCAGCAGCGTAATTGGCCTATAGCTGGTAAAGTATCGGGGCCGAAGACGTTTTGGAATTAAGATCACAATGCCTTCGTTTAATCCTGACAAGTTTTCGCGCATTTCAAAAATGGCATTCATCAACTGTAACATGCGGTCTTTAATAATGGGCCAAAATACCTTGTAGAATTTATAGCTAATTCCATCCGGTCCTGGTGCAGAATTGTTACTCGCCTTAAAAATTGCCTCTCGAAGTTCATCCATAGTAATGGGTGCTTCCAAACCATCTGGGTCTACATCAACTAAAGTTCGGTCAATAGCTTTATAGAGGACTTCTTTAGAGGAATTAAGAGTAAGGCGTTGTCCATATTGCCTTCGAAAATGCTCCTCGGCCCCTCTGAGAATCTCAGATGCGGTGTGTAGTGGAGTATCATCATGAGTGAGAATATCAGACATGAATTTACGTTGATGTCGGTTCTTCTCCGAAGCCACATGATACAAGGCAGCGCGCTCATCGTCTGTAATAGAGAATGCGCGGGATCGTACCTGTATACCATCCATAATTGATTCTTGAATTTTGTTAATTCTTCGTCGAATCGCTGACAGTCTGGCAGTAAGTTCATTGCCGGCATGCTGTTGTCCTGCCAAATCATGTAATAACGCATAGTAATAATGTAGCATGGTAGAAAAAAGCCAAATCTGAACACTCGCACACAGCGAACAACCTCTCTGCACCCCAACTACTGCACGACTGGACTCAGCGCTAAACGCTTACTTATTTCCGAAGCACGTGTGCCAACATGGTTCAACTATGTTACAGCCATTCGGATGCGCGAAGGAATGTGTAAACAAACGTGCGGGTCACCACATAGCCAGCCGCCATTTTCATTTTCGTTGTTTTGTTCACAACAGCTGTTGAACGCGTGGTAGAATTTTGCAAGTTTTAAATGATACTTTATTAATCAGTTAACTTTCGTTTAAAATCAAGCAGATTGTAAATTAGTTAAGGGCTTGTACTAATAATTATATAGTTGCATTAGTTAGGTCGAAAACATGACAAAAGGAAAACATTTCAGCGAGTAGGAAACAAACAAACTAAAAGAGTTACCGTTGAGATATAAAGACATCGTACAATGCAGGCAATGGGACGCTGTGTGAAGCACTGACCTTAAGTGGTATTTGCTCGTGGACTGTTTTAAAGCTGAAAACCTGACTTTCTAGCTTAAAGTGCTAGCAGCTAGAAGTATTTACAATATGCGCACTTGTATATGTATGCATGGAAACAAATCACAAATGCAATTATTGCTACACCATCTAGCAGTAATCAGAAAAGCAAAAGTACCCAATAAGTTACAATGTTTGGCTTTAGCAGCGATTTTACACGCGAAATCGCTAAACCTCTGTTCAAGATTTTGATAATCCAACGTATATTTGCAAATTAATGGTAACAAAGTGTGACTTGTTAAGTGATCCACTGCAGTGGTGGTAATTATGCAAAATAGGCAATTTGATCAAGAGAAGCACTGCAGAGATGTACTTTATTTATTGCAGACATATTTCCACATTCTATTTTTAGGATTTTATTAAATGATTCTGAATAACTGCAGCGGAATTTCGTTTTCTAGAGACCTAAGGACTTTGGACAACATAAATGGGAAAACGTCTGAACACAAAACTTATGGATAGTGTCATAGCACTGAGATTTATATACATTATGTTTTCAAGTAAGCCTGTCTCGCATTGCACTTCATAATCTCTGTTTGCTAAGGTTACGTTATTTAGCATAGGCATTAGATTATTACAACAGTGGCTTTGGTAAACCGATATCCTTCTTAAATTCAGCATCCTTATGTATTTCAAGTGAATTCTGCAAATCACGGAAATTCGTTTATTAATAAGCATTTCCTTATTCGCATGAAAGAGTAGCGTCTGTGTATTGAAAGTCGCTGCTTAAGAGCTTCCTTGAAATAAGAGACAACTATGAATTCGACCGTAAATGGCAGATATTTTTTTACAGTTCGGATATTTTATAGCATTGTAGGATATAATCAATTTACGGCAGAAGAATACTGACATGTTATATTTCTAGCGACATAGAATGTCTCCTATTTTCTGAATATGATTGCACTAACAGAATGCTCATAGTGTAGCATTCCCTCATGAGCAGTGTTGAGCGTGATGGTATGTGTGTGCCCAATGGCCGTCTACGGCGGGCATGGATCCTTCTGTTTTGTGGTTAGTCTTGTGCCATGTGATTGGAGACTTAACAGGTCTATCTCTTCTAGGTTTTCATGTCTGCACGAACCTTTCAGTGACTGTGCATTTTTCTACTCACCAGTTAAGTGTGAAGTGTATCTCGGGAACGTTTCTTCAATATATATACTATATTGTATACAGTGGCTCAACGGCGGTCTTATGTTATTGCTTTTGTGAGGAATCCATGGATGGACAGTGAGTGTAACAGAATAAATAAACTCCGTTTCACCCTTGCTCATAAAGGATGTTGCCAGTGTGTTTCGGTGTGCTCTTCAGGACTTTCATGTGTTTGGTGTAACGGTGACTAGACTGTTATTTTCACTGTATGTCATGGCGAGTACCACAGCGTTCACTTGTGTTCTTCCCTTTTTCCTTTCCTCCATCTGCGTCAAAACTATTTCCATCCTCTCTCCGGACTCTGTTCTTGCCCTATCCTTAACTATCCTTCTGCCCGACCCAACAAATACAATATCAGTATACGTATTGTTGTTTTCCCTTCCCAGTTTAGGCATTCATGCTTTTGTATTTACTTACTTATTTAATGTTAGGTTTTATCACAGCTGTTGACAGCGGGGTTTTCCTGGCGCGGAGCAGGTTGTGATGCTTATGGTTATATTTTAGAAGAATGTGATTATTATTATTTTATAAATTGGAGATATTCAAGACAACATTTTTAAAGTAAATCCATGAAAATGGGTTTTGAATTCTTGCGAGCCATTTCCCGGATGCCTTCGTAAGCAGGGCTTTGGTGGTATGAGTTTCAGGGGACGGAACACCACATGTCCGACACATGAATGGATTATGTATTTTTTGCTGACACGCGATACGCCAGGGCTAGCTAGAAACTATCCAGCGTTCTCGTCAGGTATTCAAACCTTTTGACGACTCATGTTCGACCTATCACTTGCACAGCAAGATTCTGTGCCGATCAACCTCTCAAATTTACTTTGTGCTGCCTTGCAACTTCGACTTAGGCCCTAAGTAGGACGAAGATGGGGCGCCGGACTTCTCCCGCCTACCAGGTAACACCCCAAGCTGTCTAACTCTTTCCCTAATGCAATTTAGTTTAGATGAGCTATTAGAAAGATTAAGGTCTTTCTTGGGTGCAGAATTACAATCTACTAATAGTGTCACCCTTTCAGCTACCGCAACCTTTAACCCTCTCGATGTCATCCCTGTGCTACGTCTCCGTTCCAGTCACCTCTGGCAAATGCGCAGGTTTGGGTTTAGTGACCTTTACGTCAGCATACTCAGCAGTGCTATAAAATATCCGAACTCTGAACATATAACTGCCAATTGGCTTTAAGAAAACAAAGAATCCATTTGCCGTAGCATCGCAGTCGTTAAAGATTGGGCCGAAGTGTGGGGACAGGGTCTGAAAAATATCTCCGTTTCCTATCCGATCTGCAAAGGCCTGCAGCTCTATGGACTACTTCAAACTGTATCCTTTCTAGCCCTACCCTTCAACCCCTCCCCCTTTCTCGCAGTCACGAAAGTTAATACAAAGATCTGCCTATCTCTACAACGCCGGGAAATCACAGTCAAATGTTGCTCAGTTAGGGAGTTTTTGCAGTCACCCTGAAAGAGGAGGTTTCCCGTAAATAGATATAGTCCGAGTTGTCTAAGAAAATAGCGAAATATGTCAAATAAAGGCGCAAATAATCCCTTAAGAAACACAAAAAAATAATAGTCTGTTGAAGTGGGAACTCTTATGGACAAATCGCCCCTGGTAGCAACTGAGCAAACCTTAATCGCGCATGATAGTCGCGTCCGTGGACAGCGGGTGTAGTTATAGATGGTACAGATGAAATTTATTCGGTGCAATATGGGTATCACTGATGTCCGACTAATGTTGAGATCTTGTGCTATGGTTCTGGAACTGGTATGTAGATTCTTTTCTACTGTGTTTCGTACAGCTTCTTCATTGCCTTTAGAAGTAACCGGAGCATCTCGAGCAGGAGGTGCTCTTCCAACTGACCCTGTTTCACGAGGGCGTCTTTCAACCTTTGGAAATGTGTCCACATTCAATGCGACCTTCATGGAAACCATTCTTCGTACAGGCGCCTTGTTGGCAGTGTATTACACCTTGCTTCTTCAGAGATCAACAGCATGTCAACATACTCGTTGTTTGAATGCATAGTTATGTTTTAACAACTGAATCAGGTAAGAAAGGTTTAAAATACTCAGTTGATTTACGGCAGGCACTGACCTAGACGCAAATAGCAAAACCACTTTACATTTCTGAAATGTTTGTATCCTAGTTGAATGGGTCAAGAATAATACAAAAATAAAATACCTATTACGAATTATAAATTTATATCCACCTTCCAGTAGAAACTATGGAGGTTTCTTCTATTTTGTATATAATTATAATTTATATTGTGGTCATAATAGCGTTTTCTTTTCATAATATCAAATTATAAGCTCAGAGAAGTATAGCAAAAGGCAATAAAAATAAACACAAAGGATTTGAACCCAAAATGAAGTGGCACAGTGGTGAAGCAACCCTCAGCCGTTGCTACCTTTTAAGCTAATGCTCCTATACAGAGTAAATAAAAAGAAAAGTTAGATCTTACCTAGAAACTTTACACGCGTTGCAGCTCCGTAGGACGCTTTAAGCTCGTTTTTGGTAGTTATGACTCAAATAATTAAATTTCTTCAAAGTTACGCCTACTCTACAAGCTATAATATGTGGTAGTTTGTGCCAGAAGTGAGATTACCTACCTAATACTTAGAATTTTTGATGTGGCTGCACAACGCCCATGTTTTGGCTGAAGGCGTACCTCCAATTGGTCGCATTGCACAGATCTGCCATTTTATTTTCAATGCTTTTGTCAGCACATACACGCGATAGGTTGTTCTGTCAATGAATGTTTTTAATAAATGTTTACCAATGTTTGCTCGAATTGGTCTAGGTCTATCACTTTCCGCATTGCATGGAACTGTCATTTTGTTTTCAAATATTTTGTGAATAGATGCTTGTGATAGGCTGGTCCTTCAATGCAACTTTTCATAGGTATGTACGAATGTATGCTAAAGAATAAAAGTTTATAAAATCAGATAGATATGCTGCAAAAACTCCCAAGGTCACGGTATGATGTTTTTGGAATCGATATACATAACGATTGCTTTCTATCCCATAAAAACATGCACCGAGTTATCTCTCCCTCCTCTATGAAGTATTATGAAAATGAGCCATTAGAAGACGCTCAAGATAGACCTAAGGTCCACATGTCACTTAGCGTGTTGTATAAATTTAAAAATACATAAAGGTAGGTGACTCACCCAGTATATGCTGCCCATTTTTATTTTAAACTTAAAAACGAATATAAAGAAATTGCCATTTATGTATTAAGTTTAGTCAGTGCACTAAAACGAAATCTGTTTGTGTAGATTTTATGAAATTTTTAAGTTATGATGAACATAAATTGTGGCAAATGTTTAATGCAAATAAATAAAATTTAGAAAATGTCGTACACAGAGTATCTGAATTGAGGTTCAATGCCGAACTTTACCTCAATCGCATAGGGCTATTTAAATGTCCATTAGGTGCTTCAGAAATTCCCAACATTGAAAATGGTCGTGTAGCATGCGAAGATAAGTTATAAGCATTTAATAGAAAGCCAGTGAAAAAAGATCTTAATTATTGTCTTTGTTTCTTTGTTCTTATTATCCTTTCTGGACTCATTCGCCGAAGCATTACCTTAACTGTACTCAGACAGTGAGAAACATAACAAATAGCTTGTGGTGTTACCCTTCTAGCATCTTTTCGGGGAGGTAGGTAATCTACCATACAAGTGGCTAGGATTGTGCGCAAGGTGTAGTGAAGGTCATGCTGCCAAAAGGTGAGACTGGAGTTATCAAGAGTCTTATTTTTACTGCAGATTCCATCCCATGCAACGTAGATACGTACGAATTTATAGCCTCTAACAAAGATGCGGCAGAACATTTTAGCCTTCTCTAAATCCTGCATCAAGTATACAACAAAGACACGTGACTTTTTAAAGTTTGCGTTTATATGCTCTTAAAATGAGGGGCATATCGTTTGTACCATTTCTGAATCTTGCACGAAGTATAGCAGCATAAACCGCTGCATTCCGTTATTTGCCACTTTTCCTACACGCAAGTGTACACTTTTCTTAGAAAATATGTGTTCTCTGCCTGTGATGCTGAATACAACATGTATCTGCGGCAAAAATATGTCTTATTGTATACAGAGTGAGTCAAAACAACACTGAATAATTTTAAGACGCGATTTAGGGGTCCTTTTAAGTATTTTCTTTTGGGGAATATAGGCCCGTAAACGTCTTGTTATCGAGCTAAAGCATATTAATGTTTTTGAAACTAGCGGTGAGTTGGATTAAATGCCGCCGAACACGCCACTACGCATCCTTTGCTACAAGACATTGGAGAATTTTGAAATAAGAGTAGCTAGTATCTTTAATCTTAAACAGTGAAAAACTCTCTTAAATTTACTTAGTAGGCTGTGAATCTTTGTTTAATTATATGGCACTTAATCACCTCTGAAGTAGTTGAAAACTTTTATGAACCGATCTGCAGCTGCGAATACACGTTATTGCCAAAAGCATATGAAAATAATACTATTGTTGGTCAAATTTTCTCCACCATTATACATTTTACTTGAGAACATTTAGAACAATGTTAAATGAAGCAAACATATTTTCAAAAAGCTTCAAATATAGTTCAAGAAAGAACAAAACAAGAATTGCACAAGTGCATAACTGTTTATAAAAATATCCAAATGCCAACTTTTGACTTCGTAGCATAGTTGATAGCGTCGTTGTAATGATTGAGAGTTCCTTAAAAATGCCTGGCATATCATGAACAGCATCAAGTGCTACAAAGATCCTGACCATCAGCTCCTCGTCACTATTAGTCGGTGCCTCGTACACAAGAGTCTGAAACTGTCCCCAAATGAAAAAATTCAAAGGGGTTAGATCTAGTGAACGTGATGACCATGATTTCATAGCTCCTCTACCTATCCAGCGATCAGGATATGTTACACTTAGGAAATCCCTTATGTCACCGGAATAATGCGCATGTACCCTCATCGCCTTGGAACCGCATTAGCTGTTGTATGCCTAAAGGAGCATATTCCAGAATTTCTGATAAAGTACGTTGTAAAACCTATAGGTAAAACTGGCCCGTCCCATACCCTCTCGTGTAAAATCCTTCTCTTCCGTCCACAATATGGTTGCAGGAAGTCTTGGTTGATCAATGCATTTATGAAGAAACCAACGGACAAACTGTCGTCGGGTTGGAAAGCCATCTGACCCTAGTGGTTGAAGTCGGATGAGATGATACGGATGTAATTGCTTTTCGCGCAGAATGCTAATATCCCAAGAAAGCTTTGTATGCATGGCATGCGCTATTGACTTTGTGTTTGTGGACGGAGAATTATGGACTCGTTCAAAATTTTCTCTTCTAGAGACACTGTTCTTAAATTTCTTTGGAATCCCGAACGATGCGCTTGTTTTTGGAAAGTTCCTGTCTCTTGTCGTTGATGTACGGCAAAAAAGGTGCTGTGATGAGGCAAATGCCTCCTTGGGTAAAGCTCGGCACAAAGATCTCGGGCGCTTTTCGCATTTCCCCAAGCAGTACTATAAAGGTAACCGAGCAGTATGGCTCAGACGGCAACGTCTGTGGCCTGCATTTGGAAGGTCCCGGGTTCAATTCCCGGCGATTGCCCACTCTGACCATAGCTGTTTTTCGTGATTTTCCCTTGGAGAATACCGTAGTGGTGTATTTTACCATGATCTCTCCTTTCCCCCATTTCCTCTCCTTTTATCTCCATTTCACGTTTCAGGTGTGATTTCAGATTTTGCGGTACTGATCAGGTGTCAGGTAGATGGCGTGGATGCATGCACATTGGAAGGATTTGTCGCTGTGTACGCTAGAGTGAACTCTCCCCCCAATTAGGATCGCTGCGTTGCCCTCTCGTGGATTCCTCGCTCACTGGTGTGTGGATGTTTAACTGGGAATATTAAGGACCTCTGCACGTCTGTATAGACCTGTTAGCCTGCAGACTGGACCTCCCCGGCTCCTTCGCCCCATTTCTGCTCCCGGGGGTGTAACCACAATAAATCAAGATGATCGCAGTGAACGATGTGTCCCTCTCCGATAAACACATCCTACATCTGTACCAGTTTTACTCCCCGTATCGTTAGTCGGCGCATACAACTTACAACATCTTATACGACATTCACCAGGGAAAATTCGTAAACACGCCCTCCAAGAGGCGTGGGATAGCCTGCTGGAGAGCTGCGCCAAGAAACAACTGCGTCGATGATATCATACGACTGCAGCGCCAACGCATGGTGAGCTGGCAGGCACCTCCCGGAACGGTGAGGCAGCCAGCAACTAGACAGCATGAGCCCGAGCCGGTGAGAGTAGTACGAAGCGAACGCACAGGCACATTTACATCTTCTAACGAGGGGACGCAAAATTATATGTTTTGGACTATTCTAAATCCCTCCTCATCTGATTTGTAATTATATACAAAATTCTCTTTGGTGTTTGCGCTACGCGTATTGTATTAGGAGGCATAAATGTCTACCAACGTAACGACTATTAAATTTCTATTCACTTAGTGGAATGTTTACGGAAACCAAAGAACTTTAAAGTGTTTAAATTTGTCCTTTTAACTGCTTGGTTATAGTGGTCAAATTCAGAAAGCAAAATATCCTAAGTCAAAACATTTTAGAATTGTTAATTGAATTATACTTGCAGTGTAGTAGATGTTTTACAAGATGTAAAGCTACATTGAAATAAAGCTGTACATGGCGACTTCTCTTGGTACCATTTGTTCTAAAGATTACTTTATAGCAAACCTATACTTAGAAATTAGGATACCACGCCTTCTTGGCAATTATGGCTCAGCACTTGTAATTAACCCCCTTATTATACATAGGGTAGAAAATAGCGTTGGAATTTCTCTCGCTTTACCATTAAAAACTGGTAGAAGTGGCATGAAACAGGTACACATCCTACATCCTACCATAAATGTAATGCATGTTTGCTAGTTCCCGTAAGTAAAGTGGAACATTTTTATATTATGCTGTAGAACTGAAAGTCCTTCCAGTAGACGAAGCACTTCAGTATATCCTGATGAGCGAGAAAGATAACCTACACCTCCTGTAGAAACCTCAAAGTCACAAACTGCTGTATAATATGCGACGGAAACCCTTACCGCTTATATAACAAAACGCAGTTTTTAGGTTAGTGGTGATATAAACAATCTTAAAACAGAACACAAGGAATATTCCAAAATGATAAGAAAACAAAACACGCGATGTTCCAATATCGTGGGGGGACTAGGGATCTGTTAGGCAGAATATCATCTAACCCGACGCGGCATTTTAATAAATCTCAATGTCCTCCAGCTTGATAAAAAGAAATTTATGGACATACATTCCCGATGAGAACATGCTCAAATATAACCCCTTAAAATTATTCGATGTTATTCTGACTCACACTGAATAGCGCTTATGTTTCTTTTCTTTGCATTTTGGAATATCGCTTACTCTGTTTTAACATTGTTTATGTCACCATTAACCTAAAACCTGCTTTTGGTAATTTAAGTGGTAAGAGGTTCCGTCGCATATTATACAGCACTTTGTGACTTTGTGGCTCCTACAAAAAGTGTTGGTTATCAGTCTCAGCTTTCAAGATATACTAAAGCGCTCTGTTTACTGGAAGGACTTTCAGTTTTACAACCTATCATAAAAGCGTTCCATTTTGCTTTCGCAGAACTAGTAGACATAAGTTAAGTTAATGGTGCTGCTTGGAGAAATGCGAAAAGGGCACGAGATGTTTATCTTGAGCTTTACCCAAGGAAACATTTGCCTCATCACAGCACCTTTTTTGTCGTACATCAACGACAAGAGACAGGAACTTTCCAAAACCAAGCGCATCCTTCGGAATTCGAAAGAAGTATAAGAACAGCGTCTCTAGAAGAGGAGCTTTTGATCGGGTCCATAATTATCCATCCACAAGAGCATTAGCACATGCCATGCAACAAGCCATTCTTCTGTTACTAGAATTCTGCGCGAACAGCAATTCCATCCACAGCATCTCATCCGACTTCAACCACTGGGGTCAGATGGCTTTCCAACCCGACGACAATTTGCCTATTGGTTTCTTCATAAATGCATTGAACAACCAAGGTTTCCTACAGCCATATTGCAGACGGACGAGAAGAATTTTACACAAAAGGGCACGTTTAACACACATAACAATCACACTTGGGCGCAGAAAAACCCTAGAGCTGTTAGAGTTACAAATTACCAACACCGGTTTGCAGTGAACATTTGGGGTTTTATTGTGAATGCCACACACATAGGACCCTATTTACTATCTCCACGTTTGACGGGCCACATTTACCTATGGCATTTACAACGTACTCTTTCAGAACATCTGGAAGATGTTCCTTTAGGAATACGCCAGCTAATGCGGTTCCAAGGCAGAGTTCAGGTGTCCGGGACCGTAAAAAAGTGCCTCGAGACACTTCTCCACACAAACAGACATGGTGGTGGAAGGGCTGGTGTTGGCGCTGCTGGAGCTGCCCGCAACATCTTTGAGGAAGGTCCCGTCCCTAGGGAGCATTAGCACCACCGGTAGCAGTACTGGTTCTTATCCCACTCTTACCAGTACTACACCATTCTCCTCCAGCACGCCGACCCCGATACTCGACACAGACAACGAGCACAAGACAGACTCTGATGATGACCACAAGACCACCATAGGAAAGTCCACGCGGCGTCTTCTCTGCGGGTTGTACGCAAGCGCGTCTTGACTAGACGCCGGCGCATCGCTGTCGCAAATTCCTTGAGAAACTATGTGTCATCTAAGAACATAGTGACCGAATCTAACCTGAGATAGCCATACAAAGCAAGAAATCTACTTGACCTCTTTGGAAACGTACGTGATCCTCGCTGGAATTACTCTCCCACGGTCTTGCATCTTAATAATCTCAACCAGTTCTTCGATAACAGATCATTATACCACCGACTTAGCATGTATGGAACTGAAGATCTAGTGATGTTTAAGCACGAATGCAGACACTGCGAGTTCGTCAGCTACACCGATATGGACATCTGAACGCCATCTTGGTAGCATCGTGAGACCTGATTTGTTGAAGATGGCGTGACACAGAATTCTTATATTCTTAGTGCAAACCATTCATTCAAATCATGGCTCCAGTTTAGACGTGTAGTTGCGAGGGATGACTAAATACGGTGAATGTTTACAACGCAGTTAGGTAGTCGTGTATGTATAATCTAAGATGTATATTTATTATGGTAACATGTAAACGCTTTAACAATTTTATTGTAAATTTAAGTGTGACGTGCTTCTAAAATTCAAAATACTTTCTTTGCTGTTTAAAGAACATGATCCCAATTTCTTTCCTGTGTAAAGTGGTATGCTTTTATGTATGCCTTAAATTTCCAGTAGATTTCGAGAAACAATTTGGAACTACTGTTTTGTGTAATGTGCAATTAGTTTTTAATTAACTGTTGACCTTCTTTCCGCTGTGATAATATGTAATTGTGCTGTGGTAGTTTTACACAGAACAAATATTTTATCATTACAAAAAAAAAATGCGTTGGGGGCACGTGCGCATTATTCCGGCGACATATAGGATTTCCTAAGTGTAAGTATCTTGATCGCTGAATCGGTAGAGGAGCGCCGATATCATGGTTAGCACGTTCACCAGATCTGACCCCTTTGGACTCTTGTGTACGAGACGCCGATTAATACTGAAGAGGAGCTGATGGCCAGGATCTTTGTAGCATTTGATGCTATTCGCAGTATGCCAGGTATGTTTAAAGGAACTCTCAATCATTGTAATGACGCTATTCACTATGCTCCGAAGTCAAAAGTTGACGTTTTGAACATGTTTTATAAATAGTTATGGACTTGTTCAATTCTTCTTTTGTTCTAACTTTAACTATGTTTGAAGCCTTTTAAAAATATGTTTGCATCATTTAACATTCTTTTAAGTTTTCTCAAGTAATTTGTATAATAGTGGAGGAAATTTGATCAACAATAGTATAATATTCATACGATATTGAAAATAACCTGTATTCGCAGCTGCAGATCGGTTCATAAAAGTTTTGATCTACTTTAGAGTACATGAAGTCATGCAATTAAACAAAGATTCACAACTTACTAAATACATTTAAGAGAGTTTTGCACTGCTTAATATTAAAGATACTGGCTACTCTTATTTCAAAATTTCCCAATGCCTTGTAGCAAAGGATGCGTAGCGACCTGTTCGGCGGAATTTCATCTAACCCGGTGCAGTGTTTCAAAAACGTTAATGCGCTTTTGCTCGGTAACAGGACGCTTACGACCATACATTCCCTAAAACAAAATACTCAAATAGAACCCCTATATCCAGCCTTGAAATTATTCGGTGCTATTCTGACTCACCCGTATATTAGAGCTATTGTATACGCTAGAGCTAGTGACATCGCCCAAAATGCCACATAATGGTTTTCCCTCCGTTCCCCTCTAAAATGTAGGTACTTTAACAGTGATGTTCTCCTGAATGTTGAAGCGTGCAAGTTCGCACTCGTCCAGCACATTACAAAAGTGGCCCGAATGCGCGAAATCAAGTGGAAGCTGAGGAAAGTGAAAGCGTTACATGCACTCGCGCCAACGCGGTGACTGCTCGTGAAATTTGGTAATGAGGGTTCATAATTTTAACTTCCAATATTTGTATCTACATATAGCCATTTTTCCGCATCTATGAATGCAAAATATGGATTTCGGGAGTGAGCAACCATACCACAATTATAAAGTAAACACTCACTAAAACTGGAAATACGGAAGTGGTTGGTCTTGCTGCTCATAGCGGAAATCCATCCTTCGCTCCTTTGTTGTTGTTTTTTTTTTTTTGTTTTTTTTTTGTTCTTTTCTTGTATTTTTTAAGGTGTCTGTCACTCTCTCGTTGAAGTCCACAAATTACGTAACCATAGATTTTTCCATGAAGCACATTGCCATCGGCTTTAGGTATACTTCCATCGATAATTTTCAATAAAACACACCGATTTTTTCTGTCATCATTATGGCTTGAAGTGCTCTTATTGAATGTAGTGTCTAAGTTGTTCTCTTATGTCTGTTTTATCAAGCACTTGAAAGGTCGAGCGTTGAAATCTTGTGAACCACAAATTCTTCGTCTTTTGTAATGTTTGAGCCAGACTACCTAAGTCATATACATCCGTTTAACCCCTTCGCAAAGAGTAAACACGGAAAACAGAAAAAATCTGTTTTTACAGCATGGCCATGGATCCGAATGTTTTGTTCCTAAATTTGGGCCTTTAATACTGAACAAAACGATTTGCCCTTACAAGATGCACTCTGAAAAACGTTCAAAAGTGGAAGTGGCCTTCTCGAAGTCTTTTTCTTAAGTTTTTGCTCTAACGGAAGACTTGAAAGGTTTATTTCCTGGAGAACACACCCTTGTTTTTCACCGTTGCTATAGGACACTTTAGAGCAGTGAAGTTCAACTTATTCTCTTAAGACCTGAAGTCCGTAGTTCACCCCACCTTCTATATTTTAAGAGAATGACAAGCTAAACCAATCACGTTTCAGTTCTTGGCAGCACGAGTGGAATTAAATGGGAAGGGATACTCCCTTCATCTGCTCTCTCTGTAAGGTTGGGCATCCCTGCTTTATACTATCACTTTTAGGAACACGCGTAGAACTATCCGTATAGTATCGGTTTTCATGAACGGAAAGAAACCAGTACCTCAAGACAGCAAACTATAAGTCACTTATAAATATAGAAGGGACAGATTTCTCACAAATTCGTCGTCTAGTGACCTTCCTTCTCTACCCCTTATTGTAAACACAACCAAGACAAACCCTGCTTTTGTTTGTTGGTTCCAGATACTGCAGGGCGAGGAACCAGAAAGAGGATGACTTTAAGGCTACCCCACAGGTGAAATTTCTGTCAACATTTTTTAAATGTTTGTCACATACTACTATACCTTAATTACAAGCGTATTTTAAATTTCATGCAGATATCTTTAATATTTTTTGTAGAAAATTATATTTTACCATAATTATACTAGTTAATCAGGTGTTCCAGATGATGCAGAAATCCGAATTTGAAGAAAATAAAGGTACTACTACATTATTTAAATACTAAATTACAAAACTGACATATTCAATCTATTCACTACTCTGGTTGTTCATAAACGAGTTTAAGAATTTATCCTCCGTATTTGAATTAATCATATCATATCTTGAGCAATTTAAAAGTGCAGCAAAAACCATATGCCAATATTTTAAGTTTATTCTCTCTGAGTTTGTACTGAAAATTTGAACAAGATTGGTTACAAATTACATCACGTGGTATATTTTTAATGTGCAAAAGTGTAAGAAAAATTTAAAATCTCGTAAAAGGCATTGGAAGTAAATATGGACCATTAGGCCCTGTGCTTTTGGGCATTTTAATGGTCACGTGTAGATGCGTTAAAGAGCTCTGAGACCAAAAGCCATGGTAGGTAATTGAAGCTAAAGGTTCCAGGTATTTTTGGACATAAAATCTAATGTTTTTATTTATTTTTCTTAGTTTTGACCAAATTTCAGTTATTGGGACCCATAAAGAAGGATAGTGGTGTAATAGAGATGGAAGTATTTTAACCATATTTTCTGGGTATTTCTATATGGTTTTGTACGCATTATTACTATATCCCTATATCCCTTATGCCCAACACTTCGGGATATTTTAAATGTTTTTTCTGGTTCACTCTGCAGAATGAATCGGAGCTGCTGTAATGTGTTTTGTGGATGACTCGTGTTTATTTGTTTTTGCAGCAATATTTTTCAAACCTTCCTCTCCTATTCCTAAAGCACACCACTCCCAAAAAGTAAACAATAAAAACAATACAGTCTATTTCGCTTTAAGCTACCAGTTAAACAATGTTTTGCTGTGTACCATTGCGTTTTAAATCGCCTCACATATTTACCATCTTTTTGTTCCATAACTAAGCTAGGTATTTCTTTTACCTTTTATCTGTAACTTGTCTTCATAACTTAGCCTGGGAAAATAAGTTACATACATTATTAGAAGATCCACGATATCTTCTAGTAAATCCATTCTTGTGAAACTATCACAATACGGGATACCTCACAATGACATACTCACAACATATACAAGTGAACTTTACTCTTCTCCCGCTAACTGCTGAAGGCAACCAGAATGCTACTGTTAAGGATACCCATCTGTGAAAATAGGCCAAAAAGTGCCAAAATTCACAAAAAATTATTTTAGTGTTATTAAATACTATAAACCTTCCAGTTTTATTTCCTATAGTTTTTACAGCCCTACGACCCTTTAAACCCGTCATATGGTCATTTAAATGGCTGCCTGCGGATGGGCGTGTCCATTTAAATCGGTAACTTTTGAGCTTGACTTCGTTTCTTTCAATTCTCATATTTGAATGTTTTAAAGCAGATGATTCTCTTTCTCTACAAGTGTATTGGCTGCACTGCAGACATTTGAAGGTTTGCGTGCGAACTGTTTCCCTCCTAAATCTTTATCTTGAAGCGTGCAGACCAAGTTAACTTAGCGTTTTGAAGCTCATTTGTTGCTGTATTATAGCAAAGAATATTGTCTATAACGTGTGTTATAGTTGCATCTAAGTTATAAGTGTTATTTTAGTTCGTAGGGTTCGTAAATTCAATCGTAGTTTATATAAAACATCGTAGGTTAGCTTTCAACAAGTTAGGTCAGTGTTTTCTTCAACACAAACTTGGATAAATATGAATAGGTTGAAAGACCAAGGAAACACAGGAAAGAGGCGACCTTCAAAACGCATCCAAAGGAAAACTAATGTCGTAGGCACTAGGTGGAGCAAAGATAATTCCACAAGTTTACTTAAATCTTCAGTCACAAATTCAGTAAGCACAAGCATAACCACATCAGTTTCACAAGCTTCATGTTTATTTCAAGTATCCCCATCCCTCTATTTCACAGGAGTCACATACAGAGGCACGTTTTCCAACAAGCCACAATAAACTTTCAATGTTTACCAGAGATAAAGTAAGACTTTAAGAAATGTCATGAACTCACTTTAGTGCACTCAAGCTTTTGGCACAATATTTTCAGGGGTACTAAATGTGGTCATTGTGGTAGTGCTAATCTGGATGTCAAACTTAAAAATACTTTGGGATTTACATCTAAATTAGTTGTAAAGTGCAGCAATGACTGTGACACAGTGTTGAATGAAAATTACATAGCCCCAGAATAAATACAGTCGAGTCCAACAGGCCACAATTTGAGGTGAATAGTAAAATTGTTAGCACATTTTTGGAACTAGGTAAAGGGTATGCAGGTTTAGAACAGTTTTGCATGGGGATGGGAATGGCAGTTATGAGTTCATCCACCTACAATGCACGCCAATGCTAAAGTGCAAAAAGTATTTTAAATGAAGCACGCGTTGCTGTTCGTGAGGCTGATCTAGAATTGGACCAAGTCTAATCATGCAGTGTACAATAGACATCACAGTTAGTTACGACGGCACTTGGCAGTGGGTTCTCCTCACTTCATGGGATAGGCATAGTAATAGACACTTTAACTATACTTGTCATTGCCTTTGAAATATTATCAAAATTTTGTGGGATATGTGAACAAAATCTTAGTCTTATACAGTGAAAGTGAGGAATATAAATCCTAGTTGGCATCACACAATGCAGCAGGTGAGTGTGAAGTTAATTTTACTGGGTCCTTTGCAGCAATGGAGGTTACAGCAGCAGCACTAACGTGGTAAAGATCAATCAAGCTTGAAGTGATAAGATCCGCGAATACAATAATAATCACAGCCAGAATAAAAGCTTAAGACTAATCCGCTAATAAAACAAAATAAGGAAGGAAATAAGAATAAGAAGGAGATAAAAGAGAATATTAAAGATTAAGAAAGGCGGCCAAAAAGGCAAAACACTTTAAGTAATACAGGAAAGGCGAGCAGGAGAAACAGGTTCTATTGAAATCGTCGGAGACTCGCCGGAAAGCGGAACAATGAAACGGAGGCGCTAGGCACTCATGCGGACAGAAAATCAAATCAGCCGTTAAAAACGTGAAACAGAAAAGAGGCTCGCAGAGCATAAGGTGGCTGAAATTTAACCAATGGTAGGAAACGCATAGTAGCTAAATAGCCAATGAGGAATAATAAAAGTCACGTGAATAGTAACGCAAGGGAATGAAACTAGAAAAGAGGCGTGAAATAGATTTTTGTCTAGGAGCAGGAGCGAGTTTTCGACACGCGAAACATGGAACACTTTGTGTCGTGAAGAGCTAGGAAGAGGATGTAAAAACTTTGTGTCGTGGAGAGCAAGGGAGAAGAAGATGAAATATTTCGTGTAGCAAAGGATAGGGAAGACAGGCAACGTGTAACAGTTTATATTATCACAAGGGAAAGAGATATACGATAGGAAATCGTCATAGTAGAACCGTGAGAGATAGGGTAGCTAGGAATGACCAAAGTCATATTGTGTATAACTTAGAAAGAGAATTAAATCAAGGGTAGAAGCACGGAAACTGTAACGGGGAAAAACAGATAGGAACGCGTCTTGCGTAAAGGGTCTTCGGTACGACAACAAGTGTGGATCATCAGAATAAACGGGCCACTGAGAGGAGCTGTGAGTATAATTCATCTCCCAGCCACACAATCCCTGAGATAAGAATCCAATAATCACTTATCCTCTACCTGAGTAGCCGGCAATAATCTTTCTGAACCCGAAACCCTAAGCCCAGTTCCTACACACCAGAAAACGTTCTATTTTCCAAACCCCCGCTACAAAATGGCACCCAACGTGTCTTACACCCACGCCTAGCACCCTACCAAACCAACACACTCACACCAACACAACGAAGAACGCCACCAAGGAACCAGCAACCATCACCAGACCAACACCAGCACAACAGCACCGAGTAAGTACAACCAACATTTCTTACACCAAAGGAAAAGTGAATGTTACTCCGTAACGGCAAAACAACAAAAATCACCATGGAGAACGCCCTTACGGAGGAACAGACAACAGCAGCAACAAATCAACAGGAACTTTCGGAAAATCCATATACACTAGAGGCAGTAATACAACAAATGTTTATTCAATTCCAGCAACTTACCTCTCAAATCACTGCACAAGGTGAGACGCTAAATTCACAAATCACCGCACAAGGTGAAACGCTAAATTCACAAATCACCGCACAAGGTGAGACGTTAAATTCACAAATCACCGCTCAAGGTGAGACACTCAGAGCACAATCTGAAACGCTAAATTCACAAATCACCGCACAAGGTGAAACGCTAAATTCACAAATCACCGCACAAGGTGAGACGTTAAATTCACAAATCACTGCTCAAGGTGAGACATCCAGAGCACAATCTGAAATATTCAATTAAAAAATCACCGCACAAGGTGAAACAATCACGGCACAAGCACAAACACTACACTCACAAATTCAAATACAAGGAGAGACACTAAATGCAAAACTAACTGCACAGGAGGAAACCCTAAAACAATTAGAACAGAGACTGATGACCCAGGTACACACACAATTAGTTGCCCAAGGGGAGAAGCTCGGGGCAAAAATTTTAGAGAAACTGAACACAAAATTCAGAGAACACCAAACACAAATAGAGGAGCAGGTAAACCGACAAGCAAACCAAGTGACGGAGATGAATGCAGGGCAAGCTTCTTTACGATCGGAGGTCATTAGCATTAGAACAGATGTTCTAGAAGCATGCTCAGAATTAAAATCTTTAAAGGGAAGGGTCACACAAATGTCTGCTGACCACGTAAACCAGGAACAGCTGAATTGTGATCTGCAAGCAGCCTGTGCAAATATTAAAGAAAATGTAAATATAGAATTAACAACAATGAAACAACTTATCACCACTTCAACAAACCAGGCAGCTGCAGAACACAACGCGGCATTAGCACAAATTGAGAAAAATTCGCGTGAGTTGGCACAGATTAGGGCAACCATAGAAAGACAACAAAATGTGTCAAATCAAAACGCCAGCAACCATGCCACCTCTCGCGAAAATATCATCGCGGAAACGCAACCAGCAATTCACGTGCCGCTTGCGTCCCCGCACACCCCAATTTCTAGTTTAGCTCATGAGGAGCCTAGTTATATGAATGTGCATGCGTACCCGCTACATTTTAATTTACTAAATGAGATCGCTGTACCACAGTTTAATGACTTGAGAGACAATGCGAAACGATACATTATGGATTTGGACACTTATTTCGAGTTAAAACAAATTCCTGAAACCTTGAAATTATTAATTATAAAGAAAGGGTTACAAGGGAGGGCACTCTCTTGGTTTCGGTTAGCGATCGGCGACCACACCACATACTCTGACTTCAAAAACCTATTCCTAACCAAATATTGGAATACTACCACCCAATATGCGGTGAGAATGAGAATAAATAATGGCAAATATACACCAGGGCAGGGGCAACAAATCATAGATTACTTCCTAGATCTGGCGCAACAGAGTCAATTACTAGACCCACGCATGCAAGAAGATGAATTTGTAAAACTGATTGTGAGGCATTTCCCGGATAATATCCGAAATAATTTAATTGTAGCTAGGGCGACAACCATTTCTGACACATTAGAACTGTTGACGGCGCTACAAGGACACCAGAGCGGTAGTTCGAAAAATAGAGCACCGACCCAAAATTTCAGTGGGTTAAGGGCACACCCCACCTATAAGCAAAGACGAGGTCCATACCCTCAACAAAACCGATACGATGACAGGGGCAACCAGTTTATGAGACACAGGGGCGACAACCATTTTCACAGGAACCCACCGCGAGATAACGCGAGAAAGTACATAAATTATGTAAGGGTAAATGGGAGCCGGAGACGAAACTCATGGGGCACTAACACACCGGAACCCCGCGAATATGAAACACGGCAAGATGGACGCCATAGCCCGAATAAAATTCACAATGAACGCAGCCGCCCAGGACAAAACGTGGACGCACTATCATGGCCTCAGGAAAACCGCCGGGAAAATATAGAGTACAATCCACGGTCAAATCAACTACGAACTGAAAACACACAAACAAAACACACAGGGACCATCAAAAAGCAAACATGGTTCAACCGTGACACCCAGGCACCGACACAGCACGATGATAGGCGCGGTGGCGCATTCGGTACCAACGAGATGACGGAAAACTAAAACGGGGTCAGGATCAATTCCCGTCTCTAGAACCCCCAGCTCTTTGCAACACAGGGAATAACAAATCCATTAATGACGAAAGACAGGGCGATATTATAGACTCACCACAAGTGTAAATACAAATATCAGGCGAAGCATACCAGGCTATCGTGGACTCCGGAGCAATGGCTTCTTTATGCAGCATGGAATTTTATAAAACGATCATATCGCGTGGAATAAAACTACAAACATTGTCTGTTAAAAATGTTTACGCTATGTTAGCAATAGGGAGAAAGAAAACCCGAATCCAACAACAAGTAATGATACCATTTAACATTCAAGAGATAGACTTTGAGTATATTTTTCTAGTGGTTCCACATTTAGTTACACAATTAATAATTGGGAGCGACCTGCTATCTGAATTCAGGGCTAACGTAAATTACAGAACAAGGGAGCTAACATTAGTGACAACAAACAATGAGACAGTAACAACACACTTTCTCAAAATGCCAGGTATAACACCACACTTAACGGAGGGTGAAAGAGACGTTCAGCAGAACAGGTTTTTTGTACAAGTCATCAGCCTTGGGGGCGAGATATGTAAAGCGCAGGTAGAGACAGATGATAGATTTTATGAGGAAGAGGCAATAGAAGATATTAATGAACAAGACGACGTAGAATATAGAGAAGATAAAATAAAGGATAATTATTATAAAGCCCGTGGAAGGCGCAAAGATAAGCGGACCGGATGACTTACCAGGAGAAAATGTAGAACAATACCTGTACGGAGAAACGGACACCCGACAAATTGGAGAGTGCATTGCACGAAAGGTTAATGACATTTCAGCCCTCAGCAAACAACATAAACGAACACTAACTACAATTCTATGGAACAACAGAGAAGCATTTTCAGACAAAACAGGTTGCTATAAAATTTCGAATATTCTTTTGAGGTGAAACCAGCTCCCCCATGGAAATATAAATGTAGAAACATACCGATAACCCTTCAAAACGCAGTAAATGACACGATAACACAAATGATAGAGCAGAAAATAATACAACCGTCGAATTCGCCATATATAAACCCTTTATGTGTTGTTGCAAAGAGCTCAGGAAAGGTTCGCATTACGATAGACGCTCGCCACTTAAACACGTTTATAATACCCGACAACATGAGAGACCTAGTAATATATCTAAGAATTCTATGTAACAAAAATCACACATCGTGGATGGACCACATACCCACGATAGAAAGGACGTTCAACGAAACACCGAACAGCAACACAGGTTTCACACCCCTGACTTTACTAACAGGACAAGAACATTACCTCATGGAAGGAATGCCATCAGCTATCCCTACAAAAGAAGTCACTCAGGCAGAAAAGTTGAAACTGGCATACGAACGCATAACAAGGAAAACAGAGTTAAGGAACAAACACTTGAAACGACACAATAAGACATGGAACCCGAAAGAAGGAGACAAGGTTTTATACAAGGCACACCACAAGTCATCCCTGTTGCAAAAAGAGACCAATAAATTACATTTGATGTGGCATGGTCCGGCCGTAATCCGGAAACAATTGAGTGATCGAGCTTTTGAATTACAAAACCCACGTACTCTAAAAATAATTGGTAGGTACAATTTGGCCTTAATAAAACCGTACAAAGTACCTACAAAATGACGGGAAATGAACCACAATGTACCGTTGAAATGTCTCAGTAAGCACTTAAAACAGAAACACAAACAACTCAATTGAGTTATCGAGCAGGAAAATAAAAGCGGTCACTAACAGAACGACCAGAAAAGGGTAAAGGTATGACGCATACGAGAATAAGAGTAGAATACTAGGAATTGTACGAGTGTGATACATGTAAATCTGTAAAAGCTAAGGCAAAGAATGTAAATTCATATTAAATTTAAACAATAAGCATGAAAAGTTAGTAATCTATGCAAAAGGTGTAGAGTCACAGAGAAAGGGGAAGTAAAGAGTTAAGGCATAACCAAAACATAACAGAGGGACGATCATCTGTATATAGAAAATGTTAAAATTCTGATGATAGGAAACACTGAACTGTGCTATAAATGAGTGTACAGAATTATTGTTATGTATTGAATGTTAGGATAAGGACATAGATTAAGTTAATTGTAAATAACATTAAGGCCGCACTCATGAGCAAAACTAGGAACAAATAAAACGTAAATCTTTGAAAATTATGTTTACTTGCATTAAGGTATAGGGACTTGCACAAAAATGTAAGGTCAGACATACAAGTGATTATTCCCAGGTAGACTCAAACAGGTGAATGACATCCCTAAACAGTTACCAACAAACCGTGTGAAAAGTGAAAGTGAACAGTGCGCGGAATACGTTACCGGGAAATACAAAGCACTAGTACATGAAATTAAACCGAAACAAAAAAATGAGTGCTTAAGAAAGTGAAAGCATGTTTCACGAAAGGGAAACACGAAAATGTACACCATACAAAAGACTAAAACAAGAAAACGAGGCCTGAATGAAAGGGGCGAAAAATCAATTAAAATGTAAATAGTTATAGAATAGTTTATAAGTAACAGGTAAATTATGTAAAGTAAATTGCGCCACAAGGTACCAGGAGACGCAGAAGTCAGTCCCTGGAAACAAATTCTTCTGTGTAAATTTTTCAGGTGGAACATGTAAAGGCATAACTTGTAAGTTTAAAATGAATGTAAAACAGTTCGTAAGAACTAAGTATGGAAAAGCCTCACACAAGACGCGAGAGGGGAACTTTAGCGCGAACAGCGAAGCACTAGTTTCAGTGGGTTTTCAGACAAGCCATTAATTTTACACATGCGAATAAAATGAATGCCTTATCTGTAGGGCATTTGAAGTGATAAGATCCGCGTATACAATAATAATCACAGCCAGAATAAAAGCTTAAGACTAATCCGCTAATAAAACAAAATAAGGAAGGAAATAAGAATAAGAAGGAGATAAAAAAGAATATTAAAGATTAAGAAAGGAGGGGGAATAAACATTATTACGGATGAAATAAAATAAAGTAGAGACACGTATCAATAAATCAGAATGTGAAAGGAAACGCAGGAAAAGAAAAGACACAAGGAAATCGGCCAAAAAGGCAAAACACTTTAAGTAATACAGGAAAGGCGAGCAGGAGAAACAGTTAGGTTCTATTGAAATCGTCGGAGACTCGCCGGAAAGCGGAACAATTGCGAGTATAACAAATTGTATATGTGTTTACTTCACGTGTGTTGCCATCTTGTGTGACGTCACTCCTTGTTGGTTCATTTAACTCCATCTGGCGTAGCAATTTGCATCAATTAGAGTTCGAAAGAATTTAAAGTTTTGTATATTGTCCTCCGGCTAGCTATTTAGGTAGACATTTAACTCTTGCAGGGTGTGAAGCGGAAAGGAATCTTTTGTCTAGAAATGATATTGACGAAGAAATTGGTTTTATAATCTTTATTGCAGAACACGTTCACGAACACTTTCACATATTTATCTTGATAATCGCCATACTGAAACTGTTTGTAATAACTGCTTATCACTTTTAACTCACGTACTTCAACTTTATATATTCAACTGTATAATACTTTATAAGATTTCTTGTAATTCTGCTACGCGTAACTTGACGAAATGAAAGACTGACTGACGATATGTACTGTACTGAGAATTCCGTTGAACTGGAGGCTGACGTGTTATGTGTTGAGAATCTTGTTGCACACTGGGGGACACGCTACCTCGGCCTGGCTTATTTATAGGCTTGCCTTAAGATACGCCTAAAGATTATAAATGAACTGCTATTGGCTAATAAAACGCGCCAACATTAGCGTCTATTTTACTATCCAATGAAAACCACTAATACATATTACTTTAGGAAATGTTCTAGAAGCTTTTACCGAAAAGGCGCGAAACATTACGTAACTTCCTGGTTCCCGGTAACGATAAACAACTCACCCCTTGCTGCATTATTGCGTTATTGTTAAGTTTCAGTAGAGCCGTATATTATTATTTACCAATAATAATTACAATTATTAAACCTCTGAAATCAATGTTACATAAAAATACATATTCATATTATTATCATTAATTACATCTGAGTAATTTGTGATACAAATTACCGTCTCATATGCCCCACTAGAAACATAATTATAAATATTTATAACTTGTTTAGAAATTTTAAAATTGTGTTTTTAGTCTCCTAGATCTTGGAACACACGTTATCACTTTCACTTAACACTTCACACGCATTTAACACACGATATATGTTTTATCTTGCCACTACTTACTGACTCTGGTTTAATTAATTTAGATATTAATCTGACATCACAAATATTTTTTTTATAACAAATACTTTACCCTAAATTATTTAATCACTGCTACCAAATTGTTTACTTTAAGCTGTTGACAAAAATTTATACATTTAAGATTTTTGTAATTATTACACATATTTACCAAAATATTCACCCTCTACATCTATTTACATCTCTTAAATCTAGATAATGCTTTACATTTTCTGTTTACTACATAAGTAAAAAAAAAATTTTTTTTTTTATTTATTTTTGAATTTATTATTATTTTAACAATACTTTTGGAATGGTATTTACGTACTTTTAAGTTAATATCATATTCATTCTTAATTCTAAAATGTTGTTACAGTTACTAAAAATTTAATTTATTTATTTTCTTCTCAAACAGTTAGTCATGACCACAATTTATTTCTCCATTCATATGATTTACATTTTTATTTAACCCTCTTACGTTCCAATACATTGTTCTGCATTTCGCCTTTAACTATCCAGCATTTATTATTTATCATCTTTGTCTTTTATTTCACTATGATCTTCATGGTTGTATGGTTTAAGCATCTCAATATGGAACTTTCCTATGCTTTTTCGAGTTGTTGGATTACATAACTCATATGTGTTAGTTCCATACACTTCAACAACTTCATATGGTCCATGGTATTTGAGAAACATTCGCCAATAAAGTTTATTTTCTTTATCCGATAATTTCTTGGTTTTAACCAAAACTAAATCTCCTATTTTGATCCTCCATTCCTTTCTCTTCTTTTCTTCATGTTTAATTTTTCTTTTTATGGCTTTTTTCTTCATCCTCTCGAATGCTTTTCGGAACATCTCTTCCTCTGTTGGTGGTATCGAATGCGCATCTGGAATGGCTTCTGGAATTTTTTTACACATTGTATTGATCTTCTTTCCCAACTTAAGTTCACATGGTTTGTATCCTGTCACATTGTTTATGGTTTCATTTAAGAGGTTCTGGACAAAGTTCACGTATCCATACCATTGAGTGTGTTTTCGATGACATAACACCCTTAAATAATTTGAAATTTCCTTAATTTCCCTCTCCACTGGGTTGGAGTTCGGTCTGTATCTAGATGAAAAATATTGTTTAATGCCATTTTCTTTCAGCCCATCCATAAATTTTTTTCCTGTGAAGTACGAAGCATTATCGCTCAATACAGATTGAATAGGTCCTTCTTCTATCACATATGACTTAAGTAGTCTATTTAAACATGCTAAACCTGTAGGTTTTCTCAAAGGGTAAATTCTTACATATTTGCTGAATATATCATAACAGACAAATATATATTTATTTCCAAATTGACTTGGAGGCATCGGACCATGAATATCAATACTAATTACACATCTCGGCTTATCTCTTATAACCGAATTAGTTTCAAATGCATATGCTGCATTTATTTGCTTTGCCTTCTGACACAGGTTGCAGCATGATATAAATTTTCGAACTTTCTGACGCAATTTGGATATGTATAAATTCTCTAAAATCATAGAAGTTGTTCGGTCCGTCCCTGAGTGTGCTAACCCTTCATGAAAATTCTTAATTAGTTCCTTTTCCATGCTTTTCGGAACCATTACCTTCCAACTAGGCATTTCTTTTCCATGCTTTTTGTATAATGTCCCATCTCGAATTGCTATAATTTCTTTCTTTGCCTCCTCAATCAATGGTGCATTTTCTTTAAGTTCAAATAATTTTGCATCCTCATTTTGAATTCCCCCCATATTTTTCAATTTTCTAATCATTTCTTTGCTTAAAGGAATTTCAATTGTCAATATTTTGACTTCATTTCTAGGCCTTTCAATATTTTCGGGAATTTGTGGGTTGTAGTTCAATCTTGATAGTAAATCACTGAAGGTATTGTTTTTGCCAGGAATGTGGATAATCTCAATATCGAATGCAGATATTGCATGAATGTATCTAGCAAGTTTTCCACTACATAATCTACACCGTTGTATGAAAGTTAAGCTTATGTGGTCTGAATACACCTTCACCTTTTTCTGATAAATATAGGTTTTAAAACGAATTAATGAGAAATATAGTGCTCCAATTTCTAACTGAGTCACTGAAGAATTTCGCTCAATATTTGTAAGTCCTCTAGAAGCTGTACTAATGACGTGAAAGTCATTGTTGAAGTCTCGCTGTCCTAAAATTCCGGCGTATCCTTGCATTGATGCGTCGACATAAATCTCATATTCCAAATCTTCTCTGGGCCTCTCAAGTAATATGGACTTAGCAAAGAGTTCCATTACTCTCTCAAAGCATTTTTGATGATCCTCTGTCCATCTCCACTTATTGTTCTTTCGGAGTAGCTGCCGCAGTGGTTCGATTTCAGTCGAATATCTTGGTACGAACTTACTCTGAAAGTTCAATACCCCTAAGAGACGTCTAATTTGTTTTACGTTCCTGGATGGCGGAATTTTCATTATTGCTTCTATTCTTTTCTGATCAGGTCTTATACCTCGTTCATCCACTACATAACCCAGAAAATTTATTTCCTTGACACAAAATTTTGATTTTAGTATGTTCACAGTCATACCATGTTGTTGTAGTTTATTTAACACATAATGGACATTATTCATGTGTTCTTCAAATGTTTGACTAATGATTAAGAAGTCGTCAATATACTTTATTAAAAAGTCATCTGCAGAATTTCCAAAGATACTGTGAATGGCTCTCAAAAATCCACTTCCTGAGTTTTTTAAACCAAAAGGATTTACACAAAAGCGATACTGGATCCCTGAGTACCGAAATGAAGTGTAATCACGCACTTGCGGATCTAATTCCACTTGCCAATATGATGCAGTGAGGTCGATGGATGTCAAAAATCTCCCTCTTGAAAGTTTTGTAATTAGTTGTTCAATTCCCTCACTTTGAAAATGATCTGGTTTCATATACTTGTTGACATATCTACCGTCTAAAGTTAATCTCAAACTACCATCTCGTTTAATACTCCAGCAGATTGACTTTATGTATTGAGAATTACTTTGCTCAATAATCCCATTTTCTAACATGCTATTTATTAATTGTCTAGCTTTGTCTCGAAGACTTATAGGTAAATTGTCATACTTGTGCCTATATGATGGTACGTCTTCTACTTGAAATGTATGCTGATATACATTACATCTGCCTGGGATATTACTAAATACTGAACTATTGTTCATCAAAACATCATGAAGGATTTGTTTTTGCATTATCGTAAGATTATAAGCTTCTTCACACTTGTATATTATTTCCTCATTTCTCTTCTCCTTCCAGCTGTTATCTGTCTCGCTCACATGGTCGTTTTTTGTTTGGATTACACATTTCTCTACTTCTTCTGGCATTTCTGCTAGCTGTTGAAAATATGGCGTGGTATTCCCTTCATATTCTGTGACTACCTGCTTTATCTGACTATTTCTATCAGTTTCTGTTATTTGCACAAAAAACTCTTGGTCACAAATATTTTTCTCATCCTTTGTCATATCGATTACAGAAACTTTTTCTTTTATAAATGGTACCCTTATTTCTCTATCTTCTTTTGTTATTTTTAACTCTTCATGTTTAAAATCTATACATGCTTCATATTCATGTAGGAAGTCACATCCTATAATTATGTCACAAATCAGATGGTTTACAATTAGAAACATAACCTCAAAATTCTCTCCGCCAATAAGTATGCTAAGTAGAGCTTGTGTTTTTATGACCTGTGTAGTTCTTCCAATTGCAACACGACAAACTAAATTACTAGTGGGAAGAGCCATAATTTTGTTACCTTCATTAATCAAATTTATGTAAAATTTCTGTGAGCAAATTGAAGCTGATGAACCAGAATCTATAGTTGCAATGATTCCTTTCTTCGCAATTTCCATTCTAACATGAGGTGACTCAAAATTTTCTCTCTTATCTTTTGTTGCTGTAATCTTATTACAGGGTGTATGTGTAGGTGTATGATTTGTATTGGTAATGGATACTGAATTATTAAAGACGTCCTGAGAACCTACTGCACAGGAGTCTGTTAACAGTTTTCCTGGTTATTTCCATGTTCACGTACGGGACTGCCATTCCTAACAGGCGCTAAATCTATCTCCGTGTCGCTACCATTGTTTTGAGTTCCCCTTCCTCGAGTTCGAAATCCTCGATTTCTGACATTTTGTCCCTTTGGCACGTAATTTTCTTGCCGTTCCTCAGATCTTTCTCGGTTATTATTTTCCCTCCAGTGAGTGAAATTTCCCCTCTGTCTAGTGTACCTCCTTCCATAATTTTGCCCTCTTTCAGGCAATCTTTCTGTCCGGACATAATTTATTTGTTCCTGCCGGCCTGGTCTCCTATCTATCCTTGATCTTTCAAATTGTGGAACGTATGATTGATACCGTTGTCTGGTATTAATTTCATGATGTCTGTCTTGTCCTCTAATTTGCTGATAACTACCTTGGTAATTTCTTCTATCTTGTACATCTAAAAATCTATGTTCCCACTCCCGAGACATATCTTCTTCCTGTTGTTCCAAAGCTGTTATTAATTCTGTCATCTCATAGATGTTCCGTGGTTTTGCAATTAATAAGTAATTTTGTATCCTGATGGGATAATGCCTTGCGAGCAAACTCACAAAATCTTCCTCACTGATTGGAGGTGACAAGTTTCTAACCTGACTTGCATGTTTTAGTAAGTAATCAGTCATCGATATTCCCCCTCGTGGATTAAATTGACCGTGACTAAGCATTGCTCGTATTCTTTGCTGTACCGTAACATTCCAAAATCTGTTCATGAATAATCTCTTAAAGGATTCATATGAAATTTCACCCCCTGATACCATTTGTAACCAATCTAAGGTTTTCTGGTCCAAACATCTTTTGACAACTATCATTTTCAATGCTTCAGGTATTTTTTTAATTTGAAAATACTCTGATAATTCTGCAATGAACTGTACTGGACTGGAGTTTTCATTAAATTTTGGAAGTGGAAAATCACTTAAGATATGATTGTAATTTTGCAAATTCCCTATTCCCATATTTAAATTCTCTAGTGTAACTTGTGCACTCTGAGTTTCAGCATTAGCTATGGATGAAGCTGCCGCATCACTCACATTATTTGTCATACCTGAGGAACTACCTCTATCATTATTTTGTACATCTGATACATTCACATCACATATATTTGCCCTTGAATTCAATTCTAACCTATTTACAGTACCCTGCAGATTTTCTATTGTCTGTTCCAATTTTTTATTATTCTCATTTTGAACAGTTTGGTGTTTGTTAATTTCAGAAGTTAGCTTTTGATTCAAATCTTTAGACAAATCTTTAACTTCATCAGACAATTTATTTCTCTGTTTTTCTGACTCCTTCTGAATTTTAGATATTTCCCCTCTGAAATTAACTTGCACCTGTATTAAATCTGCATTTGTAGCCTCCATCATCTCTTTTAACTCACTTGAAATGCTACTCATTCGGCTACCTAGCTCTGTACATTTTACATTAACATGCTCTATTTTATTATTAACCTCATTTTTTTGGTTAGATATTTCCCTGCTCATGTCTAACATTTTCTTTGAAACTTCACCTATTTCATTTGCTATCATTTCCTGATTTTCATTTTTCATTTTAATCATACTACTATCTAGCTCCATGAATTTCTTTTCAATCTCTTCCCTGTTTTGTTCTAAGCTTTTACCAATATCTTCCCTCAATTTCTCATTATTCTGAGTTAGTTTTTGTTCTAAACTCCTATCAATATCTTCCCTATTTTGATCTATTTTCTTTTCTAATTTCTCATTATTCTTACAAATTTCTTCCCTTATACTCTGAGTTAATTTTTGTTCTAATTTCTCACTAGTCTTTTCCATATCTTCCCTCATTTTCTCATTATTCTTTTGCATATCTTCCCTTAATTCCCTACTCATGTCTAACATTTTCTTTTCCATATTCTCATTCATATTTCTCAGCATTTCCATCATCATACTAACATCAGAATTAACATTTCCTGCTATTCTATTCTCACTTTCTACACTAACATTTTCATCTTCAAATCCCAAAAAATCTGGGCTATTTCCTGTAACCTGTATTGAATTACAACTAACTGTTACATCATCTCCCTCCATAATTATTTCTTCTGTATTATTGGTAGCCATTGTTTTTATTATCCTACCACTCCTAAGGTAAATTTATTTACCCTTTTTTTTTAACAAAAAAAATTGAGATTTTCTAACCTTACTTATGCTGTCCGTTGCTGTTACTTTGATGTCCAGCGTTCTGCCCCATTCTCCTAGATTTGTATGTCGCTTCTGCGTTGTGTTGTGATGAATCTACGTCGTTTCGATGTTTTTGCGTTGAATTCCTTGTTGCCTCGTAATCTCGGAATTACGATGTCCAATCTGCGTCTTGTAGATTATTTCACTGCTCCATTCATTCCACCTGCTGGTTAATTCTGCTACTTTCCTGGTTAATTCTGCTACTTCCTGGTTATTCTTGTTCCTTTCCTGGTCATCTTCGCCCCACGTTATGGGTGCCAATTTGTGACGGTACAAATGTTACAAATTGTATGTTGCAAATAAATGTTTGTTTACATAACTTTAACTGCCCCACGTATGGGTGCCAATTTGTGAGTAGTTTTAATGTTACTTATGTGTTTAACATTAATATAGCACCACGTTTGGAAGCCAATTTACGAGAGCAAATATATGTTTTTCTTTACGCGATGCCATCTTGTGTGACGTCACTCCTTGTTGGTTCGTTTAACTCCATCTGGCGTAGCAATTTGCATCAATTAGAGTTCGAAAGAATTTAAAGTTTTGTATATTGTCCTCCGGCTAGCTATTTAGGTAGACATTTAACTCTTGCAGGGTGTGAAGCGGAAAGGAATCTTTTGTCTAGAAATGATATTGACGAAGAAATTGGTTTTATAATCTTTATTGCAGAACACGTTCACGAACACTTTCACATATTTATCTTGATAATCGCCATACTGAAACTGTTTGTAATAACTGCTTATCACTTTTAACTCACGTACTTCAACTTTATATATTCAACTGTATAATACTTTATAAGATTTCTTGTAATTCTGCTACGCGTAACTTGACGAAATGAAAGACTGACTGACGATATGTACTGTACTGAGAATTCCGTTGAACTGGAGGCTGACGTGTTATGTGTTGAGAATCTTGTTGCACACTGGGGGACACGCTACCTCGGCCTGGCTTATTTATAGGTTTGCCTTAAGATACGCCTAAAGATTATAAATGGACTGCTATTGGCTAATAAAACGCGCCAACATTAGCGTCTATTTTACTATCCAATGAAAACCACTAATACATATTACTTTAGGAAATGTTCTAGAAGCTTTTACCGAAAAGGCGCGAAACATTACGTAACTTCCTGGTTCCCGGTAACGATAAACAACTCACCCCTTGCTGCATTATTGCGTTATTGTTAAGTTTCAGTAGAGCCGTATATTATTATTTACCAATAATAATTACAATTATTAAACCTCTGAAATCAATGTTACATAAAAATACATATTCATATTATTATCATTAATTACATCTAAGTAATTTGTGATACAAATTACCGTCTCACAATGAAACGGAGGCGCTAGGCACTCATGCGGACAGAAAATCAAATCAGCCGTTAATAACGTGAAACAGAAGAGACGCTCGCAGAGCATAAGGTGGCTGAAATTTAACCAATGGTAGGAAACGCATAGTAGCTAAATAGCCAATGAGGAATAATAAAAGTCACGTGAATAGTAACGCAAGGGAATGAAACTAGAAAAGCGGCGTGAAATAGATTTTTGTCTAGGAGCAGGAGCGAGTTTTCGACACGCGAAACATGGAACACTTTGTGTCGTGAAGAGCTAGGAAGAGGATGTAGAAACTTTGTGTCGTGGAGAGCAAGGGAGAAGAAGATGAAATATTTCGTGTAGTAAAGGATAGGGAAGACAGGCAACGTGTAACAGTTTATATTATCACAAGGGAAAGAGATATACGATAGGAAATCGTCATAGTAGAACCGCGAGAGATAGGGTAGCTAGGAATGACCAAAGTCATATTGTGTATAACTTAGAAAGAGAATTAAATCAAGGGTAGAAGCACGGAAACTGTAACGGGGAAAAACAGATAGGAACGCGTCTTGTGTAAAGGGTCTTCGGTACGACAACACGTGTGGATCATCAGAATAAACGGGCCACTGAGAGGAGCTGTGAGTATAATTCATCTCCCATCCACACAATCCCTGAGATAAGAATCCAATAATCACTTATCTGCTACCTGAGTAGCCGGCAATAATCTTTCTGAACCCGAAACCCTAAGCCCAGTTCCTACACACCAGAAAACGTTCTATTTTCCAAACCCCCGCTACAAGCTGTAAAACATGAGGTACACGACAATAATATCCGATGGGGATACAAAAAAACATAAACATTTGCAGGAATTAGGGGTATATGGTGAAACAGAAATTGTAAAAGATGAGTGCATTAAACATGTGGCCAAGAGACTGGAGACAGGACTTCCAAACTTAGTAAAAGAAAACAGCTCTAAGGGAATAACACTAGGGGGTAAGAACGCAGGAAGCCTAAAAGAGCAAACAATAGTGAAACTTACCAACTGTTACAGGAAAGCCATAAAAGACGATGGTCTACACCTAGATGAAATGAAATCTTCAATATTTGCCATCCTATACCACTGCCCATCAACAGATAAAAAGCCACAACACAATAAATGTCCCAAAAGTCAAACATCATGGTGCTACTATAATACAGCTATCGCTAAGGGTGATCCAATAAATGCACACGATACATACACCGTGAAAACAATTCTGTCCCCTCAGGTAATTACAAAAATCTTGCCAGTTTATCAAAGGCTTTCCAATGATGAGCTTCTTAAAGGATTCATTTCAAGCAAGACATAAAATGCTAATGAGTCACTTCATCATGTCATCTGGGCAAAATGCCCCCAAAAAATACTTGTTTTTCAAAACGAAATTGGAAATTTGTGTAACTTCTGCTGTGTCACAGTTCAACATGGGGCGTAGGGCCACTCAGTGACTAAAAAGTCATTTGATAAATAAAAAATTAAGTACACATCACATAAAATAAGCGTGAAAACAGATAAGCGTTTACTACTCCAAAGCGAACAAACCAGCAGACGATCATTTAAGAGAAGCCGGAGGAATGCTCGAGTGACTAAATTAGCAGAAGAGGAGAAAACGAAGATTAAGGGGGGACCTATATATGCAGAAGGTGGTTTCGAAGAGCTTAAAGGTCAGAAACACTGCTATTTTTATTATGCAATTTAGAAACCTCTTTTCTCATTTTTCAGGTTTTTCAGTACTTTTCAAATGTAAATTGCTCCACGCGATGCAGTTTTCATGATAAATGTATACAATTTGCTATAAATTCTAATATATAACAGAATAAGATAATGATGATATGAATTTAAATAAAGTGAGTAGTTCTGATGTAATTAGATAATAATTTTCATGTTTTGAGAACATTTAAGAAAAATATGCAAATTATATATTAAATGTTTTTTCTTCCAAACTAGCAAGGTAATAAAACATTCATCTCTACAATTTATTAGAATACTATTAAAGAGTGTAAATGCAAAATGTAATTTAAAAAAAAACAACTGCATCGTGTGGAGCAAGTCCTCAAAATGTTAAAAAATTCAACAAAACGTATTAACTCTAAAAATAATTTGAACAGATACATGAAATGTTGTTTATATGCTATTCAAGTCCTAGCTGTTGTGTTAAAATTCAAATACATCCAATTAAAATGTGGATTTTTTAGATTTCACAGCTGAGTATCCTTAATCCTAACGCTTGCTTAGGTTTGCCTTCACGGCAGCAGGCAGTAGATGCGAACAGCCCGCCCCTCTCCTATCGACTAAACTTTGAGCACTAGGACGCATGCCTGAACAAGGTAAACCTTCGTCTGCCTTGACAAGCTGCCAACACTTTCCTGTGAATTGCACGGAACTCAGCAATGAATCAGAAATTACAATTGGAGAAAAATGCGGTATTTAAAGCATATTAAAATGAAAGCAAAAAAAATGGATTTGATATTTTAGGATAGGTTCAGCCTTACAGCATTAATGCACCTTTAGCTTCTGGTGGTTTGCATCTGTGATAGAAGCGAATTCTAATTTTTGTAAGACTAATTGATAAATTAGCAGTGTTATGAAAAAATTTGCGAAATGCTTTTAGATTTTGTGAAGCATGCGTTGGCTGTTTTGATTGCGTTCCTAATATTTATTACCGGTATTGGAAAGAAAGGACATCTATAAAATCAGATGGCAGGGGAGTGATAACTCATGTGCATAGACACCCTAGCAATGAATCTGAAACCCTGAAATGAAGAAAACCAACAATTTCGGTGAAAACTATAATGGAAAGGACTGCTGCAGCTATAGGTGTATCTTCTTGCACCGTTAAAAGGATTTTAAAGGAACAAAATAAAGCGCAAGGTAGCGATAGACTTTTGGAGACTCCGGCGAAAAAAAAGAAAATGTCGCAATAGCGTATCCAAAAAGAGTGATCCACTCGTTTATTGCCGCACCGATCAGAAGAATGATCTAATCGTTGCATAGGAAAGATTTTCTATCCAGTTTGGAAGATATAAATGAGACATTAAAAGAAAACAACCTGTTTGATGGAAGCTTGAGTTCTCTAAGAAAGGTTTTGAAGAAAATTTCAGGATTGTAAAAAACGCAAACGAAAACAATTGTCAATAGAAAGACCCGACGTTGTTTCTAAACGGTATAAACCTTATGCACAATGAAACATTTGAAATCCATAGTCGTTCAATTATTTACCTTGATGAAACTTGAGTTAATATTAAACACACTAAAAGTAAAGCTCGAATTTGTGAAAGAGACGAACTTAAATTTCCTCTTCGAACACCCATAGGAAACGATCAGCGCTTTGTAATTTTACATGCAGAACGTTCAGCAAGTTTCATTCCCAACGCCCTGTTGAGTTTTAAATCAAAATCTAGCATAGATTATCACGAAGAAATGGATAATAAAACTTTTAAAGATGGTTTGATAACCAATTCTTGCCAAACATTCCCTCCAAAAGTGTCATTGTTCTCGATAATGCTTCCTATCGTTCTACTGAAGTAAACAAGCCTCCCCCTTCTGCATCCCTTAAATAAAAAATGCAGTCCTTGCTCCATAATAACAGCATAGAATTTCATCCACACTCTAATAAAAGTTGTGCTATATGAACTTGTAAAGTTGAAAGAAGACCGTCTCAAAGTTTATGAAATAGATCACATAGCAGAAGAGCATGCTCATATCGTCGTACGACTACCTTATCATTGCAACTTAAATGTAATAGAGCTGATATGGGTCAAGATAAAAGATGATGTTACAAAAGACAATATATTGCTTAAAAGCAGCAGTTTAAAGGAGTTGTTTAATTGTACAGTGCAAAAGATGCCAGTGGAGAACTGGAAAAAGCGTGTAAACATGTACAAACACATGAATAGTTGCACTGGGACAAGGACGGATAAGATTAGTAATCGGTTTGTAATAAATTTATAAGATCAGACAGTGGCTGCAAGGAACATTTGAAAATATCCGATATAGAACAGGAGGAATACGAATTAGCAAACGACCAGGAATCTGCCACTTGTCATTCTTATTCTTTTGAAGGAATTTCTGTTCTAACCCACTAGCTGACCGACACTAAATGATGAGAGACAGCTAGAGCAGGTGAGTATTCTCCTTTTACAAATCGAGAGGCACGTTAAAGTACATCTACTGTAGGTAATCCACTCGGTTTGAGAAGCTATAACTCTCTTATGTTCCTACCAACAGAAGCCGAAAAACTAACAGTATCTCTCCTTATTTTACTCTTAGCAATATACTTATCGGTAAAATTTGTGACATCTGAGGACTGGTTCAGTGACCCAGTTAATATAATTCGAAGCCGTGCCTGCGCCAAGCGCGGAATATAGTAAAATGGAAGGGCGATATGTCCGACTCCTTGCAGAAGCTACTTGTCAAGGAGCCTCTCTGCTGCAAAGGGTCAAGCAGCCGATAGTTCAATGGTTAGTGATGCTGAGAGTACGACGCGCTTATATTTAAATACGTTTTAAGCGAATAATAATGGTGTGTCCGTTTACAGAAATGCCAGCACATAACTGCTCAATCGGTCTTAAAGTCTACGGATACGCCATACTTTAACTCTAAATAACCCATTGAAAATGGTTTTCAAGACTTCGAGAATTAAAAATAACGTTGGTATTAACATTTACCACACATCTAGTGCTTCGTAATATCAACTTCTTGCATTTCACATTAATTATTTTCTAAAAGTCCCGTTAAATACGCTTTAGGCAATTAATCTAGTGAAAAATCGTAATGTTTTATTGTGATAAATATATTAAAGTAGGTAATTTAATATTAGGTTTATGGTAAATTTTAATTCTTGTATTCCACAGACTATGTTTCTCGTTTTAAGGTAAAAAACCTCATTTTCTGAATGTTAACAACCCTCTTCTGATGTAATAGTATTGTTTGTTGCAAAAGATGGGGTATATTTGTTCTATAGTACGAAACAGCTGTAACAAAACGCTTATTTCAGATGATAAAGAATGAAAACGATGCATCTGAAATATTTTCTGCATAAATATGAAACATTTTCTTTTTCTTAGTTTGATTATTGTAGTTGCACCTTATTTGTTTTAATGTGGTGCAGTTGGCTAATTAATATCAACCGTATTAAAAACTCCACTCATCTAATTGCGCATTATATTTCTTGCAACTGCCATTTTATTAATTCTCAGCGCTTTTCAAGGTTAAAAATGTTCTACATGTCACATTTCATGACTGGTTACATGAACATTTCTGTAGAGATTAAGGAATGAGGTTCATTCACACTTTATTAAATTACTTAATTGCTTTATTGTTATAAAGTATTTCTATAGTGTAATACTGTTAACACGGAAGAAATACAGAAATGATATTAGTAGTATAAGAATAAGCGTTCAGAGCCATTGGGTTTCCGCTAATTGATAATATGTGTAATCCGATTGACCGTGTAATCAGATTACAAGTGTTTTCACACCTCCCCCTCCTTTGTGTCACTCGCCGCTAATGTAAGTGTCATGAAGCTGACAAATTTAATTGACAAGGATTTAATAAGGGTTGTCAGGGGATGTATATCATATCGATCAGTTAAAGATCGTCCATGTGTAAGATTATCTCGCCTGATTGACTTCTTAGTACTTAAGCAGCGGCCAAAGCTTTTGCCGCCCTCTAGGACAGAAATTTGCTGCTCCCTCCCCTAAATTGATGCTCCAGTGCCTCGAAGAGGATCCTCCGCCCCCTTGACCTCCCGGTAGTCACGTGCGAGCGCCCCTCTAAATCGATTCAAGAGATTTGGGCTACAAAGATGCCGACAATTAATTGACTGTAAAATCTGATTAGATTAATCGAGCGTGTAACTACGTCTGTTTACAAATGCTTTTACACCCTTTGCAGGTGTTTTCCCAAGACAGGAAGTCCCCCTTCCCACTCTTTGTGAAGGTGAAGTCTCCCCGCCGCTAAAGTTCTAAATATCTGGCCGCGTGGCATAGACCGACTAATATAATGAAGTGTATATTAATTGGCTCTCGAACCTTAAAATGCTTGTTACCGGTGTTTTCACACGTCATCTTTGAGGTGGCTTACTGCCGAAAGAGACCGCATCTCTAAATGCTTGTCAAACAATCAGATAATGATCTTAAATCTGTAACAAACCTCATTGACTTCAAAGGCTGAAATCGCTAACAAAGGCTATATCGCCAACTAGCGGCTTGGATTCCGTACCGTAAATCGCTGGTCGCGTGCCATTGATCGATTAATACAATTGTTCCAATTGAGTATTTTTTGATACGGTATAAAGAGTAGATGCCGATAAAGTAGCCCGCTCACCCCTGCAAGCATGCACGCCCTCACAAATCCTTTTCTAAAACACTCTCACCCTCTCGCTCTCACGAGTACAAGGAAGGGGGTACCTCCGTCACGTGTATTTGGTTGATTAATATAATTAAGTGTATACTAACCGATTCGCGCACCTAGTTCTTGCCGTATATATGTGTTAGCATATGTATAACTATCACACCTAAATGGTCCTAAACTAACCAGCAACACTTCCCCTTGTAATCGAAAACCGGCAGCCGGCTTCTGTTTGGCGAAGATGGCAATAACAAGTCTCCACGACATATTAGACATTGAGAGACAGCTGGCGATGAATTGAAAAACTTAACTAAGCAATTATTACGAGGGTATAATTATTACGATTAATAACACTGCGTTGAGGGAAATTTCCAGGCTTATAAGAATATTACACATTTTAGAATAATTAAAAATGCGCAAGATACTAACTTATTTAAAATGGGTGTTTTCGGTAGCATGAGAGCATACATCTGCTCTCGTAGGAGTTCTCACTCGGACCGGAGCACTTCATATCGGCAAGCTGCTGGAATACCTACCCCTCACCATAGCGACAAAAGAGGGAAACGGATTCACGGCGATGGATCTGTTCTATCATATGCCTCATTCGGTTAATCCCATTTCCTCCATCCCCACACATATCCGCTCTCTCTGTCTGTCATGCAGCTAGGACCATGCACTCTACTTCACCGTTTTCCACATGAGATAAACAAAGCTGGAAGCCCCGAAGGATATGCATTTAACATTTCCAAAAAATAAGGGGAATAAGGCGAGCGTAAATATTTTGAGAGACACATATTCACAACTATGGGAACTTCCGCTTTCAGGATTTTTTTATTTCCAAGGCTTGATTAAAGGCTGGCTTGACTGTGAAAAAAATTAAATATACGAAACATTAAAGCGCAAGGACAACAAACCATTCCATTTGCTGTTCTTTTAATTATGTATTCCCACAAAAAACGATAAGCCAGCTCTAACATGTCCATGATTGTTTATACACGCTGCACATCTGAAATTCCTATAAAATATTGTTGCCAGCAGATGGACGGTTCATGTCGTTTCACGCGCGACTTGATTTTAAACAATTTAAAAGGAGATGTATGTTGTCTATAATATCTCATCGAACAGGTGTATACAGGTTTAAACAGCGACATTTGACTACCTTTAAACCAAGGGTTACAGCACACTATTTTTAACAAAAGGAGCCTTAAATTGAAATATGAGAATCTTTAGTCATGACAACGAAGGTATATTCTCGATTTTCTACAAAAGCAAGCAAACGCAAGTCCTATCAAATACAAGAATTGTTTGTAAGCGCGACAATCCCCTTCGTGGCATCTCCGAGAAAAAAGTATACTTAACAATAAACAACCTCCTTGTGAAAGGAAATTTCCTAGATTTCAGATACTATGTATTTAACACTCTAGTGGATATGACTAGAACAGGTGGAATATTCCTCAAAAACACACGACAAGGAATATTCCTAAGCAATTTTACGCTAATATTTTAAAAACACACAACCATCCCAACTAACGCATCGTCTCGAAAAACAAAATGAAATTTGACCTTCTTTAAATCTGCCATGATAATTATTTGTTAGGTACCCACGAGGCTCTGAAAATCTTATAAAAGTATTATTGGTAGCAGATGGAGGCTGCATGTCATTTCACACATGACTTGATTGGAAATAATTTAAAAATGAGATGTTTGTATTTCAATAATATCCATTCAAGCAGGTACGTGTAGGTTTAGACACGTTACGAGGATCCAAAACTCCTAGAGCAATATTGCTGACAATAAGGCATCCTTCAGAAAAGAAATTTCATACATGAAAAAACCCTGTATTTTTGGGTTTAATGAATACTGGTTCGTAAAGTGTACACAACTATGAGAAAAAGACAGGATTACTATTACCTCGAAAAACGCATAGCCAAATCCAGGAACGTTTCTAATATTTATTATTCCATCTCATGCATTTCTAATACAGCAGAAAAAAATAGACGAGTAAGAATAACTTGTGTACCCACTAATACATCATAGAGGATAGAGAAAGACGTGTGAATATATCACATCAGAATCATGTAAACGGCATGAATGGAAATTGAACACGCCAGATAATACAAAGGTGAGTATATAGATTGCTGTCCTTAAACATCTGTCTGTTGCTTTTCCTTTTGTTTTCGTAGAGGGAAAAGGAAATTCAGGCGAGTGTATCACATTACATTTTTTATTTTATGGATTTATGCAAGCATTTTTAAGTAATAGTTTATAAGAAATTAGCTATCGCAATTACTTCTAAGTATCATTTCCTTCTTCAATGCAACCATCAAGCTTACTATTATTATTTTTTTTTATTATTATTATTATTATTATTAGTAGTAGTAGTAGTAGTAGTAGTAGTAGTAGTAGTAGTAGTAGTAGTAGTAATAGTAGTAAGGAGCGAAATCACACTTTCACGGCAAGCTAAAATGGTCAGTGTAGTTAACATCACAGAACCCTCTCTTGAACTCTGCAAGTACATGAGCAATGGCGGTAACCTGATTCATACGCAATACGTTATTGGTACAGTGCTATATATGAGACCGGAGTTCCAAGCTTGTGCGATAGTGTCCATATGTATGAACCTATCATCATAACGTCAAGAAAGCTTATCTATTTATTTCATTTTAAACAGACTGGTGTTTCAGTTTTCGTCTAAAATTATAGGTTCCCTACATTGCTCCAGCAAAATCGTATCAAGGGAAACAATGCATGTTTTCATTATTTTCATTAAAATTATGGTTAAATAATACATGTAATACGTTATTTATATAGACGTAGGTATAAGCTCGAGTCCCAGGGTCGGGAGATACCATCCTATGGATGTACGTATCGTTCATGATATAATAACAATTTTCTGAGAAGAAACTATTCTAATAAGGCGTCCGTCACAAAAATCATGTTTAGACTCTAAAATCTTCTAAATAGAAAATCCATGTGTTTTATGGTTGTATGAACCATATTTTGAAAAAAATGTGTTTTCAACTGTCTGAATGTTTACCTTATATTCCCTAGAAAAACATGTTTACTTAAGAAGACCTGTTAAAACACGAAAATCTGCTAAATAGGAAGTTCGTGTCATTTAATGGTTGAATGAATACTACTTGAAAATATGTTTTCAATTGATTGAATTTATACCTTATATTTCCGAGAAATATATATATTCTTGACAAGATCTGTTCAAACATGAACATACCTGAATAGGAAATGTGTGTCTTTTTATGCTTAAATGCACACCAGTTAAAAGGGCTTACTCACACTCCCCTTCTCAGTAATAGTGTAGTTTCACCGCTTATCAAACCAAATTGGCATCTCATCAGCGTTGCATATTTACTCCATGCAAATTTTGTTTGCTTCCGAAATGAAGAAACGTTTGTAATTTGTCCGCAAAATCTGCAGGAATCTTCTGGCACATTGTTGTACAGCTTCTTAGAGATAAACCCGTCCTCTGCATGAAACGATCCACCCTTCCACGGTATGCCTTAAACTTCAGCCTTCTCTTAAGCTTCCTTTGTATAGTGTCACTAGTCACATGTTGCCCATTCTTCCTTCTTTCACACACAAATTCCAGCATTTTTTCATCTTCAGGATGTTTTTCTTTGCGATGACTCGTAAATTTCTTCCTATTAGCTTTACTAGCAAATAATGACAATTTCTGTTTTCGCCACAATCGAACATTGCTCTCTGATACATTGAATTTCCTTCCTGCGATTCTATTACCATTTGTTTCAGCATAAAGGATTACTTTACGACTTAAGAAGTATCATAAGACGTTCTTCTCTGTTTGGTCTTGCCCTCCATATCGTAACAAAGACGCTCAATAATAGGCCAATGAGAAATGAGCGGCTAGCTTGTCGCGAGCTTCTGGATCCATGTTAACTCCAGCAATCCATTGTGACATAATAATTGAAAATTTTGAATGAAGTTACTGGCGTTCTAGGAACGGATTTACACTCGAATCTAATGCGCCAGCGAATCTAATAATGGCTCACGATTTTGGGTACATTTGGTCAAAAAGAGGTGCGTATTAGATTCGCGTAAATACGGTACTTAGTTGTTTTACATTAAAATGGTGTTATAATATAATATTTAAAAATCTTTCGCTCTAATAAAGTAAATGTTTACACTATGTGACAGCATTTAAATCGAAAAATAGCATGCTTAATGGACTTCATCAGTGAATCAGAGCTTCTTTTACATTTACACACATATATTATTATTATTATTATTATTATTATTATTATTATTATTATTATTATTATTATTATTATACGCAAATGTTAATAATAAAAATAATTTCGAGACTTTCAAATAAATGAATTCTTTTATGAAATTCAGACACTAATAAGAAATTTGTTTTTCTGTTTCTAATGCAGGGAATTCAGAAAACCAACTTAGCAGTAAGAATGAGCAACCTGTGACTAGTGGCACTATTCAAAAGAAGCTAAAGAGTAAGCTGAAGTTCTTGGTATTTCTAAACAAGAGTTTAAAGCTAGCCATGGATGGGTGGATCGTTTCATGCAGCGGACGGGTTTATCTCTAAGACCCGTTCAACAATGTGCCAGAAGATTCCTGAAAACTTTGAGGACAAAAAAACGTTTCAGTGGTATATCATTTCACATCGGAAGAAAAACAAATTCCATGGGGCAAATACGCAACGCTGATGAGATGCCAATTTGGTTTGATATGCCGTGGAAATACGCTATTACTGAGAAGGGGAATGTGAATAAGCCTTTTTAACTAGTGTGCATTCAGGCATAAAAAGACACGAAATTCCTATTTAGGATATTTTCGTGTCTGAACAGGTTTTGTAAAGAATATATATATATATATATATATATATATATATATATATATATATATATATATATATATATATCGGAAATGTAAGGTAAACATTCAATCAATTGAAAACATATTTTCCAGTAGTATTCATTCAGCCATTAAATGACACGAATTTCCTATTTAGCAGATTTTCGTGTTTGAACAGGTCTTCCTAAGGAAATATGTTTTTCTAGGAAATGCAAGGTAAACATTCAGTCAGGTGAAAGCATATTTTTTGAAAATGATATTCATTGAACAATAAAAGATATGGATTTTCTATTTAGAAGATTTTCGAGTCCGAACATGGTTTTTATGTGATGGACCCTTTATTAGGATTGTTTCTTCTCGGAAAAGTTTCATTATATCATTATATGATGATAGGTGCATGCAGAGGATACTATCACCCATCCTGGGACTCTGAGCTCATATATAGGTCATGTAAATAACGTATTGTACGTATTATTTAACTATAATTTTAGTGTAAATAAATTAGGAAAGTGTTGTTTCTCTTCGTATGATTTTCCTGGAGCAATGTAGGGATCCTATAATTTTTAGACGAAAACTAAAATACCAGGTTGTTTAAAATGAAATAAACGGATAAGCTTTCCTGGCAATATGGTGATAGGTTCGTAGTCATATGAACGATATCGCTCACCCTGGAACTCCGGTCTCGTACATAGTGCTGTGTATACATAACGTATTCTCTATACATCAGGTTACCGACATTGCTCATGTACTTGCAGAGTTCAAGAGAGTGTTCCGTGATGTTAACTCAACTGACCATTTTAGCTTCCCAGGAAAGTGCGATTTCGCTCCTTAATAACAATAATAGCAATAGTAAACCTGATCGTTGCATGGAAGAAGCAAATGATACCTACAAATCATTGCGATAGTGCATTTCTTATAAGCTATTACATAATAGATGCTTTCATAAATCCATAGCAATGAACATCTAATGTGGTATACTCACCTGACTTTCTGTTCGCTCTACGAATACAAAAGGAAAAACAACAAAGAGATGCTTAAGGACAGCACTCTATATACTCACCTTTGTAATATCTGGCGTGTTTGATTTCCATTCATGCTGCTTACATGATTCTGATGTGATACATTCACACGTCTTTCTCTATCCTCTATGATGTATTAGTGGGTACACAAATTATAATTACTCGTCTATTTTTTCTGCTGTATTAGAAATACTGAGATGGAATAGTGAATAGTAGAAACGTTCGGAATTTGGTTTTGTGGTTTTCGAGGTAATGGTAATCCTGTCTTTTCCTCGTAGTTGTGTACACCTTTCGAACTAATATTCATTAAAGCCCAAAAATACAGGGTGCTTTCCATGTATGAAATTACTTTTCTGAAGGATGCCTTATTTTCAGCAATATTCCTGTACGAATTTCGGATTCCCGTAGCTTGTCTAAACCTGCATGTACCTGCTTGAATGGATATTATTGAAATACAAACATTTCATTTTTAAATTATTTCCAATCAAGTCATGCGTGAAATGACACACAGCCTCCATCTGTTACCAATAATATTTTTCTAAGAACTTCAGAGCCTCGCGGCGTGTGTAACTAAGAATTATCATTCTAGATTTAAAGTAGGTCATATTTCATGTTGTTTTTTCGAGTCGATGCGTGCGTTGGGATGATTGAGTGTTTTTAAAACATTAGCGTAAAAATTGCTTAGAAATATTCCTTGTCGTGTATTTTCGAGGAATATTCCACCTGTTCTAGTCATATCCACTAGAGTGTTGATACATAGTATCTGAAATCTAAGAAGTTTCCTTTCACAAAGAGGTTGTTTATTGTCAAGTATATTTTTTTTCTCGGAAATGCCACGGAGGGGATTGTCGCGCTTCTTGTATTTGAAAGGACTTGCGTTTGCTTGCTTTTGTATAAAATGAAGAGTATGCCTTTGTTGTCATGTCAAAAACTTTCATGTTTCATTTTAAGGCTCGTTTTGTTAAAAACAGTGCCATGTAACCCATGTTTTAAAGGTAGTCAAATGTCGCTGTCTAAACCTGTATATACCTCTTCGATCAGGTATAGACAACATACATCTCCTTTTAAATTGTTTAAAATCAAGTCGCACGTGAAACGACATGAACCGTCCATCTGCTAGCATTAATATTTTTATGGGAATTCCAGATGTTCGCAGCTTGCATAAACAATCATGGACATGTTAGAGCTGGCTTTTCGTTTTTGTGGGAATACATCATTAAAAGAACAACAAATGGAATGGATTGTTGTCCTGCCGGTTTAAGGGTGCGCATATTTCATTTTTTTCAGAGTCAAAGGCTATAAACAAGCCTTAGAAATAAAACATCTTGAAAGCGGAATATTCCATAGTTGTAAATATGTGTCTTTCAAAAGATTTGCGCTCACCATATTCCCTTTATTTTTTGGAAATGTTAAAAGCATATCCTGGCGGGACTTCCAGCTTCGTTTACCTCATGGAAAAGCGGTCATGCAGGGTGCCTGGTCCCAGCTGCGTGAAAGACAGAGAGAACAGATATGGGTGTGGGTGGAGGAAGTGGAGTTAACCGGCCGACGCATATGATGGGACAGATCCATTGTCCTGAATCCGTTTCCCTCTCTGGTCGCTATGGTGGGGGTAGGTATACCAGTGGCTTGCCGATATGAAGTGCTCCGGACCAAGTGAGAACTCCTACGAGAGCGGATGTATACTTTCATGGTACCGAAAGCATCCATTTTAAATACGTTAGCGTGTTAAGTATTTTTAATTGATCTAAGATGTGTAATATTCTTATAAGGCTGAAAATTTCCCTCAAAGCAGAATTAGACAATGCTATTAATCGTAATAATTAAACACTCGTAATAATCGCTTGCTTAACTTTATCTACTCAGCGCCAAGTGTCTCTCAATGTCTAATATACCGTAGAGGGATGAAGAATAGACTGAGACTTGTTACGGCCTTCATCGCCAGACAGAACCCGGATGTCAGTTTTCGATTACAAGCGGAAGTGTTGCTGGTTAGTTTAGGACCAATAATGTGTGATAATTATACATATGCTAACACACATACGGTGAGAACCAGGTGCGCGAATCACTTAATATACACTTAATTATATAAATCAATCAAATACACGTGACGGAGGTAACCACTTCCTTGCACTCGAGAGAGCGAGAGAGTGAGAGTTTTTTAGAAAAGAATTTGTCAGGATGTGCGTGCTTGAGGGGGTGAGCGGGCTACTTTACCGGCATCAACTCTTTATACCATATCAAAAAATACTCAATTGGAACAATGGTATTAATCGATCAATGGCACACGACCAGACATTTAGGGTACGTGATACCGAGAATCCAAGCCGCTAGATGGCGATATAGCCTTTGTTAGCGATTTCAGCCTTTGAAGTCAATAAGGAGTGTTACACATTTAAGATCGTTATTTGATTGATTGACAAGCACTTAGAGATGCGGTCTCTTTCGGCAGTAAGCCACCTCAAAGACGACGTGGCCAGAACACCGGTATCAAGTATTTAAAGGTTCGAGAGTCAATTAATATACACTTAATTATATTAATCGTTCTATACCACGTGAAAGGGTATTTATAATGTTAGCGGCGGAGGGACCTCACTCTCACAAAGGATTGGGAGGGGACTTCCTTTGTCGGAAAAATACCGACAAATTCTGTCAAAATATTTGTAAACACATGTAACTACACGCTCGATTAAGCTAATCAGATTACGCAGTCAATTAATTGTCGGCGTTTTTGTGGCCCAGATCTCATCCATCGATTTAAGGGGGCGATGGCACGCGACCTTCGGGAAGACAAGGGGCGGAAGATCCTCTTCGAGGCACTTGAACATCAATTTAAGGGGGGTATCTGCAAATTCCACTCCTAGAGGGCGGCAAAAGCTTTGGCCGTGGCTTCAGTCCTTTGAAGTCAATGAAGCGAGGTATTATTACACATAGACGATCACAATCTGATTGATTAATACGACATACACCCCCTGACAACGCTTATAAAACCCTTGTCAACTCTTGTCAATCAAATTTGACAGCTACATGACACTTACTTATTGCGGTGAGTGACACAAAGGGGGAGGTGTGGAAACACTTGTAATCTGATTGCACGGTCAATCGGATTACACATGTTATCAATTAGCGGTATTCCTGAGTGGCTCTGAACTCTTATTGTTATACTACTCATATTTTCTCTCAATCGCGTGGAATTCTAAGCAATATACGTAAGAAACGTTATGTTTAGATATAATGCTATACCATAAAGACAAAATCAAATGTTAAGCAAACTATAAGAAATCATTTGACAACTTAAGCACATTTAATTATAGTATAAACTTTAACGGCAATTAAGTTAAGAAGAAGCATAATAAATATATCGAAATGAGTGACAAGTTTAGGAGGAATTGAAATGTTGTGTATTACATTTACCTAGATTAGTTTACATATGGATCAACATTTGAAGTAGATAGAATGAAAATTTGCTTTTAAGATAGTTTATAGTAACATTTCCTTGTGCATTTTGATTGCGGTCCTTTATCTTGGTTTACAGACAGGCATAAAATATTTTGTCCCTTATGATCAAATCCTTGGGTTGAAAGTACTGGGATCACACAGCTGAAGCCGGGGTTGCCAATATTTTCCACTTATTGCCTTTACTTATGCTATCAGCCCGTGTACAGAAACATCTACTTTTCACTGATTCGTTCTCTAACTATACGAAAAACTACCTTCAAACATTACACACGTATTGACTATGATATGAAAATAGGCGTATGAATTTACTAATTAATTTAGCACTTTACATCATAAAAGTTTATTATGCAAGGCTTATTTCTCTTAAAAACATGGGACAAACTATGGTGGACACATGTAAAGGTGGCTTTACGAGCGACAACACATACATAGGGATAGGGCATTGCCAATCCAAAGTAACATATTACACTGAGTTCAACTTGCTTTAACCAAGCGCTGCTATGGCCTTATTTTACCTCGATGGTAGATACAAACTGTAGTGGAAAAGTGTCTTACTGGATACTGTCATTCTCCTTATTAGGGCGCGCGTTCACAAATTGATAAAAAAATCTTGAAAGGAGCAAGTTTCGTTAAATGCGCTTTGTAAAATGTGGGTTTAAACGACACTGCCCGTGTGACTATTTTGCTGGGACTTCTTAAAATATGCTTTGAATGGTAACATTTAATAAAATTAAATTCTTATACTATATATATGACAAAGTGTTCACGAAATGTTTCACCAGAAGTTTGGTTAGCGCCGAATTAAACTTTCACCCACATAAAGTCTTAAATAGCTAATTTGTGGGCTTGTTGAGAAGAAGAAGAAGAAGAAGAAGAAGAAGAAGAAGACGATGAAGATCAAGAGGAAGAGAGTTGATATGTCTGGTACTGAATTTGGTATCTCAGTTATTTCTAGTATCACCATGTCATTGTTGCACATACTTTTTTACGCATTTATACTTGCGAATCAAGCGTCACTTGATTGACAAATCATAATTACAACAGTAAGAAACGGATAATTTAGAACAGTATGGATACAACCTAAGTTATTTTGATGTTGTTTAACAATAAATTAAAGTAATAATGAATGAAGTTTAAAAGTTAAATAATCCAATTCAACTAAAGTGGGTGTATATTATTGGAAGTTCCTTAAGGTACGTCAAAGAGAAACTCACTCACTCTCATTTCTTCTGTATTATAGTGGTAATGCTGTGGGTTGTCAGCAAATAAGGCACATAAAATACACACACCGAAAACTAATACTTATTACTATTATCGTAAGTGTATTTTCAATGAATTAGATTACTTTGAAGTTTCCATTCTACTAGGTGGGTGATGCTATCTACAGTTTTTAGACAGCCTACAAACATCCGTCTCAGTTGCCATCCAGGATCAGCGAAATATTATTCTTTTGTTGATGCTCTGGAAGACAGGAGTAAGCATTGGCTTGTGTTTGTGTGTATTTTAGAAAGTTTAGAATCTTAAATTTAGCACAAAATAAATGAATATATACACCCCTCAAGTTTCTCTTCACCTTAGTTGAATAATCCATGTGCAGCATTAGCTCACAGGGCATTAAAGTCTATGTGATGTGAAATTCTCAGAGGTATTGTTTTTTTTTTTTGCTCTTCTTTTACTTATGTCTATAAAATAAATCCTTCACAGAATCTAGGAAAATAAAAGTAGATGCGAAATCTGGGCAATTTGTTCATTAACTGTTTTATTTTTATTTTTGTCCCAAACTAGTTTTCTTAATTTCTTGCTCAATACTCACCACTTTCCACATTAACAGGATATTGAACATTTGACCGTAGTAATCATGAATCTGGAACATGGAACAAATATTGAAATGGATACAACTGCACGTCTAAGTACTAAGCATGAAGCTTAGGGCTATGATGCTCATAGTAACGAGTTATGCAGCTTGTAGTTAGGCACATTATGTAAACTCTTTACATTGGGTACGCTTAGCCCAATGTGTATACAATGAATCAACACATTGCCCAAATTACACCTTTTGTGGATATAGGGATGTATTTACTATGTGCCTATTCAACTAGGGGCACCACTTTTACTTCAAGGGTCGACAAATTCTTCTCTCCAATTTCCGCTACTTAATATCCGTTTTATACCCCTTTAATTGCTTGAAGTATTCACACAATATTCCGCCACTGCAGAACATGTTGCAGAACTTGTTAACTTCATTGTATTAAGTCGCATGCATTACAACACCAGGAAATAATCCCATTATTTCTATGAATAAAATACTTTTGCTTAGATATACCTTTGTTTAATCTTAAGTCTGAATTTACATAGCTAGATGTTAGGCAGTGTAATACAGACCTATTTAGTTTCAGGATTTTGAGTAATACTAATCATGAAGGTATACACTTGTACACCTTTGTGCATAAAAAGTGGCCCATTCTCCTAGATCGACATAGCTTTTTACCCGCCGTTAGGTACTTCAGGTAACCAACTTTTGATTCTACCCAGACGGTATCAGTTCTCTGTGTGACTGGCTGATAAAACATACAGGCACATACAAGGTAACCAATGAATGATACTTATAATCGTGTGAAATCGAGGGATGGTTAGGATACCGCCTCTATAAAAGCATTTCGCTACGATTGGTACACAAGGAAAGGCTAAACCAATTACAAACAATTCGGCCTTCTAGAGGAAGGGTGAGGAATTATTTGCATGTGTGGTTAAACTGAACGGCAGCTACGACATTTACATATATGAGAGGATTCATCAGCGACATGGAGACAAAGATTAGGTTATTGCTCCTACTAAACTACAATAAGAAATCTGGCATTAAGGAAACGGTAGTGTAGCATGAAAGTATGTTTACGTTGTAATGTTACCCTTCGGAATTCGGCCATTACCTTTAGGGAGGTAAAGTACACTTAAGTCCAGAGGTTAGAATTAGTCAAGCTGCTAGGATGGGCTAGATTTTGTAAGTACCAACATAAACAGCTCCGTTCCATTATGGGTCACATTCTTTGCACGCTAGTATACATATACAGAGTCTAATTGGCACATAGTTCACCTTAGTATGTAAAATAGAGCGGTTTTGGCACACTTTTTGCGTTTATATGGGAATAAATAGGGAAAATGGGCAGAAATGCTGTGATGCGAGAGGTTTGCAGGAGGGAAAATGTATTTGTGTGAGTGACAGGGAAAACTGGGAGAGATGCTGGGTGCAGCAGGGGTTGAAGGAGGGGAAAATGCACTTTATATGAAAGAGGTAGGGAATGCGAGGCAATACTAGGCAAGACAGAGGTTGAGGGGTAGAGTATGCGTTTATATAGGGGAGATAGGAAAACGAGGAGAGATGCTGGGCTAGACAGATGTTAAAGGGTGGAATATGCGCTTTATATGAGAGAGGTAGGGAATACAGGAGAGATGCTAGACTATACAGAGGTTGAGGGGTAGAGTATGTGTTTATGTGGGAGAGATAGGAAAACGAGTAGAAGTGCTAGTATAGACAGAGGTTGAAGGGCAGAATATATATTTTGTATGGGAGAAAAAGGAAAACGGTCGGAGATACTATGATAGGAGAGGGTTGAGGGAGCGGAAATGTGTTTATATAGGAGACATAGGGAAAACTAGGAGAGAGGCTAGGTGGAGCAGCAGCTGAAGCAGGGAAATGCATTTATATGGGAAAGATAGGGAAACAGGGAGAGATGCTATGCTAGGAGAGAGTGAAAGGAGGGAAATCCGTTTATATGGGAGAGATGGGGAAAAAAGGAGGGGGGCTAGGTGGAGCAGGGATGAGGAGGGAAGAGCGTTTATATGGGAGAGATAGGGAAAACGGGGAGAGATGCTATGTTAGGAGACAGTTGAACGACGGGAAATGAGTTTATATTGGAGAGATAGGGAAAACGAGGACAGATGCTAGGGAGGATAGGGTTGATTCATGTACAATGTCCACGTCTTCTCCAGGATAGCACCATCCAGCATTCAGCACGCGAATGCATACCGTGGGGTTGAGAGCAGCATAGACGGGATGATTTCACTGGTAATTCAAGTAGTACCGTGGGTATTTACGGCGATTCAGGTAGTATATCACAGGTGGGTATATTCCAACGCTAGGATTCCTTACAGTTCTATATGTTTTCACAGGTAATTCAAGTAGTATCGTAGGTATTTAAGGTAATTCAGCTAGTATCACAGGAGGGCAGATTTCATGATTTGGGTGCAACATAGTTGCGTATGATTTCACAGTTAATATAGGTAGTATCATAGGTATTTAGGGCAATCCATATAGTATCGCAGGTGTTTGGAGTAATTTGATCAGCGATTGCTTTCACAGCTATTTAAGGCAATGTAGGTGATTCAGGTAGTATCACAGGCATTGAAGTGATTTTAACAGGTAATTCAGATATTACTACTGGTATTTATGGTAATTTAGAGAGTAATTCAATACTTTATAAACATTTCTTATCCAATGTTACAACACTTTTATATACTTTTCCCAAACCTTATAAACTTGTATATGTTAAACAGTTAAAGTTGTGAGACCGAGAGGGATAAACTACGTATTGGTTTGCAGTTTTACGGTATATAGAAGTAGTCTATACTAAACATACATCGAACATCCTAACCTAGCCAAAACGTAACCCCACGTATCAGCAAAACGTAATAGCACGTAACAAAATGTAACCCAACGTATCAGCAAAAGTAACCAAACGTAACCAAATGTGGGCAGTCCATTCATAAGACAACCTAAACTAATCAATCATTCATAACTTAGACAAAAAGTATGTATGTCTAACCTAGCCCAGACTATGATTTCATTGTCCATTATGTCCTCTCATCATCCAACAAATTAATACCATCCTGACCTGACGTTAAGCATCTAACCTAACCAATCTTAGACAGAAATCCTCTCATCATCTATTCTATCTTGCCATAACTTGAAAAATACCCGATAGACTACCATATAATTATCTATTCCAAACTAACATAACCTGGCCTAAACTGCCATTGCACCAGCTAATTACTCCTGTCATTGTCCACCCTAACCCAGCATACAGGAACACCCTTATCATCCAATTGGAGATCCTATCATAACCTTTACGGATACACACGTCACACAAAGGTTTCCTTAAATCAGGAAATTGAACGCATTTGTAGGAGTTCAACACCCTGTGCACCATTTCACTATATCTTAATTAGTTTGTAACGCTTTGTAGTCATTTTACTTTATGGTGGGTTCGTGCACATTACAACCCTTCTGTCACGTTTTACCAGATATTTTTCTTGTTTTACGGTGTTTAGTAACGTTTTCACAGCCTAGTCTTCACGTTTTACAGAGATTAGGGGTATTTTGGTAAGTATATTGCTATGTATTTGCATTTTTTGTAAACATTTACAGTGATTTGTTAGAGTTTCAAGATCATTTAACCCCTTTTGCAGTAATCTTTATGACACCGCTTTTACATCATGTACACACATTGGTTTCGGTATTTGTACACTGTTAAAGACATTGTTACTCCTTTATAGCAATTAACCAAGTTTTACAATTTTCTGTGTATTTTTTCACAGTGATTGTATATCCATTGATACAAATAAAAATAACCTACAGCACTAACGTTTGAACAATAGCCATAAGCACTGACATCCTCACCACCATTTCTAGCATTACCAGCACTATAAACATCAAATATTAAAATTAACATAATCATCGACATCACTTCCATTTATACAATAACTCAACACTACGACTGCCATCATCACTCTCATGAACACCACAACTCTCACCAATACCCACACCATTTGTCAGTATCACAACCAGGTTTACTTGCATTCACACTATAACTGTAAATTTGACCACTACCACCACTCTAATTAACACCATAATTCCCTAATTCAGACACTACTACTAGCACCATTGACTGCTATCATTATCATCATCACAACCACCATTAGTTGTACTCGCACTGTAACTACACTGTCATCACCACCATCACTATCATTAACACCATAACTCCCTAACACCACAATTAACACCCACAACATTCGCCGCTATCAGAACCACCATTACCTGCGTTTACACCATAACCCTACACTGTGACCACCACCATCACATTCATTAACACCATCACTCCCTAAGCGTACCATTCACACCAACACCATTCGCTGCTATATCCATCGCCATATGCAAAATCACTTTAATATTATACTATAACTCTACACTGCAAGCGCCAGCATCACTTCAATTAACCCCATAAATCCCTAAGCCCACCATTAGCACCAGCAGCATTACAATCATCACCGCCGTCACTACCACCATCACTCACATTAACAGCATAACTCCCCATTACCTTCACCACCATCACTCTCATTAACATCATAACCCCAAGCCCATCATTACCACCAGCAGCGTTACTACTGTCACCATTCATAGCAACCACCTTCACTTGCATTTACAGCATACCTCTGCACTATTATAAAAATCACCACCACCACTAGCATCATCACTCACATTAACAGCATAGTTCCCTATTCATTACAGCACCACCACTCTCATTAACACCATAACTCCCTAAGACCACCATCAACACCCACACCATTCGCCACTATCTCAACCACTATTACTTGCATTCAACCATAATTCTACACTGTGACCACCACCATCACTCCCATTAATACCATAACTCCTTAAGCGCACCATTAACACCAATACCATTCGCTGCTATATCCATCACCATATGCAACATCACTTTCATTTACACTTCAACTCTACACTGCAAGCACCATCATCCCTTCAATTAACACTATAACTCCGTCATCCAAATATTACCACCAGCACCATTCGCCACTATCTTCATCACAACCACCGTCAGTCGCATTTATACCATCAAGACTGCAGTATTAGCAATATCACCACCATCACTCACATTAACAGCATAGCTCCGTGTTTTCTACACCACCATCACTCCATTAACTCAATAGCTCCCTAAGTCCGGCATTACCACTATTACAACCATCACAACCACCATTATCATCGCTAGGCATCCACTGACTATCGTCATAGCTATTTTATAATCTAAATACAACACCTACAAGATACAGCGTCTCATTTATGAAGATTGCGCAAGGTCTGTTGTGTTATTTCTAGGAGGTTAATATAGTTACGACAGGAGTACTATCTAAAGCCGGCACTAATGCAACAGATCTCGCAGACCCTGTCATTCTATTCCCTAAGTTACAGTTTTTCCTTTTTTCAAAACCATTTCATTTCATGCATCAAAAATGTCACCACATACGGCCCCACCCATAGTAAGAACATGAGTTAAACACTACAAAAATAATTAACTTTGCTTTTTTAGATTTTCTAACATCATATAAGCGAAACACAGACAAACTATGAGTGCAAACCTTAATTCAAATGTTTGAGGAAACTTAAAAAATATTACCAAATAAACATGCATTTTTAAACTAATGATAAAGCACTTAGATTAATCACGCCGTTTTACTTTAACTTCTTGATAGTATTGTTTCAGAACGTAATTCTTATTCACAAGTTATTTATTAACAAGTGTAAAGCATATTCGCGTCAAACTAGTCCTTTGTTTCTTCCCGAGTTATTGAAACATTTTTGTGATGTTCATCTAACAGGAGTTAGAATGATCGAGAAATACTTAATTCTACCATTCACATAGAGAACAGAAAGAGAGTGTACGAGATCTGTTGCATTAGTGCCGACTTCTGGACGGTGATCCTGTTGTAACTATATTACCTGCCTAGAAATTACATAACAGACCTTGCGCAAGCTTCATAACTGAGAGACCGTATTTTGTAGGTGTTGTATTTAGATGAACTTAATACCTAAGAAGATAGTTGATGGGTAACGATAATAAAGACGGTTGTGAATGTTGTAACAGTGGTAATGGCGGGCTTAGAGAGTTATTGCGTTAATGGAGTGATGGTGGTGTAGAGAATAGGGAGTTACGCTGTTAATGTGAGTGATGGTGGTAGTAGTGATGATGATGGTTATAATAATGTAGACTTAAGGTGTAAATGCGAGTGACAGTAGTTGTGATGTTGATGATGATGATAGCGGCGAACAATTCTGGTGGTAATGTTTGGATGAGGGAGTTATGGTGTTAATTGAAGTGATGGTGGTGCTTTCAGCGTAGATCTGAAGTGTAAATAAAAGTGATGTTGGTTATGGTGATGGATATAATAGGCAAATGCTGTCCGTGTTAATGGTGCGCTTAGGGAGTTAGGGTGTTAATGAGAGTGATGATGGTGGTTACATTGTGGAGTTATGGTGTCAATGGAAGTAACGGTGGTTGAGATAGCAGTGATAGGGAGTTATGGTGTTAAAGAGAGTGATGATCGTATAAGCAGTATGGAGTTATGCTGTTAATGTGAGTGATGATGGCAGTGGTGGTGGTGATGGCTGTAATAGTACAGAGCTATGCTGTATATGCGAGTGACGGTGGTTGCGATGATGGTGACAGCAGTAACGGTGCTGGTGATGACGACCTTAGGAGTTTATGATGTTAATGAGAGTAATGGTGGTGTAGGGAATAGGAAGTTATGCTATTCATGCGAGTGATGGTGGTAGTGACACTGGTGGTTGATTGTAATGTTGCTGGTGTTAATGGTAGGATTAGGGAATCATGGCGTTAATGGAAGTGATATTGGCTATGGTGATGAAGATAGCGAAGAATGGTGCTGATGGTAATGTTTGAATTAGGAAGTTATGGTGGTTCTTGCAGTGTAGAGTCGTAGTGTAAATGATAATGGTGCTGTTTATCGTGATGGAAAAAGCAACGAATGGTTTTGGTGTGAATGGTGCGCTTAGGGAGTGGTAACGAGAGTGATGGTGGTGGTGATCGCTGTCTAGGGTTATGGTGTGAATGCAAGTAATGGTGTTTGCGATGATTATGATGTGATAGTGATAGCCGCAAATGGTGCTATGGTAGTGTTTGGATTAGGGAGTTATGCTGTTAATGAGAGCGATGATGGGTGTCACAGAGTAGAGTTATGGTGTGAATGCAAGTAATGCTGGTAGTGATAGCGACGAATGGTGTGGGTGTTGGTTGTCTTAGGGAGTTATGGTATTAATGGGAGTGGTGGTGGTGATTGTGGTGCTGCTTTGTTCTGTTTATGTGAGTGATGCTGGTAGTGGTGGTGGTTTGATGTTTTTTATTTATGGAAGCTCTTTAACTACTATGCGCCTTAGCGTCCTATTCTATATTGGGCGTGAAAGACCGTAAATTTTCCTCAGAGTCCTCTTTATCAGGCTTTTACGCCCGTAAAAATTAGATCGTCCTCCGCAAGGTTTGAACCCGCTACCTCAGGAGCTAGAGGCTAGTATGGTAACTACCACACCACGGAGGATGGCAGTGGTGGTGGTGATGGTTGTAATAGTGCTTGTGGTAATGGCGGGCTTAGGGAGTTATAGTGTTGATGAGATGGACGGTGGTGGTCGTAGTGTAGAGGTTTGTGTAAATGGAAGTGGTGTTTATGCTTATGTTAATTTTAAGGGGTGACGGTTATAGTGCTGGTGAAAAATACCAAAATACCCTAATGTATGTAAAAAAGTGAATACTAGACTGTGAAAACGTTACCAATCACTGTAAAACTAGAGAAATATCAGGAAAAACGTGACGTGTTGTAATATGCATGAACTCACCATAAAGTGAATGACTAAAAAGCGTTACAAACTAATTAAAACATAGCGAAATTACTGTGTAAACGAGAAAAATTGCTGCACAAGGTGTTGAATTCCTATAAAAGCGTTCAATTTCCGATTTGAGGAAACGTTTATGTGATGTATGTAACCACCGAGGTTATGATAGGTTCTCCACTTAGATAATAAGAGTGTTCTTTGTTATGTTAGGACGGACAATGACATGATTAGCTGGTGCAACGGCACTTTAGGTTAGATTATGATAGGTTTGGAATAGATACTTAGATGGTGGTCTATCGGATATTCTTCAAGTTGTTGCAGGATAGAATAGACGTGAGGACTGCTCTCTAAGATTAGTTAGTGTAGAATGCATAACGTGAGATCAGGATGACAGTAATTTGTTTAGATGATGAGAGGATATAGAAGACAATGAGACAATAGACTAGGCTAGGTTAGGCTTGCATACTTATTGTCTAAATTATGAATGATTAGTTAGTTTAGGTTGTCGTATGAATGGACTGCTCACATTTGGTTACGTTTTGCTGTTAAGTTTTGTGTTTACGTTTGGTTACTTTTGCTGATACGTTGAGATACGTTTTGCTGATACGTTGATTTACGTTTTGTTACGTGGGGTTACGTTACGTCACGTTTAGCTGATACGATGGGTTACATTTTGCTATTGGGTGGGGTACATTTTTATTACGTTTTGTTTAGATTAGGACGTTTGATGTATGTTTAGCTTAGACTATTTCTATATACCCTAAAACTGTAAACCAATACACAATTCATCCCTCTCTGTCTCACACATTAACTGCAAAACATATAAACGTTTTTACGATGCGGAAAAGTATATAAAAGTGTTGTAACATTGGAGAACAGGTGTTTATAAATTATTGAATTACTCTCTAAATTACAATAAATACCTTTGATATTACTACCTGTATTACCTGTGAAATCATACGCAACCATGCCACACACAAACCCGCCTGTGATACTAACTGAATTACCCTAAATACCTACGATACTACCTGAATTGCCTGTGAAATCATACGGAACTATACAGCACCCTAACCATGGAATATACCCGCCTGTAATATACTACCTGAATCGCCCTAAATACACACGGTACTACCTGAATTACCTGTGAAATCATCCCGTCTATGCTGCTCTCAACCTCATGGTATCTATTCGCCTGCTGAATTCTGGATGGTGCTATCCTGGAGAAGACGTGAACATTATACGTGCGTCAACCCTATCCTCCCTAGCACCTATCTTCGTTTTCCCTATCCCTGTCTATAAACACATTTCCCCTCCTTCAACACTTCCCTAGCATAGCATCTCTCCCCGTTTTCCCTATCTCTCCCATATAAACGCATTTACCTCCTTCAGCCCCTGCTGCACCTAGCCTATCTCCACGTTTTCCTTATCCCTCTCATATAAACACATTTCCGCTCCTTCAACGTTCTCCTATCATAGCATCTCCGACCGTTCTCCCTATCTCTTCCATATAAAAGTCATTCTGCCTTTCACCCTTTGTCTAGTCTAGCATCTCTCCTCGTATTCCTTACCTCTCTTATATAAAGCGCATATTCCTTCCTTCAACCTCTGTCTAGCCTAGCTTCTCTCCTCATTTTCCTATCTCTCCCATATAAACACATACTAAATCCCTGAGCCTCTGTCTAGCCTAGCATCTCTCCACGCATTTCCTACCTCTCTCATATAAAGTGCATTTTACCCTCTTTCAGCTACTGCTCCGTCCAGCGTCTCTCCTCGTTTTACCTATCTCTCCCATGTAAACACATTTTCTCTCCTTGAAACCTCTCGTATCATAGTATCGCTCCCCGTTTTCTCTTTCTCTTCCCATATAAATGCAAAAGGTGTGCTAGAATCGCTCTATCTTACCTGCTCACCTTCATTGTGTAAGAATTAGCATGCAAGCCTAATAACCTGAAGGGGCCGAGTTCAAATCTTGGTGAGCGTTAGTTGTATATAAGGCTTTTTCCTTATTCTGCACAATAGTTCCGTAAATATGGAATAGGGTAAACTTATAAGGGAGATTAAACCATAAAAAGTAAACAATATTTTGTATACATAAGGAATGATTCCCTGCACAGTAGACTGACTTCGATAGGTGGGCTGAAGAAAGGGTGCACGCCCACTTAAGGTAACCATGAGCTGATTGTTAGGCATAACCTAAATGAACAATATAATAATAAGCGCTTCACTTTCTCCTCACCTGCGGTTACAAAATCATTATCATCAAGAACATCTCTTATAATATCATCAAAATCGAGGATGACTCCTCCACGTGTTTTTCTCAGCTCTTCAACAATAAATTTTCTATCATCATACTTTTCCAGTGTTTGGATTTTCTTATATCGTTTCATTGCTTCCTCTGCCAACCAGCGAATAGTATGCTCTCCTGAAAAAAACATGAAATAATATTGTATGATTATCGGGTGATATAGTTGCTACATTTGGAATAAGAGATAACAATATGTGTAAGGAAAACAGAAGTTTATATTCAGTATTTGCTTGTTCAAGTTGCAACCGCTTGTCTGGTTTGTGCATAAGATACTCTAAATGGGTGCGATTCAAGTTTAGTTATACAAGTACACACGGGATTAACTGGGAGCTTAAGCTCATGGCATTTAGGGACCCTAAAATTAACCTCAGAGTTGTCCTTGTACCAAATGAAGTCTGAGCCTTATGGCATAATTACCACAAATCGCATTGTTTGTGCGTCTCTTGATGTTACTACAAGTTCTAAGACTTCCACCCTTATCGATGTAGAACATTTATGTACTTACAATTATTTTAAAGCATACATTGTACATATACAAGCTAAACTGCTCAGTTTTGTAGTATATTACATTTATAAAATTTTTAAAAATTAAAATTATTACATTTGCTAGAGTACAAGGTTAAGAGCTATATTATGCACCAGCAATATTATGGTTAGGACTGCTTGAATCGATAAATGAATAGCACTTCCATACATAAATACAAACATGTAAACCCATTGAAAGCAATTGCCAATCCCTCTTCTGAACAAAGTGATAACAAACTTGTCAAAACGCATTACAGTGCTTTAAACGTCACATAAGTTATCAGATGGACACAGAAATTTCTGCAGCAAGGCATTAATGAATTTAATATAAGACTCCTCAACATCAGGCTAATATTGATCATTTCTCAAGAAGCATCTTGTGCCTGAACGTTACTCATTATAGTCTGACTTTTTTTAAGAGCAAAGTCATTATTTTAGAACATGCAGGTAATTCATTTAGAATCTTAGAAATACTAAAACTCTGTCACACCTAGACCTAAATCTCACAAGTTTCATGATGATAGATAGGGATTTATTTTATAATATAAAAGTGTAATGCTCTCTGGACTGTTCAGTATTCCAAAATCATAAATGACTTAGAATGAGTTTAGCTATTTTGATTCTATTATATATTCATTTATAAAATTTTATATATATTGAACCATAAATTAAAGGATATCTGTGCCGCTTTTAGGTTACTTTGCAACGGCTGAAAGATGTGGGAAACATTGGTTTGAAATACAAATAGGTATTTTGTTATTTTTAACCCACATAGCATATCTATAGATATTGCCACTCTTAAGCACGAGAAAACACACATGTTTTCCTCATTTTATTTAGAGCAGTATACGCATATTTTACGTCGTAAATGTATCTGTAATTCCTTAGCTGTTATTCTGGAAGACTAGAAGATGTAAACACAAAAACCTGTTCTTCTGCTTACATTTGGTGACCGATAAAATTTATTTCATCTGGCAGAGGCCTTGTGCTGCCTGTTGTTTACAGTCCAAGATGCCATTAAGCCACGTGAATGAGGAACTATAAGTACCTCACACATTTCTCGCTCTCTTGGAGGTGTGTCTGCACGTGATTACCTTGGTAACTACCCCGACTAGCCACCTTCTGTTCTTTTTTTTCAAAAGTGGTAGCAAATAAACTACTTCAAGATCCATGGTAGATATGTTGACAATAATTTTACTGCGTTTTGGTGGGGCCTCAGAAATACTGCAGCTGGAAGCTTAGATGTGCATGCACCTTTCTGACAGTGATTCGATTCTGGCTAGATAAGAGTATGTATGGTGTCGGTGTACAGCTCTCTTCCCTGTTAAAAATTCATTTAGGTAGTTATATCACATCTTGTCTCCAGTATGGTGGGTATAAAACCAAGAGATATAAACATAACCTTTCTGTCTCTGTTTTAGTTGCTAGCCACTTTCGGTTCCTTGCAGTGCTTAAATTAAAACCTATGCCATCTGAAATGTGGGTTGTGAAGAATCTTTATGGAGAAGTTTTCAGTTTTTCGCAAAACAACCACTACTTCTAAAACGACTTATAAGCTGTTACTGTAGAAACAGATACACGGTAGCTCACTGGTATATACAACTTTGCTAAACATTGTGCATAACCTTTATTAAATACATGCAGTACAGTTCCGGTCATCCAACTGGTCGGCAGAAAAAATCGTAAAAAATGACAAATTGTTGAGCGTACACGAGTAAGCAGTGTTCAAGCTTCTGGACTACACAAATATTTTGCACTGTCGCCCGCCGGGCCATAACACTGGACGGCACCAAAATCCTTTTGGGGAAAAAGGTCATTATTATGGTATTTAGACGCTGAATTTGAATTTCAAAACCAAATTTCTCTACCACGTACCTTTTTAAAAGAGCCATACATTTATATATAGAAAATTAAGCTTTTGTCTGTACATTCGAAATTTTCGCTGATTCTTTGTTGTTCTCTCAGATTGGGTAAGTAATAACAAATGACAACATTGTATGTAACTATAAACAAATAGATGTGCATTCCAAATCTGCATAAATAGAGCTAATTTCACTTTTATCGCTAAAAATAAAACCACGTAACTTGCATGCAGAAGGAAACTACTACTGATATCATGCAAAATCTATCAACATGGTTACAAATAAATTAAGTGAAATAGCTGATAACACTCACCATACTGGAAGCAATGACGAGTAGCTGAGCTGAACTGTTTCAACTATGAATATTCTGGTTAAAATTTAATGTGTTGTGCACTTGAGCACCACTGCATAAAGTTAGTGACACACCTGTACACGTAATACTGACTGCACTTTTGTCTGTTTTTATTTTAAACCCTAATTGTAATTTATCAGTATCTTAACAATAACACTATTACAAGTGAAGAAATTTTCCACTTTGATGGAAAACTTATTTTGTTGTCCTTTTTCTTTTATATTAGTTCTTAGGGTGTCTCTCGCACAAGAGTCGTACAGTAGTCGGTTAACATGTTTTCGTTCCATTTCCCGCTGTATCTCCTTTCCATTTCAGGTATATCTAGGTAAAATCTTACGCCGTGCCCATCAGAAACATCTCCCATATTTGCTGGGAAAAAGTCAAAACGAGAACTTAAAAAATGGAGTTTTGAGACATTACAGCCCAAGTTACAAAATAAGGCAAGTAGACCTTCTACAATTTCTTTATAATTTTTAGATTTATTGTTTCCCAGAAAAATTCAGCATGCATTCCAGACTCTCCTCTCGGTTAAATTCAATTTACCTTTGAATACGGCGTCCTGAAATAGTTGCTTTATTTCAGGTTTAATGAAAATGCTTCTTTTATTTTGGCTTCCATAATTCGTAGAAATTTTCCTTCAGGTAAGAAATCCCGAAACTTCTTTATCTATTGCCCTCACAAATTGTTTTATTAAGCCAATCTTAATATGAAGAGGAGGCAATATAGTTTTTGCCCTGTCGACTAACGCTTCATGTGCTACATTTTTGACCTGGAGTGTTTTCTTCTCGGGGTGTCCATTTTTTACAATACAGTGTTTCTCCCTTGCGGGACTGTCGCACTCGTACATGAAGTAGTTGAGCTTTGTATACCCCTGGTTTAGCCACGTCAGCAATGCTACAACTTTAAGTATAGTACATATGCTCCGTTGATGATCTTGTAGTTTATTTTATGTAAAAGATGTTGCATATTGTGACTTTGTCCATTTTTTAAACTGTTGCTTTTTACCCAGTTCTCACGGTCACTGTTTTGTTTTTCAGTACTACTGTTTCATTTTTTATGTAGTTCACCTTCACTTCACCAATGTCACTTCACTAAGGAGAACTAGTTCAATTCTCCGTCACTTCACTTCCTTCGTGACACAGTCTCTTCACGCCGAACGATTCAATTCACTCGGGAGTCGAACACAAGACCTCCACAGCCGTCGCTGAGCGGTAGCACTGGCTGCACGTCACAGAAGCCGTCACCAACTCACTCGGAGAATCGCTCTTGATGTCACGCGGGAAACTCACCGCCAACTCGCTCGCTCGTTCTGTCGCTCAACTCGTGTCGCACTGACTCCACTCTGTCGGACTTGACTCACTTTCATCTCGCAACTGCCTGATTTCCCGCGAGAGCGCTCGCTTATATAGGCAGTAAAATCTTCCACAGAAGGTTCTCGGGCCTTCCAGAACTATTTCGACACGCTTTCTGGAGGAGGGGGAGACAAGGCTTCCAGAAAGTTCTAGTTATCTCTGATAGCGCGCTCGGTGATTACGCTGGCAAGCGGTCGTTATCTTGTTTACTCCGACCGCTCAGCACCGTCCTCCTGATAACCTTGGGTCATAGCCGCTGCGTCACAATATGTTTCCTTCACGTTAACTGAATTTGCGAGAGGTATAGATGGATGTATGTTAACAATAACACGCATCTTATTTGTTATCAGACAGAGTGCGGAAAGTCGCGCTTTCTGAGTTCTCATTGCAATGTTAAGGTATTCACCTAGGCAGCATTATGAAATATTTATAATCCTATCTAAAGATTAAATTATTCGCTGCAATTATCTCTTTTACACTAAAACGAAAATCATAGGCAAATTTCGAATAAAATTTACCAAAAATGCACTTTTATCATCTTCGGAGGTATCTGACCCAAAAATGGTAGGTGTTAGAAAAATGTGACTAACGTATTTGGATTAGGCGATGTGGAATACATAAGGTAAACTTTTTTCTTTTTTTTTTGCCGACCAGTGTTATTAGACGCAACTGGCCACGAATCTATTGTTACATAAATGAAACAGTGTAACATGGTTCGGTTTGTAGTACAGTAAATAGTTTTACTTGTAGGCTACTATGTAGTAAAGTTTTTATTTATGTACGTACATGTCCTGTTCTGTGGTGCGTTGTGATGGTTTCAAAGAAGAAATAAGCATCTGTTTCGATGGAAGAAAAACAGTAAGCTTTGAAGAGATTTGGCAAAGGTGAAACGTTATTAAAAGTGGCACAGGATTGTAACGTAGGGAAAATGACCGTAGGAGCCTGGAAAAGGAATCCACAGGAGAAAGAAAAGTGGTGTTCCAAGCGAGTGACAGCTAACATGTGTAATTTTGAAATAATAAATTATTTTTTCTGTTTTAAATGTCGTATTTGTTAATTTCCGCGTCATCCGACCATCCGACAGGCCACGGTCCATTTAAGTTGGATAAGCGGGACTCTACTCTAACTTGAAAATTAGCATTGAACAGCTTTTATTTTGAATAGAAACTCTATCCAGTTGTCTCCGTTAAGAATTACTATTAGTGCACATTATGATCGCTTATGCTGTAACTCTTACCCTTTATTAATTAATGAAAGTGCTCGAGGCTTGAGTGGTTTCGACAATTTTCAATGTCGTTTATGTTTTTCTTCTCTTATGTAACTCTGCAAGAACACTTTACTATATAGATAAAACGTAAGCAAAAGTAACACTCCTTATATATTTACATACTACTTAGATATTCTCCCACCTGTTTTCAAACTTTACCCTACATACTTCTAGAGCAAAACATACAGCCGTTGCGAATCTAAGTTTTTCCAGAAACCTGGACAAAAGGATTATTTGCATATCCACTCTTCGGTTACATGTATTTTTAACCGAATAGTTTCGAAAGAGGGGAGAATGAAGTATGAGCTTAAAGGGAGGATAGGGATAGGGATTAGAAAGGGAGGAGTATTCAGCACTGTGGCTAAGGGCCCATTCACAATGAAATGTAAGCGCAGACGTAGTATAAGCGCAAGACTTTGCATTCATGTTATTTAATGGAAGCATTCACATAGTCACGCAACGCAAGAATTTGTAAACTTCAAACTTTATGTTTGCGTTGCGTGTATAGAGGAAGAATTCTGCATTTCTTTCTCTTTGCATTGCCTGCTGTTCAACAGCAGACGATTGCGATGCGAGACTTTGGCCATCTAATGTACATGCGTGCACTCTTCCATTTGGCCGTGCCACACAAATTTTGGATCACTATCTCTCATTTCTCTCAAGAGGTTACGGCTGTGTCCTTACTGAATCCTCTTTCATTTAGTGGATTAACCCGGCATCTGTGCCTAGATTTCTTGGCTCAGGCGCAAAGAGATAATGAACATTGCATTAATATGACTTGTGCAGCTGTAACATCACATGTATAACTTGCTGCAGTTTCCAGACATTATTCCGTACGCCGGAAGGAGGTATTAAATTTTAAGAAACTTACAGAATCGGAGTTTTTTAATGCGCAGAGTTGACTGTGTAGTATCCTGGGATCTTAAATTGTGTAGGAGTTGTTGCTTTATCGAAAAGATTGGACCTTTCTTGGCGACCGCTTAGCTTTTGCGGAAATCTTGTCAGAAGATATTGCGAACGTGATGAAAAAAAATACGGCTAACGGAATGTCGCGAAGCAAGGAAAATGTAAGTGGATTATTCGAGTTTAGACGCGCAGATCCTACGGCAGTTCTGTGCCTACGGCTACGCCCTGTCGTCGCTCCGTAGCTGCGGCTCTTGCGGCTTAGGGCCTATGATGTTACAATTTTGGCAGCAGAATGCCAACGACAGCAACGCTAAGATGATGCAAATGCGTGTGTTACATATTGATAGCGAAAGTGCTCACTACCCACATACGGAATAATGACCCTGCTCCCATAGTACTTGCACAATTATTTTCAATGTTTTGAGCAAACAGTCATGATGTCACTAACGCTACGGGCGGCTGTTGGACATATGTTTTTTATGATCTACTTATTTATAAAATATTGAGTGAACTTTCTTATTTGATATTGTTGGTTGTATTATTCAATTTGAAACTTACGGTGCACTTGGAACATTTCCGCAGTTGGTTTAAGGATCTAGAAGCCCGTACAAACGTCTTGCGTTACGCCTACGGCTGCATTGTGAATGGTGTTCCCTCACGCCTGCGCTTGTGTTGCATTACGTTAGCGCTTACATTTCATTATGAATGAAGCCTAAGTCATTAAACCTCTGGAGGAAACAATGATGCGGGAGAATAAGAAGGGGATTCCCTAACATTTTCAGATTGAATGCTTCCGGCCACCCCTTTGATGCGCGAACATGTTCGAGCAGAAGGCTCTTTGCCAGATAATGAACACTTCTCTCCTCAAAGTGCATCCACCGCATACGCCGCACACCACCTATTGCACTACAAGATAAAAGGAAACAAAACAATTGTAAATGAGTTACAGGAATATTATATATTATTATAATCCACCCAGCATTCGTCTACAGACCTGAGAAAACTGTGAAAGCCACGATCAGGGTAGCCGATCCAACGAGAATCAAACCCGGAACGTCTCGAATGCAAGCTTCAAACACTATCATCTGGGCCATTCTTCTCGGTCTAAGAGGAGGATAAGCTTATATTTTGAGCACTGGTTGGGAAAACAGAACCACCATAATTCCAATTCTAGGAATGACTGAATTTTTCAAATTGTATACACCTTTATAAATGTCGTCTCACATATGGTTATGTTAAAGATCTACTCACTTGTACTATATTCGCTATGAGCTTTCGTGTTCGGTATTGCATAGCTGCTCTTAAAATCTTCAGAATGACGAATTTCGTTCGTCTTAGTTTAACTAATTAGGCTTTCTTTTCACTGGATAGTATTTCAGATTAAAATGATGGCGATTAAGCGAAGTCATTGCCCCATTAATATGAAAAATCTTACAAATCAAGCCCATCAGCCAAAGAATTCTAGTCAGGAACCTTAACCGAGTTCTCAGGCAGGCCAACTATATTTGCTCCGGTGATCCTGTTAATGGTACCCATGCGGGAGACGCGACTGATATACAGGGGCCCGGGTGGTTTTCTCAGAAGAAAAAAGTAATGTGTGATCTGAATGATAACGGCAATAATAGTATATTTACTGTCAATACTAACTCTGAATATAAATTTATAGTACTGTAAAGCTCATGCTATCTGTTAGTTCTCTCTTAGAATGTTTCTCCCTTTGGATTTCATACCTATTTATTATTGCATCCAAATAACTTAAAGATCACTGTAACTGCTTTGTTGTTAAATGTAATTGAAATGGGTAAGTGGAAAGTATGTTTAAACCTAGTGTTACATACACCAATTTCACTGTTAGTTTCCTTTATGCATTGTTTTTCAAAAGCATGGTGTAATTAAAAGCTGAAGAGTGCTGAAAGCGGGAAGAGTTGTTTCCGTGAATTCCGAAAGTTTTTAAAATGTTTCGGGTAATATAATCAGACTGATATTAATGTATTGTTCTAGTTACATGTTTAATGTACTTCTCTTCAGGTCAGCGCTTAGGATTTGAATCAACAGCGTAATATTTAAATATTATTGTTATATGATTTTATGTATTCAAATATTGCCTTCTTTTAACCAACGTTCTGCAGCTTTAGGGAAACTATGTTACTGTGCTATTGTGAATTTTGCCATCTCTAATTTATTCCACATTATTGTAAAACATAATCGCTTTTAAGAGAAAAAAATGTTTGTAATGGGACATGAAAATTGCAGATGCTGCAAACGAGAGAAGGTCTGGGAAAGTTTCGGATACACATTGTGTATACTCGACTCAGATTTCATGTTTAATGCCTCCGATTTTATCCTTTAATTTAGAATTTCATTCCAGAGAATAATGCATACAAAACTTTGAGATATTTCTTAAAAGTATGTTGCTAAGTAACTATCATATACATAATGTTCCACAATAACCGTGTAATTACTTAGAATACTGTGCTCAATTAATTCCATACCAGACCCCTGGTACAACAACCCTAAAGGTTATCTTTTAAACAAACATTACAATCATCTAGATCAGACATATGAACGGGCTGAACTAATGCTATAACTTATCCTTTTTGTACTTTTATATAGGCCACGCCCAGCCCAACACCCAAAACGTTTGTCAATTTGATTCCGAGTTAGGCCCAGAAACTCCTAAAAATACAAACAACATGACACCTGAATTAATCCTTATCCTTAATCAAAAGGTCTCGTAACGTTCATTGACCATGCTGACAACTATATACTTTGCCATTGTTATAATACATTTTTGCATATTTTTGCTGTAACTAGCTTGGTTCTATTTTTCCTCAACTGTTTTTTAAAGTCTATACTTTTTACACGATCAGTTTATTCTTTGTTTATGAAATGTTCAGCAACGAAATGAACACAGTGAAGAGGAAGATGAGACAGAGCAAGATGACAGATATTGTATGCATGCAAGAAACAGAAATCACCAAAGTGTAGTATAGTACCCTAAAATCACAGTAAAACGGATTTGCAATGTTCTTGTTACATTTACATAATGTTTAAATCATAATAAGAAAACATTAGGCAAATCGTATATTATGTCACTACTCCATTTAATTAATGCAGTTATAAAGTAGTGAAGTTTTGGCATACGTGAAAAATGCGCCTTACCTTTTCCGGAACTAAAACCGCTACACTGTAAGGTATGTGCACCACAAAGACCATGTAGTCCTATGAGGCCAACTTATGGATTTTAGGGAACGTCTATAAAGTACCATGGGATGAAGGGATCTCTCGGATCAGCATGCTTTGTTGAGCGTTAGGATACATCAACCGTTATTTTTTGTTCTCTGTGTATGCGAGAACAGAGAGGAAACAATGGTATGCGTGTGGATCTGATTCAGCATTCACTAACAATTGGTAAGTACGAGTATGTTGTGGTTTATGGCCTTATGTATTCTTTATTATATATTACTATTGTTATTATTAAATAGTATGTGATGTACCTTCATGCTCCATAAACAGTCTTATGTTAGCAACATATATGCGATTTTCATTGTTAAAAATTAGAGAGACAGAGTGTTGTAATTCTTTAAGGCTCTTTGAGGTCAAGACCGGATTTATTGTAGTAATAGTAGCAAGCCTTAGTAGTTGAGATATGGAAACGTGTTGTAAGTTTTGTTTACTGGCTTTGGTTTGTGATTTCAGATTTTATGCAAATGAAAATAAGAGACCTATGGACAGAGGAATAGTTGCAGAGAGCTATGAAAACTGTTTGGAATAGAATAAGTTTTAAATGGATCTGTAAATATGCATGAAATTCCAAGACGTACACTAATAAACCACGTAATAACCAGCTCACTACTGACGAAGCTGGATGTCGCAGTTATCTCAGTTATCAACAGGAAAGTGAATTGTGTTCCGAATCTTAAGACTATATGAAGTCGGCATGTCTATTACAATTACACCAAAACTTTTGCATGGAACATCATTTAATTAGTGCATCATAAATTATGTTTAACATGTCGCCCAGATTTCAAACCCTCAACCTTGCGCGAGGAATTCAATTGCTACGGTTCATTATAAGCTACCATTTCAATAAACTTCATGATGTCTTAATCGAATTGAAAGTGATGAACCATTCCCAATTTGTATAGAATATTGATGAAAAACGTTGTAAATTAACTCTGCACAACGAACAGTTTTTTTCTATCAAAAAGGGGAAATTGTAGGATGAATATTGTGACTCCAGAGCATGTTGAAATTTTCGCAATAGCTTGCGCCAGAGCTATTGGAATATTAATTCCTCCCATGATAATTTTTAAGGGCTAATGTATGCATCAAGACAGGTAAACACTTTTGCTTTCAGGATCCAAAGTTTGTGCCACTGCTGTTTTCATTAAGTGGGTCAAACATTTCTAAATTTCGGAACCCTTGAAAGACCTTGGTAATTTTTGACAGTTTATTTTCGCACTTACATGAAAATATTGTAGATATATGAAAGAGGTATGATGTAACGCTATATTATCTCCCTAGTGAAAACATACTACGTTATCTGGATTTTTAAAGCCACGCGATGGTGCGACAACTGAAGCAGTATACTTTACCTGTTTGTGATGTGGCTTTCTCGTAGCTCGATCAGTTGTCTCATGCGCCAGCCGCTCCAGTAGTAGAGCTATGAGCACTTTCTCAGGGTATGCGTGAGTATATTTTAAAGCAAAGTACCAGCTTAAGTTAACTGAGAAATTTAAAGTCAACTAACACTTGAGCTATTGAAGCGACTTGCCGACCGTTTGAAGATAGAGCATGAAAGTGATTATAAATTGTAGCACTCGAAACTATAACAATTGAGTTATTATACATGCTAACTTCTGCAACTATACGGTTTAAAATAAATGTTTCCGCAGTAAAAGGAACTATAACCGTAATTTGCCGTGAGTTGCTAAAATGCTTACCATCAAAATCCATCGCGATGACCGCTAAACTTCACTCACATAAGCCCGTCATTGAGTGCTTAAAATAACAGCAGTAATCACCAGATTAAGTGACTAATTCTCAAGAAAGGGTGTCACGAATGTATGCACGTAGGTGTGCACGAACGAATGTGTGCACGAACGAATGTATGCACGAACGAATGTCTCTCTGATTAGAACTGCATGCTCTTATGATAAATCAAGCTCCGCTTACTTTAGAACTACCCCACAACGTCCCATTTTGCGCGACGTCAATCTTACAATTGTTAGTGTGCGTCTGTTACCTTGTTGCTATGGGGTGTCTCCCTGAACCTCAGAGTTGCCTTCCCTTTCTCTTTTCAAGGATTCTGTCTACGTGACTTTTCAAACGTGCTCAACTTAACTCTAAACTGCCTTCCGTGAATCTTTAACCTAATGCTTTCAGTCCTCACGCTGTTACTAATGACTTCGGTTAACATGACTGGCTAATTACCTTTTTTCTTCGAACAAATCTTTCAGCTCATGCTTATTATATTAGACATTGGTTTACTATACGGAAATTATTTATTGCAATTATTTCTTTATCTTATTATAATTTTTTATCTAGTTATTTATGTCTTCCCGTCAATAATAACGGTATTACTAGTAACATCACACATTCGCTGCAACTAATGGACAGATCTGTATTTAAGCCATCTGAATCCTTCTGAAACGACGAAGTGTTGGCATTTTGGGAAGCTCGTCCTGAGAGAGAAATCAAAATGTTCATTTTTAGCCTAATTTTTAGGAAAAAATGTGGCCAGGAGCAGTAACAACACCAAACATGAATTCTTGATTTCATGTTACCGGAATTTAACCATTCAACCCAATTACTATTCCACATAAGCTTTCACTCCCAGTGAACAGACTGAAAAAGAGGATTTAGTTTCTAAAGTATCGTTACCCATAGACAATTAGCATTGATTCTCTGGAAGTAAAACTGCGAAAACCCCAGCAGCTGATCCATCCGATGAGATTTCAGATAGCTCCTCTGAGGATCGTCTAGTTTGTCATCCATGGATGACTCTGACCCAAATTGTGGCTTCACATCTGCTTCCCCAGCATTCACCCATTTCACTACTTCCCCCTCTTTCGTAGAAATTCTTAAAACATCGGATTAAGAGACCTTCAATAATATATACGAAGAGGTCCTTAAATTACAAAGTTCAGAAAATAATTAAGTTTATTTAATGGTAAATCAGGTAAAATAGAGCAAAAGGCACATTCATTGATATGACAAATGCAAAAGAAAGATGAACTGAGCAAACTGGGACCGGTGGCATGCAAATGTTTTGAAAGAGAGCTGGAACTGTCAAATTTGCAGAGGACAAAATGAAAGGAATGTTTCTGTGTGAAAGCAGTCATAATTCTTCATGCACTTTGGGACTGAATAAACAACCAATATGGAAATATGCGCTTTCAGAGACTAGAATATGATGAGGCTTAAGGTTTCGTATATTCATGGTTTATGAAGTTCCATGCACCAAATGGTTTTTGTTTGTGTTTTTTGTTGTTTTGTTGTTTTTTTAGCTTTAGAATGTGGTTAGTTTTCATTAATAAAATTAACTTTTGCTCAAAATCTTATTTTTGTTCAGTTGATCACCTATATCCTGCAACTCAAGTAAAGAAATTTGAGCTGGCCTTGTTTGGAACATTTTCCTAATACGGTAAATTTGTTTCTTTTAAGCAAAACTTGGCTATGTACAGAAGATTACTAGACTTTATACGAATAACTTCACACCTTCCTTTTCCCCAAAAGTAAACACATAAGTGCACAAAATTTAAAAAAGGTTAGCCCCGCAGATATGAATTAATATAGATTCAATCCTTATTATGGCTTTCTTTGGCGTATATACCTTACATAAATTTAACCCGTTGTGTAATCGACAATTAAATTAATGTCCATTCAAAATTCCACTAATATCCATTTACATTACTTTTGCATAAAAACAACATAGTGTGGTATTGTTTCCATTAAAAGTTAGAAAATCTGAAGCTTCCAGTTCCAAAATTCTATTAAAATGGTAATTTATCCTTTAAGTCTTCGTCGGTATTCGCTGTCGTTGGAGTGTTCATCATCACACATTACGGTCGTCATTAAGTGCATTCGCTTCTGTAACTGAAACGCCTGGGTTCTGCGTTTTCTCGGCAAGCTACATTCTATGAGTTTAAAAATAGTTTTTGCCTATATATTTAACCATTATAAGAACCAATACACTTACAGGTAAAGATCTCGTAGTTATAAACATCTCTCACATATGCTCATTGACTGAGAGATACATATATCGCAGTGTGGAAGTAGCGTTAGTGCGTTAATTTTGAGAGAAGGTCGTTTAGGGTATAGGTAAGAGATACGCTCAACATATTTTTTTCTCGGAATAAGTCTTTATAAAGGGATAAATAATGTTACTTGTTTGTGCCATATTAGTAAGGAAGTATTTGGGTATTTTAAGCTTTCATAGCGGACTTAAATGGAATACCATGAACAACAAAACATATGCCCATCACCTTCATATGATACACCTTTTAAATAAAAAAGAACCAAAGAATGTTTTAAGTTGGAACACCATCTAAATTTATATCTTATAATAATTACAAATGTTTATGAAAAACTAAACCAATCCAAAGATTTGCCCACTAGTGTCGGTTTGATTATATCCTTAATAGGAGAAGAATATTGAATGAGGCTATTTTGTCCATACCATAACTTCTATAAGTTAATGCATTAATGATTTTTGGAACCTATACAGTCTCTACAGCTTGTGAATAAATTATTCAAATGAGAGCTATACTTTACTCCGCCATGTGGACGTAATAAACCACTGACTCGAATCCACCCTCCCCTCCTCCCAAAAAAAAACATTGGTTCAATTATATAAACGCTTCAAGCATTTACTCTACTCATGACTAGCTAGTTTCCAAGGTACGGAACATCTGTTTCCACAACCTGTCACTAACATCCTTTCTCGAAATAGCTTATGAACAGATATTCTTCTTTTATATTAATTCCTTTCCCTGCTGTCTAAGGTAACATTTGTATTTCCACAACCTGTCACAGACATGCTCTCTGGAAATGGACTATCAATGGGCACTCGTCGTTTAAATTCTTCCCTCTGCGTGTTCTCTACGAAGCTCCGGACGATCTTCAATTTGCTACCGGAAGAAAACGGTGGTAACCTCACAGTAAACTTGAAAATGTCAAAAAGAGTTGATATCCTCTAAAACTGTGAAATACATAAATATTGTGAAAGTATGCTGTAGATCAGGACTATAAAAATATCCTGTCCAGTGTGTTCATTTTCCTCCTGCTATTAGGGTTAGAGTGCATACACAAAGTGTAGTATAAATGTTGACGAAGCTCTGCTCTGAGTAAACAGATATACCGCTTTCATTGCTAATATAATTTAGATTCAATTTTCTGCAAAAATGCCATCACATTTGAATAACGGATTTTCCAAATGGTAATAGAAAAATTTGAAGCTTAGTACACACAATATATATTATCCAAGAAGCAATGTTCTAATTAGGATCGTGAAGTCATTACATAAACAGGACTTGTTTCTGGTGAGTTTTAAGCTTCTCTTTAGGCTTTCCATATTTTATGCATTATTTATTTATGGATACTAGAAGTGCTAATTTAATTTTTTTTCCATTTCATTACTAAATATAGGAATATTACAGCAAATTTAAACCTTTGTGCCACATTTGTACTAGTGGTCATATCTTTGAATACTATGCAGGTGTTTCAGAGCGGATGTGTTGGTACAATAGGAGATGGTCACTGAGGGTGCTTATAATGTTAAATGAGGGGCTGTAAAACTAAAATTCGCATTAATTATAGTTTCAAATCAAAATAATGTTATGTACATCTGCTAGACTAGTATAGCATCCGAACTCAGTTTAAATTAACCAAGTCTGATTTTATCTACGAAAAAAAATCCTTTATAGCACTTTGATATAATAATGCGTTTAACTGAGCATTAGTATCTATTGCCCCATGTGTATGTAAATCTAGAATGTAGAAACAGACTTTAGAAATTCATTCCCAATGCCGGGGCTCCAAACACGAATCCTCAGATTTAGTACCGCTTTTCTCTTTTTTATGGACACTCCTTAACTGCTGTGGTCCTTAGCATCCCATTCTATATAGGGCGTGAAAGACCGGCAGTTTTGCTCAGAGGCCTCTTTATCACGCTTGAGGTTCTTTTACGTGCCGTAAATCCACGACACGGGACCACTGGCTTTACTTCCCTTCCGAAGGCAGCCATGCTAAGGATTTTTACACCCGAAAAGAATCCATCGCCCTCCACCGGGTTTGAACCCGCGACCTGGTTAGTGGTAACCACTACACTACGGGAGGATGACAGATTTAGCACCGCGACTGCCGCTATGCTACAATAGCAAAATGCCCAAAATCTCAGTACTGCTCTATAATTTTGTAAGAAACTTCCAATGGGATCTCAAGTGAGATACCGTATCATAAAACGACTCACAATGCTGCACATATTTTCAAGTGTCAGAAATTTACTTTCAGGCTAATTTACCTGCACTGAATGTGAAGTTGTTGAAAATTGCTGCTCGTTTCAATTACTGTTGGCGTATAAAAGTGGAACCTGAGCATACTTATGAAAGTAGGCATACTCTGTAGGTTTAAACGTTCAAAGAATGCCGCTCTTTAGCACAACAATAGCCTGTCAATCACTTGTCAAATCCAACAATAGACCTATAAACTACCGTTCAAACAATGTCAAAATAAGGTGGTTCCTCCTCACATTTGCGTGTTACGCCCCTAATTTGCATATAACATCCCATTTTTAAATGCACAATGTTGCTGTAGTAGGATAAACCCCAAGTTTGAAGTATAATATAGGGCAAACATATCCTTAATTTGATTGTTTTTAAATACAAGGGAGGACACCAATAACATAACCCTCTGATTACCAGTTAAGCTCTTTTTATAAAGACACAAAGTATGCCTCCAGAGAATACGCCCCATAGCTTTCATGTAATGTGAATAGTAAACTTTCCGAAATTTAAATCTTATACACACCAAGGTAAGCCAAAACCAACTTAACACTTTGGTTACCTCTTCTGACCTCATTTTCAAGGCACAAGGGTGCCGAAATCGCAATTAAATTGGGTTGACTTGTTATTTTGCATATAAAAATTTTAAATATCCAGTTAAGCACTTCATGTCAAATATCATTTCAAATTGGATTTTCTGGGGAGTCTACTAGTGACATCAGTTTTGCTCTATCATTAAATGTAACTAAATGATTAAAAAAGTATAACTATTGCTGCAACACAGAAATACCAAATAGCGCTGTTCCACACATTGACATCACTGCTGCCGTTGTAGATTAGGCATACGGAGATGTATGCAGAATGCACCGCCTCCCGTTAAGGTTTTCCACACTCAACCATGAAAAGCTAATGTTTGGATAATGTCATTTAAATTAACTGGAAATGGTAAAAACTTATCATAAAGAAAAAAGCAATCTTAAATGCAGTAAACATTTCCATAACTGGTTTCACTGGTAGAAGACATCTCTAACCGGAAAGAATGGAAATTAAATCCTATAACAGGTACACAGGAACAATGAATAGTAAGTCTGCTCTTCGTGTGGGAGCTTTCGCGACTGCAAATACTTATTAACGCCCTTCCCAACAGAAGTTCTCAGTCCAGCTGATTCAGAGATGTGCACCCAGCTACTGCTTTTCCTCTGCTTCCCCTACACATTTGCTATCGAGAGGGGATCTAACGGCGGAAGAGGGAGTTGGTTCACATATATCGTCAGCGTGTGTCTTATGCACTATCTATATGCAAGAAGCTGAAAAGAACTGGAATGCGAGGCTGCTTAGCTAAGGCGTTTCAAACCGCTTGTAAGAACAGTGCCCTTTGGAATATAACAGGGGAGAATGGAATGTGTAATGGACATTTAAGATTCTGTACAGGAAAGTAGCAGTCTTTGAAACTACTTTAAGTATGCAGGTAATAGCGACGGTCATTTAAATACATAAATGAGTGGGCTAATATCAAACCCGACATCCGTCCCTGTTCAAAATTTAGTTAGCAGTGTATTCCGATGTTTTTATTCCGTTCTTTTCATTGATGAAGTCCTTTACTTTCAAAAACGAACGCAAATATGTTTAATTAAGCGCACTGTTTACTTCAAAAGTTGACGCATACGCAAGAACTTGATTTTAAACACACACATTTGCTTGAAGAACCAATAGTAATGCCGAATAAGATCACATGATCTTCAAAAAGGATATGGCGACACCTTGTGACGAGTGATAATATGTTAAGGTTTTATAAATTTTGAACTGTTACTACGAGTAGTGAGAAGCTGTTGACTAAAATGGAGAAAAACATTTCACCAGTCACTGAAGGAAATGCCAGGAAGAGCTTACGACAGCCGGGAAAGTGGAAAATGAATATAGAAAGGAGACTAAGCTAAAGAAGCTGGCAAGCTATGCTGCTCTCTTTTTTGTTTATTACATGAAATGGAATTTGCATGTCAGATATAATGCAAGAGAGTATATTAAAAAATCTGGCGATAGTTTTAACTGGTCATGTGTTGAGACATTTTGAGATGTCTAGGCCTGAAAATTTAATATATGGCCATTATAGTGGCTGAGAAAGAGACGAATTATTAATGAATACTGACAATCTCTGACTTTTAAGGGATAATACACTTTAAAACGCAGGTCCCAGGTTCAATTCCTGGCTGGAGGAGAATTTTTATTCAATTAGCACTATTTCCTATCCTCCCTAAAGACTCTTAAGTATGAACGAGAGAGTTACTATATGAGTGTGTGAGTGGGAGAAGGTGCAAAGAGGTTTATATAAAATCCAATAAGTAGAACCAATAATGTAATCGTGTAAACATCATTATTGTGGAATAATCCTTTCTAAACTCAAAGCTGCCAATAATACCTTAGATGTCAATGGAATAACAAACATGTTGATAACCTCCATGGTGTTGTGGTAGCCTGTCTGCCTTACAATCAAGAGGTCCCGATTTTGAATCTCGATTAGGATGAGTTACATGGATAAGTTTTTTTTCCTCATCCTGAGAAGACTATATCGGGAAATCTAATGCCTAGGGGCCCCTGTTCCATTGCATCATTTCAACCACTTTGTTCATTCATTGTCCGATATAAGCTACGTGGTTAAGAAACATTAAACTTAAATAGAAAGAAAGAGTTTTGTTACTAGTTCTGTTAAAACCCCCCTTTTTCTGTAATTTCCTCATGTGTTGCTATGTACTTATCCTTGTATGACAATTTATTATTTTATATTGTTTCATTTATTCTTGTGTACAGGTATTCTGCTAAAGGTCTCTCCGAGTATCCTACATGTAATCACAGGGTTGGTTATCAGTGCTCACTACTAACGATGTCAGACATCACAGATTTTTCAGTTGCCTTTCACTCCGTTGCTGCAAAGAGTAAGCAAGAGAAATTCATTCTCAAATATTGCCGTGCTAAAACTCCCAATCCTAAGCGGAAAAAGAAGTCTGCTTAAACGGAAATCAACCACCTTCAAATACACCATTATCAATCACTCTAGTAACAATCTGCAAGTCTGTCGTGACACATTCCTCAGTGTTTATACCAGTAACTAAAAACAGGATCATAGGGATGTTCAAAAACTTCAAGAAAGGCAACTCCCATGCTACAGTAGAAACTCGAGGTGGAAATCACAAAGAAATCAAATTTGGTCAACTTATAGAAGCGCTGAGGACCTTCACTTGCAATCTAAATTCCTGTGAATCACATTATTCAACAGCAGACATATCCTGTATTTATCTTAAGTCAGATCTCAGCATTAAGAAACTATGGAAAATTTTCAAAGCAGAAAGAGAGGAACAAGAGGAATTCACTCAAGATTGTTTCAGAAAAGTATTCTGCACATAGTTTAACGTAGGATTTTCTTATCCAAGTGTGGACCAGTGTAGCACATGTGTTGAATTGGGAAACAGAACTTCAACAGAAGAAAGTAAAACTCAGAAAGCAGGGCTGAAAATGAAATTGGAGTTACATAAAAGACAAGCACAATCATTTTTTCAGAACTAGGGTACAAAGCCAGCAGGTTGTTTTATCTTGAGCTCTAATTGTCAGAAGAATATTGTTCTCCCCAAGGTGTAACAGCTCAGATTGCCTACTACTCCAGGCAGCTTTACTGTTAAACTTTTCAGTTGTTAAATGTTTGTCAACCGATTGCCTGAACTCTGCTAATGTATCGATATACAGCTGGACTGAAGAAATCCCCTAATGAAGTGGCTTCCATTACATTCAATGGGATGATAGCTCCAGATCTCTAGGTTATGACACCATCCACCAAGTGGATGATGGATGTGCAGGGTAAAACAGGAATATCAATTTTCTAACCATGTGTAACAAGTTCCTCGCTAGCTGTGCACCAGAGAACGCAATGAAGATTGAAATAGTCTTCCCAGTTACTGCGCACTCTTTCCTGTCCTCAGATAGAGTGTTCGGTCTGATAGAAAGAGATCTAGGAAAAGGGAATACCATCCTCAATAAAGTAGAATATCGTAAAGTTTTTGAGAAGTATGGAACTCTAAAGTTGATTGCAAGGGATTGGGTGCCTTCAGATTGGAAAGAATAAGTCAATAAGCATATGAAGTCAGCAAGCCAGCTCTACTTCAAACTGGCAACGGCTAAGCGCATAATTTTCCGGAAAACCAGGACAAGCAATGTAGCAGCCAAAAGGAGAACTGGCTTACAACATATACATCGGAGCAGAAAGACCAACTTCTAAAGTCAACAGCAAACCTGGAAAGATAAATTCTCTAAATATTGCCATTGGTGCACCACTCAAAGCTGAAAAACTTCGAGATATTGACAGGGTACTCGTCAAACATTTTGTAGAAAACTAGAGGGATCTGCTTACTCTTGAGTGGTACAAAAATGTACCACAGAAACAACCTTGTCTGCCAAACTTAACCCGATGATGAATGTGAAACAGCAGGATGATTTGAACAGTGATCTCGTTTTAATGCCTATTTAAGATCAAATTTACATCTACTTGGACTTTAAATACTCAAATATGAGTAAAAGCTTTAATTTCCTCTGGAAATTTTTTTATTATATAGAAGCTGAAGATAGCTTGATTAACATACCTATAAATTAAGAGAAAATTTAATGTGTTATTTAAAGTTACATCTTATTTTGTTTCTGGCACTGAAAATATGGTTAGATTACTGTAGTTAGTTAAATGTTTGTCAACCGATTGCCTGAACTCTGCTAATGTATCGATATACAGCTGGACTGAAGATGAAGGTAAGAAATCCCCTAATGAAGTGGCTTCCATCACATTCAATGAGATGATAGCTCCAGATCTCTCAGGTATTCAATAACATAATAAACTTACAAAGTTTAAAATCGAATGTAAAACTTTTATTAGATTCACAAACGCTATCTTCTCAAAATTCCTATAGATTTCCAGCTAATACTCTTTGGGATAGACTGATACCACTACTAAATGAATTTTGCAACCTTATTTTCATAAAAAAAGGTCACCTACAATCCTATTCACATCAAAAATGGACATCTACACATATTAGTTTCAAAGATGGACATCTGTATCTTTAAATCCAATTTTAACTCATTTATCTGTATAAATTTATGTTGGTTATTTGGCAGTACCAAACCTGCAGTATTAACCTTAATGATGCGAAAATTAGCATGAAAACATCTGAAATCTACATTTTGTAATAAAATAGGAGCATATCTCATTTGTTTGCAAACCACAAATGCCCATTTTGATATTAGTCTACTCAAATAATAACAGACTTCGAAGTGAAACATTCGGGAAAAAAACTCGTTAACAAAGGGGAGAGACATGTTCACAGAGAGAAGAACTATTTCGTCGCATTCCTCCAACGCGCAATATATTCTAGCCAACTCTTTAACAATAGCCTTTCAGTTCACCGGCCAAAATATTTGCCAGAATACATCGTATTTCTTAAGAGAGAAGACCACCCCTCTTTGAAAATATTGCGTTAGTTATAACTAATATGATTTTCCGGGCTGTTATGCCGTGGTCTGCTGAAGAAAGATTTCCCAGACGTTTCGTCCACAACTGCGGTGGACATCTTCAGTGGCGCGGGCGAAGTCTTCTCGGTGAAAGTATCGCAGCGTCTGATACTCTGATCATCAGACGCTGCGATACTTTCACCGAGAAGACTTCGCCCGCGCCACTGAAGATGTCCACCGCAGTTGTGGACGAAACGTCTGGGAAATCTTTCTTCAGCAGACCACGGCATAACAGCCCGGAAAATCATATTAGTTATAATTGTGACACCGGCCGTGAAAACCTACGTTCTTACATATTGCGTTAGTTGTTTTAGAAATAATTTTTAATGCAAAACATTTAAATGAAGGGAAAATCATTCTTCTTAAAATCTCTCGAACAATGTGTAACCCTTGTTGTTAGTCTGGCAGAACTTAATTAATTATCTTCAGTCGGCATAGAACGGGAAGAAATCGCGTTCACTTTACTTTTAACAAAAAGTAGCTTTAGAAATTATTGTTTTAGAAAAGTAATTGTTTCTTTAAACTTAACATCGCTCCAAAATTAGGAAAAACGGGTATACACTCGGCCAAGTGTTCTTATGGGGTTGGGTATGTTAAACAGAAATTCTTTTGTTAAAAGACAGAGGCAGGGGCTGTGAAATATAGGAACCTCTAAAACGGTATTGTTAAAATGTTCCCAAAATTCTGCCAGAGAATAAAGAAGTTCGCGAAAGTGACCGACCGCAACCTATTCCTTTGTTGGAAAACTCTGAAAGCACTCTATGAAAAAGACAGATAAATGTTTTGTACTCCTTAACCTTTTAAAGTCAATGGTAAACAGCTTGCAGAACAAGAAAGCATTTTCCCATTCTATTTGGCAGCAGACGTGTACGCTGCGCATACTTCTTTTTTCGCTTGGTTCGTAAGTTCTTTGTTGACTTGAAATAGCATGATGACGAAGAACCATATGCGTGATATCCTGAGAAAAACTTTAAAAGAGTGCGTACTCCTTTATTTTAACAAAAGCTAACAATTGTCAGCACTTTCAGCCTCCAAATAGACATCTAAAGTATGAAAGCTGCGCCTGCGGGATTTCCTTGCACCGCAATATTTCATAGTTAAATATCTTGACAATATAGCTTAAAGATTTTACATAATACAAAAGAACGTCGGCGAAAATTCCGCAGGAAGAAAACTGCGCTACTTCCCTTTGTCTGCAAAGAAACGTTGACTAGCACAGATTAACAACTAGGCTTTAAAAACAAGAATTTCTGAAAGGAATTTGTTATCAAATTTTTGGAAAACGCACTTGTGCTATATCTCCTTCTTTGTAAAACAAAGAACAGCAAAATAATGTTTTTAGGTTAGAACGTAACAGCGTCACATTAAAAATAAGTATATCATATTTCACCTTACCTATGTCAAAATTTTCTTGCCACAATTCACACGTTCTTAAACGTTTTCACTGTTGTAAAATAGGAATTCACTTCTGCAGCGAACATGTATACTTTTCATGTACGAACGTTGATGCGCTGGAGAATATTATGTCCTTTTAACAAGGAATTCCTGCACCTAACCTTTTCACTGTTGTAAAATAGGAGTTGTTTTTCTTAGCATTATATGCAACTGCACACAGACAATGAACTTCTACAGCAAGCATGTGTACTTTTCAAGTACGAAACTTAATGCTCTGGAAAATGTTATGCTTTTTTAACAAAGACTTCCTACACCTGTCTTTTAGCATGCAAAATTTACAAGCTGCTTGTGCAAAATTGAAACTGTTTTTTCTTAATTGCTTATCCAATAGAAAAGTTTCTAGTCTTCAGGCAATCCGAGCTAGGAAAAAGACCTATCTGATCATATTTAATTTTATAAGGATGAAGACGATAATATAAGTGTACCTAGTTTTATCCCTATACATGTTCGGATTTCATATAAAAACCCCTGCTCTCGCGTCGCAATTCACATACGCAGTCATCTGAGTAACATCTACGTGCAATACTTAGCAACAATAGTGATTTTCCACGGTTCAATCAGTGCTTATCACACATACGTTGAAGGCAAAATTGGTAGCTTAGAATGAAAGGCCAGTAATCCTAAAAATCGTGAACATTTTTAAAATACATCGAATTAAACTCTATAAACTGTCACTGCCTTTTTTAGTTTTCATTGCATGGATTTCAATTGAAATATTCTTCTAAAGAACTGACTTTTAAACTAAAAATGTTGTCTTTATGTTTAAAGCGCTATCTTGAATTTCGGGTTTTTTCTTAGGTATATCCTAAGCCTTTCATGCAATGCTAACCTTTTCAGTTTCCTTAAAACAGTCTAGTTCGATTGATGTAACATGCAGGGTTACAGAATATCATATACCCTACGGAGGATAACTTTTTTCAAATCTTGAGTAACTGAGTCATCATGGTGTGGAAGTTCTAACAGCTTATACATATTTATAGTCGCGGAGTATATCCGTTCTAATATTTTTGATCGGACGAAAGAGATTTATAGGGTCAAATCGGAATAAGTGCTCAAAACGAATTCTCCATCAGGCGGCTATACGTCAAGCTGCAGAAGACAGGTAATGTAGCGAATATGTCAAGACATGCTCCACCGAATATGTTAATAGCGAAAATTTGACAGAGTGCAGGCTGCATACGTTGTAGATCCCAAGATGTCATTGCAACTTCTTTCAGGACAGTTGGCAGGGCCCACAATACACTGCACAAGGATCTTAAAGCTCACGACAATAAAACCCTACCTTCTTGCAACTGCAGCCCAGAGACTTGGAATCCAGACAAGCCTACTGTCTTTGGTTCATTAAAACTGCAACGCCAACTGGAGAGGGAGAAATTGGATGATTGGTGTTGAAAGGATGCGGCATGCTCCCATTCCAACAGAGACACTAAATGCCAAAAATAGTACAATATTCAGTACTGAACACCCACAAGAGCTGCAGGAGACGTATTTGCACGTAGTCATATCTTCAAAACATTCTTTGAACTTAGAGTTAACAGTGATCGGTGCTGGTAATTATGGAAAATTTGTCAACACGTTATCAACAGAGAAGTTGTGTGTTTCAACTGGGCAATAGTAAAGCGGATACGCCGCAATACTATCCATTACTTGGAATAGCATTTTCCAGGTCGACTGATCCCAATGGATTATGGCCAGCTTGATTTCCAAATTATACGCCTTCTAATTATATGTGTGAATAACTAGAGGATACCTTCCAGGTTAATCATCCGAAATTTTTCGAAATTGTCATTGAATATTCCGAACAACGTTAATGCTATATCACGATAAATATTCAACACGGTTTTCAACAGCATGATTAGACTGTACAAATGTGTGAAGAATACAAGCGTTGTCGCTCACATTGCATTATGTAAAACATAGTTTCCCCGGGTTGCATGACACGATTTATTACATATTGAATGGTAGTGCTTCTATGACGTACTGTCTTTTCGTCGTTTTACGATTTCAAGGGAAATTAGTATATGATTACAGTGAATCTGAGATTTCAACGTATGGTGTACATTTTACGTAATAAAATATTCATAATAGTATAGTACTTAAATGTCTAACTGCATTACACTTTAATCTAGCCCTTCTATTAAGTCAAGTCATTTATTCATTTAATTGTTCTAAAACTTTTCTAGTTTACACCTCTATTGAGTGCATGAAGTTCCTGAAGAACACGATTGCAGCAATATTTGCAATTATTCTAACTAAATAGCCTAAAATGCATTTTAAAATGTAGTTCATTCATAAATTTAATGCTCGTTAATTTTGTATTATATAAATATTAGAACTTGTCCTGAAAATGAGTAATTCTTAAGTATTCAATTAATGAAGCAGTTTTTCTGTATGAAAACGTGGTCTGGCGCCGTTACGGACGCATATAAAAGCCTCCAGTTTGACATCTATTAGACAACGCTGAGGTCTGGTGCACTGCCTTTACAACTGATAAATCTAGTGTAGCAGCGTAAGTAGTTGCTACATGATTCAAACCTATTTGAGCTCTTCACCAACCTTTGGACCCCTTCAATGGAGTAGGTATGCTTCAATCCACAAAATCTAATGTTCCAGAGGGAGTTCAAAACATTCCAAGAAACATTACATCACCAGATGATGATACGATGGCGAAGATACGAGGCCAAAGTTCACGGTTCCGCCCATTATTTTGCAAGAATGAGCCCCTCCCTACGTCACCCAGGCACTGGTTGAGGCTGGAGTTCATGCTTCTGACCTTTCCTCTGCAAGCTTTGGGCCTTCCATGTGTCATACCACCTCCAAAGGGTACATATACTACTACCAGGCAATTTTACACCACGTGTTGCCTTCTGTACGTGATTTCTGCAGCACTGCAACAACGAGTCCCTGTTGTCACGGCACATTCTCTTCACAGATGAATGTCAATTTGCTGGGGATGGTGTTCTCAATTCCCGAAACAGGTATACCTGGGCAGTCAAAACCCCCATGCTACGAATATCTAGGATTTCCAACGCAGATTTGGTATCAATGTGTGGGCAGGTATTCTGGATGGTCATGTGATTGGACCATGCGTTCTTCCACTCAAATAACCGGGCCCATCTACTGGATTTTCTTAAATCAGGTATTGGGATTGTTGGCGGAGGATGTGCTACTGAACTCTGTCAAGACATGTGTTTTTAGCACGACGGCGCATCCCCTCACTTTTCACTTTACGTTAGAGAACTTCTGAACAGACGATTTGAACAAAGATGGATAGGCCGAGGTGGTTTAATCTCTTGGACTCTTTCGAATAATTTAGACGAAAGTATGTTTTTACTTAAGTGTTGAATTGCCTTGAGCTAGCACATGCATTTTAGTTATTTTAAAGATAGTTGCTTTTGTGTGCGGAACTTTAAATGTCCATTACACGTGGCCATTCTGCATTTGTATTCCGAAAGGCATTACTCGCACAGGCGGTTTGATACCCCTAGACTAAGCAGCCTTGGAAGAGCGTTCGCATTCTAGTTCGTTTAAGATTTTTGCCCATAGATAGAGCATCAAGATAGCCGCGCGTGGTCTGACTCGCTCTTGTATCAATTTCTGTTAGATGCCTTCCCTTCTCGATAGCTTTTGTGCTGGGGAAAATAGAAAAAGTAGTAGCTGAATGCACGCCACTGAATCATTTGGAATATGAGTTTCGGTTGGGAAGGGCACTCATGATTATCTGTCATCGTGATTGCCTCGAAATGTATGGGATCGCGTTTCATTGTTCGTGGGTATTTTTATGCATATTGCTTTGTTATAATCTTTCTTTTCTATTGTTCCAGGTTAAGGGTGTATTCAAGCAGCGAGAAAGCCAGTTAGGATATTATGTATTTAAGTATATTAGAGGCGTTTTCTTTTATAATTACACTTTACTACTTCTAGTTAATATAAATTCAAGTGCTAGCTGTGCCTGGTTGAATGTCAGAAACCTTCTGAACAGAACCACATGCATTCTGCTTCGATCTTCGCAAGCCAAACTACAACGGTAGCAGTGATTTAAAGCGTTGGAAAATCGCTATCTGATATTTGTGATTACTTGGTGTTATTTCATTGTCCCCCGTGGTGTAGTGGTTACCATGCAAGCCTCTAGCTCCCGAGGTCGCAAGTTCAAACCCGGCGGAGGGCGATGGATTTTTTCGGGCGTAAAAATTCTTAGCGTGGCTTCCTTCGAAAGGGAAGTAAAGCCGGTGGTCCCGTGTCGTAGATTTACGGCACACAAATGAACCACAAGCCTGATAAAGAGGCCTCTGAGCAAAATTACCAGTCTTTCATGCCCAATAGAGAATGGGACGTTAAGGAGCGGGCATAAATAATATTCAATTTAAATTTAAACTTTGGTGTTATTTATAAATTAGTAACCATTCATTTATGCATATTGTTAGAGGTAAACTGATGTCATTCCTCTACTCCTGTTAAAAATTAAGTCTGAGAACTTTCTTATAAGGTATTTATCTTGATTTATAGAGTTATATTCAGATTAATTAGATCAATTAAACTGAATCTGAATGGCGGCACACTTTGTGCGTTTAGAAAAGCAGTAGTAACTGGTAGTCAAAGCGTTACATTTGTGCGTTTAAAAATGCAAATTAAGGAAAGGAGTGACCTCTGTTATATACAAATTAGGGGTGTATCCTCTGTCGGCATCTATTTTGCAATTAAAAAGTAGTGTAACTGTTGATTAAATGGTTAAGTTAGTGTTGGCTTCCATTTGTGCGTTTAAAAACTGTAAAAAAAGGAAGGCATTATCTATGTTGTATACACATTGGGGGTGTATTCTCTGTCAGCATTCTTTGGGTATTTATAAAGAGAGTACAACTGGTAATCAAAGCGAAAGTTAGCGCCGGCTTTCCCTTGTGCGTGAAAATGAAAATTAGGAAAAGGGTGAGTTATACTATATTCAATTTAGGGGTCTCCTCTTTCGACATTCTTTGTGCTTTAAAAAAAGAGGCAAATCCTACAGAGTTGACCTATATTTCATGAAAATTAGGGTGATTTAATGTACAAATAACGTGCCTAAAAAGCAATTTAGGGGAGGGGTAACACGTTCTGTTTGCCGGGCTTTGACAGGTAATTGCAGGTTTATTGTCATACTAAGGAGCACTATTCTTTGGGCGTTTAAACCTACATATTATACCTATTTACTACATATGTGGAATGGGATGTAATCGCTCACCTTTATGTTTATTCTCTCTATGAGACAGACTTACCTAATGGTTTCTCTGTTCTTAGCAAAAACCAATTTATTATCACTTGAAACAATCATATTAATATTTTAGTATTAGCCACGCTTTTTCTTGCGCTTTGACGTAATGGCTTGGAGTGGTTCCGTGACACGGAAATCTGCATGGGTTGAAGACCATGTATGATTTACGGAGTTTCCGGCTTCATTATCAAACCGGGGCCTACTCAGTTTCGTGGGGAATTTTGGAAGACCGAAGTAGCTGTCTATAGGTCTATTAAACCAGCATTCCGGCTGGGGAGGTATTGACTATCTCATTTCTTAGTGTCGGTCAGCGGATTGTGCACCTCCACTGTGCGAATGTGCGTCAAGTTGGTCGGCCACGCGCTTAGCAGGGGTTGTCGCACCACAGATTTTTAGCTTCTCTGCCGCCTACCTAGTATGTACAGGAGGTATTGCATTCCATACAAAAAGTCAAATTCGAGATTTAAATGGAAATACAAGTTTTGAGGTCACCTGAATAACATAACCAGTTTACAAAAAGTTCCATATATGTGTGTGCGTGCGTGTTAGAGGAGTACAAATGTACGTTGTACAGTGTCGATTTACTCTTGTGCACGCATGGTGGCACAGGCAACATACACGAGTTCTAGTCCGGCGTGAGGGGAGGCAGTGTTGTATCTTCCCTTATTATCCCTTCCACGCTGACCAGTACGGTCTGGAACTACCAGTTTTTGTGGTATGCCTGCAGGGTCTGAAGCCTTACTGGATGTATCTAATAACTGGTTTTTTTAAATTTATTTATTGTCGCTTAGCTGCAACCGGTTACACCGCAAACTGAGGTTTGTTGTCCAGGGCATAAAGTGGGACATCGAATTAAAGCATGCTTATTTTGCAGATATATTAGGAGTTAGCAAAGCGATAGCATTCCTTTTATATCCTCATCCTAGCTTAATGCATATATGGCGTAAAACTATTTGGCAGTGGGTTAGATTAATTTCTTTATACACTGCCGCTTGTGAAAATTGCAACAACAAGAAGGAAACGCATGAATTCAATGAATTTAATACCACAGGTTAGGTATATGACAACTAAACAGTGATAAACATTTAAAATCTATACATGACCTGTGAGCCCTAATATTCCGTATTTGGTGTGGCCTCCATGCGCTGCAATTATAGCTGCTATACGCCGTGACATTGAATCAAAGAAGTTTTTAATAAGTTCCTGAGGGATTTCCCTCCACGCAGTTTGTATTCGAGCCCACAAATCCGTGACACTGGTTCCTGGAGGACCGTGACGCACCAGGTGCCGACCAGCCATATCCCAGACGTGTTCGATGAGCGACATGTCAGGCGAGCGTGCAGGCCAGGGAGGCAATGGTACCCGTCGCTCTTCGAAGAAGGCTTGTACATTCCTCACAATATGTGGCCGGGCATTGTCCTGTTCAAATGTGGCCTGCGGAGGTGCCTGAAGCAGGGAAAGTACCTCAGGGTCTACAACCACCGTTAGGTGCCGGTTGCTATTCAAAGTGTCCGCATTTCGTAGGAGGCGAGATCGGTTATTGTAACCAATGACCCCCTCCCAAACCATCACACCTGCTGTTTGTCCGCTATACCGCTCAATAATGCAGCCCTCCAGGTTGCGCTTACCACAGTACCGCCGGACACGTATGCGGTCATCACTGTAGGACACGTTGAAGCGGGACTCGTCCGAAAAGACTACATTTTGCCACTCAGCACCCCAGTGACGGTGTTCACGTGCCCATTGCAGTCGGAGGAGCTTGTGGTTTCTGGACAATGGAAACCAACGTAATGGCATGCATGCAACCAGTCCAACCTGCAGCAGTCCAATCGTTGATGCTGACAAGTTCACACCTGTTGCAGTGCTCCAGCGTCGATCCAACACTGTGGATGAAGCTTTACGGTCCGTTATGGCCAGCGGACAAGATGACGATCATCCCGTGCTGTGGTCATGTTCCGTGGTCCAGTACCCGCTCTTCGCTGCGTACGACCTTCATCTATCCACTGCTTCCACACACGCATCACTGTCGTAGCATCATGCCCTGTACGAGCCCAAATGTCCCGGTATGACAAACCTGCTTCCCGGAGACCGAGCATTCTGCCCCGTTCTTACTCACTCATATGCCAATATGGCTTCCTTTGACGTCTACGAGGCATACTGGCACTCACTTTATTGTTTCCACCTTGTTTGACAGCTCTGCACTGGCTACACTGGGCGCAACACTGACCTTGTCGGACCAACACGAAAGGTCTCTGCTCGGCCTACGTGTACCCCAACTTTCTGCAAACCTAATCACTTATTGCTTGCACACTCTTCTACACTTCCACCAAGTTTGGAGTTATTCGAAAAGCTCTTTCTTGGTGTTGCAATTTTCACAAACGACATTATGTTGCTCATTATTTCCGATCTTTTAATATAATTTTCTACAATTTTACAGTGTTAACACCATACACTTAAAATGTTATTCCTGGTTCCACGTTGTTATGCATTTTCCACATTTTACATGTTTTCTGCACTGTTGGGTGCTTTAATCTAAATGTTAAAACAAATTTTTCGATATGTTATAATAATATTATAAATATTATTTTCAATCTTGCATATTTTCTGCTCTAGTTTAAAGTTATGTCTAAGCCATGACTGAGATCAAATGGTTGTATAGCTCCTAAGGAAGTGAGCATTAGTACACGGGCAGCGCAGAGTCTTCAAGGTGACAGTTAAAAGCAGAAACATTGGCCAGAAAAATAATAATTGAAACAATCAAAACCACTTCAGTTCATTTGTGAGTTTTGCTAAAAGTATCTGTTTTGAATAGCTGTAAGCACAGGGATATAATGGTGTTAATAATAATAATAATAATAATAATAATAATTAATGTATTCATTACTCGTGTGTTTAGAACACAAAAGAAACTACCGCGTCGGATAAAAATGGATTCAGCTGTAGCACAACATTTTTTTCCCAGGAAGACCACCGAACAGCACAAGATGAAGTATAGGTTTTAGGATAGGGTAGGACTAGAAGTGAATGGGGACTAAGCACCTCGGCCTACACAGATCTTTTGTGCCTATGCCCCCGAAAGGGAGGGAGGGATGAGGTGAGAGGAGACAGAGGGCGGCCGGACCAGGAGATACGACAGGCAGAAGGCAGGGTCCCTATCATAACATAGTTGAACTCCCCGGTTGCTGGTCGGTGCTGCAGGCCCCCTCCCTCCTTAGGCTTAAACATCCCCGGAGGGGTCCGGGACCCGGAGACCGCTCGCAGTCCGGAGGACGAAGGCTTACTCAGAACATCCTTTTCCCCTTCCATACATACGCCGAGACCTCCTGCCGATACTTGCAACCCTGAAAGGAATCAAGCAGATGAAGGGTGAACTGTAATGCGAATGGAGATGAAATGGAGGGACAGGAAATTCAGGGATGTAATGATCCTTCTCAGCACAAGTCTGACGACCCGAGGAAACCCCCAAAACAACCTAAGGATCAGGAAGGTCCGCCACGGGAATCGAGCCCTCGGCCTCCCGAATGCGGGCCACAGACATAACAGCCCGAGCCATCCCGCTCGGTAAATAAAGGTTTTAGTCTCATTTAAGGATTATTATCCCCGTTTATACAAGAGAGACGATAGAAATTTACACACACCAACAACTGCAATAGAGATAACAACTACAATAAAGATGATGGATTTAAGCTTAACTAAAGCTGGATTCCGATACTTTCCCAATTCCGTAAGAATCAGCCAAGAAACAAAATATAACTATTCCGCCCACTGGACCACGAGTATATATACCGACTGTATTTTGTAGGCAGTCAGTCCAAAGAGAGAGAGCAACGTGATGGCAAGAGCTTTGAAGGTTTCCCCAAAAGAAAGGGGGGAAACATCAGGGAAAATTATTTTAATCTATAAACAACAGCAAAACAGCTTGAAAATTTTAGAACATGCAACTATAGAAACCGGCCATGAAAGCTTACTGAGGATGTGCTTATCGGAGGGGCACATCTCGGCAATGCAACCAGTTTGATCTATTGGGCCGTCCTCCGTGGACTAGTGGTACCGTGCTAGTTTCTAGTTCCCAAGGTCGCGGATTCAAACCCGGCGGAGGGCGATGGATTTTTTCGGGAGAAAAAATCCTTGGCATGACTTCCTTCGGAAGGGAAGTAAAGCCGGTGGTCCCGTGTCGTAGATTTACGGCACGGAAAAGAACCTCAAGCCTGATAAAGAGGCCTCTGAACAAAATTCACGGTCTTTCATGCCCAATATAGAATAGGACGCTAAGGACCGCAGCAGTTAAAGAGCGTCCATAAAAAAACTCAAACTTCATCTATTGTGGCTACACACCCCGGGAGGCAGGGATGAGGAGAAGAAGCCGTAGGTGGTCGCAGATCCACAGGCAGACAGACCCACAGAGAGGCGCAGAAGTCCCTAATATTTCTAGTTTGAACACCCCGCACCAACAGAGGCAAAGAATCCCGAATGAGGGCGACGAAGCGACCCTAAAGGGCGAGACAACACATCCTGACGTTCATAGGAAGAAATATTTCCAGTGCGCAAGCAGCTACGCCATATGTCCGACACAACCAGCACGCAGGACCCGAAGATGCACCTGAAACGTGAAAGGGAGAGGTGAAATGATAGAAAAATAAGGGAAAGGAGAAATCGTGATAGAATACACCACCCCGGCATTCGCATAGGCGATCAGGGGAAAACCACGAAAAACCCCATGGTCAGAGTGGTCGGTCACCGGAATCGAAACTGGTACCTCCCAAAGACCTCCCCACAGACGTTACCGCTGAGCCATACCTTTCGGTGGTAGCTTACGTATATATTTAATAAAAATTCATTTTGAAATCAACTTTTGCATCAGCACGTGTAACTTCGCTATCACAAGCCCCTAAATGCGAAGGGTTAACAAAACTTAGCATTGTTCAAAACATTTTACCTCTTCCAAGTTATTTTGTAACAAATTTAAACCCGTGAAAAAGCTCTATTGACCAAAGTGAAAGCCTAACTTCAACTTCAGTCAGACTCCGGCTTAAGGGAAGCAAAGAGAGAACAAAACGTGGGTTCGGGAGGATTTAAAAAGGCTACAAAAGGAGCAAATATAACAAACGAGGCAATATAAAAGAAAATATGGCTCTGAGACTCAACTGTGTGGAAGAAAAACACCAACTTCATCATTAGTGGTGCGAATTTCAGTGAAGGTTGGATTCATTGCAGTTTGTGCAAAGGTTGGGCTCATCAAAACGGCGCCAGTGTTAAAGGTGATATGCTTTATTGTAAATATGGTGCTTGCAATAAAAATTATGTCTAGATGTTTAATAAGGACACATAAAATAATGGAACCTCCCGATACCACCCGCCAACTTCTTAAATACTCAAATTTGAAATGTTGGTTACCTAAGACGTTTATTACTTCTTGGTAATTATTGTTTTGGAAGATTTACTGCACTTATAAAGATACAAATGGTACTCCAAAGAATATTTGCATTTAATTGGATGCAATCCTTTTATACACAAACAATGCCTTAGATGTCCAATACCAAACGACCTTCCTCTAGTAATAGTGGTGTTAGTAGTAGTAGTAGTAGCAGTAGTAGTAGTAGTAGTAGTAGTAGTAGTAGTAGTAGTAGTAGTAGTAGTAGTAGTAGTAGTAGTAGTAGTAGTAGTAGTAGTAGTAGTAGTAGTAGTAGTATAAAAGGTAAGACATGGACGAACGGAGGGTGAGCTGACAAGTCTGTTTCGGTAGTTGGTGTGAGAAAGTGGCCGGGATGGATAAGGATGCGTACTGGATTTAAAATGCTTGGCTTCCTCGCTGTTTTTCGTCCTCTGCGACGTCGTCTGCTGTCCTCTGGTATCGGTAGAGGTATGAGAGTTTTTAAGGTTTCTCAGGGGCGGAATTTTCTAATGCTGTAGAATAATAAATCCGGATCTGTTTTTATCCGACTTATTTTGTTTGTGTAAAAGTATATTTACATGTATTTACCGACTACATGAAATCGAACTTGGCACCTCATCTAAATGTTTAACAAAAGCTTTTGGTTTATCCCCGTATCTCAGTAGTAACATTACCCGAAGCTATGCGGCGCGAAACTACGTAATGGCAAACTGTTTCGCTAGCCCACGAAAAAGCTTCAAGTTCCAATTCGAGGTGATATGATATGAGGCAAAGCTACTCGTGTGCACGCATCGTGTATGTCACTCGAGGGGTTCAATTTAGAAGTGTCTCCTGAAGAGTCAAAACGAAGAGTGATTCGTCTGTGTATTTTCAGAAACAGCCACCTTGGAAATTCCTCCCTACTTTTATTGATCACGTGGCTGTTTCACAGTTACAAGTCAGACATGATATGTAATCTTGCTTTAATTCGTCATTTTTATGTATAGTATTTTATTCTATTGGGCAAAGCGAACATTTGGCTACGCCCCGTTCTAAGTTTAGAAAGTTCTCAGCTGCGGAATGTTCACACGTTGCCTTGAACTAATTATGCTAACACACGTACTGTTTTGACAGTGCCTAATCCTCGTTCTCCTATTTCGAAGCACGCACCTCAGGTTAACAAAGGGACGTTATATTTCTGGCCTGGCACACATCGTCTGTGCTTTACCTGAAACCTACATTACAGATCTTTTGTGGCCGGGTCGCTCGTGGCCTGTCCATTAGAAGGATTACCTTTTCAATTTGCAAGTTTTCTCAGCTGAGAACTGTATTTGTTCGCGTTCGCTGTCGTATAATTCAACGGGCTAATTAAACTGCTTATTAATGGCATCGCTTGTTTATCTACCGTATCATTTATTATTTATCAAATTCTCAATCTAATTCATCTCGTACTGAATGTACAGTTACAAGGGGCCCCCAAAACCTAGGCGGAGCACCGCAGGTAGGCCGCAATGGCCCTTTTTGCTTCTACCATGACACCTGGGAGACAGGGATGAGGGGAGAGACCGGAGGGGCGACCAGATACGAATGACGATGGACATAAGCATGGACCAGGTCCCTAACGTTTCCAGATCGAACGCATCCGACGCCGCCTGAGCCCACCCACAAGCTCCTAACCGACGGGCTTCCCCTGAAGGGGCGCCCGCAGAACTGCGCAGCCACAATGACGCCAAAGAAGAAACCTCTGTAGATCACACTTCCACTGCCCACCCGCAACCCCCGAATACCGTCGAATGGTCCTACAACCCTGAAACAGATGAACAAGGAAGATGATGGGTGTAGGAAATGAGGAGAAGGAAAGTCGTGGTAGAAGGTGAACCACCCCATCATTCGCCTGCCGACACAGAGAAACCACGAAAAACGCATGGATCGGAGTGGGCGGTCACCAGGGATCGTATCCCGGGCCTCCGGAATGGGTGTCGCACACGCTACCATAGCTCCACCTCGCTCGGTAGGTAATAGGGTAATGGCATGCAATAGTAGCTGTAGTAGTAGATGTAGTTGTGGTGGTACTAAAAGAGAAGAGAACATCTACTCTCAGAAGCGCCGAAGTTGTTAAATTGGAGTAAAATCTACATGTTATGTCTGCTTCTTTACTCAATAGATTTTAAATATGAGACAATGTATGCCCTACTAACATGAGAAATAGAAAAGATAAAGCTGCACGTCACACATTACATATGATGCTGTTATTTTTTACTTTTAAACGGATTTTTACCAACACTTAAATGCGCACTATTATTCGTTATTGTCACATAGTCGCACATTGGTCCAAATGAGCATTCAACGGGGCCAAAAATGATTCCTCAAACTATTGAAAATTATATTTTTATAGTCTAACACGTGATTGAATGATATTGCAGCTGAGAGCTGAAATATTTAGTGAAGGTTTTACAATATGTTACTAGTCTTTTTGTCACCATTTCCATATTTTACTAACATTTAACAATAAAACTACAAGTATTAGTATCTATTCTATACTGTAAGAATATTAAATCATTTCAATATTATTTTAAAGTTTTTTTTAGAATAAAAAGCAAAAGCCATGCAACTGCAGTCAAGTGTGAGGCCGTCATAATATTGCACATTGACAACAAGGATGTTTAGTCATGTTTTGGAATATGGTAATACAGCTTCTTATTTTCATATTTTACTAACCTTTAAGAATAAAGTGCAATTATTTGTAGCGATTTTAACTGCAGGAATTTTAATACAATTATTAAGAGCAATTAATACTACTAATAGTTGTATCCCCCTTTAGGATAAAAAGTACATACCAGGGATCTGTAGTCAAACGTAACCCTGTCATCATCCACGCATATAATCACACCGGTTGTTTCATGTGGGACCTCGGCATCCTTTACCACACGCTTGACTGCAGTCACTGGGATTCGAACTCACTATGTTCGGTTTGAATAGATGGTCAGTCCATTTCGTTTAGCCTTAATAGAGGATGTCTTGAAATAGGAGCAGGTATTGCAAATTTGCCGCAAACGTTTTATGAATAACATGAGATAACACACCATATACTCTCAAAAGCCTTGGAAATGCACACTATTTTTCGTTATCACATGGTTGCACAATGGTCTAAATGAGCTATCTAGGGCGTCAAAAATTATTCTTCGAACTATCGAGATATATATTTTATATACATTAATCCTTTATTGCATAGTGTTGCATACTGACTACTAAGATGTTTAGTCAATTGTTTGACAATATTATACCAATGTGCTTTGGTATTTTCATATCTTACTATCTTATGCTGTAAGAACTTTAAATTATTTCAACAGTATTGTAGTGTTCTTTTAGAATAAAAAGCAAAGTCCGTGAAACGGCAGTCAAATGCAACCCGTCGTCATTCACACGGTTATTTTACGTATGCATTCTCCATTCTTTACTACAAGCACGTTTGACTTCAGTCGTACAATGGTTCAAATGAGCAATCTATTGCGCCAAAATCATTTTCGGGCTATCGAGAGTTGCATTATACAGCGTCGACCATTTAAGTTGAGACTTTACACTATTTCCAAAACTAAGCGATGTAGAAAGAAATGTCTTTGCTAAAGTTGCTTGATATTATGGGGAAAAGTAAATGCCATTAGTCATGTTTTGTTTGGAGGACATTATGATGGTCATTTTAGGGTGAATTTAATTTTTCTAAATGGGAACCTAGATTTTGTATAACCTTAAAATGACCATCATAACGTCCTCCAAACAAAACACGACTAATGACATTTACTTTCCCCCATAATATAAAGCTAGTTTTATTACAAAAATGTCTTTCTACAACGCTTAGTTTTGGAGATATTGTACAGTCTCAACTTAAACGGTCCACCTGTATAGTAATTAACCCTTTATTGCATAGTGTTGCTCATTAACAATAAATAAATTTAGTCAAAGTTTTAGAATTTATAAATTGTGTTTCTCATTGTTTTCACATTATACTAATATTTCACAATAAAGTACAATTATTTTAACTATTTTATTTTACAAGAATATCAAATTATCTCAGTACTATTGTGTTGTTTTATAGAAAAAACAGCAAAATTCATGCAACTGCATTCAAAGTAATCCCATCATCATTCTCGGCTGCCATTACACCGATTGTTTTATGTGGGTCCTTCCCATCCTTTACTACAGGCACATTTCAGTGCAGTCAATAGTATTCGAAATTGTGATGTTTGGGTGGAATGAATGGGTATTCCATTTCGTCTCGCCTTAACTATCATGGCTGTTCCAATCGTTTTTATTAAGGTGCCTGAGATAGGGACATAAACACTGGTTTAGGAATTAGAGAAAGAGCGACGCAGCAACAAAATAATTTACGCAATCGTAGATGATGATGATGTTTTAAAATATAAGGTATTGTAAGTTTATGGCAAACGTTGATGATTACTATGAGAGAATACATCATGAATTCTCAAAAGCCTTGATATTGTATGAAATGAGGTAAAATATGGCTATTCAGACTCTTCATAAATAGATAATGACTAAAACCGACGGGATGTAATACCTCCTTAATAGACATCACAACGGCTCGATCCTTTATTTGCCTATCCCCGTTTACTAAGTGACCGGCAAAGCATAAACTAGTTGTTCATAGAAGGTCAAGACATTCAGCGAACCAGAGGATTGAGCCAGTTCTATCCGGGTCGGATAGCAGCCGTCACGAAGGAAGATCGTATTTACGTCTCTGTGGGTTCGTGTTTAGTACCCGGAAGGAACTTCAGTTCAGCTTTCACTGCTTTGTTTCTTAACTAGCGTATATTATAGCGTGTACTCACATAAATTACTGTTTTCATTTACACTCATAAGTGCACTTATACAAGTGTGTTGTACCGCTATCATTCCAAAGATAAATACAAGCCGATTACTTCGCTCAGCTATTAATTTATCTTATGAAAATGCCGATCAGGAATAACCTGTCTCAATTCACAATCCCCTCGACTGTAACACCTGAGCACCTCTAAATTCTATCATCATAATCGAATTTATCCCCAGCTGTTATCTCTGCTACATCTGCCTCCGAGGTACCCGTGTGTACCACTGTGTTTCAGTCTCCTCTCTTGGATATTGTGACCACCCATTCTGCAGTATCTCCAGATGATATCAATATGATGGATTGTTCCTCAACAGACGTCCTCTGCGACACAATATCTACCAGCCTGGTGCGTCCCGTTCCGCCCTCTTCACTACCGGTAGGACAACAAAAACGTCTTTACTTAGCAGCGCCTTCGCAAACATCAAATGTTCCACTTTATGCCATTCCTACGCATAATCGTTTTCAGACTTTGGAAGGATGGAATATTCTCAATCGGCAGTTTCTCCTCTAAGGAGCCCATTTCATTAATATGTCTACATTATGTACAAGATTATCAATTATTCTTGCATGACATTAAGCAATATGTTGCGCCCTAGTTTCATAATGAAATACGTGAACCTATTGTTAAACTGTATTCTTCTACCTCCTCTGATCTGTCACTATTTTACTAGTTTCAAGCAGTAATACTTCACCTATGAAAATCCAGTTGATAAGCTTTTTTTCCTGCCATCACTCCAAAAATACATTGCTCCCTCAGTAATTAAGAAACATATGCTGAGTTCTGTTCTCTGCAGTATCCTGTTCAAAAAGTCGATCGCCTACCCAACAGGGCTAAACAAGCTATTTCACTTTGTGCCGTCCAGTTGATGAACAATGGTTGGAGCAGAGATAGTCTCAACGTTACCTGCTTACTCTACAGCAGAGGTGGCGAAAAAGTGCTTCGCGAGTTATTTTGACTCGCAGGCGCCGTTCCCTCTCTGCAACCGTCCCTTCTTTTTACACGTGATGTGAGTGATGCAGTGCGTGTTGCATATTTGGTGACTCGCAGAAGGAAGTCGTTTTCGCCACCCTTGCTCTACAGTGTCATGATCGCGAAACTCCGTCGCCTCAATACAGACTTACTCGGAGTCAACGTTATGGTCACACAAAGAACTATTGCCAGCTGGTCCCTGTGTGTTCGCTGCCTGGGTGAACATCATTACTTACAGTGTGCTAAACCCACTATCACCCCAGAATAGTGCATTTATTGTCATCCGGATCATCCGGAAAATTATCGTCGTTATCCTCATTATTTTAAACTCCAGCAACGTGTCACTCAGGGTGCTATTCAGCGTCACTATCCGCCGCACCCTGCTCTGTCAACGGCACCTCGGGAGCCTCGAGGCATCTCTTACTCACAGCATCCGCTCCATTCGTCCCAACAGCATCAGCAGCAACAGCAACAATCGCTGCATCCCGACTAGCCTTCACCTCGCCCTCTTTTCTTGACATTTTGCGATCTCCTTCTTCCCGTCCGAGTGATTCACCTTCTTGAAACTCACTTAGCGGAGTTTTAAATAACTCTTTCCTGTCCTTCGAACTTTCCTTGTACGCTATTTGCCATAGCGTCTGAACCTTGTCCATTCATACTTGACAAGCTTTCGTAACAATGACAGTCCTAATCATCACTCTTTTTCTCGTCTCACTTTCCTCAACAGAAACGCTAATGGCCTTAGAAGTAAACGAGCTTCTTTATTTCTTTCCTCACAATGTATAACAGTTATTGCCTAATCACGGAAACTCGTGTTCTTCCCAATGAACGCTTTACTCTTCCTAGCTATCATATATATTGGCGCGATCTGGCAGCCTTAACAGTCTCAGGGGTTGTAGCCCTTGCTGTGAAGCGTTGTCTTGATTATAATGCCATACATTTATCTGATTCTCCAGCACTAGGATTTGTTGGCATCAAACTTCACTCTCCTGATAGCAATAATCCGGTCCTTGTCAGTGCAATAAACCTTTTAATTACAACCTCAACACATATTTTTACCATTGCTCTTTCTCGATCAAGGTTTCATTCTTCTCTTAGGCGATCTGAACTGTAAGCATGCTTCCTGGGGATACAGAGCCGAGTACCCCAATGGCCGTCGTTTCCAGCACCGTCTCGGTAGTTCTCTCTGCAATATTGTGGCTCCTTCTGATCCTGCTTATTATTCTAGAAACCCCATGATGTTTCCGGATATTCTTGGCTATAGCATTTCTAAAAACGTGGGTTTGCACAGTTTGTGACCTCTCTAGCCGAGTTGAATTCTGACCACTGTCCAGTCTTAGCTACTTTCTCTCATACTTTAGACTTCATTCCTCCGTCACGACGGCTCATTAATGGCTACGTGCACTGGGATACTTTTCAAGAAGGCTGGGAACGGTTCTTACAATCTCCAATCACATTGTCACTCTGTAAGATTGAGGCAACGATTCACCGTTTTACAGTAACGATTTGCTCCTGTGTTTGCCATTCCGAGATTTCCCCCTACCGGCCTTGTGCTTCTGAATTACTCTCTTCCTCTCTGGTCTCATTCAAATAAAAAATTACATTCGGTGTCATTGGTAACGGGAACGCCTCTCCGGATTCGCCGAAGTTTAAGTGGGCTTAAACGTCGTGTGAAATTTGAGCTACAGCAACACCTCTTTAGCACCTTTCAACGTCATCTAGCCGCTCTTTCACCACGTGGTCATACGTTATGGTAAACGACTAGGCACATTCTTCAACAACCTACCGTTGTTTCTAGCCTTCATCATGACCATATATTTGTAGCGTGTACCTCTGCTATATCAGAGGTTCCGGTCCATATTCGAGCACGCATTTGCTCCTCATCCTAATCTCGATATTCCTAACACGCAATCGCTTCAAATACAACTTCACGCCCTTGAAACCCATTCTTCTTGCTCGAATGTCTTTTATTAGTACAGGGGAGTTATCGCATTTCATTTCCCGCCTTCCGAACAAGAAATCTCCCGGACGCGATCTGATTCCTAACATCGCATTAAAGAAACTCACTGAGAAGGCTTTGGCTTACCTTTCTTCCACTATGAACGATGCCTTGCATCTTGGCTGTTTTCCCGTCTCCCGGAACTTTCATCACATTATTGTCTTTCCTAAACCCCATAAGCCCTGGCATTTACCATCTATCTACCGTCTCATTAGTTTACTGCTCACACTTTCGAAGCTCATCGAGAGCGCTATTCATCATATTTGTTTCCATTTCTTTCGCAATAATCTTATCCCGCCATTTCAGTTTGGTTTTAGACCCCGTGACACTGCTTCCCACCAATTGCTCCGATTCACTCAAGTTATTAGTCATGGATTTGAAAATCGCAGATATACACCAAAATGTTCTTGGATATCGCTTAGGATTTTGATAAATTGTGGCACCATGGTCTAATGCTTAAACTCTTTCATGTAGGCCTTCCTCAGTACTTGCTGGAAATCGTTGCTAGTTTTCTTACGGATAGACAATACGTCATCCGTAGTGGTAGTACTTACTCCTCCCCAAAATACGTACAGGCTGGTGTTCACCAGGACTACATCTTGGCCAAGCTTCTGTTCAGTGCTTTCACTCTGATATTTTGACCTTCGAGCTTGCAGAAGTGGCGTTACATGCCGACGATAAACTTCTTTATTACTCCCATCAAAATCTTCCTACACTATTTCTGTTTTGCAAGGTTCCTTGAATTCTCTTATCCATGGTGCTCTGTATGGCGTATTTCACTGAACTGCCAAAAGACAGAGGCCAAATTTTTCTCTCTCCGTACCGTTCGTTCTCCACCGTTCTTGTATTTGTACCTGTATTCCCTGGTTGCCTTCTCCTGTTCCCGTAATGCATCTTGGAGCGTTATTCGACAGCACTATTCCTCGAAGCCTACATGTCAACCATACTGTTAACCTTGCTTCAGTCCGATTTTCTAAGCTCTCTCTGCTATTCAATAGATGTACCTCTGCTGCTGGATACATTCGATGTATTCTAATCTATGTTTATCCGATGCGGGGTGGAGCTTGTAAATTACACCTACATCGTTTACAGGTATTTCAGAACTAAGTAATGCGGCTCGCTACAAATGCTCCCTGGTTTGTGCGAAACCATAAGCTATACCAAGAATTGGACCTTCTACCTATACAGCACTTCTTTCGCCAAATAGCACGCCGTATCTTCTTCCGACTACAGAGGTTCCCGGAGCTATGGAGTACCTCTAGACGTCCGAACACGCTGGCAGCGTGCTTCAGGAAACGCCTGGCTCAAGATATCCACTTGGTTCTACCTCAGGCTCCGAAAACACCGACATTTAGCTTTTTTCAAATCCTTATGTCCTGCAGTTGCATTGTATCTGTGAACTATTGAGTTACTTTCCATTGTCTTACTGTAAGACATGTTGTTTGTTACGATCGAGGAGCTACGTTTATTTGGCCGACCTCTACATATTTACATAAGTTCTCAACTTTCTGTATATTGTACTCCCAGGTCTGTAAGGCACTGTTGCTGATCGATCATTTCTGAATCAAAATATCTTCCTCCGTGATGTAGTGGTTACCATGCTAACCTCTAGTTCCCGAGGTCGCGGGTTCAACCCCGGCGGAGGGCGACGGATTTTTTTCCATGTAAAAATCCTTAGCATGGCTTTCTTTGGAAAGAAGTGGTCCCGTGTCGTAGATTTACGGCACGTAAAAGAACCTCAAGCGTGATAAAGGGGCCTCTGGGCAAAATTACCGGTCTTTCACGCCCAATATAGAATGGTACGCTAAGGACCATACCAGTTAAAGGGTGTCCATAAATAAAACTCAATTTAATTTGAATTAAAATCGAGAAAGAAGGTTCCACCCGGCTATACTTGTGTTTCCTGTATCTCAGGTACTATTAGTATGTATTAACTAGTGACCTTATGTAGTGTGTATTGTGTTTCGTAGGTGTTGTGTTTATAAATATAAATAAAAAGGGCATTGTTGTTTGTAAGGGAAGTGATAGCGAATCTATAAGCATATAAATTCTGAGGGTCGAATTCATAGTCGTCGCTTATGTGAAAAGGAGATGCTTAAGCAATAATAAGGAAACGCATATTACCATTCGGTATACATAGACGGTACTTATATCCTCGGCGCTAAAAGCTTACTTATTTCCGAAGCACATGTGGTAATATGGATCAGCTGTTTCACAGCCACTCGGATGCGCGAAGGAATGTGTAAACGAACATGCCAGCCACCATTTTCATTTTCATTGTTGTTTTGTTCAAAACTGTTGAGCGCGTGGTACAAGTTTGCGAGTTTTAAATGGTACATTTATACTTTAGTTTAAAATCAAGTACATTGTAAATTTAGTTAAGGGTTTGTAGTACTGATTATGCAGTTAAGATAGTTAGGTCGAAAACTTGCTTAAAGGAGAACATTTCAGCACGGAGGAATGAAACCAACTAAAAGAGTTGGTGCTGAAATACAAAGAAATCGTATAATGCAAGCAGTCGGGCGTTGTATGATCTACTGGCCTTAAGTGGTATTCACTCCTGGGCTGTTTTAAAGCGGAAAATCTGACTTTATGGCGTAAAGTGTTAGTATGTAGAATTATTTACAATATACGCACTGTGTATGTGCATAAGCAAATCACAAATGAAATTACCACACCATCTAGCAGTAATCAGAAAAGCAAGTACCCAATAACTTACAAATTTTGGCTTTAACAGCGGTTTTACACGCGAAATCAGTAAACCTCCGTTCAAGATTTTAATAACCCAACGTATATTTGCGAATTAATGGTAAAGACGTGTGTCTTCTTGAGAGATCCACTGCAGTCGTGGTGATTATGCAAAATAGCCAAATTTTATCAAGAAAAGCACTGCAGAGATGTATTTATTTCAGAAGTATTGCCGCATTTTATATTTAGAATTTCATTAAATGATTCTGAGTAAATACAGCTTAATATCGTTTTCTATGGACCTAAGGGCTTTGGACAACACAAATGGGAAATCGTCTGGACAGAAAACATTGGATGGTGCTATAGCAGTGGTTCTATACATTTATTTTCAAGTAAGCCTGTCTCATGTTGCGACTTCATAACCTCTGTCTTTTAAGGTTACGTTCTTTAGCAGAGGCATTAGATTATTAAAACAGCGGCTTTGGTAAAACCGATATTGCTTCTTAAATTCAGCATTCCTATAGGTTTAAAGTTAATGCTGAAAATCACGCAAATACGTTTATTAATGGGCAGTAAAATTTAATTATGAAATTCCCTATGCTCCACGAAATTGCTACTATCGTTAACCTCCGCTGTAGGCAGTTGATACAAGATGGCATCGGTTCTCCTTGTTGCACACAAGGGGATGTCGGAGCTTCCTTGTATAAATATTTCCCTACTCGCCTGAAAGAGCAGCCTCTGTGTATTGAAAATCGCTGTTTAAGTACTTCCTTGAAATAAGCGACGATTATGAATTCGACCCTAAGTGCAAAAACCAGAAATATAAGCTCATTTTTAATTGAGAGGAACGAAAAAGAAACAACATGGGATGTATTGAGAGCAAAACCCAACACAGGAACACTTCAACCAGTTCATATTCTCAAAATATATGTAATTCATATGATTTGTCAAGAAATTCCGGGTTTTGGGATCAAATGTGTAATCGAGTGTCCCAAAGAAAGTAGTTTCATCGGAGGTCATTAAAAGAGAAGATAAATTTTAGCATTTTGAAATCATAAACTTAGCATTTTATTTGTATATATAGCATGTAGAAGAAAACTTTAATTCGAGTTAATTTTCATCAGCAGGTGATGTCTCATAAATTAACATTAACATGAAATTAAAATCACATTAGTAGTGGGAAAAATGCATAAACAAAAAGTGTTTATTGGATGTTAAATTAATGCAGGTCAAAGTAACACATAGAACAAACTTATCAAGGTGAAACCATAAAACAGAAAAAAGAGAACATTTTTATGCAAAATTAGAATGATAAAAAGAAAATACACAAAATTACCTTAAGTCATGCAAATTCACAAATAAGAAAGAGTGTTTCTCGTGCGGTGTAGCAGAACTGAATTGACGATTGTAGTATTGACATTATAGGTAGTAACAACCACTGGATGCATGGATGAAAGGAATTACGACACGCGTTTGCTGTTTTCTAACTAATAATTTATTTACACTTACTATACACTAATAACATTAACTAATAACTATTATTATACGAACTCAAATGTAGATTATTGTAGATTATTCTTTCCCCGGAATCAGAAACAGTCATGCAGGACAAGACTGCAAGAAGAATGACTGTTGTCTTTACTAAAGCACATTGAGTAGCGCACTACACACTGTCCTAGTGTCAATAGAAATGTTAATTTTGTTGGCGAATACAATGGTGACACCCTGCCAAAAACGTCAGCCGTTTTGCTTGTCTTTTGATACACATACACACTTGGCTGTAGCTCACATTGCAGCTTCAATACTGCATATATACCCCAAGTTGAGCGTCTTTAACATAAAATACAGAGGATAAAATTGCACAATGACACCAAATTAACACGTTATTCTTGTGTCGAAAGCCGTCGCACGAGTTTAGTTATGGCACGTTTCAGTATATTTGAACCACATCGTACTAAGCAACATGCACCAGATTGTCCCTTCCTAGGTACACTTCTTCAATGATTTCTAGCTTCCAGTGTAAAGGAAGCATGTCATCCTTCAGCAGAACTAGAGAAACTTTCTACTGGTTTGGAAGCGGTCATATCCATTTTTCCCTATGTTGCAGAGCGTGGATGTATCCTTGGGCCACCGAAATTGAGTTTATAATCCATTTTTTATTTATGGTTGTTCTTTAAATATTATGGTTCTTAACGTCCCATTCTATATTGAACGTGAAAGATCCGAAAGTTTTCTCAAAGGCCTCTTTATCAGCTTTCAGGTCCTTATACGTGCCGTAAATCTACGACACGGGACCACCTCATTACTTCCCATTCTAAGGATGTTTACACCCGAAATAAATACACTGCTCTCAGCTGGGTTTCAACCCGCGACCTCGGAAACTAGGGGTTAGCATGGTACCACGGAGGACGATTTAGACTATCGAGCCCACCAACGTTGCTGGATTTGTTGAAGGTGTTACCATCTGGACAACCTGTTGAGATTAAGCTGTCACATTGGGTTCAGGAAGGGACATTAGAGGAGTTTCTTTGAGAAAGTGGTCAGGTGTAAGGACAGAAGGACCATTAGGATCATCAGCAAGTGCACACAAAGGTCCCGAATTTAGGTATGCTTCAATCTGCATCAAAGAAGTGGCAAGTTATTTGCAGGCCAATAGAGTTCTGCCTACCGCTCTGGGGTGGTGGTGCTAGTAAAGTACACGTAACTTGCCAATTGTTACGTTTGTTTGCTTTGTAACAAAGTTGTTAGCAGAGGGTAATAAATAAAGTTTTTGTTCCGTGACTTCAAGGTATATGTGCATCTTATTACCATCACGAGATCAAATAAACTACAATTAGTGACCTTGAATTGAACTGAAGTGAATAGTTAAGAAACTTACTTCATTCACGTATACAGTTATATCCCTGGTAGGGTTCGTTATATCGTTCATTGTTTATTTTTATTCTATAACCTCTGGCGTATGATGAAAAACCGTCAGCATTTAATGTCTCCTTCAAGGCATACCGTTTTGGTCAGACAATCCAGTACTTTGGTTCGCCCAGCTTGAACGGCAGTTAACTTTATCCAAGGTAACTACGGACGAAACAAACTATAGCCATGTAGTAGCCAGTGAAGAACTAGCTATAGAAATTCAAGATATTTTATCGTCGTCGCCAGCGAATAATAAGTACGGCATAGTAAATTAAGCATTAAGTGAACGTGACACTATCTGAAACGTGTCATACGTGAAACGTATGGAGAAACTATTACGCACCAAGGAATCGAATACCGCACTCCATCTCAACTCCTTTGCCGTTTGAAAACATTTGCTGGTAGAACTTTGACGGACGATATGCTTAACAATATTTGGATGTTTCGTCCTCCTTCCGAAGCACAGAAAGTTCTGACAGTTTCTGATGGTAACCTAGATGAACCCGCAAAAATCAGCGATAGATTAGTTGAATTATATTCGGCAACACTGAGCACATCGTAATGGCATCTACTTCTGACAACGCAACCATCGCGTCATTACAACTCCAAATGAATGAATTAACGAAGCTGATTATTGAAATGTCCACCAGAAACACCCAAACAAGGCGATCACCTTAAAGACACAGTTCTTCATACCGCTATTGCGCACCACGACCACCCTCAGTTAACAGCGATATTTATTGGCTTCACTGCAAGTTCGGCTCTAATGCTCGCCAATGTCGTCTCCCATTCAGACAGGGAAACAGTACCGGGGATCAGTAGAGACGAAAACTGACTCCACATCTTCGAATAACCGTCCTTTCGTGGCCAACCGATCATCAAAAGTTGCCTTCCTTATAGGTGCCGATGCTTTTGTAGTTGCTGAAGCTCACCTATCTTGTTGTGATCTAGAAGAGTACCAACTTTTCTTTGCGAATGGAACAAATATTAAGACTTGTGGTTATACAGTTCTGAAACTGAATTTTTCTCTCCGACGTGATTACACGTGCCCTTTAACTGTCGCAGATGTAACCCATTCCATCATCGAAGCTTATTCCCTTTCATATTGCGGAATTCTTCCTCATGTTCGTCATAAGCTTCTCATCGATTCAATTACCAATTTAGCCAGTAATGGACATATCAGCTGTACCACTTCCCCAGCAATTCGGCCTATAGTCGGCCACTCACCGTACCACTGTTTGCTTAGCAAATTAATTTATATTACTGGTCTTCTTCAGCTCTTAGACCTGTTCGACACTCTACTGTTCATCATATTTTTACCACATCAGGCCAACCAGTTCGATCGAGGCCACGTCGTCTGGCACCAAAAAGTACCCTACTGCTAAGCGAGTGTTTTGCTTCATGCTTAACATGTCAACCATCCAGATGTTATTGGTCAGCGCCACTGCACACGGTTTCAAAGTGGTATTGACCATAGTTTGTCTCCCGAAAAGGATTTACTAAACATAATACTTTTTTTCGTTTTCTGAAAATTTACTGAAAGTGGAAGTCGCGATTTTCATCTATGCGCCTCATTTTGTCTCTTTAATGCTGCTCAGACCTTTCAACACTTCTTGGATGAAGTTACTCATAATCTTGACTTCTGCTACCTGTATATTGATGACACACTTGTTGCCTCCCATGACGAAACCGAACATCTCGAACACGACAGTTATTCGCTATACTTAAAAACTTTGGAATAGTGATTAACCCCTAAATGTAGGTTAGGCTCAGACAAGGTGCAGTTCCTTGGACACTGATGGAATCCGTCCACTGCCAAGTAGAGTTACAGGATTCACAAACTTCCCAAAACCAACCAGTGTGCAAGAAGTCCGCCGGTTTATGTAAGCAATTTTTACACACGTTACATTCGCTGTGCAGCAGCCAACGCTTGCAAATTCTTGCAAGGTAGCCTGAAGTCCAAATACAAGCTTTCCCGGACTCTTGATACCGAACATGCATTTCGTCAGTTGAAGGAAGCTGCTGCCAACGCAGCTCTCCTCGCGCACCCCACACCAAATGCACGCTATGACTAATGGTGGATGCATTCTTGACAGCAATAGGAGCTTCACTTCAACAACTCATATGTAGGAGCTCACTGATAGCCATTAGCATTTTTCAACTTAAATTATCACATTCACAACAACAATGGTCAGCATATGATCGTGAACTCTACGCTTCTTATACTTCAGTCAAGAAGTTTAGTCACATACTTGAGGGAAGGCACTTTACCCTGTTCATGATCACAAGCCTCTTACTTTCGCTTTTCAGGAGAAGCCTGAAAAGGCATCACCGCTTCAGTCACGCCATCTTTATTTCATCGCACAATTTACAACACACATACGCCACATTGAAGTGCTAACAATATCCCAGCTGAATCACTCTGCCGCGTCTCTGTGTAGCGAAGGCCTATCGGTCCGTCATATGCTGCTGGAGTTCATTTCTCTAGCACATATTCAGGACTCGCTGCAACTGCCAGTCAGACTTGCAGAGGAATTAGGAGACGATAATCAAGCGGTTGAAATATATCTTTTTAGCTTTTGTCAAAGGCAAGCTTTCAAATGAAAATGTAGTCATATGAATATCAAGTTTTTCGTATTTCTGGGCATACATTTGTATATTCATCTATATCTCTGGCTTTTACTATGATTTTTATATTGATCTTTATCTCTGGCCTTTGCCATGATTTTTTACATTGATCTTTACATCTGCCTTTACCGTGATCTGCGTTTCAGAGGGCGCTATTGACCTTGAAGTTGAGCGCCCTTAAACATAAATCATCGTCATCATCATCTCGCATCTCATCCATTGCGATGGAAGTGGACCTTAAAAGTTTGGCTGAAGTTCGAAAGCCGATGATGAACTGCAAACATTTATTGACACTAATACAAGCCTAGTAATGAAAACATTCTCGCCCCAAATTTCAGCATTCAGTTGTTCAACTATGTCTCAACACTTTCAGTTCACCCATTTGTTACGACGAACTTTCAACGGACTATTGCTACGTAACATACTTTGTCACTCCTGATATCAAAGCTACAACCCGGTTGGTGAAGAAATCCTTTATTTTGGCCCAATATTGGAAGTAATTATTACTCACATCGATATTGTTGGACCTCTTCCTCCATCCAGCGGATTCACCTACTGCTTAACAGCTGTCGATCGGTTCTCTCGTTAGCCGTTAGAACATTTTTCAGCGGTTGGATTGCTCGCTTCGGTGTTCCACGTACACTTACATGTGATCGAGGCAGACAATTCGAGTTATACCTTTTGAATGTCCCCGGTGTACCGACCGCAACATCTCGCATTCGTACAGCTTTTCATTCAGCAGCCAATGGAATGATCTAACGCTTCCGTTCTCAACTTAAAACTGTCGACATTCATGTAACAACCGCTGAGTTGGTTTGTGCCCGAACACTAAAACTTCCAGGAGAATTCTTCACAAACATAAGCAGTAACAGCATCGTGGCATCCGACTTTCTTAAACATCTGCATAATCGATTAAGGCAGCTCCGTCAAGTTGCTCCGAAGATACATGATGCTCAACAAACTTTTATCTTTCATGAGCTCAAAATCTGTTTGCATGTGTTTGTACGTCATGACGCAGTCCGTAGGCCACTAAAACTTCTGTATGATGGATTCTTCAAAGTGTTGAATCATACCACGAAGACGTATGACAATGACATCAATGGAAAATATCTACAGTGTCCATTGATCGACTGAAACCTGCCTTCGTTGTGAACCCAGATGACGCTATCCCGCCTAGACTTTCAACAACTTCAGTCATTCCACACAGATACCAGCGGAATCTACACCATAGGTTCTTCACCTTTACCTACTATAACCTATTCTGGACGAAGAGTTCAATTTCATCAGAAGTATAGTTGAACACTGAGTGGGGATTATTGAGGTGATGTGTCTTGTCAGATATTGTTTGTTTGCTTTCTACTAAAATTGTTACCAGGCAGTAATAAATACAGTTTTTTGTTCCGTGCCCTGAAGATACATGTGCGTCTTATTGCCATCACGAGAGAAACTCCACTAACGTTCGTTGGCTTAGCATCTGACTCCCAGAGTCCACCAAAATGTGGGGAGCGAAGAGGAATAAAATGCCACTCGAAGCCCGTGGCAGCAGCGTAGCCTTGGATGTCACGCTGGGATTTGTTCAGCTTGAGTGCATATTGTAGTTTCTTTATCTCCTTGTTTTCTCCCGTAAATGTAGTTCAATTGTCACGAATAACGCTTGAATGTGTCCATGCCTGACAATAATCCTCCTTAGAGCAACGATGAAGACTTGTGAAAACAAATCAGTCACACGCTCCAGGTGAATTGCATTTGTGCTGAAGTACACAAAGATTGCCAGGTAATATTTACGATCGTCTTGCTCCTCACTGACCCCGTCTTGTCCTGCGAAATTAAATCCAGAAGACAAGAAGGGGCGAGTCGTATTGACCCTACTACTTGGTAGATCCCCCATTACCTGTTGTGGGTTATGTGCTCTGAGTCTGGAGCACGGCAAGCATTTATAGACAACTGAGCGCACAACTGGCCTACCTCTAGGAATTCAGTACCCTAGCCTCAAATTCGGAAGTAACAATTGAACACTAGCATAGAGTAACCCCATATGCTTATGAGAAACCAAGTGTCGCTTACGATTGATGCTGTGGTGTAAACATTATTTGCTGTTTGATCTCATATTCAAGAGATGGATTTGAAAGTCTTCCTCCAACACGAAGTATTCTCCATTTATGTAGGAAAGGGTGAAGACTTATAATGCTGTTCTTTCTTGGTCTGTGAATTACGCTTTCTCAGCGCTGAAACTTCGTCCTTGTAAGATACACTCTGCGCAAGTCTGATACAAGTCAGGGAAGCTTCGTCTAGTTCTGGTGCGGAAAGGGTTCACCGCGGTTCTTCGGAGAACTGCGACACAGATTAACAAAACGCTTGCAGAATGCAATGACTCAAACCAGGCTTGTATAGGTTGAGTACCTTCTAATGATGTGATCTGAAGTTCATACGTTGGCTCAGAGATACTTCATTTCTCGGATTTCAGGAACATCTTTGGGAAGTTCTGCAGAGTGGTTTCCACCAGAATTGATACTTTACCACAAGCCACTCTGGCCCCTTCCACCAGATTTCAGTTTTCTTCAGCGTTGCAGATGAGATGCCTCTAGATATAACATGAACTGGATTATCGTACGTCGCCATGTCTCCAGGAATCCTACGTAAGTATGCTGTTGAATCTGTGCCACTCGATTTGCCACAAAGGCCTTCCAGCGATTAGGTGCAGCTTGTACTCAAGCAAGTACAATCATAGGGTCAGTCCAGACGAATAATGCTGAAAGGAATGTCAAGAACAGGTGCAATCTTCTCGACCAGCCTTGCCAGTAATACTGCTCCGCACAATTCTAGTCTGGGGAGAATAATTTTCCTTACTGAAGCTTCTCTAGATTTAGCACAAAGTAGCTTGCTAGCTATCTTGCCTTGGCAGACCAACGTACGAACGTAAAGGCAACCTCCATTGCTCGTTCACTTGAGTCGCAGAATCCATGGAGTTAAATATCTAAAGGAGTATTAATGGGTGTCTCAAATCGTTAAACTTGTGTCCTCTATTTCACGAAGAGAGCCTTATAATTGCAACAATTTAACTTGCAATTCCTTTATAATGTGCTCATTGCATCCCAACCTCCATGACCACAGTTCCTATACAAAGACCTTAAAGATTATTAACACTGGACTTATAAGGCTCAGTGGCTCAAAGGTTGACGCAACTGCAGACGCAATCTGGAGTTTAGTGGGAGGTTCCCTAGAATACTATTTGTTACTCGGAGCTCTTTCACTGTTCCTGACTACAAAATGATCCTTCACAGGATTCCACAGCAGCCTCAATGTTTTAATGACGGCATCACCACTTAAGAAGACGTAGTCTTGTGTTTCCTGTAGTCTGGAGGCACACCTTCTAACAGTTTAGGATGATTGGCCGAAAGATTCCTCAATTTGAAGCCGCTCTTCCAAGCACAGTGATTAAATTTGCTTGAAGCTGGATTGCCTCTTCAATTGTGTTCGTAGCGGTAATGAGGTCGTCAACGTAGAAATCTCTCTTAGTGACATCTGATTCTGAATGGAATTCTTGCCTTCATCGTCTGCCGGCTAATGCAGTACCCGTATGGCAAGAAATGGTGCACAACTGATGCCATACGTTACTGCGGTCAGTTCAAAGGTTCTGACCTGTTGATTTGGTGAAGGCATCCAAAGAATTCATTGCAGAGGCGTGTCCAGCTGGTGAACATTTATCTAAAGGAGCCCCACACTTGTGTAGTTGATCTGTGATATCAGACACAAAACTGCCGCTGTGGCAAAAAGAGTATGTGTGGCAGATTAGTCCTTGCAGGAGCTAAAGCTTGTGGGGAACCCAATTGGAAGGTTTGCTTTATGCAAGGAGTTTCTGTTGGATTGTCTTGATGAAGCAGAGTATGGTGTGACTTGTCGCACAGCATTTGCGTTCTGATGGGCAACTTGTGCTCATATGTCCACTAGCTGGACAATTGAAATACTGCTGATTGTGTTTCATAACTTAAAGCTTCTGTAGATGCTTAAATTACTTAGTGTTTGAATTACTTTATACAATGAATGATCAGCATTATACAATACGCATGCATTATCAGTTGTTACATACGCATGTTTAAAATTTGATTTACTTCGAGTGACCTTGAATGAGTTCAGGCCACTGAGTATGCAGGATTTTATTAGTTCTAACGCATTACACAGTTGTTCTAAAATGTGTAGAATGCTTTCAAAAGTTGGTGGCTGCTTTGAAGACTCCTTCAACACCCAGTCCCTTCTGGTGTTGGAACCTACCCTTTCTAAGTAAATCTGGGAGATGATTAAGTCATTCAAGGTACTTCCAACCACAGTGCGTTAATGGCATACAGATTGACCTTGCAGTGGCTCAGCAATGCTCTCAGAGATTGTGGATAGTCCTTACCCACTGAAGATGAGAGAGCAACGCCTTTGTATCAGTATTGGCTACCAACCTTGAATTGTCGTACCTCTTGTAGATAAGTGACCAGGCAACGTTGAAACTATCCTCAGTTAATGGGAAATTGACTATCAATAAATGAGCCTCGCCAGATGTCGCGCATACAAAGTAAAAGCTCTGTATGTTATCTAGGTAGAAATTTTTGCGTAGTCACAGCTCTTAAACCATACATGCGGCCCATCAAGTACCATTTTTTTCGAGCAGTAGAGCAGAATCGAGATAAGGGCTGTGGGATTGAAATTATAGGGCAAAAACAATCACTGGATAAATGGATAAAAACACTAACGACACGCGCTTTTTGTATCCCTAAATTATAATATATTTACACTTACTATACACTAATAACATTAACTAATAGCAATTATTATCCGAACTCAAATATGAACTAATACTCGCCCGGAAGGTGGAACAATAATGCAAGACAAGGCTGTAAGGAGAACGACTATTGCCATTACTAAATCACGGTCAGTCATACACTACACACATCTGGCGGCAATGGGGTGTTAGTTTTGGTGAATACAATGTTGACAAAATGCCGAGGTCAGCCGTTTCCCTCGCCTTTCGGTACACATACACACTTGGCTGTAGCTCAACCTGGACCTGTAGCTCTAATACTGCACAAATAGTGTTAAATAAAAAATCATAAAACATACCTCAACATCCTAATCTGTCATTCGTGTTCTCCTGTCCAAATTAAATTCTTTACTGTTATAATATATTTCAGTACCTATGTTGTTGGTAGGTTTTGGGCAAACTTTGAGTATTTTATTTGAGCTTAAGAGCCCACAACATTTATACGCTATCTACGTCCTAATTTTCTGCATAATTTGTACCCGTTGGGAACTAAAAATGCATTCTTCAAAAACTACTCATTTTACAAATCCAAAAGTTGCATCTTTATTTTACATTTACTTAACTCTCAAATTTATTGAAAATACTCAGCCAACCAGGAGAGGATTAAAGAGCATACCGGTCTCTTGGGAAAACCATTTGTCACATGTTCTTCGTTGTGAATGCTCAAATTTTTGTTGCACTTAATCATACACTCCAATTTATTTTGCATTTTGCATTTTACGTGTTCATTTGAAAATGAGTCCATGAATTGTAACTTGTCCGTGAGAAACCATGCTCCAGCACACCTTTTCAGTACGGTGTATAACTACTTATACCACAACTTATACACAAAGGAATAAGAGCCGCCCTGAAACTGGGTATTTAAGATGTTAATTGTGACTGAGATCTGAGTCACAAATTAATCTTGACATTGTGCTTCAAAATAATTACATTCGTCATAACGATGTGATGGTTTTCTATGGCCGAAAATTTAGGTTTCAAACGGAACTAATTTAAATTATTTAAAATATCAACAGAATAAGTAACACTTATTAGTTGTGTTAATATCACTGAACGAAGGAAACTGCTCGCTTTTTAATACCACATATTCCCATTCCAGAGCGGTGGCCAAGTGCGACGCAAATTCTAAGAGTGCACAATCTCCTCAGCTGAAGTTCCCAGAAGAAGACGAAGAAAAAAAGTTTATTTTAAAAATCTGTTGTATTTGCACTTATATCACCTGTTAGTATACCTTTCGCATTTCCGTTCAATTTTGCATTTAATCACAGCTTCAAAATGCATAAAAATATGGTTTACGTGTCGTGCAAAATGAAAATACAAGAATGCACGCTTTTATGAGCATTTCGCGATGTATCAAATTTGCGAAAAGTCACCACTCCTTAGTTCTTGGGTCAGATGTTAGACATTTCATGTGCAAACATGTTTTTTTTTATTATTGTCATTTTATCCATTAATAAACTCTGTTAAGTAAAGAATACTTTTTCAAATATTAGCATGTAAAATCCATTGGTTATTATGGCACGGAACGATAAATTTATTGCATTGATTCATTTTATGGCCCTTTAAAGTTAAATAATTCCGGAAGCCTTTGTTTCAGAATATTGTACGAAATCTCATTTTGTAGATAGAAGTCCTTATTTCATTACAGCATATAATAATTGTTTAATAATATTCACAAAAGTCTACATGTATCTTTTACTTATTTAAGCTCCGTTGGAGTTTTATAAAACTAAAATGCCAGATGGGGAATAGCCCACAGTACCATTAAGAGAAGCTAGTGAAGTTGGTAAAGCGGTAACGTTAGGATGTTATTAGTTATAATGGAAAAAATTGTCTTTGCTCAGTTATCACTGTCGCTTCACTAAAGTAATTTAGTTCAGTTTTCACTATCACTTCTCTTTTTCTCAAGAGCAGCGGCGCAATGAAGACGCGCGAAGCAGTCTCTTCTTCCTTCTGCTTCATTCGCTGGGGCGTTCGCGTGTTGTACGCACTGTATGTCACAACTGTCGTCACAACCTCGCACGTAGAACCACATTTCACTCTCCAAGTAAGGTCCTCACTAACTGCAACCTTTTCTCCGCAAGCTTCAGCAAGACCCCGTCGCGGCCCAGGTGCAATTTGAGACACCCGACTTTGTAACGCTCTTTTTACCAATTGTGACGAGTCATGAAAAGAAAGAATTATAACTGCAACCCTTTTAAACGACTCGTGTATTTATTGGAACAGCTACCACAGGACGTGGGTTTTGACTTATGGAGAGAAACTCATGACGCATTTAATTTTAACATTTAATATATATATATATATATATATATATATATAAATAAAGATATATATAAATAGAGATATTAATAAATATAGCTATCTTGACCTTTAAACATTATTAAAACTGCATTATGACCTTCCTTCATAAAATGATGACTTCTAATTTAAATTTTCTTGCATGCTATTGTTTGTTGTTTAATTGAGTTAAAGCTTATAATTTCCCTAACTTCACTGACTTCTCACTGTGTCTTATAATGTCCACAAGTTCTTCTTTCACTGTATACACTTTTAATAACTGAGTATATAAAGAGTATCTTTCAGATTTTAACAAACAATTCCTTAGCATGCTTTACTTTTCTGACTACCAGTTTAATTCACAATAAATGCTACAGACCATTTTATACACCGGTTAAACTGAAGTAGCCTAACAGCTGAGAACCAAAATAAATAAGTGAAATGGAACGATTTTTACCGGATGATTTGCTGTGTCGGATGTCTAGGTGGTGTGCCATGTAGAGCCAGCTGGTTGACCTTCACTATCGATGTTCTTTCGTCGTTTCTCACAGTGCAAGACAGGAACATTTGACTAATCTTGCAGCCAGCTTAAACTTGTGCAAGACGTGTACAGTGCCGCTTGTATGATGAACTTCTTGCTTTTAATTATTATCCCGGAAACCTTTGAAGTAGTGAAGACAAGCTGCAAAGATGACAATAACTCACAACTGTGTCTAATATGCAGGAGGCAAATAATATTCCCTTCGTAATTTAATACATTGAAGCATGGAGGCAAAGACTAAACTTTACTGTATTGAAGTAAAGACACCACTGTTTAAAATGCAATCCAAGACTCCACTTTACTTCATGGAAACGGAGACTCAGCTGGACTGATTGTGTACAAAGTCTGCTGTACTGTTACTAACGGTGGTGTCAGCTATACTCAACTGAATGTGAAACGTGTCGTTAGGCAGCGCGGGTTAATCGCTTTCAGCTCCAGCATCATTCCGCGGAGCCCTTCACGTCAAAATCAGTGGCGGCAATCTTTCTTAGTGACCTATTATGACGTGATATATAATGTTGGCTTTATTTCTGTATATGAGGATTGAATAATCGTCACAACTTCCACCTTGGCATCCAGGATCCTAAGGACATCCACGCCCAGGAAAACTTCATCGGCGATTGCAGCAACGAAAACCCAAAATTGTAGCCTGCTCCTGCCAAAGGTCAACTCCAGGTAGGTTACTTCAATCACGGGTAGGATTTCACAAGAGACGGTTCATAGTTCGTAGCTACTAACCAGCGTCGTTTTGGTAGTCCTTATTACAATATTAGTCCTTTGATAGTGATTTTACGTGTCTTCCAGCATGATGCAGGACGGTTACGAATCATCCATGCGGTACCAAAACCATCGCCTTTTCCAGCCACGGTGTTCAAGGTAAAGCAAGGGGAAGGTGATGATGGCGCCGACGTTCCTCTCTACACGTAGGTCCTTAGTATTTTTCTTGATCCTTGGACGGACAGGTTGTGCCTGCAATCTGCCCTTAGTTGACTAGTCTCTCCGTAACTCCAGCATGTAGGACTCCCACTTCCAGATTTACGGCGGTTAGGCTAGTGGTTGGATGCTGCTACACTCACCCTTCCCAATTTGTTCAGGTTGGGTGGTGTAATTTGGAATCCTACTAAACCCAGTTAGAGTGAGTCATTACTGGAAGCATTACTAATCAATGAGTCCTATTTAAAGGTGACTGAGAAAGTTGCAGGTTATGGATCATATTGCATAGATACACTCATTCAGAAAACATGTATATAAATGTATTGAAACTTAAAGACAATTACACTGGTTAATAGTACTATTTTGTGAAACAATTTCTCAAGCATTAAAGAACGGTGGCAGCAATGGCCTAAATATAACGCCATACCATGATGCTGCAAAACGTATTAATAACTTATTTGTATATACACGAAATTACGAAGGCAGCACGCGTCCAGCACCTTTATGGTGCTGCTAATTCTTGAAGCCGTACTCACTTAATACTGAATAATTCCTAGTTACTAAATAGGTAAAAGTTGAAATTTGAACAATTTAAATATACAAGAATAATTTATATGACGAAACATGAAATATTACACAATTCAGGGGTGTGGTGTGACACCCACATCTACAGGTAATGAGAAATTGTTGTTGAATGAGTTGAATTGTTGAATTTGTTGAATGAGAAATTTTTAGATTAAATACTTCTTCAATTGTTATAAAATTATTATTGAGATCCTTGATTTCATTCATGAATTAAACGAATGATTCAAATTAACAAAAATATAATTCTTGTAAATATTCAAGATAGTATATCTCATTTCTTGGAGCTATTCCACAAAATGGCTGCCTAGCACCTTCTAGAATTTTAAAATATCCACTTTCAAACGTATATAAGATACAATTCATCTACTGCTACATTCAGCCTACATAAAATATCTTACCAATATGCTCCAAGCCCTATTTTAACATGAATTCAATCGCGAGAGAAGGAGAAAAGAGAGAATATGCAGAATTACTTAAACGTGCTTGAATTTGGAGAGCTTTTGATATCACAAACCCTAATGAGAGGCTTGCCTCCAATGCCCGAATTTAAAGTATAATTTACAACCAAGGTGAATTTCACATAATACTTAGGTCAATTTAATATCCTGGTTTCTGATTGCCAGAAATAAAACAGCCCTTTGGCCGAACAGTTGGTTAAAACACCTTATTCGCCTATGTTCTACTCACGACTCTTTCTGCACTTCGGCAGACAAGCAAGCTCTGGCAGATTAAAGAGAGAGGAAGAGCAAGAACAATCATAGCACGCCGGGTAAGCTCGGCCGGGAGGTGCTGCGATCAAGCCTAGCGGCTGTTCGGAGAAACTTGCTCTGATCGCATTCTAGCCAAAATCTTGTGGTATAACCAGAGATATACAACCTTGCTCTCTGGTTCAGTCTGCTATAAGCGAAGCGACTTGACAGGGAACGGCTTACTCTGATTCCATTACAGCGAAGATACGTCCAGTATAATAAGCGACGTACAACCGCCGCAATGCGAGTGTCATCATTCACGGTCGTCGCGGCTCTGGCAGACACCGAGGTGGCTCTTCAGCTGTCATCTTTGTCCCTTCAGTGCGAAGAGCAGCAGCCAGGGCGTTGTTGACGTTACACTGTTCCGCCAGGAGAAGCTGTTGTTACACTTCCCGGTCGCTTACCCCACTAATGAATGCGTGGGGTGCCTCTCGGGAAATAAACCGTTGGTAAATCCGTCAGAGTCCGGTATGCCAGACGCTCTACCTCCATTTCGAATAATGCAACGTGTTGCACGGCTGTTGCACTCTAGCTTACAGATGCACCCGCTAGGGGCAGCCAGTTGACGTTCTCCATAGCGCCCCTCCAACGTTTGAATTAAGTCTTCGGCCGAGCCTCCAGCGGAAAAGTTTTCCGCTGCTTGTCACTGCAGGGCAGTCAAAATCTGTTTCGTCTTCTCCGCCCATCCATTGTAGGTAGCAATAGCCTTAAACGGACCTTTAAATATCATTCACGCTGAAATGCTGTCGAATTTCGAAGTTTTGACTGTTTTAGCGTTAGTCGGTCTTTTACTTGTGGGACCCTCTACTACTTTGGCATGGATCTTGGTTTCTAGTTTGTGACGCATCTCCTCTGCAGCGTCCATTATTTTCTTGCTTTTGTTCGTCGGTTGGTCTAATCGTTTTTCTTGCAGAGTCGCTCTTCCACCGCAATCATTTTATCTTCCATGTCAGATTTAATTTCGTCTAACTGCTTTGCAATACTGCCTTTCAAGGCTTTCCCGTAGTATTTATCTGAGACTTTACTGTGTCAGTGGCAAAATCAAGTTCGATTTTAATTTTATCCAATTTGTTCCTTCTGTCTGTTTTACACCATTCCTTTTGTAACGGTATTACTTACAAATGTTTGTGTATTTATGTTTACTTCACGCGTGGAAGCCATCTTGTGACGTCATTCATTTGTTCGGTTTGTAGCTCCATCTGGTGTTAGCAATTTGCAGCAGTGTTAGTGTTCGAAAGAATGCGACTGTTATTTGATTTAATTTTTGTTTACTGTCCTCCGGCTAGCTATTATTTCTCGGTCGAACATGTCTCTTGATCAGGGTGTGTAAACGGAAAGGAATCTTTTATCCAAATATAACACTGATGAAGAAATTTGTTTTACACATTTATTGTCGAACACGTTAACTATCACATTTATACATTGATCTTAACACTCGCCAAACTGAAACTGTTATAATAACTTCTTACTGATCACTTTTAATCCACGTACTTCAACTTTTTGTATAATTAACCTTACAACACTTTAGATTATTCATAATTCTGCTACGCGTAACTTGTGAATCGATACCCAACGTTTGCCGTACAAATACTTTCGACGAACTGACTGACTGAAGACGACGTGTAGTGTACACAGATTTTTGATGAACTGACTGACCGAAGGCGACGTGTAATGTACTAAGAATTTTGATGAACTGACAGACTTTACCTCCAACCTACTGCTTTTATACCCATACACTCCGATATGCCTAAAGATTATAACTGAACTGCAATTGGCTAATAAAACGCGCCAACATTAGCGTCTATTTTTATATCCAATGAAAATTATGAATACATATGCTCTAAGTAAACGTTCCAGAAGATTCTCAAGGAAAAAACGCGCCAACATTACGCAACTTCCTCGTTTCCAATAATGATAAACAGCTCACCCCCTCGCTGCATTATTGCGCGCTATTATTGACAGTTTCAGTAAGGTCGTATAAACTTACTTCTCAACAATAATTACATTCAACAAACATCTCAAATCAATGTCACATAAAAATGCATATTCATATTACAATCATTATTTACATTTAAGTATTTTGTGATACAAATTACTGCATCATATGCCCCACTAGAAACATAATTATAAATATTTACAACTTGTTTGGAAATTTTATAATTGGGTTTTTAGTCTCCTAAATCTTGGAACACACGCTATCACTTTCACTTAACACTTCACACGTATTTAACACACGACATGTTTTTCCTCTATCTTGCCACTACTTACTGGCTCTGGTTTAATGTGTTTAGACATTAATCTGACATTACAATTTTTTTTATATAGCAAATACTATACCTTGAATTATTTATTTACTGTTACAAAAATGGTTTACTTATAATGTTGACAACAATTTATACATTTAAGAATTTTTGTAATTATTAAACATATTTACCAAAAATATTCACCCTTTACATAAATATATTTACATCTCTTAAATCTAGACACTGTTTCACATTTTCTGTTTGCTACATAAGTATCTGTTTTAATTATTTTTACCCAATTTTTTTGTTCTGAATTTATTTATTTATTTTTTTTATTGTTTTGTTCTGAATTTATTTCTGTTTTCTCATGACATATATATAGTTAACCCTCTTACAATCCAATACATTGCTCTGCATTTCATCTTTAACTATCCAGCATTTACTTTACATCTCATTGCTATTCACCCTCCTGGATCAAATTGTGTGTGGCTAAACATTACTCGTAGCCGTATCCTAACCTTCAAAATTTTGTTCATGAATAACCTCTTGTATTCATATGAAATTTCATCCCATGATAACATTTGAAAACAATCTAAAGTTTCCTGAACAACACATCTTTTAACAACTGTCATTTTGAATTCTTCTACTATCTCTTTAATTTGAGAGTACTCTGACAAATCTGTCATAAGCTGTACTGGATTGGAGTTTTCAATTTGAAAAGCTTGGTACTTGTTAACTTCAGAAGTTAGCTTTTGATTATTTACAGGCAAAACTTTAACTTCTTCGTACAATTTATTTCTTTGCATTACTGACTCATTATGTATTTCTGATATTTCCCCTCTGAAATTAACTTGCGCCTGATTCACATCTACATTCATAACCTCTTTCATCTCTCTTATCTCACGTGAAATGTTGCTCATTCCACTACCTGACTGTACATTTTACATCAACATGTTCACTTTTAGTATTAACCTCACTTTCTTTGTTACCTATTTCCCTGCTTATGTCTAGCATTTTCTTTGAAATTTCTCCTATCTCACTTGCTATTATTTCCTCATTTTCATCTCTCATTTTTGGCATACTACTATCTAGCTTCATAACTTTCTTTTCAATTTCTTCACTGCTTTGATCTACTTTTTGCTCTAATATCTCATTACTCCTACCAATATTTTCAATTGATTTCCTATGATCTTTTTTTATAGCTTCTCTCAATTCCTCAAAACTCTGATCTATAATCCTATTAATATCTTCCCTTAATTTCTCATTATTCTTTTGCATATCTTCCCTCATATTCTGAATATTCTTATTTACTGTTTCGCCAAAATTTCTCATCATTTCCATCATCATACTAGCATCAAAATGAACATTTCCTGCTATTTTATTCTGGCTTTCTTCACTAACATTTCCTCCCTCAAATTCTACATTGTTTGAGCTATTTTCTGTAACCTGTATTTAATTACAGCTAACTGTTACATTATCCCCTTCCATTATTGTTTCTTCAATATTATTAGTAGCCATTGTCTTCTTTATCCTACCACTCCTCAAGTACATTTGAATGTTATAATTTTGTTTTCAAAAAAAAATTACTATACTCTGACCTTTTGTGATGTTGTCTGTTGCTGTTACTTTGATGTCCAGCTTCCTGCCCCTCTCTCCTAGGTTTGTATGTCGCTTCTGCGTTGTATTATGATGAATCTACGTCGTTTTGGTGTTCTGTTGTTGAATTTCCTTGTTGCCTTGTAATCTCGGAATTACGATGTCCAATCATCCGCGTAGTCTGTCGTCCCTTTTGTTGTTTCTGGAATCTGCGTCTTGTAGTTCAATTCACTTCTACATTCGTTCCACATCCTGGTTAATTCTGCTACTTTCCTGGTTAATTCTGCTACTTTCCTGGTTAATTCTACTACTTTCCTGGTCACTCTGCCCCTTTCCTGGTCACTTTGCCCCACGTTGGGCGCCAATTTGTAACGGTATTACTTACAAATGTTTGTGTATTTATGTTTACTTCACGCGTGGAAGCCATCTTGTGACGTCATTCATTTGTTCGGTTTGTAGCTCCATCTGGTGTTAGCAATTTGCAGCAGTGTTAGTGTTCGAAAGAATGCGACTGTTATTTGATTTAATTTTTTTTTACTGTCCTCCGGCTAGCTATTATTTCTCGGTCGAACATGTCTCTTGATCAGGGTGTGTAAACGGAAAGGAATCTTTTATCCAAATATAACACTGATGAAGAAATTTGTTTTACACATTTATTGTCGAACACGTTAACTATCACATTTATACATTGATCTTAACACTCGCCAAACTGAAACTGTTATAATAACTTCTTACTGATCACTTTTAATCCACGTACTTCAACTTTTTGTATAATTAACCTTACAACACTTTAGATTATTCATAATTCTGCTACGCGTAACTTGTGAATCGATACCCGACGTTTGCCGTACAAATACTTTCGACGAACTGACTGACTGAAGACGACGTGTAGTGTACACAGATTTTTGATGAACTGACTGACCGAAGGCGACGTGTAATGTACTAAGAATTTTGATGAACTGACAGACTTTACCTCCAACCTACTGCTTTTATACCCATACACTCCGATATGCCTAAAGATTATAACTGAACTGCAATTGGCTAATAAAACGGGCCAACATTAGCGTCTATTTTTATATCCAATGAAAATTATGAATACATATGCTCTAAGTAAACGTTCCAGAAGATTCTCAAGGAAAAAACGCGCCAACATTACGCAACTTCCTCGTTTCCAATAATGATAAACAGCTCACCCCCTCGCTGCATTATTGCGCGCTATTATTGACAGTTTCAGTAAGGTCGTATAAACTTACTTCTCAACAATAATTACATTCAACAAACATCTCAAATCAATGTCACATAAAAATGCATATTCATATTACAATCATTATTTACATTTAAGTAATTTGTGATACAAATTACTGCATCACTTTAAGTCTACAGGATGAATCACCTAAAACTTGCAGGCAAATATTTCGAAAATGGAAAGTGTTATTGATGTCCCGTTTTCACAGCATTGATTGGTAGTCAGGATCTCGTACATTTAGCCTATAAACAGATTTTAATAATAATGAGAAAGCGTATTTTTGAGCAAACATACACTTTTTTAAATGGAACAATGCCTAGTTACATCAACAGAATAAAGGTAGGGTAAATTAGAATGTCAATGGTCTTTGTTGCAGGATTCTAGTGCAAGTGGTTTACAAGAAATCATATTTTGAAAAGTTTCCACCCCGAAAATTGTTTGTCCCATTCAACCTGCTTAGTTGCTAGGTACGATGTTGTTATGTTTGTTTGCATTGTATTTTTTGTTCATTGATTGCATTACGACTTTCTGGTCAGTAAGTTTGTGACAGTTCAAGCAGTAAGTCGTGAGTGGAAGACGTGGTTTACCAATGCAGAAAAAGCCGACATGGTGTGTAGAGAGTGTAGGAAGAATGCAGTTCGTTTATGTACGGTGTATGCGGAAACGTATCCCAATAGACGTCAACCATCTCGGCAATTATTTATCAACCTCTTCAACCAATTACGTGAAAGTGGTACTGTAACACCTAAAAAACGTAACAAAAACAAACAAGTGATGGAGAAGAGGCAGAAATTAATGTTTTGGCTGCTGTAGCAGTAGATACGCAAATTAGTTCCCTCACAATTGCACGTGGAAGTGGCATAAGTCAGGCAAGTGTACTGCACATTCTCCATCGACATAGGTTCCATCCCTATCACATCTATCTCCAACAAAAGCTGCATGGAAACGATTTTGAGAATCGTGTTAACTTTTGTACATGGGCATTAAGACATGATACTCCAGATTCATCATGTATCTTGTTTAGTGATGAGGCAACATTTACTAATCATGGCCAGGTAAACCGCAGAAACATGCACTATTGGTCTGTTGACAATCTTCGTTGGATTTGTCAGGTGGAACGTCAGCGTCCATGGAGTTCAAATGTGTGATATGGGATAGTAAACTATCAGCTCATAGGCCCTTTGCTCATAGAAGGAACAATGAACTCGCACAAGTATCGCAGCCTCCTGACAGACCATCTGCCACAGATGCTAGAAGACGTTCCTTTGCAGACTAGGAGGAACCTGTGGTACCAACATGATGGCTGTCCAGCCCATGGTGCACGAAGTACTACAGCTTGTCTTAAGGGATTGTTTCCAAATCGTTGGATTGGACAAAGAGATCCTGTAACTTGGCCGGCCCGTTCACCGGATCTGACCCTTTAGACTTTCTTCTGTGGGGAAGGCTTAACGACACTGTCTACAAGGATCTACCAACTACACCAGACGATATGAAACGACGTATTACTGCTGCTTGCTCTGAAATTTCCGCTGAAATGCAAGAACGTGTGCAGTAGTCTTTCCATAGCAGACTGGAAGCGTGCATTGAAGCTGCCGGTGGTCATTTTGAACACAGTCTTTGAAGGGCTATGTTCTCTTTACTTTTAAGAATCCACAGAAGTATTGTAATTCCCTTTCGTTTTTCTTTAGTTTGTGCTACCACAGGTTGTACAAGTGCCGGTGCGTGAAAGTTTCAAAATAAGATTTATCGTAAACCACTTGCACTAGAATCTTGTAACAAACTCCACTGACATTCTAGTTTACCCTACCTTTATTCTGTTGATATAACTAGGCATTGTTCCATTTAAAAAATTGTATGTTTGCACAAAAATACACTTTCTCAGTATTATTAAAACCTGTTTATAGGCTAAATGTACGAGCCCCTGACTACCAATTAATGCTGTGAAAAGTGCACATCAATAGCACTTTCCATTTCCGAAATATTTGCGGTGCAAGTTTTAGGTGATCAGCCTGTATATCCTCCCAATTCATATTCCATTTTATCATTTCCAGGCTTTATTTCCGTCTTCATCTTCTCCATTCCGGCTAGAACTTCATAAGCATTTCTTCCATCGTGGCGCTTAAGTCCCACTCCTGACTTCTTTCACTTTTCATTGTCACTTCAGTAATGTGGTTTAGTTCAGTTGTCACTGTCACTTCACATTTTCTGCTCGTAGGGGCGCAATGAACACACGCAAAGGGGTCTCTTCTTCCTTCCACTTCACTTTCTTGGGCGTCGAACGCAAGATCTCTCTAATCACAACTGCCTTGTAGTTACCAACCTCACTGCGTTACCAACTGAGTTACCACTCAGCTACCAACACTTTATGTCGTATCAGAAATGCACTCACTAACTCAGTGAATAACCGTCGCAAGTACGCTTACCGATATATAGCCGCTGCAGTTTCGAGAGAGCTTTCGGGAGGCGAGGCGAGAATCATGCAGAAGAATCTCGTTATATCTCGAATGCGCTTCTGGAATTTACGTCGGAGGAGAGTACTCTTGCGTCTTCTTATCTCTTCAGCCGACCGGTTGGTCGGTCGCCTTTCGCACGATAAGCACGTCTTATAGTAGCTGCGTCACAGCACGAATAAACGTAGCGATTTATGTGGTTTATATCGATGTTTGACAGGCGTCTGCAACGGTACAACGCATTAATTCGTCCAATGAAGGCAGGATGATTCAACAATGTTGCGCAGTACAAAATCGCATTTTACTTCTATTTCCGTTATCTCCCTTCTTTCTTTGTGCTAGTAAAGATAATATAGGTGTTCTGAGTTAAGCACAAGTGGTTAATAATTATATTTTTATTAGTGATACGTTCTTGTGAGACTTTTGTCAAAGTATGAAAATTAAAATCAAGATAAGCCTTAATTATGTTAAGGTATAGTCTGAGACAGTCCTGTAATGTGCATATACATTTTCAGTGTTACTGTAATTCTTTTTTCATAGGTGCCTAAAACGCAACGCAGAATTTACACGGGCCGTTTCTTATGTCTTGTTTAACTTCCAGCTCATAAACATGTGAACGCCAAAGTGCTCCGTAAAGTACGCCATTCTATGGCAGAGAAATATAGCTTTCCAGAACGAATCGAAATATAATTCATGTATTTACGTCATACAGAATTAAATTAAAGAAAAACGATATAGTAACATAAGCAAGGTCATTAGAAGAAGAGTCGTCCTTCGTGGTGTAGTAGTTACCATGCTAACCTCTAATTCCCGAGACCGCGGGTTCAAACTCAGCGGAAGACGAGCATTTTTTCGGGCGTAAAATTCTTTAGCATGTTTTTCTTCGGAAGAGAAATAAAGCCGGTGGTCCCGTGTCGTAGGTTTACGGCACGTAAAAGAACCTCAAGCCTCATAAAGAGCCCTCTTAGCAAAATTTTCGGTCTTTTACGTACAATATAGAATAGGACGCTAATGACCACAGCAGTTAAAGAGCGTTCACAAATAAAACTCCATTTAATTTAATTTTTATTAGAAGGAGTAGAGCTAGGTACGGAGGGGGACTTAGCACCTCGAATTACAAGATCTTTTGTGCCTAAGCTCCTGACGGAGTGCCTCCAAAAGGGAGGGGTGTGGTGAGAGCAGACAGAGGGTGACCGGAATAGGAGGCACGACAAGGTAGAGGGCAGGGTCTCCACCTTTTACAGATTGAAACTCCCTGGATGGCAGCTGGTGCTACCGGCTCCCCTTCCCCTGCAACATTACACATCCTCTGGGGGTCCGGCACTAGGAGACCGCCCCCATTTCGGCGGATGGGGGTTACATAGAACATCCTTTTCCCTGCCATGCAACCCGAAACTCCTGCCGACACGTTCAATCCTGAACCAGACCAAGCAAATAAATGGTGAAATGAAATGAGAATGGAGGTGAAATGGAGGGACAGGAAATTCGAGGGATATAATAAACCTTCCCAGTATTCGCCTAATGACCCGGGGAAACCCCCAAAAAACCCAATAGGTCAGTAAGATCAGCCGCGGTAATCGAACCAACAACCTCCCGAATGGGGGCCACAGACGTTAGATCCTGAGCCATCCCGCTCGGTTCGTTAGAAGTAAAGGCGCAACCAATTCTAGTGTTGAAACGGAAATTAGTGATAGCAGCAGTAATAGTGATGCAAATAGTAGCGAAATGCAATCCATTGAGGCTAGTCTCTACACAGATGCCTTAAATGAAGCACATACTATGGTTGATTTGAGGACAATAAATAAAAAAGAATTAACTGAAATAAAATACCTGGAAGGTAACTTTGGAAAACCATAGAGAAGGCTCTAAAAGGAAAGACTCTTCATCACGCTGATAAGTGAAACTATAGATGAAAGAGACAACGAAATCTTAGAGAACCACAAAAAGGCGTTTGCTTTGACGGAGAACAGAAAAACGAAAGTTAGATCCTCACTATTCGTCTTTGTTATGATGCATTTAAAAGCTCCAGGTTAATTCTGCAGTCGCCAGGCATAGGATTCGTATAGCAACGAGCTGATTAAGAAAGGTGTAATTATGTATACTCCGTAAATAAAGATATAAAGATAGGTCATGGACTTTCAGAGGAAACAATTAAAATATTTAAATACATCCCTAAATCATAAAAATATCGTGGAACTATACCAGGCAGAAAGGATTTTGTTACAGTACTAAACATGGCAACAAAGATCAGATCTGAGGTGACTATCTCCAGGAACTAGCAGAATTGATAAATAAATGCTTGTCTCGGTATTTTATCAGTATCGTGTTTTGCTTATTCCTGTAGGAATGTTAATCTGTGAGGAAATAATCACTACTAGCCGGCCACGATATGAATCCGCGCATGGGAAGAGGAACTAAACAATTACTGAACAACTGGCAGTCAGGTAAAGAAAACATCCGCAGTTCTGAGTTGAATTTACTTCCGAGGCTGAGGTCTGCAAAATGGAATGCTCTTTCTATTGTGCAACTGTATATTCCCCTACCACCTTACTCCTCACTCCCCTCTAATCCTTCGCCTTGATGACGTTAGGTAGTTTCAAAAGAAATACTGGCGCCTCCTCCAAGCTCATTCATAACGTGGCCAACTAGTATCGCGGACTGCTTAATAAGCGTTCTCATTGTTTACCTTATGCACACCGGCTTGCTTGAACTTCAGTTCAAAACAAACTTGCGAGAGCGATCATGAGCACGTGTTTTGCTACCTTCCGCGCGTAAACTAAGTTACTTCTTTAATTATTTTAGAGAACTTTCATCAGTCCCCATTACAGTAAAATATATAATTGATTGTGAGTAGTATAAAAATTATGGAGTTGATAATTGCTTTAATTTTAAGCACAACCGTCAGGATGTAGAGTTTATAGAACTATTAGTTTAAAACGAAAAGTATGGTGACGTCACTTCTATTTGAAACGACGTCGTCACCAGATGCGACATGGGTGGGGGAACTCAGTTTTCATGTGAGAAGGTTAAGCTTAGCGTGGAGCTGCAGGAAAGAGAATTGGTCAGTGGCGGCAAATACTGCCTTGTAACTCTGGTTCCAAGATTTACTTTAATTATCTAAAGTAGGTACTACACACTGCAACAAACAAGTTAGCAAGATTTAATTATCTAAATTACTGCTTCACACTTCAAAAAAACCTCAGCATATGATAAAACAGTCAGAAATACCTGGGGTGCGAAGGAGATACGGCATTCCTTGTTTCGGCGTGCCTGATTCATAACTGAAGGTCAGATCAAAGATTAAACGACTAGGTGTCACAGAATGCTATTAGCACGTGTCTAGCAGAGAGACCGACGTCAAAAAAGCGTAACTATATATACCCTTGGAATATGTTGAGCATGTGGTACTTGCAGCGCTTACATTAGCGCCGTAAGCAAAATTTGCACATTTCACACATGTGTCGGTCCTTTCGCGAGTACCCGCCAAACAGTTCTCCTTAAATCATCCACGCGATGCTGTCCTGCTTACATAAGAATTCAGAAAATTACTTGCCTGAATTTCTAAAGCAAATTTCATCGTTCCTCTTAAACAATTTTTGTCTTAAACTTCCTTAGCCTTATAAAATGATATTTAACACAAGCTTATAAAATATAAGTCACAGCATGCAAAATCAAATCTAAAGTTAATTGCTTTTACTGCTGGTGTAGCTTTGACAAGAAAGGCACAGGTATTATTCACAAAATCTATCTCAAACGTGTCACCTTAATGTCTAAGGCATATTATTGTTCACATCTGAAGACAGGTCTAACAGAGCACTATTAATGCCCACATATAACTTGGAGCTTTGCAAATTACGTATAAACATTTTAGTTCTTTTACCAAGGGCATAGTTCAGTTCGTTTTGTTGGTAAAATGTTAAGGGCATAGTGCAGTTCTGTTGTAAACTTGCCATAGCTTTTTTTGTTCACTTGCACTGGTATTATCAGTGAAAGTAAATCGGAGAAATTGTTACAAATTGTAAAATATACGCCTGTAATTTCGTAACTTTAAGGAGAGGTTATTACAAATACAAGAAAAAGCGGCGACTAGGTTTAGTACTATTTCCTTAATCGTAATTATACTGATTGTTAACTGTGTATATTTGTCTACTTAAGTGTAATCACAAACGTTGTATTTTAACATTTTAAAGCATAATATGGAAGTATCCGATTCATTATCACATTCCCTGTTGTATACGTTCATTATGGAGGCGGTGCTAATGGAAGACGGCTCACTCAGTACATGGTATATACATCTGTTACATACATCCATGGTCTTGCTACCTAGAACAACCGTACAGATTAAGTGCATTGGCGGACACCTTGTGAACGAAACTGTAACTTCAGTTGAGAAGAAGGTATGAGATTTAACTCAGCTCCCGCATTTATAGATTTATATGGACAAACCATTATGCCAAAATGCATTTTACCGGGGCTACTGCTCATGCGTAGAAATATTAGAGCTGAGAACTTTCATGACGACTTTCTGATTGTATAGAACCTTTATTTGGAAATTGTCCCAGGCATAGAATGCTCAAACGAAAATTTACCGAGTTTTTGTTGAGAAGTTTATCCATGTTTTATATTTTGTTGAGACAAGTTTGAATACAAAACTAAAGCTATAGCTCGAGCAAAATTTCATATGAATATCCCACAAAGTAATTGTTTTATAATTAGGTACCACGTAACGTTATCCTAGACTTTGTATTATTGGTGTATGTAACATAACCACGAAAAGTTAAATTGAGTTTTGTTTATGGACACTCCTTAGCGTCCCATTCTATTTTGGGCGTGAAAGCCCGGTAATTTTGCTCAGAGGCTTCTTTATCAGGCTTGAGGTTCTTTTACGTGCCGTAAATCTACGACACGGGACCAACGCTTTACTTCGCTTCCAAAGGAAGCCATGCTAAGGATTTTTAAGCCCGAAAAAAATCCATCGCTCTCCACCGGGTTTGAACCTACGGCCTCGTGAAGTAGAGACTAGCATGGAAGACGATGCATAAACACAAAGTTATACTTAAAGTCGCACAAATTTCCTAAAATTTTAAATGCCAAATATGCAGGATGCAAGCGATATATGTGTTCCTCTCGGGTGCGAATTTTTCCTGGCGAGTGTGTTTATTTACCGAAGTGAGCGATGAGAAACTCTCTGGTGAGTGGTTTGGGTCCTTAAACTTGCTCAAATAAAATAGTATGCTTCCAACTTAACTTATATGTATTGTACTTCACGATTATATTGCTCACTCGCCACCGCAGAAACTTTTTGATGAAGCTATAATAATTTACCAGCTGCCACTGGAGTTATTCACTCATACATATGTGGGTGCCAGTGAAGTTATTTACGCGTTTCCATTCGTACATGACGCAACTCGTTACCGGAGGATGTTGTATTTCTACGCACTCGTGCCATAAATGTTATAAGTTTCTTAAACCCTCAACACACGTCCATACGTTGCGGCATCCGAGGTAGCAGTCCCCTGCTTCTTTCACGTACACACAGACTCCGGCGCAAGAATGACACCCTATAAAATAACATTCCAGTGATCTCCCCTCTGGTGGATGCGGAGAACAGGCATTTTCCGTAGCCCTTCTGAACTAAATCTGTTAGTATACATTTAGCAATATTCCCACTGCTAGTATTACATAGTTTCAAAATCAATCGCATCATATAATATCCTTTCCCCTGTACTACTCGTATCTTGTTGTTTCATTAGATATATATGTTTATAATTATGGTCTACTTTCTTTCTTTGTCTGTCTATAGATTAAGCTGTTAACCCCTATAAAAGTAGGGCTATTAATCCAGCTATAATGTGCACAGTTAGAGAATGATTCCACATGATATACTAAAGAAATACTGAAGCGTATTTCTTTTGAAACGGCAAATCTAGGCCGAGCCCGAGAACTGTAATTATAGATAATTTATTAATTAATTTTTATTGATGTTAAATCATACTATGTACATATCTTTTTCTTATACTGCTTGTATAGTTTAAGAAGGGTGATTTAACGTTATGTATGTATCTAGGTTACTAATATTAGAAGAGTTATAAATGGTTTAATGTAAATAATTTAAGCGCTATGTTAAAATACTGTCCACGACGAAATGTTTTAGCTACAGGAATAGTGCCTTCGAAGGCAGAAAATCTAGTTTTATGACGTCTCTTTGGTCGCAGGGCCATTATTCCTACAGCGAGGGTGTAGAGCTTTTGTCCCTTTATTTGATAATTCGCCCTGACCAAGTGAGAGAGACAGATAGCTTAACGGTAAATTTAGGAAAAGTCGCGATTTATATTAAACTAGGACCAGTGCGATCCCTGGAAGTTTATACGAAATAGTGAGATGCGTCGAGTGGCGCTAAAAATGGACCAATAGGAAAGGAAGCAGCCCCAGAAGCCTGCGACTATAAATGGATCTATTTGGAGCAAATTCGAGGCATTGCAGTTTGGCATTTCATTTCAGTTTGGCATTTTGTCATGTGTGGTCAGGGAGAGATGCTGCAGGATGTGTGAGATATCGCGCCAAAAAGGGAATAAAGACAGTTTTAGAAACACACCTAAGAACCGCTACTCGTATAGAGATAATAAGCATATTTAACTTCGTGTCATATCCGCGCCGCGTTTTAACAGCGGTGGACAGTATTTTAACGGCGGCAATACCAGTGTTGTATACTACGTGGGTTAGTTAAATAAAAAGAAACGGCAGTGTCATCTTTTCATAACCAAAACACGTCTATGTCTTCTTATATCACCACCCGAGATCTACGCTTCCTTTACCAAGGATAAGTCCATGCTCCCATATAGTTTAAAGAAAATTACTGCAGCTAGCCGAGGATAAAATTGCAGAGAACCAGCACTCTGCGAACTTCTGGAACAAACATGGGAGATGCATCAAGGTAAGCCTACGAGCAACGGACAGGAGGATGTGACTGCCGCACTTTCTTTCTTTCTTTCATTCATTCTTTCTTTCTTTGAGCATTAGATTCAACGTTAAAATTATTTTTTCCGGAGGTTCATCACACCCTTATGCCGCTGTGCCTTTAACATGCGTCTAAGGCAATGAATATTTTAAAGAAAGCTGACTAGATGTTTCCTCTGCATCCGTTTCGTAAAGTTAATTATTTTCACACAATTTACAATTGAAGCTTCCACATAATCGTAATTTTCGTAGTCTAGCACGTCTGGCAACAACATACAATGGCTCACCTTTTGTAACACAATCCTGAAGTTTCTCACGCAGGTAGACCGCGGGCAATTAAATGTGATATGAGCACTGCATAAACAAATTGTTGTGAGATGATAAATGACAAGAGGGCTGAGCAATGAAACACAGAAATAAACAAAGAAGTGTTCAAAATCGCAACAGCGAGAAACGATTTTAATTGACTAAAAACTGGGACGCTGCGCTAGAAATGCATTGAAACCTTATCAAGCTAAATCTGCTTTCAAAATATTTCCATAGTTGGGTTGTAATCGCCTAATAAGCAGTTAATGTAATTCCTTGCGCCAAGAGCATGATCCCTATGTACATCCAAAATCCCTCTAATTAAGGAATTAGGATCTGGAAAGCAATAAGAGAAATACAAAGTAGATAGCATAATTATAGTTTTGTTCAGAGTTGTTTTAAGGACTTTAATAAATTAAAAACTTGTTCTGAACCAATATTCTTTACCTTACTTACGGTTCAGAACTTAGTGAAGGAGATTTCCAATGGATTTTGTCCGTAGGTGCTAACAATTGGTGAGCGGCTATAACAATCTGTTAAGCCTTAAAGAAATGTTACCGAATAGCCCTGAATGTTGGGGATACGACATCGACTGATTCGTTTGCTTCGATTGTCGATTAGTAGTGTAAACTTGCCATATTTCACCAATTTACTTTGTGATCTATTGCAAGAGACCTGCCGCACTTTGTGCAAGTATTGTAGTGTTGTCAAATATTGCAAAGAAAATCATTTATAATTGGATAAATGCTTAGAGATAGACCAAAGTAATTCCGACTATGTATTTATCATTTAAATGGCCACCCATGTACCTTCCAAACCTTTATAATTATTTATAGCGGTTATACTATGTATAATCAAAGAAGTATAAACATATTTTTCAAATATCGTAAATACGGATAAAAATAATGTGTATGCGGGATGATGTAAAATGCATTACTCACTGTTTCGAATCTGTGTTGTTTTATCATAGCATGCAAAGACTACAAAAATAAATAAACAATTAATTATAATATTAAAATTTTCTAAAAGCTCCCTTGCTTAACCAGTTGATAATTACCGCGTTTTACTGTTTACTTTACCGCTTATTATACATACAACACATAGACACACACACCCATGCCCATTGCGGGACTCGAACCCGCGACCCTCAGTTTGCTCCAAAGCTATACCCTCCAGCGACCACGACTACGAGGCCCGGCAAACATAACAGTGAGGCAAAGATACTTTAAAAATTCATGCTTTCTTAATAAACCCACCATTACTTTATTAATGTCATTTCACAGAAAACAGTAATAATAATAATAATAATAAGAAGAAGAAGAAGAAGAACAGAAAAGACGTTGTGTCATATAACCTATTTTATACAATAAACTAACCTACACCCAATTCACATGGAATCACGTTCAACTAACAACGAATTAATTGATAAATTTTATTTCCTTCAAGTGGCGGAAGAAATTAGATGTCGGATTAATTTTTAAAACTCTAATTCAATCAGTCAGAAAAAACACATGCTTATCACTCTAAGTTTTTGGGGTGAGATAGATCCAGATTTAAAAATAAAACAGTTCGACAACCTTAATAGCACAGATTTGTATTGTTAGCTATCTACCACGTTCATTTATTTTCTTTTTTCTTTTTCTTTTCTTTTTTTTTTTTTTTTGCTTCATTATTTTAGCTGAAAATGTATCCATGTAAATCTATGTTTTTTGTATTGATATATAGTTTTTTATTTTTTTAAATTAATGAATAACAAAAATTAAGTGTTTATACCTTATATGATTCATCTTAGCAGGAAGAATATGTGGAACTTTGGATATGTTAGCCTAAATACAATGTTGACGGATTTAATTAATATTGTTGGAGAGCTTCCATTTTCTCATTAATTTACTATCAATTCAAAGCCATGATAATCGCAAAAAGGGCGTAAAATGTTTTCGCTGAAGGGAAAGGAATTATTGAAAAGCACGTATAAAAGTTACTGTAAAGCGATCATGGAAGCACCTCCCACTGGATTTTGTTTTCAACAGAGTTATAAGGTGCTTCCCAACTGCAATTTCTAGTTACACAAGCAAAATGTAATCAACTGATCACCTACTTTTTTGTTTGTTTGTCTGTTTTCTCATTTTGCGAAATACATGGGCACATTTTGAGTGCAGAATTTTTACTACCCGGTAATCTTAACGAAATGTGAAACAAATTAATCTTTTATGAGAAAAAGCTGTAAAAATATAATTTACAACCACCAGAGGCCATAACGACAAAACCAAGCGATGGTGTGATAGATACCTGGTGTTTAAATGTCTTCTCCTTCATAATTATTAATTACTGTTATGATACATTCCATAGGAAAAAGTATAGCGCTTACAATTAAAGGGGCAAAAGCCACTCGGCACTATTTCTTGCAATTGACAAATGTTTTCCAGGAATGTCCCTAATATTTTAGAGATCGGAAGTGAATGCGAAACATTGTTTTGTGTTTGTATAGTACCACTCTAGCGACTGAAGTCAGGTATGCCATGCCAATGGTCTGATTTTTTAAAACGATCCGGTGTAAAAGATAGAAAGAGAAATGAAGACCGACCCATAAGAATACAAAAATAAGCACAGAAAGGTAATCCCCTCTTAAGGGAACACAACTATCAGTCCTATTAAACACGCACTCGCCCATGAAAAAACCAGGTCATCGGACTACTTGTTCCGGACTGACTCACAGCAGCATGCTTCCGTTGGGAGGAAATTCGTTTACTGCGCCCGGGCAAGACAGATCTAAGAAACTGGAATTTATGTTAACCGCACCCGCGTAATATAGAACTAAGAATTTACAATGTATGCATATAATAAGCTGTGTTCATTCACTTTCAAATTCATAAAACTTGTAGGTAGAAGGATAATTATGATAAACAATGTTACACAATAATAGGGTTCTTATGCCGGTACAGGCGCACCAAAGGGATGCCAACAACTGATAAGAAGTAATGTGATATCCCTTTGTTCGGCCACGTCCCCTCTTTTGTGGTCTGTTCTGTACGCTGCCGGCCACACCCCCTCCTTTGTAGGCCTGGTCTGAATGCCGCCCGGCGGAGAAGCGGGACAATGGGCTGTTGTCCTCGTACGAGGACAATGGGTATTCTTCCCGTAAGCTGGCCACGCCCCCTCCTTTGTCGCGCTACTGCCATGCCGCCCGGGAGAGGTGTGAGACAATGGGATACTGTCCTTGTACGACGAAAATGGGTTATTGTACTTGTCGCTAATAGAGGTGCTTTGTGCGCTACTGATACAAGCAGCAGGAAACAACCCAACAATGGGCTGTTTTTCAAAGGGTGAGGTGTGAAAACACTTAACACTTCGGGCCGCAAATAGATGCCGCTGGTCCGAGGGCTGGGACAATGAGGGTATTGTTCTCGTCGCATGCCGTCACCACCGCCCCCGCAAATCGATGGAAGAGGTAGGTTCTAAATATCTTTGTCAATTAAAGGTAATGTTCGTCCATGCATAACATCGTCTAACGTTATTTTAAAAAATCAAGGTTTTATACTGCTAACGTCCCGGTATCGTCCCTCTAAAACGTTAGACGCTGGTCGTCGAACTGTGAATACAATTATTCAGATTAAGTATTTTTTATTGATTCATATAAATAAGTGTATATGAATTGACTCGCTCACCCAGTTGCCATCGTATATGTGTGTGTTAGCGTATGTATAACTATCACACTCATTGGTCTTAACCTGTCCGGCAGCCCTCCACCTTGTAATGAAAAAAACCAGCAACCGGCTTCTGCCTGGTAATAACAAGTTATCCCCCCTCCAGGACTGCTGCGTGACGTCACTGGCTGTAATGCATGCATAACAGTACGTGACGTCATTAGCAAGTTTCTACATATAGACTAGCCCTGTCTGTCGACGTCGATAAAGCATGTTAAAACCCGCTCGCCAACACCTTTCCTTTGTATTCGAAAACCTTCAGCTGGCTTCTGTCTGGCGGGGTGAATAACAGGTCTCAACACGAATTCCACCCCCTCCACACCCGCTGTGTGACGTCACCGAACCAGTATTTATAGTATATAAGTAGAGACCGCAGGCAGAGCGATCATTTATTATTTTTTCAGTGTTCATTCAGTGATAATCAAAATGACAGGTGATAATCCTGCAGCTGATGTAAATGATTACTGGAGCGAGTGCGGAGAAGATTATTATCACTACGTATGCTTCTACACCGAAACCTGCAATGGATTAAAGCATTCAATATTGTGTACTCAACCATCGCATCATAATCAGATAACCACATTGGAAGTGTGCACAGAGAGCTGTCCTGTTTATCGAGGAGCGAGCATGTAATATATTTTTTCTATAATTTAGTAATATATTGCACGCATGTTAAATAAAATCTAACTTGAAATTATTCTATTCTTTTAGAGAAAATCGCATAGAGGAGGATCCAGAGGATCTTAGCGATGTCGATGAAGTTGATGATGTCTTTGTCTCGAAACACGTACCTGAATGTGATACAGAGATGTGTAACGGATACGTGCATTCTGTAGTTTGTACTAACCCGGCCCAACATGAGCGCATGACATCCTTCTTCCTATGTAATCACAACTGCGAGGTCTACCAGCGCAGGAAGAGAAAACTCGAGTAAGTAGAAGAAATGTTAAATTACATATTCATTTACTGCTTCTAATGATATTCTGTGTCTAACCTAAAATTAAATTATTACACACTACGAATGACTGCCTAAGGTACCCGTGCCAATAGAGGAGCTGGATCCTAAAAGACGCGACGTCGATATACTGAAATATCCAATCGCAGAGCGCCATACCCAGCCTATGGATGAGGATGTCACTTCACTCCCCGTCATTACAGCTCCTGATGATAAAGCTACGAGGATTGAGCAATGGATAAATCAGACGACTCCAGATTGCTCGCTGGAGATACACCCAGAACCTTGCAAACTCTTGAAGTGAGTATGACACCCTTTAAACATACTTTTGTGTTACATGGGAAGAGCATTTTTCTAATATATGTATTCTCTCTTTCAGGTGAATGAAATCATTTGGTAAACCTATTTCTAACACTGTTTTGAATGTATGTTACAGGAGTGTGAGGAAGGAGCGGAGGAAGCGGAAGAACGAGACTGGCGATAAAGATCAGAAGAGGGGATGTAAGAGCAGGATCCTCAACCAGGGCTCCATGGTCTTCTTATCCATTGAAGATACCCTGCATTCACCGGAGGAGCATGGAGAATCGATACCTCGTGCTTGATGACGTCAGCATATCCCCCTCCCATACCGAGAACAGTGTCTATACTATTACATCCCCTTCCTCTACATAAAGTGTGAAACTGATAAATAATTTGTTTATATTATAAAATCACACTAGGACATAATATCCAAAATAATTCCAATGATTGAAGATTACCTACACCAAGAAAAATGTTTGCGTGTGATGCGTATTGTGACAGTGTAATTTATGCATACAATATTATTGTATTTCTTGACCATTCAATTCACTTTATAAATACTTGTTTAAATAATGTATTATTTTTAGACATTGGCTGTGTAAGCAATCTAAAACGGCTGTTGCCCTATATTGAAAGACGCTTGAATATTTTAAATGTTTTCTACAAGTTAGGAGCATCTAGTTTTTCAGGGAGTATGAGGGGGAATAGGAAAATGCTTGAAATGTCTGCTGAAGTCAATAAAAGAGTATTTTAGTATATGAATTCAATTTATTATTCATAAACTTATCCTAGTACAATCCTTCACAAAACTCCATTCACCCATTTCCAAACTCACACACATAATTATATATTGTTTGCATCACGTGAGAAACAGCTTTGTAGGTAAATACTTTGTCATGTAGAACCAGGCAGTGCAGCGACGTATGGGCGTGGATATTTGTAGATGCTTGAATCTCGAATCTGATGTTCACAGCTCCATTTATAACCTCCTCGGGTTGGTGAGAACAGTCTATTACGAATAATGGTGCACGGTGAAGAAATTCCTTTCTCTTCAAGAGTGGATAATTATCTCGTTCATAGGAGGAACTTTGAAATTTACAGTATATTTCATATAGTGAAGCAAATTTTGAATTTTTAAAGTCCAAGTTCAAATAATGGTAGGGATAGCATTCACCGTTGAAGAATAGCCTCAAATTAGTAATGTTGCAGTGATCAAACTCGGAACTGCTCTTGCTATAGTCACCCACTCTAGCAGTTTGCGCTCACACTATGATGAATCGAGGTTTCTCGAGTTTAGATGTTGTTGCTACATTACACGTGAAAGCTTTTGTCTGGGGTACAGCAGGCTGGGTATGAAGATCCATGAATCCAAAGGCGAGGTGTAGATGTCTATCAGACTTGACAATTTTTAGAACGTGAACCCTTTCAGCATCGGAAAGACGAATTTCAGGCATCCTCCATTCGATTCTAATTAACCTTACATTAGCTTCCTCTCCATTCGAAGTTTGGACACAATTTATAGAATCTTTGGATCTTATGAGAACCAATTTAAACTTACTGTTGAGTATGAGCTCCTTCAAAAAGTCCTAGGAGCATCTACAGAGGGACTACAGCATTGAAAGCTCCATTCGCAGCATGTACTATATCAACTTCTTCACCAGGATAGGCCCATCCTGCATACAGCAGTCGATTCGACTCCATAGGGTTGAGAACCACATAATTTGATATAGCTGTAGTAATTCCAAGATTCCTCGTTCTGTCTATAGTTGTAGTTTCATATCTAGACGTATCTCATCAAACATGAAGGCTATAGCATTATTAGTGAGTTTCGCTGTAGTAGTAGGAGATCCATCTACCTTGGTGAGAGCACCTTCGATGTAGAGATAACTCTTGTTAGGTACCATATACAAATCTTGAGCTTGGCAGGGTATTCTAATTTCATCATTTACATCCAGAGCGGAGGTTTTGTATAGTAGAAAAACATGCTCCTCCTGCTTGGTGATCTTATCATCAAAGGCCGGAACCTCTGTCACGTTTAAGATGTCCATTATAGCGGACATATATAGCCTAAAGAAGCAATGATGGGGATCAATGGTAAAAACAATGCTCCCTTCTTCTTTCTCTTTCCGGCTCCCACTGCAACATTTCCCTTCATGATTGCAGTTACTATCCTCGCAGCTAACCTTTCACCAAAAGTTGAATCTGATGACTGCACGCGCTTCCAGGTCTTCTCTGCAAGAATATTATCCGCTATTTGTCTTGAAGCACTGTCCTTATGCTCAGCGTATGCGATGTTGAGCTGTTTGCAAGCTTCGTCTAATAGGTTCATTCTCGGATCTCCTCTTTCTGGACGTTTTTACATTTTAGTGCCCGGGCCACAATATCTATACCCGGGCAAGTGAGCTTCGAAGGGGTGTGAATTAATTATTGAATTAATAATTCCAGGACCGCACTTATACTGCAACGACCTCGCTCTCTTAGCTCTCATGATATACTAAGCGAGTAAGTGCATGCATTAGCCCTTTTATTTTTTCCTTTGAAGTCTAACCGAAACGTAACAACACGAGGCAAAATGAATCCAATCATTAACTGTTTTGCACACAGCAATGAATATAAACAGCGCGCAAGCATTTTATAAGTTAGTTGTTAACATGGAACTTGTTAAGTAGCACAGCTCTCTACCTATTCAGGTATTAGACTTTGAAAGCGACTTTAGATGCGATTGTCATGGGAAGCTATTTCCATCTAATGTCACAGCTCTTATTTAGGGAGTTCCAGTGCAGGAAAAACAAACGTATTACTCAACATGTTTCTCCATGAGAATGGGCTACGCTTTGAAAACTTGTATATTTATTGAAATTCTCTTTATCAACCAAAGCATCAATACCTAATTAAAGTACTTGGAAATATCAAAGGTATAGAAGTGAAAACTTTCGACAACGGAGAAGATGTCTTGCATCCTTCTGAAGTCAAAGAAAATCAAACCTTTATATTTGATGACGACATTACTGAAAAGCTGGAGAAGATAGCATCCTTTACAGTATGGGTAAACATCGAAATGTCGACTCTGTATATTTAGCGCAGTCCTATGCTTAAAGTTCCAAAACATTTAATTCGCGATAATACAAACATGATAATACTCTTCAGGCAAGATAATTTAAACTTGAAACATATTTACGAAGGTTATGTAAATACCGACATGGCCTAGAATGAATTTAAAGATATATGTAAGAGTGTTTGGGAGACTGTATCAGAAGGAAAACCGTTTGTTGTGATGGTTCCTGAATTTTACATGAATGATGGGCGATATAGGAATGGTTTTGATGTATATATTAAGCTCGACAAAAAAGAAAATGATCATTCGTAGTTAATCATGAGCATCGACAGATTCGGTTCTTATAGAACTGCTCCAGTTAAAAGAGCGTTTGATCGTTTTATCATAAACAGGGATGTCAAAGGAAACTATCAATTCAAAAATAAGAGATTGTGCAATGTTCATGATCCTGAAGATAATCATGATGCATCCATTAAGAATTATGTGGATGCTCTCGAAATTAGGATGCACGATTTCTATCAGCAAACTGCTAGCAATGTTGAGGTTATGGCTAAGACCCTGATCGATGAATTGATTTCGAGATAAATTCTCAAGGGCGATAAGGGAAATAACATCGTGATCGATAAAGTTAGATTGAAGGTATTGCTAGATGTTGTTCACGATAATGATGTCGCGAATAGAAAGTTCATCACTGGATATGTGAATTCACGGACACAATCCATAGATGATAATGCTAACATTATATTTGGCAATAAGGGAGTCACTGATATAGGATATCCTCTTGGAATATGGATGCTGTAAATAAAATATATGCTAGAGGTATGATCATTAGGAAATCGAACGAGACGCGACAACAGTCAAACAGGTACTTGCCAAAGGAAATCAGAATGCAAATAGACAAGAAACTGCAAGGGTTCAATGCATTTTGAACAAAACTACGGAGCAAGTGGATGCTTTAGCAATTTCAAAAAAGGAAAGGACAGATTCACTAACGACTTCTATTAAACAGCAGGCAGAGGTACTGGAAAGGGAGAAAGCCATCCAAAGTATATGTAATGAGAAAATAAATAATTTGGCAAAATTAACAAATAGACAAATTTCAAGTCTGGACGGAACAATCAATCAATTAAAGGCTGAAACCTTGAACACTCTATAAAGCTATATACAGCAGTTAAACAAATACATGCCAAAGGAAGTCGAGACGCAAATAGGTTCTGCAAGAGATCACAGCAAATTTGAATAAAACTATGGGTAAAGTGGATACTCTAACAACTTCTACAAAAGACGGCTTCTATAATGGACTCTGTTAAACAAGTTACCGCGGAGCTTGATAGAGAAGAAACAAATCTTCAGAATTTATGAAATCAGAAAATGAGTAATTTAAAAAAGTTAACAATGAAGCGAGTTTCAGATCTAGAGGATACAGTCAAGCAGTTAAAGACAGAGGTTTTGAATACTCTCAAAACTGATTCCTGCAATGATAAACTTAAGAAATTGGAGGAAAATGTAAACATGATGATGGACGCCAACAAAAATCATATGCAGCAAATGACAAGTCTAGAAGAATCGGTCAGAAGCCAGTACGCTAATACGGCAATCTTTGTTGAGGCTTTCAAGACGCATACACAGGAACATAAGAAAGAAACCGAGCAACTGAGAACTTCGATAGAGATGTTAGCTAAGGCTATCGACACATTCAGATCTCAAGCTGGACGCAGACTATAAATTAAATGTAGTCGTCTATTTACGAGTCATTTGTAAGATGGACAGTGAAAGCATAAGACTTAAAGTGTCTGTAGCCGAGCATACCAGGGCTGTAAAACAAAAACCGAGAGCTCTAAAAGGTCTCAAGTTTCAGACTCAGCATGTCATGTCCGAAGCTTTGAAGCCCGTAACCGCCTCCCTCAATGCTATTTTGGATACTCAACGGGGGTTGACTGCGAAGACCGTCAAGAATGAAGATGAATCTACAAGTATTTCTACTACCTTCAACAATTTCGCTCAAAAGACAAGGATCTTATTGATACATTGTACGGTGTGAGATATCAGGATGGTAGTTATATGCTTGGAAATAAAGATATTCATTTTATAAATAATCAAATATTGATAGGTGATGAAACGTATGAGTCTACTGCTGGTTTGAAGGAACTCATCTTTAAGCGATCACCTCAGATGTCTGCATACGCCAGTGAAGGCTTGAAACGTACGCTAAGATTAATTAAATTGTGTCGGGTTACCAGCAGAAGAAACAGTTTGCTAATAACTTAACCGGAGCACAAAAAACCTTTCAGTGTATTATAATTAATGATGTAATACTACTTTTTCTGCCTGTTTCTGACAGTGCAATGTTTGTAGTCGACACTAAAAGAGAGAGCGAGAGAGAGAGAGAGAGAGAGTGTGTGTGTGTGTGTCTTTGCGAACAGCATAAAATTACCTCGAAAAGCTGGATAAGTATTCCATTTTACATTTAAGGTCTCACATATTTTAAAGATATAAGGTGAAGCTTTTCAGAGCATCGGCGACAAACTAAACCATCCTTTACGTGAATTTTTTTCCAAAATTATATTTTTATTTAAAATATAATGCTTTGAGGTGTTGGTATGAATAAAACTGGAAATAGCCGGTGTATTTGTCTCATTCTTATTTATTTATTTATTTATATACAAAAACGAAATCACAAAAGTGGATAGAGTTGTGCTGCAAGGAAAACGTTAGTTTCTTTAAAATATGTTGCTTATGAGAAATAACATTCGTTGCGTTAACCTCTTAGGAACTATTTTTACTATATGCTTAAATCTTCCCAGCTTAAAATTTACCTTGTTGCGCCATCTATGTAATATCGTTTAAAATGATTCCTTTTGGCAAGGGTTAATAATGAGTAACAAAATACGCTCGTAATTTTATGTTACAAACACTTGATCGTTATCTCCGCATCCTACAAATAACAGAGCCCATATTACCTCATTTGAAACCATTTCCAGACAAACATTTATCCTGGCAAGGAGAGTGAGTTTTAATATCAATGTTGTGACGCAGCGGTTATGGCCCAAGGTTATCGCGAGGTCGGCGTCGGCCAGTCGGAGGTTAACAGCAGCGCTCTCGTCCGAGGTAAATCTCAGAGGCGCTATCGCCAGATAACCAGGATCTTCCGGAAGTTTCCTTCTCCCGTCTCCAGAACGTGTGTTGAGATAGTTTTAGAATGTTCTGTGGAAGATTCCGTTGGCTATATAAGCGAGCGTTCAGTGAACCAGTTGCGTTGTCAGTGAGTGAATAAGGGAGCTAGTGAGCACGTTTCTGCCGCGCCATCAAGTGCGGTTCTCCGAGCAATGGCTGACGAGCAGCGAGTGTTACTGTGGAGCGAGAGATGGTAGAAGTCTTGTGTTCGCACCCCAGCGAATGAACCGTCCGGAAGAAGAGGCTACGCCATGAAGAAGGTGAAATGACGGGGAATTGTTCACATTAATGAAGTGACAGTGTGAACTAAGTGAAATGCCAGTGAAAGTTGAACCACATAAAACAATGACAGTGAGAACTAAGAGAAGTGACAGTTGAAAAACTCGACAAAGTCACAATATTATATTTCACTCGGATTTTAAAACTGTATTAGTGATGCATATGAATATAAAGAAGCATAATCGTGACGTATTTGACCTGCATTGGTACCTTCAAAATGCCATCTCTCTAAGGCGCAGTAAATGTGACAGTTACCAGAACAACTTTCGCCGCGTCTCTAAGTCTTACTATTGTATCATATACTTTTTCAGAAAAATCAGATTTGTCTCTTCGGGCTATTCGCTTTTGAGAGCCAACTTTCTAATTTACAGATATGAGTCACATGTTCTGTAATTATAATTTTCCTAGATGTGTTTACGTTTTAGAGCTTTCTCCTGATCAGAAAGGGAATTACATTACACTTAAAGTGTCGTCGCATTTGAATAACTTACTTTGTTATTACTGATTGTTCAGTCTATCTGCCATTTTTAAGATTTTAGCTGCTGGAATAGTGGTTACATATGAAAACAAAAATATTTTTTACTTTAGTCTATAAGATAGTAGCAACTGGCACACAATCAAATTAAAAAGTACTACAACACCACCATCACCACCACAACACAATCATCACCTACACCGCCATCATCATTTCCGTCAGCATAGCACCATCATTGTGAGCAGTAGTAAGTAGGGTATACAGAGGGATTCTGGCGCAGTTTTGCGTTTATATGGGAAAGGATAGGGAAAACGAGGGCGGATGCGGAGGAAAATGCGTTTATATGGGGAAGATAGGGACTACGAGGATCGATGTTAGGCTAGATAGAGGTTGAAGGAGTGAGGATGCGCTTTATATGAGAGATACGGGGAATACGAGGAGAAGTGTTAGACTAGACAGAGTTTGAGAAGTGGAATAGCTGTTTATATGGGAAAGATAGGGAAAACGTGAACAGATAATAGGCTAGACAGATGCTGAAGCAGGGGGAATACGGATACATATACAGGAGAGATAGAGGATACGTGGAGAGGTACTAGACTATTCGGGGCTTGAAGGGTAGAGTAGGGTTTTTTATATGAAGAGACGAGGAAAACGAAGGTATATGCTAGGTTGAGAGAACCTTCAAGGAGGAAAAATGCGTTTATATGGAGAAGATAGGGGAAACCAGGAGAATTCCGAGGTAGAGCAGGGACTCCAGGAGGGAGGGATATGCTTTATACGACAGCGATAAGACATACGAGGAGAGGTGCTAGTGTAGACAGAGGTTAAGGAGTAGGGTATACGCTTATATGAGGAATGTATGGAAAACGGAGACAGACGGTATTATAGACAGAAGCTGTGCCACTTTTGCGTTTATGAGGGAAAGGATAGGGAAAACGAGGGTAGATGCGACGGTTCAAGGAGGAAAATGCGTTTATAGGGGAGAGATAGGGAATACCAGGGCTGATGCTAGGCTAGTCAGATGCAAAAGGAGGGAAGGGGATACGCTTTATACGAGAGAGATAGGGAATACAAGGATATATGCTATACTAAACAGGAGTTGAAGGGTAGAATATGGCGTTTTATATGGGAGAAATAGCGAACCGAGGAGAGGTATTAGGCTAGGAGGTTTGAATGATAGAGTAGGCGTTTATATGCGAGAAATAGGGAATACTAGGGTAGATGCTAGGCTAGACAGGGCTGAAGTAGGGGAATGCGCCTTATATGAGAGAGGTAGGGGAATATGAGGAGAAGCGTTAGGCTAGACAGGATTTGAGGTGTGGAGTATGACTTTTATGGGAAAGATAAGCAAAACGTGAACAGATAATAGACTAGACAGATGCTGAAGGACGGGAATATAGGCTTATACGGGAGAGATAGGGAATACGAGGAGAAGGGCTAGACTAGACAGATGCTGACGGAGGAGGGGATACGCTTTATACGGAAGAGATAGGGAATACGAGGAGAGGTACTAGACCATACAGGACTTGAAGGGTAGAATATAGCGTTTTTATATGGGAGAGCTAGCAAACCGAGGAGAGGTATTAGGCAGGAAGGTTTGAATGACAGAGTATGCGTTTATATGGACAGACGAGGAAAACGAAGGTAGGTGCTAGGTTGAGAGTCCTCAAGGAGAAAAATGCATTTATATGAGAGCGGTAGGGAATACGAGGAGAGGTGCTAGGCTAGAGAGGGGTTAAGGAGTAGAGTATACGTTTATATGGGAGAAATGTGGATAACGGGAGCGGTACAAGGATAGACAGGGGTTGAAGAAGGCGAAGGAATGTAGATTTATGCGGTAATATAGAGAGTAATTAGATTATAAAACATTTCTCATCCAACGTTACAACACTTTTATATACTTTTTTCTAAACCTTACAAACTTTTTATATGTTAAACAGTAGTGTGCGAGACGGAGAGGGACAAACTGTATATCGGTTTACAGTGAAGTATACGTCCTAACCTATTCCCACCTTGTATGTTCTGGATCTTCTCATTGTCTATTCATTCCTATCATCATCTAACGTAACCACGTAACAAGACGTAACACAACGTAACATAACAGCATGACAAGACGTCATACTAAGTAACATAAGCACGTAACCACGCAACATCACGTGACATCTCGTAACCAGAAACGTCACACGACGTAACAACACGTAGCAACTATGTAACCACGTAACAAAACGTAAGAACAACACGTAACAAGCCCATTGCTAAGGTAATCTAAGCTAATCCACCCTTCATAACTGAGACAATAAGTACGAGAACCTAGCCTAGATTAACCTGACCAATCCCAAACGTTCATCTCATCATCTATTCCACTCAGTCATCGTCTAACCTAATCTGTCTAACCAGAGATAACCTCAACTTTCTTTTAGTGAAATTGATGTTTTATTCGGGCTTTGTTATTCGAGAGGTTTAATTGAAAAGTTTACGCCAAAATACCTTTATTTTAGTTCGTTGTAGGTGTCTCTCCCCCTTTTATCTAGGCTTGAGACTAGAACTAGGATTGCTCCTAATGGCAGGGTTACCACCTTCCCTTCCATCTTCTTCTTTCTTCATCAGTCATCAGATAGTTGCATACACAGCACACGGATAACCTTCATTTTTTTAAGATTGTAGACTCACGAGAAAATCTTCATCTCCGACTTACATTCTTTTAAGCGATGGTTGTAATGGCGTAATGTTCATACGCATATGTCGTTATTCCATCTTAAGCAATAACTCTTTTAACATCAAACGGAGTCAATGTGATTTTATTCACTTGCACTGTGGCAAGAGCATGCTCCCGAGGCAGGATCAGATTCATGGGTGTTCTGATGATTTCTCCGGTTTTAAGACAGTCAGCATAACTCTCAAATGTAATGTACTGATTGATAGCACTACGTTTAATGCCTTTAATCTTTTTTATCATTGAGCCATGGATATCTAGTGCATACATCTTAGGTCGTAGTCCGACAAAGCGCTGGATGATTTTACCATTAGCCTCATCTTTAAATTTTCCCAACACCTTCTTGTTTAGAGCTGAATAGCATATATGGTTGACAGGGTAATCAGCTGTATCTAGGTGCTCGAGAAAACGTAGCTTGTCCTGGTACACATCTTCAGTCAACACACGATGAATGAACGAATCAGTATTCATATACATGAGCTTCAGGTTTTCAGATCCATTATATGGCAACAACACATCATAATGATAGTGGTACATTAATGTCTTGGAGATATCCAAATCACTCATTCCAATGTATATAGGCTTGTTGAATACGATCTGACGAGAGGCCATATGTACAGAGGCCAGATTAGCAGCATATATTGTTCGATCGATAAACGTAGGCTTTGCAATTAACTTTTCCAGAGTCTTCTCATTTGTCACCAGTCGTATATCCATACGGTTACGAAGGTTTTCCATTGTTTTTCCAAACATGGCGTTGTTAAACAGTTTGTAGAGGTCCTTCTCAAAATCATTTGCAGCCTTCTGTCGTAGTCTGTTGTTAAATTCCACATACGGTTTTAACCACTGTGACTGACGGAATTGTAGCACACGATGAATTTTTGTTAACCGCACCCCCATGATTAAGTGCTTGCTTCAAAGCCATGTAATGTACTATATACTTCTTTCGAGGTCCAAGATGAGGTATCAGTTTCTTTGTACACGAGTCCTTAGGCTTCATACACTCAGGCAGGAATGGTAAATCATTATGCAGATCGTGAAGTTCTGCAGGATACTCGATATCGACTTCTAATATATATCCATGAGGATCATCTTCTTGTAGTCTTTCTGAGTCAATTTTTTCAGGTGATATCCACTCAAATCCACCATAAGGGAGGGCGTGACACATGGTCCACCCATATTGGTTATTAGCGTCCTCATATGTAATGAATTGGGTTGGTCTCGACGGATCATACTTGTCCATGTAGGCGTTATTAGCCTCTGCAAAACGGTGGCAGACCTGACATAAACCTCCTCTTATACCGGATTCCACCATGAGCAATTGGTCGTAATCCTGTAACAGTTCCAGCTGAATTCCTGTATACAGCAACATGGCATCCCATGTAAGTCCTGGAGAGGTAAAATAATGTGCTGGATCGACGTTATGCGTTTTGAGAGTTTGATCTCTAAATGTCTCAAAGACATCAACTAGAAGAAGTACATCAGATATTAAGTAGAGGTCGCTGTACTCACCCAGGTTTCTTGCATTAAACAGCTCCCATACATTTCTAGCATGATCGTAGTCAGCATCACTAATTTCTTCTTCATTCAATTTATTGTAGAAGTAGTTCTTAGCAGGCAGGCAGGTTTCGTTCAAGACGTCCCATGGAGTGACGTAATCATAGGGAAATACACCCTTACGTGTCATCAACTTCATCTTGTCTTCTCCGAAGTGTTTCAATGTTTCACGGTACGATGTTAGATTCTTCACCAGCTTATCCAAGCTTGTACTCAGGAACCGAAAACTATCTACAAATCGAAGCTTTATATCTCCTACATACTTGGAGAATGATATATAGCTTTCTTCAGAGCTAGGAATTACTTCCACCCGCTCACTTGTACATCCCAGCTCCTTAACAATGAAATGAGAGCCATACCCACTGAGGTTGTACATGAAGACTGGAATATATTTAGGTGTTTTGCAGGCTAAATTACATTCATTATGCAGACTTCCCCGATATTCACCACTGATGTGATCATGGTCGCGTACTTTATAGTTCTCTTCAGTAAAGGTTTTTCCGCACAAGTAGCATACTGTAGAGGCGTTGAAATCCATCTGCTGTTGATCTGTAAGTTTCAGAGGCATGACGGATTTGCATATATTATTAATCTCCTTTGCAAGTAATGACAGGTATTCCATAAACTTCTGAGCAGCATCAACACCACGATATACATAGCGATGCTTAGGAAGACCAGTTTCCAGATGTTCAACGTTGGTTGAGGGTTTAACGTAAACGCAGAAACTCATGGGAACATGCTGCTCATAAGGGGATGTATATGAAGTTTCAGGATTGGGTATGCATGTATGACATGGAGCGAGAATGCTTTCAAAGTCTGCGTAGATGACGTAAGGTAGTTTCGACATCCTTTCAAAATTTTTAAACTGTACAATTGATTTCTCCTTTGTAGGCATAACTACCCTTGCAACACCATACTGATTACAGATGGTGGCATGTTCTTGTAGTTTTTCCAGTCCACTTTGTCCATATCGATCGTCAAAATGTGTAAAACAACGCTTATAGGTATAAACACGTTCCTTACATTTGGTTTTCTGACATCGAATAAGTTTTCAAAATTCTTTATATAAACGTAGTGATGTCTCCCATTACTGTCACTCAATAGCAGGAGGTCACGATGGTCAGCTAGTTCAATCTCAGCCACCTTTATCGGATACACTTCATGCTTCTCATCCAGACCGAAGACGTTGATAGACATCCTGTTAAGCTTCTCAAATTTAGGTATTTGAGAAAGTGGCGTAGGGTAAGAAACACAGCTGAAGTCGTACTTATCTTGGAGTTGTTCGTATTTGCTCACTCGTTGTGCATCCTTCTCAACGAATTTAGCTAATACAGAATACATAAAGCATAGCTCATCAGTTAAATTCTGGATGTTAATGCATGCTTTTCTTGCTTCAAAAGAGGGAGGCAGGGGAATGTAGCTACTTCCCCGTAACGGATTGTACTTGTTGATACGAAGTCGAACTCCTTCCACAGCAAGCAAAGCCCAGTTGCTACCCTTAAGCTGAGACTCCTCCATTTCAGTAACCATCTTCTTCATTTTCGTTTCCAACATAGAGTCCAGGTCCGTTTCTAGGAAAACAGCTTCATTCCGTGTTTTAAATGTTTTGTCACAGGTTTCTCCGACACTGATAACAAATCTACACTCAGCTAACAGATTAATTTTCACACTTTTGTGAATACCAAGCTCTTTATGTACAGCCTGAATTATCCGCTGTTTCGCCTCATGCAGGTACATATTCACGTCCTTAGTCGATTCACATCGTATAAAATATGATTTCAAGCGTCCATTGAATGAACTTTCATATTCTTTCATGTCACAGTCATCCATGATAGAAAATATCTCTTACTTAGTCGGTTCTAATCTACGTTTCTTCTCAGGTCTGTTTATTTCACACGCTTCTTCGTGTCGGCGACCCTTATAACTGTCTTTGAAGGCTACGTTACAATATTTACACTTGAAGAGCTTTTTACAACGTAGCTCCTGTCGTGTTTTATCATATCCACGGAGGAACTTCTTACAGCATTTACCACAAGAATATCCTGAGGCACTAGGAATGATATCCTTATATGAGGACTTATTCACTTTTCTTCTTGATATAATAAGGTATTAACCTTTCTTCAAGGAAATGTACGCCTCTTTACCTTGATAACACTTTAGAAGGTTGATTATTTTCTGAGAGAACAGCGATGTTAACACCTCAGAGATGATCAACAGAATGAATTTCAATGCTAGAGGTCGCTCTATTTACAGAGGAAGCATGAACCTTTTTGGATCAATTATATAACGTATTAACCCTTCTTCAAGGAAATGTTAGCCTCTTTACCTTGATAACACTTTAGAAGGTCGCTTATTTTCTAGGAGAACAACGATGTGGTCACCTCGGAGATGATTAACAGAATGAAGTTCAATACTCAAGTTCGCTCTATTTATAGAGGAAGCACGAACCTTTTCTGATCAATTATACTGAATATTATTACGAAAAAACGGTGATGAAGCGTGTAAGCTCTTATATTTCAATTCGTGTTCCACTGATGTTCGAGCGTCTCCGTATAGCTTCGTATGCTTAGAGTAAGTAAAGTATTGTGAAGATGTATGTATTGATCGGGTATAATCGCGCAGATTCGGATGCTTAACTCGTGGGGCCGTCAACCGAGGAAGGGACAAGTATCTTTTTGAGCAGGCATTCACCATGCGCAACGGAACCTAGAAGCAAAAAAGATGTGAATAAAATGAAAGATGCAAATTATATAGAATGAAAGGAAATCGTGGTAGCATACGCCACTCAGACATTCGCCTGCAGACCAGGGAAAACCACGAAAAAATCAAAGGTCTGAGCAACTGGCCGACGGTAATCCAAACAGAGGGCCTTAGAAGCACATAGGTTAAGATGCGAATGAAATAAAATGTAAACGTGGTAGCATACGGTACTCAGGCATTCGCCTGCAGACCAGGGAAAACCACGAAAAACTCAAAGGTCTGAACGACTGGCCGACGGTAATCCAAACAGAGGGCCTTAGAAGCACATGAGTTAAGATGCGAATGAAATAAAATGAAAACATGGTAGCATGCGGTACTCAGGCATTCGCCTGCAGACCAGGGAAAACCACGAAAGAATCAAAGGTCTGAGCGACTAGCTGACGGTAATCCAGACAGAGGGGCCTTAGAAGCACATAGGTTAAGATGCGAATGAAATAAAATGAAAACATAGCAGCATACGGTACTCAGGCATTCGCCCGCAGACCAGGGAAAACCACGAAAAATCTGATGTCAGAGTGAACAACTAACGGTAATCGAACCAGGGAGACCATCGGATTATAACGTGAAATATGTAAATGAAAGGTAAAGTAAATCGCGATAGATGAGAAACCGTCCAGACATTCGTAGCCAGACCAGCGAAAACTGCGAGAAACTAAGGTCAGAGTGACCGTCCCTACGGAAATCGAACCTACGACCTCGAATGCAAATTACAGACGTTATCGATTGAACCAGACCGTAAAAACAGGTTTATTTCATAACACTCATAATAGGATGCCGTGCCAGATGACGTCATACCTGTAGACAGACTGTCGGGGGGTCAGTCGACATGCTGAAACGCGCTTGAGCGTTCTTCAGTTAATGTTTCATTGAATGCCTAGCATACCAACACCGCAATCCATTTCACAGCAAAGTCAATTTTTATTACAATACTTTCTCTCCTTATTGAATTAAATCCATGTATATACCCTATTATTTCATGTTTTCAGTACTTTCTTTCCCTCGTCCCTCTCATTCACCCTAAAGAATCAGTATACAGTATGACATTTTTATACGCTTAATGTCCATTTATCACAGAATACCACGCTTAATTCGCAGTTATCACAGAAAACCGCTACATTTACTATAATTACGAGCAAACTAATTTTTTCCCAGAGTTACACGGATTCTAAGCTCGTAGGATCATATGTTTTCAGTTCAAAGTGGGTAAACATTTTAAAGTCATCGATTACATTTAGCGTAAAGATTATCATATTTCATTTTTAAAGTCGTCTTTTTAAATATAATGTATCGCAATCCATTTTTAAAATCAAATCATACACGCGTTAGTTGTTCACTCTGACATCAGATTTTTCGTGGTTTTCCCTGGTCTGCGGGCGAATGCCTGAGTACCGTATGCTGCTATGTTTTCACTTTATTTCATTCGCATCTTAACCTATATACTTCTAAGGCCCCTCTGTCTGGATTACCGTCGGCCAGTCGCTCAGACCTTTAATTTTTTCGTGGTTTTCCCTGGTCTGCAGGCGAATGCCTGAGTACCGTATGCTACCACGTTTACATTTTATTTCATTCGCATCTTTAACACGTGCTTCTAAGACGCTCTATTTGGATTACCGTCCGCCAGTCGTTCAGACCTTTGAGTTTTTCGTGGTATTCGCTGGTCTGCAGGCGAATGCCTGAGTACCGTATGCTACCACGTTTTCATTTTATTTCATTCGCATCTTAACCTATGTGCTTCTAAGGCCCTCTGTTTGGATTACCGTCGGCCAGTCGCTCAGACCTTTGATTTTTTCGTGGTTTTCCCTGGTTTGCAGACGAATGTCTGAGTGGCGTATGCTACCACGATTTCCTTTCATTCTATATAATTTGCATCTTTCATTTTATTCACATCTTTTTTGCTTCTAGGTTCCGTTGCGCATGGTGAATGCCTGCTCAAAAAGATACTTGTCCCTTCCTCGGTTGACGGCCCCACGAGTTAAGTATCCGAATCTACGCGATTACACCCGATTAATACATACATCTTCACAATACTTTACTTACTCTAAGCATACGAAGCTATACGGAGACGCTCGAACATCAGTGGAACACGAATTGAAATATAAGAGCTTACACGCTTCATCACCGTTTTTTCGTAATAATATTCAGTATAATTGATCAGAAAAGGTTCGTGCTTCCTCTATAAATAGAGCGAACTTGAGTATTGAACTTCATTCTGTTAATCATCTCCGAGGTGACCACATCGTTGTTCTCCTAGAAAATAAGCGACCTTCTAAAGTGTTATCAAGGTAAAGAGGCTAACATTTCCTTGAAGAAGGGTTAATACGTTATATAATTGATCCAAAAAGGTTCGTGCTTCCTCTATAAATAGAGCGACCTCTAGCATTGAAATTCATTCTGTTGATCATCTCTGAGGTGTTAACATCGCTGTTCTCTCAGAAAATAATCAACCTTCTAAAGTGTTATCAAGGTAAAGAGGCGTACATTTCATCGAAGAAAGGTTAATACCTTATTATATCAAGAAGAAAAGTGAATAAGTCCTCATATAAGGATATCATTCCTAGTGCCTCAGGATATTCTTGTGGTAAATGCTGTAAGAAGTTCCTCCGTGGATATGATAAAACACGACAGGAGCTACGTTGTAAAAAGCTCTTCGAGTGTAAATATTGTAACGTAGCCTTCAAAGACAGTTATAAGGGTCGCCGACACGAAGAAGCGTGTGAAATAAACAGACCTGAGAAGAAACGTAGATTAGAACCGACTAAGTAAGAGATATTTTCTATCATGGATGACTGTGACATGAAAGAATATGAAAGTTCATTCAATGGACGCTTGAAATCATATTTTATACGATGTGAATCGACTAAGGACGTGAATATGTACCTGCATGAGGCGAAACAGCGGATAATTCAGGCTGTACATAAAGAGCTTGGTATTCACAAAAGTGTGAAAATTAATCTGTTAGCTGAGTGTAGATTTGTTATCAGTGTCGGAGAAACCTGTGACAAAACATTTAAAACACGGAATGAAGCTGTTTTCCTAGAAACGGACCTGGACTCTATGTTGGAAACGAAAATGAAGAAGATGGTTACTGAAATGGAGGAGTCTCAGCTTAAGGGTAGCAACTGGGCTTTGCTTGCTGTGGAAGGAGTTCGACTTCGTATCAACAAGTACAATCCGTTACGGGGAAGTAGCTACATTCCCCTGCCTCCCTCTTTTGAAGCAAGAAAAGCATGCATTAACATCCAGAATTTAACTGATGAGCTATGCTTTATGTATTCTGTATTAGCTAAATTCGTTGAGAAGGATGCACAACGAGTGAGCAAATACGAACAACTCCAAGATAAGTACGACTTCAGCTGTGTTTCCTACCCTACGCCACTTTCTCAAATACCTAAATTTGAGAAGCTTAACAGGATGTCTATCAACGTCTTCGGTCTGGATGAGAAGCATGAAGTGTATCCGATAAAGGTTGCTGAGATTGAACTAGCTGACCATCGTGACCTCCTGCTATTGAGTGACAGTAATGGGAGACATCACTACGTTTATATAAAGAATTTTGAAAACTTATTCGATGTCAGAAAACCAAATGTAAGGAACGTGTTTATACCTGTAAGCGTTGTTTTACACATTTTGACGATCGATATGGACAAAGTGGACTGGAAAAACTACAAGAACATGCCACCATCTGTAATCAGTATGGTGTTGCAAGGGTAGTTATGCCTACAAAGGAGAAATCAATTGTACAGTTTAAAAATTTTGAAAGGATGTCGAAACTACCTTACGTCATCTACGCAGACTTTGAAAGCATTCTCGCTCCATGTCATACATGCATACCCAATCCTGAAACTTCATATACATCCCCTTATGAGCAGCATGTTCCCATGAGTTTCTGCGTTTACGTTAAACCCTCAACCAACGTTGAACATCTGGAAACTGGTCTTCCTAAGCATCGCTATGTATATCGTGGTGTTGATGCTGCTCAGAAGTTTATGGAATACCTGTCATTACTTGCAAAGGAGATTAATAATATATGCAAATCCGTCATGCCTCTGAAACTTACAGATCAACAGCAGATGGATTTCAACGCCTCTACAGTATGCTACTTGTGCGGAAAAACCTTTACTGAAGAGAACTATAAAGTACGCGACCATGATCACATCAGTGGTGAATATCGGGGAAGTCTGCATAATGAATGTAATTTAGCCTGCAAAACACCTAAATATATTCCAGTCTTCATGCACAACCTCAGTGGGTATGGCTCTCATTTCATTGTTAAGGAGCTGGGATGTACAAGTGAGCGGGTGGAAGTAATTCCTAGCTCTGAAGAAAGCTATATATCATTCTCCAAGTATGTAGGAGATATAAAGCTTCGATTTGTAGATAGTTTTCGGTTCCTGAGTACAAGCTTGGATAAGCTGGTGAAGAATCTAACATCGTACCCTGAAACATTGAAACACTTCGGAGAAGACAAGATGAAGTTGATGACACGTAGGGTGTATTTCCGTATGATTACGTCACTTCGTGGGACGTCTTGAACGAAACCTGCCTGCCTCCTAAGAACTACTTCTACAATAAATTGAATGAAGAAGAAATTAGTGATGCTGACTACGATCATGCTAGAAATGTATGGGAGCTGTTTAATGCAAGAAACCTGGGTGAGTACAGCGACCTCTACTTAATATCTGATGTACTTCTTCTAGTTGATGTCTTTGAGACATTTAGAGATCAAACTCTCAAAACGCATAAAGTCGATCCAGCACATTATTTTACCTCTCCAGGACTTACATGGGATGCCATGTTGCTGTATACAGGAATTCAGCTGGAACTGTTACAGGATTATGACCAATTGCACATGGTGGAAACAGGTATAAGAGGAGGTTTATGTCAGGTCTGCCACCGTTTTGCAGAGGCTAATAACGCTTACATGGACAAGTATGATCCGTCGAGACCAACCCAATTCATTACATATGAGGACGCTAATAACCAATATGGGTGGACCATGTGTCACGCCCTCCCTTATGGTGGATTTGAGTGGATATCACCTGAAAAAATTGACTCAGAAAGACTACAAGAAGATGATCCTCATGGATATATATTAGAAGTCGATATCGAGTATCCTGCAGAACTTCACGATCTGCATAATGATTTACCATTCCTGCCTGAGTGTATGAAGCCTAAGGACTCGTGTACAAAGAAACTGATACCTCATCTTGGACCTCGAAAGAAGTATATAGTACATTACATGGCTTTGAAGCAAGCACTTAATCATGGGGTACGGTTAACAAAAATTCATCGTGTGCTACAATTCCGTCAGTCACAGTGGTTAAAACCGTATGTGGAATTTAACAACAGACTACGACAGAAGGCTGCAAATGATTTTGAGAAGGACCTCTACAAACTGTTTAACAACGCCATGTTTGGAAAAACAATGGAAAACCTTCGTAACCGTATGGATATACGACTGGTGACAAATGAGAAGACTCTGGAAAAGTTAATTGCAAAGCCTACGTTTATCGATCGAACAATATATGCTGCTAATCTGGCCTCTGTACATATGGCCTCTCGTCAGATCGTATTCAACAAGCCTATATACATTGGAATGAGTGATTTGGATATCTCCAAGACATTAATGTACCACTATCATTATGATGTGTTGTTGCCATATTATGGATCTGAAAACCTGAAGCTCATGTATATGAATACTGATTCGTTCATTCATCGTGTGTTGACTGAAGATGTGTACCAGGACAAGCTACGTTTTCTCGAGCACCTAGATACAGCTGATTACCCTGTCAACCATATATGCTATTCAGCTCTAAACAAGAAGGTGTTGGGAAAATTTAAAGATGAGGCTAATGGTAAAATCATCCAGCGCTTTGTCGGACTACGACCTAAATGTATGCACTAGATATCCATGGCTCAATGATAAAAAAGATTAAAGGCATTAAACGTAGTGCTATCAATCAGTACATTACATTTGAGAGTTATGCTGACTGTCTTAAAACCGGAGAAATCATCAGAACACCCATGAATCTGATCCTGCCTCGGGAGCATGCTCTTGCCACAGTGCAAGTGAATAAAATCACATTGACTCCGTTTGATGTTAAAAGAGTTATTGCTTAAGATGGAATAACGACATACGCGTATGAACATTACGCCATTACAACCAGCGCTTAAAAGAATGTAAGTCGGAGATGAAGATTTTCTCGTGAGTCTACAATCTTAAAAAAATGAAGGTTATCCGTGTGCTGTGTATGCAACTATCTGATGACTGATGAAGAAAGAAGAAGATGGAAGGGAAGGTGGTAACCCTGCCATTAGGAGCAATCCTAGTTCTAGTCTCAAGCCTAGATAAAAGGGGGAGAGACACCTACAACGAACTAAAATAAAGGTATTTTGGCGTAAACTTTTCAATTAAACCTCTCGAATAACAAAGCCCGAATAAAACATCAATTTCACTAAAAGAAAGTTGAGGTTATCTCTGGTTAGACAGATTAGGTTAGACGATGACTGAGTGGAATAGATGATGAGATGAACGTTTGGGATTGGTCAGGTTAATCTAGGCTAGGTTCTCGTACTTATTGTCTCAGTTATGAAGGATGGATTAGCTTAGATTACCTTAGCAATGGGCTTGTTACGTGTTGTTCTTACGTTTTGTTACGTGGTTACATAGTTGCTACGTGTTGTTACGTCGTGTGACGTTTCTGGTTACGAGATGTCACGTGATGTTGCGTGGTTACGTGCTTATGTTACTTAGTATGACTTCTTGTCATGCTGTTATGTTACGTTGTGTTACGTCTTGTTACGTGGTTACGTTAGATGATGATAGGAATGAATAGACAATGAGAAGATCCAGAACATACAAGGTGGGAATAGGTTAGGACGTATACTTCACTGTAAACCGATATACAGTTTGTCCCTCTCCGTCTCGCACACTACTGTTTAACATATAAAAAGTTTGTAAGGTTTAGAAAAAGGTATATAAAAGTGTTGTAACGTTGGATGAGAAATGTTTTATAATCAAATTACTCTCTATATTACCGTATAAATCTACATTCCTCCGCCTTCTTCAACCCCTGTCTATCCTTGTACCACTCCCGTTTTCCACATTTCTCCCATATAAAAGTATACTCTACTCCTCAACCCCTCTCTAGCCTAGCACCTCTCCTCGTACTCCCTACCGCTCTCATATAAATGCATTTCCCTCCTTGAGGACTCTCTCAACCTAGCACCTACCTTCGTTTTCCTCGTCTGTCCATATAAACGCATACTCTGTCATTCAAACCTTCCTGCCTAATACCTCTCCTCGGTTTGCTAGCTCTCCCATATAAAAACGCTATATTCTACCCTTCAAGTCCTGTATGGTCTAGTACCTCTCCTCGCATTCCGTATCTCTTCCATATAAAGCGTATCCCCTCCTCCGTCAGCATCTGTCTAGTCTAGCCCTTCTCCTCGTATTCCCTATCTCTCCCGTATAAGCCTATATTCCCGTCCTTCAGCATCTGTCTAGCCTATTATCTGTTCACGTTTTTACTATCTTCCCCATAAAAGTCATACTCCACACCTCAAACCCTGTCTAGCCTAACACTTCTCCTCATATTCCCCTACCTCTCTCATATAAGGCGCATTCCCCTACTTCAGCCCTGTCTAGCCTAGCATCGACCCTAGTATTCCCTATTTCTCGCATATAAACGCCTACTCTATCATTCAAACCTCCTAGCCTAATACCTCTCCTCGGTTCGCTATCTCTCCCATATAAAACGCCATATTCTACCCTTCAAGTCCTGTTTAGTATAGCATATTTCCTTGTATTCCCTATCTCTCTCGTATAAAGCGTATCCCCTTCCCTCCTTTAGCATCTGACTAGCCTAGCATCAGCCCTGGTATTCCCTATCTCTCCCCTATAAACGCATTTTCCTCCTTGAACCGTCGCATCTACCCTCGTTTTCCCTATCCTTTCCCTCATAAACGCAAAAGTGGCACAGCTTCTGTCTATAATATCGTCTGTCTCCGTTTTCCATACATTCCTTATATAAGTGTATACCCTACTCCTTAACCTCTGTCTACACTAGCACCTCTCCTCGTATGCCCTATCTCTGTCGTATAAAGGATATCCCTCCCTCCTGGAGTCCCTGCTCTGCCTCGGAATTCTCCTCGTTTCCCCTATCTTCTCCATATAAACGCATTTTTCCTCCTTGAAGGTTCTCTCAACCTAGCATATACCTTCGTTTTCCTCGTCTCTTCATATAAAAAACCCTACTCTACCCTTCAAGCCCCGAATAGTCTAGTACCTCTCCACGTATCCTCTATCTCTCCTGTATATGTATCCGTATTCCCCCTGCTTCAGCATCTGTCTAGCCTATTGTCTGTTCACGTTTTCCCTATCTTTCCCATATAAACAGCTATTCCACTTCTCAAACTCTGTCTAGTCTAACACTTCTCCTCGTATTCCCCGTATCTCTCATATAAAGCGCATCCCCACTCCTTCAATCCCTATCTAGCCTAGCATCGATCCTCGTAGTCCCTATCTTCCCCATATAAACGCATTTTCCTCCGCATCCGCCCTCGTTTTCCCTATCCTTTCCCATATAAACAGCTATTCCACTTCTCAAACTCTGTCTAGTCTAACACTTCTCCTCGTATTCCCCGTATCTCTCATATAAAGCGCATCGCCACTCCTTCAACCCCTATCTAGCCTAGCATCGATCCTCGTAGTCCCTATCTTCCCCATATAAACGCATTTTCCTCCGCATCCGCCCTCGTTTTCCCTATCCTTTCCCATATAAACGCAAAACTGCGCCAGAATCCCTCTGTATACCCTACTGTAGTAGTCTTGAACTTCATTATTTCTATTTGATACAGCATTTAATTGTGCATCTTTGATTGCAACATTTAACATATTTACATTCGAAAACTAAAAATAAAAGAAACATATTCGTCATAAAATGTTGTTGTAAAATAATGCTGCTATTATCTAATTAATCATAGCTATACAAAGTAGAATACTACTACTACTACTACTACTACTACTACTACTACTACTACTACTACTACTACTACTACTACTACTACTACTTCTAATAATAATAATAATAATAATAATAATGAGAATAATCGAAATAATATGTTATTCTGTTATATATGAAAACACTAGGTATATTCTTTAATCAATTATTAACTTCAAATTTTAATACTTACTATGTCTATCAATATCAATAATATATCAATCAATGTACTCGGAGGTGATTAACAATTCTTTTAAACAATAAATACAACCTTTAGAACACTGTCTATTTTATGAAGTGTTTGTTTCGCATCCTGTTTTATTAGACTAGATGCAGCCTCCAATTTTAAATCTAAAGTGCTCTAGGGCAAAGTAGAAAAATTGCGCAGAGGATAAAGTGGAAATCTTAGCTCTCAAAGTCTTCATATTTCGCTAGATTGGGATATGTTTCGGGATGCAGATTTTGCTTCTGGAGAAGTGCACTAGGCTGTTGACACAGCAACAGTACTTCCGGTAGAGTTATACAAGAATATCACACCAACATTACAAATAATCCCATACCTGTATTAATAAATAACGCCCCATATGATGATTCCATTCCTAACTATGGGCTCAAACCCTAAATGAATCAGAATTGACAACCAAAATAAAGGGACACTTCAATGTTAATCGAACTAATAAACTGGAAGACCCCGAACTTGGACATCTACCCAAACTAACGAAACTTCAAAGAAAAAAGAGTCAACTGTTCAGTATGCATCATTTTCAACTGCTTCCTCCCAAAGATCTCTTTTCCTTACCCGCAGTAGTTCATGTAGTATTCCCAAAACGTAAGGAGAAAGTGCTAAAAAAACTGAAGTAATGACAGTTTCTCCATATAAGCAATGCATGAAGCTCAATGTGCAGGACAAATGCCAGGTTCAAAAACGCGTCTAGCTCTAACCTTCTTCAGGTGTAAAACATAAATAATATTATCCTAGAGCTAAATTAAACCGGAATAATAATGTATCGAGTTTTAACCAAGAGTGAGGAAACCTTTCGCATTGGCAAAATGTGAAGAACCCCCAACAGTGGACTGGAATCAATGTGGTTGTGTGTGTAAAAACTGGGAACATGAACTATGTCCATATATTGAAGTGTTCAAAAGTGACGGGAATCAACAGGTACTCGAAATGATTTAGGATGTAGACAACATTAAAATCCATGTTCTAAACCTTATAATTTATTATTTAAAGTAAACAAATCCAGTATTGATAAAATTCTGCCTATAAAATCCACCTTAAAATAATTTTCCACTTTACCCTATTTTACTTTTCACTTTGCCCTTAAGACCAGGGCAAAGTGGAAAAATGCATACCTGCTTATAAATGTATTTTTGGCTTAAATTACCGTATTCCAATGACAACATAGAATTTTTATTTCGTAGAGAAGTCATCGCTTATTGTTTTTGGTTCTTTATTTTGCCAATTTGAGTTTTTATGTTAAAATTAAAAATTAATCCCCTTAACACTTCCACTTTGCCCTTACCTCCCCTAAATTCCTGTTTTCTACCTACATTAGCATTTTGAAGTTTGTAGCACCGTTCTCCTTCCGTGGACTGAACCAGTCGCCAGTCTATCGTAAGAAAAGGCAACAAATAGAAACATGTGAATTTCCTACCACATTTAAAATAACTAAAGTTCTTATTGCCCTGGTATTCTTCTTTGTAAGTTATTTTCCCCTGTACTTTCACCAAAACTGTGGGAAACTTAGGAGTAATCTTTCAGGCATCGACCAATATCGTTATGCCGAGCACCTTGGATTATTTTCCTTCCAACTGGAAATAACTTTTTGTTATGAAAACATGGTTCTCAGTAATAGGGTTCTTAGCGTTGATGGCTTCACTGAACAAAATGCAACCATGCCATTTCATCATAAGCAATTGTGTTACCGAAATAATTCGTAGTAGTTCTTGAGTCAACCGCCAGATCTTATAATTTACATTACTCTCTAACAAGGTCCATAAAACGTGCAATCTGTCACTCAGACTTAGTTCTTCAGGCATTTGCTAGGTCGCGCAGTTGCACATTTACTCTTGAAGACGTTCTTTCTAATACTCAAAAGATCGCTAATTAGGAGTTACGTCATATATTTCAATTTATAGGCGCCAAGTTCTGAATAAATTTGATCACTCAGTACAGCTTTCAGTATGAGGCTTCCCAGCTTTATGTCGCGTGAGTCGTCCAAGTTGAGTTATTGGAATGTATGCAGACCAAGATCGGTGAAGTGCCATACATATCGAATAGGTACAGACATCTGGAAGATAGATATATGTGAAATGCCACAAAAGTCCTGTTGGAGGGATATGTAAAGTACCACAAGGTTAACCCCTCCTTTATATTCCTTGGAACAACATTGTAGAACTGTGTTAAAGGCATCGTCTTCTCTATTCTGTTTCATGATGAAAGTGGATATGTTTTCTTCAAGAAGAAATGAGTGATTTGTATACTCGAGGAACTAAAACAAATGAAACTGCTCGGGGGAAATGTGACTATTACTAGTTATACCGCATGTGTAAATGAAGTAGCACTGTCCCGTACCGAGCGGGAAGGTTCAGGCAGTAACGTCTGTGGCCTGCATTCGGGAGGTCCCGGGTTCGATCCCCGGCGACCGTCCACTCTGGCCCATGTGTTTTCGTGGTTCCTCGGGTCGGAAGGCGAATGCTGGGGTGGTTAATCTTCTAACACGACTTTCCTGTCCCTTATTTCCTATACCCATAATTTTCCTTATCATGTGTTTCAGGGATGTAGGACAAGGTGGTGGTGTTCGGCGGGTTGCGGCTGGACGGTGGCTTGTGCTCTGTAGAGGTTTCTTCCCTGGTGCCGCTGCGAGCACTCTCAGTTATGTCTCCCCCCCCCCGAGTGGGCTGCACCCGATAGCGGACTGCCGGGGGTTGGTTGTTTGTGGGTAGGAGCGGGCGGCGTTGGATGTGTTCACCCTGGAAACATCAGGGACCCCATCCATGCTTGCGTCTGTCGGCATAAGGATCTGGTTGATCCTTCGGGTCTCTCCCCTCATCCCTACCTCCTTCCCAGGGGCACTTTGGAAGCAAAAAGAGCCGTTACGGCCTACTTGCGCTGCTCTGCTCCGGTCTCGGGGGTCTCTCCGTGATACCGTGATATGTACAAAGAGCGCCAAAGAAAATCTCACTGCACCTCGCGTCTATGTCACATTATTTATCGTTGTACGTGGCCTTGCAAAGTAATGGTCATTTCATTGGTTGCTTTAGGTCACGGTGCAAGGTTGCGCCACTCCTTCTGCTAAATAGTTACACCTATAACCACAACAAAGATTACAAAATGGCGTAAAAACGAAATATATGCTTACGCTCTCGATCGTATTGGCTAAAAGAGAAAGAAGTAGAGTGAGTGCATTTAGTTTATCATACAGACCTCTTATCGTGATTGGTAGACAATACCTTATCGGCTAGTGCAGGACACGACTTTGAAAGGGTTAAAAGCTAAGGGGAAAACTTAATGAGCGCCCAGGTTAGCGAAAAGTAGAATCTGTAGTGTGAGAAGATTTGCAGGGGATGAAAATTAAAGTTGGAATGGTATTCATTGAGTACATAGCAAGGCAGCACCTTAAAACAAAACAAAAACTGTATTGTCACAGTGGTATCAATGCTTGTTGCTGTATGGAAGCAAACATATCTATATAATAAATAAATAAAGCAGCATGTTTTCCCTCCAATTCAAACCATAATTGGTTAATATACCTTTACTAACATATTGCTGATCATAGGAATACAACAGGATTATAGACAGAAATATACCCAATTTTATTGCAATAATATATATGTCATATTTGGTAAAATATATATATATATATACATATTTATCCCTAGTTTCTAAACATCATCAGTCAATTATAACAAAAGAGTAATTTGCACCTAGTAAACGAGTATCATCATCTGCGGATGTTTTACGGGAAGTGCCCACCTTCTGACAAGTATGTGAAACCGTCTTCCCCACTTTCCTGGAATATTTTTATCCAGTAATTTACTGTAAAAACACTTCTTTGCACTGCCGTTGCAACTGCTGTAGCAGTGCGACCAGCTTCCCACATATCCAGGATACGTCCACGAGTAATCTCGCTAGTATACGGCATGACTGATTCTGAGACGGTTTCAATGACACCAGAAAAAGTAAAGGCATCAACCTCCCCTCTTTCACCCCTTATTGCTGTGTTATCAAGCCACCGCGCTCTGCGATAGGTAAGGTGAAGGACACGCTTCAAAAGATCCCAGAAAACGACACAAAATTCGCCGAAGATTTTCTTTGGCGCTGTGTGTACCTTTACCTTAGCACTATCCGTCGAAAATTTACATAAATTCCTCGTTGTATTCTCTGTATGCAACTAATGTATGTGAATCTTAGATTTATACCTGAACTTCTATACTTATCATTCCCAAATGCTCAACTTTCTAGCATTTTCAGATTAATGTGTAATGGTTCTAAAAGCTAAACAAAATATTACATAATGGGGGAAACATGCTTTAGTGAGAAGAAAATGTTTATATAAGGCGTTTGTGAGATTTTCTATGAAAAAATCACACGATATCACCTGAGCAATATGATCAAGATAGCGCAACTAATAAGACTTAACATTCTAATTATAGTGACAGGCTACATTGTTCATTCTTCTATTTCTTTGAAGTATAGTTTTAAACATCAAGGAACTATTTTGTAGGCACACATACCATGCAAATTGCGCATTTCCAAGTCCGCACTAAAAGCCAAGGGGCATTTTGTTTTAGAATTATAATTTTTTTGGCAAATCACTATGCTTTTGTGGTAATTCAGATATCTGAAATTGATTAAATGTGACAATTAACCTGGCTCCATGCAGATGCCTCATAGTTGCGTAGCGTGGTCTAGTTCCCAGGCCTTAATTGGTCAAACTTTCAGCAGCTGGATGATTCGAACGCAACGCTCCACCTTACATTTCATTTTTACTCGATTCACAGATATTAAGAAAGATTGCAATATGTTTGTCGTTTAAAATTTAATCAGTTCTCAACAGAATGGTTCGGAGGGAATGAGATGTAACAGCTTGGGCCAAGATTGGTAATCCAACTGTTGCATATTCATTTGATGACCGAAACTAGTATTGAAAATGCTTCCTGCGTTTTAAGGAAAACTAAACAGGCAGTGGTTATGCAGCGGTTTAGTTAGACGTTTAGTGTGTTTTATCACACCTGAGATCCCAGGGACCATTCTATTGCTTAGCAAGGCATATTTGCCTCAGATATTCCTGACCTTCAAGCTAGCTGGTTTCTCTGAAAATGACAAACAAGTTCCTTTATTTTTTAACGTTGTCGTATAATCAAAAACTTGGATTACATATACCTACTTTACCTTTCATTAAAGCTAGAGGCTAATAATTTTATATATGATAGCCGGCATTTCTTTCATCTTACTCTTTAAAAAGTTAACATATTTACAGAAAGACACTGATAAAGGAGTGCCTCAAATGTAAGTTAAAATATTCCTCTTTATATTGCTGAATTGTATTTTAATCCAAAGAAGGCTCGTGAAGTATTATTAATATCGATCTCGAGTTACATGTTAATGCTGTCATGTGAAAAAATAAGGGTGTGGCTATTTACATTTTCGCCATAATAGCGAGGAATTTGGCCTTGTTTACATTACACTAATCTATGTCAGTGGCCCTCAATGTCATCCTAAACAGGCGGTCTTTAGCGTTTTTGTTTCTAAATCTTTTGACTTTGGAAATATGAGTTCAGAAGCAGGTACTGTTGCAGATGACAGCAGTCTGATGAAACTCAAATCCTCGAGTGCGAATGATATTTATTATGACTATTTCGCGAATAAAATTGACATAAATTGTGCCGTTACTATTTTTAATATACACAATAAACATAATCCTATTTACATTATGTTTAAAAATAACTCAGAACATCGCGGCGTATTGTAGCAGCTGCTTGGTTATGAAACGATACATCATCTCAAAAGCAAATATAGAATATTGCATTAATGGAATAAAAATGCAATCCCTCTGGATGAACCTATATTTTTTTAATTTATTAAACAACCAAAACTTATGAGCTACCACTTGGTTTTGAACCTCCTGCAATCGGAAGAAATGGCGGAGGATATTCACTACATAAAAATTTGTGTAAGCATGGAGGGGATATAATTATCGGATAATCATCAAATCCTTAAATGCGATAATTTGTTTGTAATGAAGCTGCACTGGTTGATGTCCAAGATGTTTTCAAACACTTTTCGCCCGTATCGTATGTAGATCATTTGAGTGAAATAATTATTAATAGTGAAAAAATTAAATTGAGTTTTATTTATGGACGCACTTTAACTGCTGTGGTCCATAGCGTCCCATTCTATATTGGGCATCAGAGACCGGAAATTTTGCTCAGAGGGCTCTTTATCAGGCTTGAGGTTCTTTTGCGTGCCGTAAATCTACGACACGGGACCACCGTCTTTACTTCCCTTCCGAAGGAAGCCATGCTAAGGATTTTACGCCCGCAAAATTCCATCGCCCTCCGCTTGGTCTGAACCCGCGACCTCGGGAACTAGAGGCTAGTATGGTAACCACTACACCACGGAGGACGACAATTAATAGTGGAATATAATAGGTGATGTTATTAGGAAACGTGAGAATAATGCCCGCGTTAATATGCTTTCATTCGTATGCTTAACAAGGTTTATTATAAAATCAAGGAAAAATCATAAGGTTTGCTAAAGAAAAACAAATATAAGCTCTATTGTTTATGGCAATATCAGAATTTTCAATTAGATCCTGAAGAAGTAAATAACAAAGGATGAAAGAAAACCTATATACAGCAGTTAATTAAAAGAAATTAAACAGGTATATTTAAAACTCAGCTTAAAAATCAGTGGTGTAACAGACGTCTTTCTCTAACCATTACTGTTTCATAGCGATTCGTCAGACTATTCACAACAAAGAGGACTTTTCTATTTCTTTTACATCAATTGGGATAAATGTGTGCACATAAACAGTTTGATTTACACAGTTCCGGTTAATGTATATTTTATTGTTCGCAGAGGTATGAAAAAAACAGTCAACTTTTTGTAAATTAAGTCAAAATCATTAGGCGTCGCCAGAAACCGCATACAAGAGTTTCTATCTGCTTTCGGGCCACAGGTAAACTGCCCATAAAAATATTTTCCCTGCTTCAGGATCACATAGAATCTGCACACAAAGATGTTGCTACCTTTTTTACTACGTGCGACTCATTTTTATTCTTATAATTCTTATAAAATAAAAATAAACAGCCGTTTTATCCGGCGTTCTATGAGTGACTGTGAATCTCGAATGATGCCTTTATTATTGCTGTTAACCTTTCGCTTGCATAATTCAGTACTAAACTTGTAACGTTTTTCTAGTTATATCCAAGGTATGTGTTTACCATCCCCCCAAAAAATCATCGAAATGTAACAATGCTAAATATTACATTTTCTACACGACTAAACAATTCTACTCCAATTCCAGAAACTTTTCATGCAACATACCGTTCATCAACGGCTAATGCCACAATATAGAAAAACATATGTAAATGTGAGCCTAACTTCGTACACCACTGGCGATATTCTAGTACCAAAGGTAAAAATATTCTGATATGGATGTACATCAAAATAGGAGCATCGGTAGTTTTCATGTCTTCAAATGCCTAAATCCCCTTCCAATTTTAATAAATGTTAAAGTTATATGTGATGTTAGTTGTGTTGAGCAACTGTACTACTCAGCAAATAAACATTTAACCAAATTTGTAGAACAACCGATTTACCCCATGGTATATCCTTTCCATAGTGATACTTGTCCTCCGTGGTGCAATGGTTACCATGCTAGCCTCTAATTTCCGAGGTCGCGGGTTCAAGCCCGGCGGAGGGCGATGGATTTTTTTGGGCGTAAAAATCCTTAACATGGCTTCCTTTGCAAGGGAAGTAAAGCCGGTGGTCACGTGTCGTAGATTTTCGGCACGTAAAAGAACCTCAAGCCTGATAAAGAGGCCTCTGAGCAAAATTTCCGGTCTTTCACGCCCAAAATAAAATGGGACACTAAGGACAGCAGCAGTTAAAGAGCATTCATGAATAAAACTCAATTTATTTTAATTTGTTTCCATAGTGATAATGTAGGACGATAATACGCAACTTGAATGTACAATATCCGAGTTTGAAATATAATCCTCGCAAAATGGGTGCCGTTTCAGAGTAGGTTAATTACGACTTTTAAAAGACAGCATGCAGTTTCAACTTAACTGAAATGAACACAAGATAAGATTAAAGAAGTATTAGGTATCTTAAGCTATGTAAATATTGTATATGTAAATACACAAAAGTTAACACTTTGGAAATCTTGATGCTACTAAAAGAGCTATTTATCATTAACTGTATATATTAATGAGCCCAAACAATTTCCTGTGGTATATCTTTGTCCACATTTCCTGATTATTTAAAATTAATTTGTAAGGAAAACGACTTCATGGGTGATTTATCGAGAATTCAACTTCTACATTTTATTCGACATACCAATCATCATTTCACGCTTATGTCATTTTTCCCAAAACCAGAGGTCCCGGCTTCGATTACCGGTTGGTACGGTGGAATTCTTCTTTAATTAGGGTCACTCCCTACCTTCGGCAGAGTCTGAAAGTATGACTGTGGGGTGAATGTGAGTGCGTTTCCTAATGAAAATCAGTAAGAACTAACAGTTAAAAATAAAAAGAAACAAACCTACAGTCAACGAATTAGTTGTTTCTAAAGTCGAAGCCCCCGATATGACCACAGAGGTTAAAGGAGACTATACAAATGAAACAATAAAAAACGTTTGCCAGTTTGTTAAAATCCTTAGAGCCAATTTCTATAAAAGAAAAATGAAAATCCTTTCATATAAGGAGTAGTGGGGGTGAGACTTTCTTGAAAATCTTCGCCTTCACGAATAAAATATATCTTACTGAAATATGAAATTTCGAGTTTACACGAATTGTCCTTCTTAAGTGACGGATGTACGAGAAAACAATTCTCTAAAATCGATTCTTTGGATTCAGGAGATCTGAAAACGTCAGTTTCCAGTAAAACCGCGACATCAAATTTTTAGGCGGAATGTAGTATTTTTCTAACTTAGGTTGGATGGAGAAAGTTAAAAATTATTATAGATAGACATAAAAATTTTATGAAGTATCATGGATATCCAATAAGGTTAGCATTAATTGAGAACAGCTCACCATTCTTGCAAGGAACTTGCAACCATTCTCCACGAACCCTCACGGAAATCTTCATCGTGCTGCGTCTACTTGATAACTCCCTTGGAAGCAGCCATTCACGCGTTTATCCTTGCTCCCACCGGCGTTTCACTTATTTACCTTACAACCTGCTGAGCAAGTTGCTGGATGGTAATATACTTAGTTATTTTATTGCTCAATGTACACCAGGAACTTGTTTTTCCAAACATTCACCAACGATGTTAAAGTTGTTTGTTTATTGCTTAAACAAGGTGACAGTGAGGTGAACCTCCAAGTCTAGGGCACTGATATATTTGAACACTTTAGATTTCGTTCTATGAGCAAAATAGCGCCAGTACACGTGTCACAACACGTTCCAAAGCATAGTTTGGCGTTGTTATGTTCATCTGTCCGCCTGTACATACGCATGAAACAACTCACAAACGAATATGGAGTGGGAATTATATACATACAATTTGAATAGACTTTGTTGATATTTTTCGAATTTTTATGAAATCGTTAGAAAATTAAGGCTGTTCTACGTGCAGAGCCTTCAAACGATATATGATGTTTAGGCGATTTGCAATGAAATTTGATACCGCAATTATTGACAGGAAGATGCAAATAACTAAATAAAGAAGCAACAGCAAGATAGAGAAGTAATTGCAATAAATAATTTATGTATATTAAATCAATGGTTATTGTAATAAGCGTGAGTTAAAAGATTTGTCCGGAGAAAAATGTTTTTTGCAAGTCAGGTGAAGTAGTCATTAGTAACAGCCGAGTAACAAGGCGGTAGCATAAAAGTTCCTGGAATGCAGTTAGGATTGGATTCTGTACGTTTGTACGGTCACATAGACAGAAATTCTGTAAATTATAAAGGAAATGGAATTCTTAAAACCGAGGATGTACCGCATAGTTACAAGGTAAGTAACGCATACGTACGATTTTTAAGATTGGGTCCCGTGAGAAGGGATGATGGTAGGGTATGAATATGTAGGCGAAGCTTAAGTTAATAAAAGAGCGTCTTTGTTTCTTTCTTTTCTTTAGTGCACAGCCTTAGGTACTTACAGTATTTTACGGTGATTGGCAATCCGTAGCGCCTAAGACTGCGTTGAGTTTGCAGTTACTTAGCGGTAGCCGCGAGGGGTTTTACCGGCAAGCATTTTAGCGACTCACGAAAGCTTATGCTTCTATTTCTTTCTTGTTGAGGAAAGTTATTTCAAACCTTAAAATTCATACTGCAGAGGTTATTAGGTATAGTAACTGAATTGTTATACTTTCGATGCTATGAATCATAATCACTTTCATTCTTTATCTTCAAACAGTCGGTAACTCGCTTCAATAGCTCAAGTATTAGATCACATTGAATTTCTCAGTCAATATAAACTGGTGTTATCCTTTCACATTACGCCCACGCATACCCTGGGAGAAAGATCTCATAGTCAACCACTGCAGCAGTCGGCAGAAAAATCAATAGCATATGTTGGAAATGACGTCAAAAGGTGTCACCAGGCATTCGGCATAAAAACTGGCGCACCATCGCGGAAATGGAAAAATGTTAAGCGAATAGAATTCAGTAGGAATAATGGAAGTTCAGAAAGGAGAAAGTAGTAGTTCACAAGTAATTGTACAAAATAAGATAGCAGAAATAGAAGAAAACTGTCAAAATATGCAGAATAGCTCAGAAACAGGAAACAATAGTGGCCATGGAGAAAGAGAAGATAGCTCAGGATTGGGAGGAAATGATTTCAGGGCGATTACGGAAATGTTAAAAAGTATGAGGGAGGAAAGTCAGAAAAATCAACAAAGATTAGAAAATAGTTAACATCAGCTAGGAAAGGGACTAGAGGAAAAGATGGAGAGTAATCATCAGAAATTAGAAAATAGTCAACAAGAGCTAGGAAAGAAATTAGAAAGTACTCGACAGGAATTAAGAAAGAAGCTAGAAAATCTACAGTATGCATTAAAATCATTCAAGGGTGAAAAAAGTGAGGAAATAATCAATGTTAGAAGTAAAATAAAAGAAAACAGAACAAGTTTGGGGAGAAATAGAATATGTTAGAAAAGAAATTAGACAAGAAATTGACAAATCCAAAAAGAAAATTTGCAAACAGATTAGTGAAAGATCAGAAATAGAACGTAGGAAACTAAGGGAGGAAGTAGAAAAAAGAATGTAAACAGAAAGGGAAATAGTAAATAAAGAAATGCAACAGGCTAGGAAGACAGCTAGAAAGGAATTAGACGAAAGTAGAAATAGATATGAAAAAGCAGAAAGGGAAAGTAGGAGACAGGTTAGAAGCTTTGAAGAAATCACAGATCAGGTTAAGGAGGTATCAATAGAAGTAACAGAGATAGAATGTGCATTAGAAAAATTTAAGAATAGGTATAAATGTACCCAAATCAAAATTGTAGTAATGTAAGTGAACCACCAGCAAAGGACGAAGCGTTATAAAACGTGTTAGCGGACATATCTTTGCCAAATGTATGTGTAAGCACTTCTAGTAGCGAACCTAGAAGAATTAATGTACAGAGAAATAGAGATCAGAACCATATCATTTACTAGTCTAATCATACTTTAAACGAAATTACACCACCAACTCTTGAAAATGAGGATTCAGACAACCCCAAATCTTTCATTAGAGAATTGAAGGAATATTTCACTGTAAAATGTATCCCCGAGGAGTACAAACTGACCATCTTTAGTAAATGTTTTAAGAGAAATGCAGCAACTTGGTTAGATATAACTAGGAAATAACAACTTCAGTGCTTTAAAAATATGTTCATGAGTAGACATTGGGGAGCAAATAGGCAAACAGTCATTAGATTAGAATTGAGTAACGGAAAATATAACCAGCGAACTGATTATTCAATGGTTAATTATTATTTTGTGAAATTGAAAAGGAAATGCAGAACGTTAGCTCCACCATTATGTGATAAGCATTTCATAAATATTGTCACGACACATTTTCCAGAAGCTAGTCAGCACTATCTAGTAATAGCAAAGCCTAGTAACGTATCAGAAATGATTGATTTCCTAATGGCATAACAAACAAAAGCTCGAGGCAGAAAATAACGGAAATCAAGCAAGAAATGCAATGGAAAGTTCACGTTTCTTCTGGTAAGCGACACTGTCCCAGAGAAATGTAAATCAAACTTATGTTAGGAATAGATAAAGAGGTCCAGTTCCTAGATCAGAACCAGCACAGTGGGTAAACAGAAACAGAAATCGTTTCGATAGGAATCAGGAAATAGAAATTCAGACAATAGAGGTAGACATGTTCAGGTTAATTATATGAATATGGGAAGATTTGATAGACTAGAGGAGGAAATCATCAGTTTATAGGTAGACATAACACAGATAATGAATATTGGAGACCGGAAAGTAATTATGAATTTCAACCTAGATCGCCTAGACAAGAGGAAAGAAATATAAGTGGGAGAAATTCACCAATAGAGAAAGATAGGGTAGAAGCATTTGAAATGACAAGAAAAACAGTAGGAAATAGTCAGAATCAGATGAATGAAAATAGAAATGTAAATAGCAGGAACAGGTGCAATTAGCAGGATACAGGGAAACTGTGGTCCCAGACACGCCCACCTTCAGTATAGGCTGGGAATAATAAGAATAATAATAATAATAATAATAATAATAATAATAATAATAATAATAATAACGATTGTGTTAAGTACACGGAAGTTAGGGTTTCTAGAGGACAAACATAGATGATTAAGAAAGATAGAGAAATTTGAAACAGGCGTGAAGAAAATAAAAAATTATGGGATCCGCCGCGGATAAAAATAGAAATAAATGGGAAAGAAGACAATGCAATAATAGATACCGGTGCAAACAGTAGAGTCTGTTCACAAAATTTTATGAGGAATTTCTAAAAATTGGCATTAAAGTAATGTAATTACCTGTAAGTGGAGCATTTTTTGCATTGGCAGTTGATAAGAGGAAAGAAAAATGAAATTTCAAGTGATGTCTGTAGAAGTGAATGAAATTGTTATCGAAATTTTGTTTCTTGTAGTACCAACATTAGTAGCAGATGTATAATTTTCGTGGTAGGGATGAACCAAAATGGAAAGCTATGTTTCCTAACATTTTGGAATAACAGTTAATAATTGCATATCATAAAGCTTAGCACACATAGGAAGTGATAAGCTACCTAACTTTAGTATTGAGTGAGAATTTCTGTATCAAGCACCTTAAAAGGGAAGTTTGAAAAAATTGTTGGATTTGTGAATTGTGTCAGGAAGCAAAAGCTTGCAATATAAGATATGACAATGAGCCAAAAGTTATCAGGTATAAGAAACTACTTTGGTCACAGTCAATGCACATGGAGAGCTCTTAATAGGTCAATTCGAATGCAGGTATATTTTTGTAATGCATGACGTATTCAGCAAATTCGTGAAAATGTATGCTGTTAGGGACATTACAAGTAAAACATGTATAGGAAAGATTATTAGTGATTACGTGCCCAAATATGGTCAAATCGAAGCTGTCTTATCAGACAATGCTACAGTTCACCGAAACAAGGGTTTTATAAAAACTCTGAAAAATCATGGGATAAAGTTTTATCGTTGCTCATCCCATTTTCCGTCTGCCAACCCATCCGAACGTGTATTGAGAGATATACGTATCTATTTTCGTGTACTGACCCACAAGAATCATAAATATTGGGTTAGATATTGTTCTCTAAGAGGAACAATTGTAATAACACTATACATATCACAACAGGATTTGCACCTATAAAACTTATATTAGGTAAAGAACCAGAACAGATATTTCAAAATGTACCTAAGAATTTAGATGTAAATAAAAATCAGCTAAGTGAGGACGATAGGGCTAGGATTGTTTTTAAAGGATGAAGAAAAAGCAGAGAAACCAAAATCCAAAAGAAAAGAAATAAAACACAAGTGGCAACCTGAAATGGGTCATTTAATTTTTGTAAATGATAACAAGTTATGAAGTGTATTAAAAGGGAGAAATAAAAGAATGGAACTAATATACAAAGGTCCTGCAGTAATTGTATCTAAATTTGGAAAACATACATATGAGTTAAAATATTAAATTTGTGAGTGCAAATTTGTTTATAGATGATTGTCATATATATATATATATATATATATATATATATATATATATATATATATGGCGTGGAAGAAAAGGCTCTGAAAATTGTATTTAGAGAATAAGTACAAATTTCTAAAACTTAATCTTAAGTAGAACACGGTGTAAGTAAAGTGATCATAACAAACATTAAAATCAATGCCTTAAAAATATTAAAACAAAGATTCTTGGAAATTTATATAAATTCAAAAGAAGAGAAAATAAAAATGTAAATAGCATAGAAAACTTAACATACAAAGTACTGTATTCAATTTGTGAAGATATTAATTGTTCTTGAAATACTTGTATGTAACAATGAGTTGTAAACAAGAAGAAATTTGTGAAATATGTAATAAAATTGAACAAGTTGCGACAAGGGATCAGACGAATTTAGAGTTAAAATTTTATTCGAGCAAACCTGTACATTCTTTTATTATTGAGAATAATAAACTAATGTAATGGGGTATTTTGATGCCGTAATTACTGAAAGGAAGATATAAATAATTAAATAAAGAAATAATAGTAAGATAGGGAAATAATTGCAACAAATAATTTCCGTATATTAAGTCAATGGATAATATAATAAGCGTGAGTTAAGAGATTTGTCCGGAGAAAAGGGTCATTAGCGAGTCAGGTTAAGCAAAGTCAATCACAACAGCCGAGTACGACGGCGTTAACGTAAAAGTTCCTGGAATGCAGTTAGGATTGGGTTCTGGACGTTTGAACAGCTACGTAGACAGAAATTCTGTAAATCAGAAAGGGTATAGAATTCTTAGATTCGAGGAGGTATCCAATAGTAATAAGGTAAGTGAGCATAGTAGGATTTTTAAGATTGGACCGCGCTAGAAGGGACGTGGTTAGGGGTATTGATATGTGGGCGGAGCGCTAAGTTAATAGAAGGGTGTCTTTCTTTCTTTTCCTTGTGGTATAGCCTTAGGGTTTTACGGTGATCGGCAATTCTTAGGTTTGCAGTTACTTAGCGGTAGCCGCGAGCAAGCACTGGGGTTTTGCCGGTAAGCATTTTAGCGACTCACAGCAACTTATGCTTCTGGGATCTTTTATTGCAGAAACAGTTATTTCAAACTGTAAAACTGATACTGCATAAGATAGCAGGTATAATAATTCAATTGCTATAGTTTCCAGTGCTACTATTCATTATTAATTTCATTCTTTATCTTCAAATGGTTGGCAACTCGCTTCACTAGCTCAAGTATCAGATCACGTTAAGCTTCTCGGTCAATTTAAACTGGTGTTATCCTTTCACACCACGCCCATGCATACCCTGAGAGAAAGATCTCTTAGTCAACCACTATAGCAGTCGGCAGTGGAATCAACAGCAAATATTGGAGAAAACGCCAAAAGGTAACACCGGGCATTCGGCATTGAATTTTATACATACGATTTTAAGATTTTGGGAAAATTTCGTCACCACATTTTAAACTTGTTTAGAGGCTGTAAAACGTAATAGTATATGTTCGCGATTTTTAAGCGAACCCTGCATGTAGTGAAGTTGGCATTTTATATACAAGATGTTAATGAACCACACGGAAATATTTTCAGAGAATGTGGAAGTGTTTTAAATAAGTAATTTGTGAGAGGAGACGTATGGCCTGCCTGTTCAGAGTTCAAAGTAACGACTAAAGTTTCTAAAGTGCCAGTGCGCTACCAGTGCCATGATATCATTCAAGAGCACAACACACGAAAACGAAAGGATGTTTCAAAGCGTACCTCTTTGGCGCAATGGTTATGACATTAGCTTTCAAGTAAAAGGTGGTCATTGTTTTCGAGTTCGAATATGATTCACTACGTTTGCTTCTCTGTCTTTTGTTTTGTAGAGCATATTAATGCAGTTTTAGCTTAAGTTTTAAATTCATGTTTCAATTTATGCATTTTAATTTCAACATATCAGTACAGTTAATTACAATCCTTGCTAACAAAGCTTGAATCTGCTTAATACATTTACGTACTGTTTTTAAAAATGAGAAGTGGTTTAAAGGGTGAAAGAAAGAATAAAAACATACAGACATAAAAATATTTACTGCAGTTTTATAGGAACTACTCAAAATGGCGACCTGCATTGTCAATGCAAAGTTGACAGTGGCGAAGGAACAATTGTCGTACTTTATCCAAGATTTCTGGTGTGTGTCGAATAGCGTCATATGCTGCTAATATTCGGGAAGTTAAGCCGCCTTCTAAGGTGATAGGTATTTCATACACCATAGACTTAAGGTGTGACCCCAGAAAATTAAATCAATTGGATTTAGGTCCAGATAGCGTGGTGGCCAAGCTACTTTTGGACTTCCCTTGCGATCCATCGGGCAGGAAAAACTTGGTTCAAATGCTCTCGTAAAACCAGGGGGAAATGGGTGGAGTTCCATCATGTTGTAGCCACGTTCGACGATGAATATGCTGAGGTACAACTTTTAAAAATACGGGTATATTGTTCTCCAACAAATAAAGATAAACATGTTTATTTAATGGAGCGGGAAGCAGATATGGGTCAACGAAATGATCTGAAATAATCCCAAATCATATGTTCACTGGAAACTTCTGCTGTGACTCTTCTTCACAACAGCATGTGGAATGACATAGTCCCGCACATGTCTGCTTCCTGAGTTGAAAACTAGACCATCCCTGGTAATTTAGGCCTCATAAGTAAACAATACCGACAAAAAGAATTCAGGCTGCTGGAGACAAGCCTAGTTACAAAATTGTGCTCGAGGGCCAAAATCTTCCGGGTTTGTGCTTGCTCCTTTTGACGATGAAATGGATGAAATTGTTCTTCGTGTATGGCTTGCCATACGCTAACATGGTTAGTACCCAGTGCACGTGCAATAGTGCGTGCTGGTAGATGGTTCTTCTGTGATTCCTTCCAGAGCATTTTCCTCAAATTACACTGTGCGTCGAGTTCGTATAACACCCGTATCATCGTCTATCGATGGTCTGGGAAATGGAGTGATATGTTTGGTGCCTATTGGGATACCATTCTCTGTGCAGTGATACGGCAGCCAAACCACTATTTCTTGATTCCCGTAAATAAGCTTCATATCTGCAAGTTCAGAGAACTTGTACATGTTCTCCTTTTTGTCTCACAGACAATTCTCAGCATACTAAACTCAGTGAGCCAAGTCAAGGAAATGATAGTAGTGTTATTGCACTGATCAATCAGAATCGCTTCCGGAGTATACGTATCGTAGCACTTCTTCGTATGGAATTAAAAAAATGCTTTATGACAGGAAACGAACCCATGACCTTCGGGGAAATAGCTCTTGGCGCTATGCATTAAGTGACACGAGCAGTTACACAAGCACTTTTAGAGTAGGCTGCATAACGCAAGAACACAGTTAATCGATGTTCATTGTCGCACTATCAAGTTATTAGTTGAAATTTGAGAAATTTTTGTAACATTAAATCTTGAGTACGTTAATACCGACCTGATAAAAATGAATATTACTGTACTTGTGTAGCAGTTTTAAAGAAGTTCTAAATCAATTTTTCATCCGACTTTGCTTTAACACCGACTTATCAGTATCTGATACCAATATGTTTAACATCACATAACTACGTTATGTTTAACCGTGGACCACGCATAGCCTATCTCAAACTGTTTATAACAAAAAGGTCTACAATCTCTGAAATTATTTCGATGTAGTTTATTAACGCTCTGTTTTATGAGTTCGAAGAGTTGTCGAATAGTTGTGGACAGATTTCAAATGCTGATGAAATAAGTGCAAACTTCAGAGTATTTTATATAGAGAGAACCTCTTAAACTGTATGAATATTTAAGATTATTTCTCAAAATACTCACAACAATAAATGCCGCTTTGTTTTTTGTGCCACAAAGCAAATTCATCTGAATCTTAAAGCAGTGAGTGTATAATAAAATTGTTATAATTATTTATTTTAGATTTCATAGACGTTATCCGGGACTATCTATATGCCTACAGGTAAGATTTTGCTTATGAAATGCATATAAAGGGATATACGCTGTCGTCAAACAATCCCATATACTAATTCTAGAAGATATGCAAGGTCCTACAAACGCCCTATATTACTTAATTGCTTACTAAATATTACAAGCTGGTGCATCGGAATCAGAAACAGTAATAAAACAGGTCCCTGCACGACGCCAATTTTGGCCGAAAGAGGCGCTCAACTATTCCATAAACTTCTGGTAGTTAGCTATTGTGACAATCAAGTCTTGACGACTTTTTCAAATATTGTTTACGTATTTCATGTTGACGATGCTGTATATCAATTATATGGACTTTTATTGATTCTAGATTCGAATTATACAAAAAATAAATGGTAAATATTTCTGTTATAAAATACCACGTAAATATTAAATATACATAGAGGGATCCTCCCATGCAGCTTTTCCATTTTCTTCTGCCAAACATTGAATTGACGGAAAATAAAAATATTGCTTGGGTTTTCCAATGAGCACATATACCATTACATGCAAAAGCTTTCAGTTATTTAATATTTTGCTTATTGTGTGTGTCTGTGAGTGTTAAGCTCTCTAAAGTAAAATGTGGAATATTTGCATCTTAGTACATAATTAAATAAAAATGGTTTTTTGCTATGTACTTTGCGCAACTCAAAACAGGAGAAAGCCTGTTGCTTTCCATTTCATTTATTTCCAAAAATAAAATAAAACAGACATGGTGCATAGTAATTTATAAACTAGCAGCAATAGGTCTTATTTATCTTCCAGTCAAGGAAGGATTAATAGTTTAGTTTTTCAGTCAGTTTAATACACGACTACTAATGCACGATATTTTTATTACGTATATTGCTCAGAATTAGGAGTTGTGAGCAAAGTTTATAAGGCATGTCATTAATGTCACTTAATATTGTACCCATTATGCAACATTACAGTAGGAATTTTCGAATATATTAATAATGCTAAAATACCTCCAATGTATCTGGATTTCTTCACAACTTGCATGTTCTGCATTTAATTCATTATTAATTCCAAAATGTTTACAAAGCACCTTAACCTCCAAATATGTCACTTAATGTTGGGTCCAATACAAACCACAGTAGAAAGAATTTTCAAAGATATTTGTCTTAACACGATTACTAATCCTAAACAAACACAAATATATTTGTGATTCCTTTAAATTTTATAATGTAGCTAAAATTCGTAAGTAAAGCCCGCGTTGAACCATTACGCAATATACAGGGTAGAAGGGAATTTATTACATTCCCTCTAATGTGTACTTCATAGAGGTATTACGAACAAAAAGGTATAACAGATTTTGTTCTGTGATCAGCCGTTTTCGAAAAAAGTATTTTTTTTCCAAGTTGGATAGTTTATTCCACCAGGTTGTATGAAGATAATAGTTTGTTACTTGTAAGATGGGTAGAGTAACCTATTCCTGACCTAATTTCGGTAGTGACTATATGACATCGTACAGCGGCTTGAAATAATTAATCATCGTTTTGCAGATGTAATGTGGTTGGAGACATAGGCAACATTGCTAGCTCAGTAGGTCAGTATGAGAACCGGCTCCCGGTCGTAAACAATACAGCATACCTGATCTGGGAGGTGAAGAGTCTAGCTGTTTTGTTTTCCACACGAAACTTAATCCTAACCCGACGAAAGTTTTTTTTAAATTTATTTATGACGCTCTTTAACTACTATGGGTCTTAGCGTCCCATTCTGTAATGGGCGTGAAAGACCGGAAATTTTACTCAGATGCCTTTTTATCAGGCTTGAGGTACTTTTACGTGGCGTAAATCTACGTATCTATGGGTACGTGTACGTGTTATGTTCTCAAAAATTCTAAAATATCTTCGCAGAAAATGGCCATAGAAGAAAATAAAAATGTGTTTCAAATAATGATATCTGTAACTGATTTAAAGTAATGTAATGATTTCCCCTCCACCCGCTACAGCAATGACAGTGTACATAACTTTATGGCATGATCGATCGTTCCTAGCAGCAGTAAGTAAACACGTCCAGGGACTCGATCAAGAATGTGAATTCGCCAGCTTAACATATCTAGCATATGAGTATTTTATAAGCGTTGATGCTTAGAATAGAAGTTTGAAAGGTATGCGAGCGACAACGCGACGTGCATAAGATTGCCCAACGTTATACTAACCGGACAGAAAGCTTTGAAATTCTACTTACCGAAATATGAACATGCCGACAAAGTACATTCGATTTGTTTTATGAGTATAGATGTGCTTTATCGCGTATATAATTTCCCGATCATTACTAATTCAGAATTGTATAACAAGTTCAGATATTCTGATGCTAAGGGAAATTATCTTTGTGCTGGGCATTGGGGTAGCGCACTGTTTTTGTTTCCGGCTGTCTTACAGGGTCCGAGGTTCGATTCCCGTCTCTGGGGTGGCGATTCTAAGTCAACCCTATTCACATCTTCACTTCTTACTTGCTGATTGGAAGTATCCCAAAGGTCCAAAGTGGTTCGGAGTACACGCTAAAAGCTGTAAGTCCTCTCATTCCACCACAATCCTAATTGTGACCCTTACCATCGGAGGCAACGCATTCCACCCGCTGGGTGCCTCTACCTCAGAAATGGATTCAGTCATCGCGTGGTGGAATGAGTATATTCCGATGGTCATAAGGCCATATGTACAACCTTTGTACTATCTCGCTATCTATCTGACAAAACAAACTCCGTTAAATAAAATACACACACATGGATGGATGGATGGATGGACGGACGAAGGGAAGGATGGATGGATGGGTCGGGTCGGATTGGATGGACGGGTGGGTGGATGGATGGAATGGATCGGGTCGGGTCGGATTGGATGGACGGTTGGATGAATGGATGGATTACACGGATATATCCACCTGTTGTTATTCATTTCCATATTTGTTCAACTTAACAGTCACACAAATCCTATTCTTCTTTGTGCTTCTTACTAATCATTGTAATATCCGCCAAGATGGTTTCAAGTATAAAGGTTTGCAGGCAGGCGGGTAAGGACTAAGACGACAGCCTGTTGTAAAAGGTTATTATAGTAAGCACACCTTGAAAATACATAATCTTTTCATGGCCCGATAAGACAATAGGAACAAACTAAGCTTTTCAAGCGTATTGCTTAAAATATTGCAAAAATTAAAACCAAAATAGGAAATGTATCGCCAACAGCTAAAACTAAAAAAAGTTAATGGACACTAATTGTATATTTTAATTCCTTCTACGCGTATTCCAATGGTAAGTGTTCTTCTATCTCATAGGTTGCCCAGTGATATGAAACACCATAAGAGTGAACTGGACTTCACTGATGATGAAAATTTTGCATTGAATTTACAACGCGAATAAATCAACTTATAGCATTTTGATCTAAATCATTAGGATCGGCTTTCAAATGAAAAATGGTGACTACTTTTGCATGTTAAGATTTATTTTCGAGTGGTGTGAATTTCGTGTAAATACTCCTCTTTTATCCTTTAAAAATGCAGGGCTTAAGTACAAAGTTTATTAGAGGGTGAATATTAATTCTCAATCCATTTTTGAGAAAACGATTCATTATTAATTTGTTTTACAGGTGTTCTGAAGGATGCTGACCAGAGAACAAAGAATCGCCGGGGTGTGAACGTTTGAGGTTATCCTGACGCATTAGGGGGTTGAAGCCGATTTTGTACGAAGATTCCATACACCCGCTCCTACCAGTGTTAATAGATATCGGATTATTTGTGCAGAAATTCAAGAGGGCAGACAGTGTGGAAGACGTGAAACCTTTGGATAAATCCAATGTGTCCACTGAAATTGTGCAATAGTTAACCAATGCTGCTTCTTTAGTTTCATTTATGGACGCTCTTTAACTGCTATGATTCTTAGCGTCCTATTCTATATTGGCGTGAAAGACCAGTAATTTGCTCAGAGGCCTCTTTATCTGGCCTGAGGTTCTCTTACGTGCCGTAAATCTACGACACGGGGCCACCGGCTTTACTTCCCTTCCGAAGGAAGCCATGCTAAGGAATTTTACGCTCGAAAAAATCCATCGCCCTCCGCCAGGTTTGTACCCGCGACCTGGATTTACCACATTCGATAGTATGGACGATTCAGCATTACACTTTGAAGAAATACCCATACTACCTCTAAATCCGAAAAGCTTGTCTCGAAAAAATATGTGCCGACCTGTTGGAGGCAGTCGAGGACCTGCCATATGTGGTCTTTAGCGATGAGACCGCCTTCCACACAGGTGTCATGTTCAACCGACACAACTGCAGAGTATAGGTGGATGAACAGCCAAATGAGGTTTTTCAGTGAGAACGAAACACTCCAAAAGTCAATTTTAATTGGAAATGAACAAATAGAAGTGTATCTGCCATTCCCCTTCGCAGAGCGAAAAGATGCTACAACAGTTCCTTTAACCGCAGTTTGAGTAGGATGATACATTACAAATGGTGGTATTCCAACAGGATGATGCTGCCGAAATTTCAAACTCACTGCTTGTGGTTACCTGGATGTCACATTCCCACGACGATGGACCATACCACTTTTGAGCTTTAAGTCCTCTGGATTTCTTCTTGGCTTTTTGCATGGAGATACGTGAAATTACAAATGTACAAGGTGAAAATCACCTCCATTGCCGATCCCAAGGATCGTATCTGGCAGGCGGTGCTCAACATCACACCTGAAATACCCGAAAAGCTGTTTCATTCCGCTGTGCGTCGCTGGAAGTGCAGGGTGGTCATATCGAATGAGACTAAGGGAAAATTTTTATGGATTATGTGTTAGGTACTATATCCTCGAGTTTACATTAATTGCATTGCTCTAAATCTAATGTCACCCTTCTCAAATATGCATCGATTCTGTATATTCAGCTTGAATATATCCGTTTTTCGTTTTTGAGTTATGCCATATACTGCGATGGTAGCTCAGTTGCTGCGTGTGAAGGCTTAGGAGGTTTCGCCGTTCTGCGGTTCGTTGCTCTGTCGGCCTCTGTGACTTCTTTCCCTTGCGCCTCCTGCTCAGATGTGTTAATTAGGTTCAGGAGGGAAGGGTAGAAAGGATAGGCAGGAGTCTCTTCTTAGGTGGGGTTTTATGCACATAGAAGGTTACTTCACGCATGAAATCAATGTTTAAAAAACCTCCTCTATTCAATTCCCTTCTTTGTAACCCTACAGCAATTATGCATTTGGAGATAATTCTCGCACTAAACAACATTTTTATCACTTACGAGCTAATGCTATTTCGCCCGCAGGCACTAATATTCTTACAGCACGCATTATGTGTGGCGTATAACCGTATACAGTATTTCGCGCTGTACTCGTCGCTGTCGATAGACACCCCTTGCCTCCAGAATGTTAAAGTTCCTCTCCCAGTCAACTCCCGTGATCTAGGGGTACCGTGCCAATCTTTAGTTCCCGAGGTCGTGGACTCAAACCTGGCGTAGGGCGATGGATTTTAACGGGCGTAAAACTCATTAGTATGGCTTCCTTCGGAAGGGAAGTAAAGCCGCTGGTCCCTTGTCGTAGATTTATGGCACATAAAAGAACCTTAAGCCTGATAAACAGGCCTCTGAAATGATTTCTGGTCTTTAACGCCCACTGTAAAATGGGACGCTATGAACCATAGTAGTTAAGGAGCGTCCATAAATAAAACTCAAAATCACTTCCCTACCCCGTCCAAATCGGGGTTTACACACCAAGTACGCATATCTCATTCCCTATGGCGTATTAGAACCACTTAGAAATTTTCCTAATAGCGGCGATGGTCTCTAAAGACTAGACGGTTATTTGCCTTTCTCCCCCTGTCCATTTTGTCTATGAGGGTGCTTAAGAGAAACATCCTTTGAGTAGTATGTACCACGCGGGAGTCAGGTGGTCAAAAAATACTCTGGCGCCAGCGAAAGGTCATAGGTCGCTGACATCATCTAGGTCGTCACAGCTGGTTGCCAAGGTTGACGCCAAGCTTTGACCTCGAGGTGATCGTCCTCTCTAAAGTCACGATAAGCTTGGCGCCGACCTTGGCGGTTCAAACGTGACGTTCTCGTTGACGTCATGGTTCTTTTCAACTTTCGCCGGCTCTGGGGCGGACTTCGGTTTCCTCGTCCGGCCGGCCCACGGAGCCCATTTTTGTTTATTTACGTGTATTTTGCATACTGTGGTACAGAAAAGTGGCAATTTTGTACGAACGGGACAGGCCCGTGGATGTGTTTGGACATTGTAGGTAAATTGTAATGTTTATACACCGTAGATACGGAGCAAATGCGCCTATGCACTGTTAATTTAGCTCGTTCCACGCCGCATTCACGTCTTGAAGAGGTCCGGCATTAAGAAGTTTGGAAGCAGCCCCAGCGTGTGAATTTACTGCGTAGACAGCAGCGACAATTGCTGATGGTTGGTGATGTACCTGTATAGCAATTTGTCGATGCGTTGTTCGTCCATTGCGATGTGCTGTGAAACAATAACTTTTAGTGCATATATGTGCGCACGTGTGGGTGTTACGTTGAAAACACGGTGATATATCTTTGTGTAGGTAGCAATTATAATAAAGCACCACGTGTCTGTTGTTTTTATTGCGGTTTAAAGTGCTGCGATGTGGACGTGTTGCACTGCAACAGCGGACTGAGCGGGGTACCCGACCGTTTGAGTAATATCTAATATTGTGTAACAATATTTAATTGGTACAAAATCACGTGATGTATAGAATAATTTTTATTGGTAAAAAATGACGTGATATTGTGCAATTGCACGTGTTTGGTTACATAAATAACATTATACAGCGGTTTTCGTTATTTAATTGCGATGACGCAGATGCTGTTGAACGCCAAAGTAGTTTGTGTGATAAAAGGTGTTTTTTAAGTACATGACACGTTTTACAGGTATAAATATCGGACACGTGAAAACAGCGTGTTACTATCCACGCGAGTATCGCGATTAAAGTGACGGTAGTTGTTATTCTTCTTTTAGGCGCCTTGGTATGTGCGGAAACAAGTTGCGTGACGTTTAGTAGGTGCGAATTTACAATAGATGATGAAACTGGTCATTTACAAAATGCCACTATATGTGGGAAACATCATAACCTATTTTCTAATTGTTCGTGCATTTATAAAAAGAGTAGCAAATGCAGGTTTGAAGGTAATTTGATGAATATAGAGAACTTAAATAATATGTATGCTTGTTTAAGACCAATAACGAAATTCTTTACGGGGATCAATGCGGACAGTTGTTTTACGGTAATTTACACGTAAGCAATATGCAATGCAATGCCAGTTTTGTGGCCAGTAACGATTGCGAATGTGTAGAAAAGTTAGGACATAACGATACAGTTTGCAAATTTTATGGTACACTTGTTAAAATGTTAACAAGTGGTAATGGCCCGATATTAGTGGAAATGATAAATTGCAAAATGTTAGTAGATAAATATGGTATACCGTCTAGTTTAGGTTTGAATTGGAAATTAACTTAGATCAAACCGAATTAGTAATGCTATATAACGTGCTTGACGATATGAACATATGTTTTGCAGATAACTATTTCTATGTACCTGTTCAATGTGGAAATGTTAAGTGGAATTTAAGTATAGGAGGTAATCATGTTGCAGGTAAAATTAAGCGTGTCTTTTCTTGGTCTGCCAAACGTACGATATTAGGTAGGAATGTGGCGTTAGAGGCACGAAAACGGGTCGTGTGCCTATACATAGTTTACGAAAATTTGTAGCTGAAAAATGTAAAGCAGCCAGAAATAAAGCTAAGCAAAAGTTGGAACGAGAGTGGAATGAGAAACTTATGGATTTAAATAACGAATTGTATACCGCGTTAGAAGATAACGATAGCTTAAAGAAAGCTTGCAGAAATCAAGTCATGTACTACAAGATATGAAAAAGGCTTGAACTATTCGACAAACAATTTAACACCATATCAATTTGTAGTTAATAAAATAAAAATTAATGTAAACAATATGCACCAAGATACTATAGGGTTAAAATCTTTAGAGTTTAATTTAACGAATTCTAATGTGTGCGATGCTAAAGCCAAAAAATCGCAAGAGGAATTTTACGCTAATTACAGCGATGACCTAAAATTGACAAGTGAGTAACAGGAAGAAGAAAGACACGAAAATGATGACTTTGCATTTATAACTAAATACGTAAACGCTTTTTATTATATAACATGGAATGTTTTACTGTCTTCCACCCCCTTTGTTATTTGAATGTTATAATACCTTTGATTAATTTGAATACTGGGTATAATATATACATAATAACAGATGAGTGTGATATGTGGAATAATATTCAAGAGGGAAGAAATTAAAATTAACACATATCGCATTCATCGCAGTCAAATAACGTATAATGTAGCGGAGGCACATTACACGTATTAAACGTGAGGAATGCTACAAATTCGCCTCCTGCTACAGTATAGATCTTTGTAAGTGGTAAATTACCTGTATTGCTATTATAATGTCGCTGCACCTTTAGACACACGTGCTGAATATATTTGACCCTTTCAGAAGGAAACTAAAACATTATCTTGTTTGATATTTGGTAAAAACCTTGAAGGCTTCAAAAATGTGCTTTCCAAAGACCCACCATTGTACACTAAAGTAACATTTATAAATTTCTCTATATATATGGAAATGTCAAATGTTCAGGGAAATTAGACACATTATTTAGTAAGACATTATACTGTCTTTTAAAGGATAAATTTCCTAAGGTAACAAGGAGCAAATTCCATGGCTGGTGAAACAGGATGTTTTTCACCGCATGACGTAACATATTTAAAGCCTAAAAGGAAGCGTAACCAACGCCCGAAGGACGAGTATAAAAGATCCAGTAGATGTGGATAAGGCACGACTTGTGTCTTGGCTGTGCATACGACTCCACGATGGTCAGCTCCATGAATGGTGTGGTCCAAATTTTCATCACCACCTTATGTCAGTAAATGGTACTCCCTGTACTTGGAGTCGTCCTCCGTGGTGTAGTTGTTACCATACTAGCGTCTAGTTCCCGAGATCACGGGTTCAAACCCGGCCGAGGGCGATGGATTTTTTCGGGCGTAAAAATCCTTAGCATGGCTTCCTTCGGAAGGGAAGTAAAGCCGGTGGTCCCGTGTCGTAGATTTACGGCACGTAAAACAACCTCAAGCCTGATAAAGAGGCCTCTGAGCAAAATTACCTGTTTTTCACGCGAAATATAGAATGGGACGCTAAAGACAACAGCAGTTAAAGAGCGTCCATAAATAAAACACAATTGATTTATTTATTTCTGCACCTGGATACTGCCTGGCTAAATAATTGGGTTTTATTAGCAATATTAAATTCAGTGAGCTATCTCATTACTATTCTTAAAAGTATATTTGTTAGGTAGGAATAGTCAGGATAGGACTCAGGGTAAACGTCTATAAATATGTTCCTTTTCATTAATTGCAATTAATAAATCTTCATTATTAGATTTAATGTTTATGTGAGTTTATTATTTCATTCCATTGCTCATTTCCTCCTATAGAGCACCTATCGTTATACTAGTATGTGTGGGCTTTTATTACATATCACCTTCGGTACTACCGTCACGTGTTTGTGTAGTAGTCGTTTGAAATTCGTTATTGTAGCAATATAGCCCTTGGGAACCTGAACCTTTAAACCCGTGTCAATGTCAGCGATAGTCTGCGGTTCAACTGTACATTCTACAGCACATGCCATAATGATTCCTGTAAAGATTTTCTTTGGCTGAGTCTCAACATGTGTATAAATTCATACTGGAAAGCGTTTGTTTTCCAATGTAAATTCGTCATCATTGTCATCGAAAGTATTGTTATCGTCGTTACCGTCGTCGTCACCGCCGTCGTCGTTGGCATTATTGACCGTTTCATTTATTTGATTCAGAAGATTCGTGGTCTGATCTTCGATATCTGTATTTGTGTTAGAAATGTCTGAAGTTGTTTGTATTTGAAACTTGTCGGTCATGTCTGATAGCACCTGTTGCAATGTACACAGTAGTTGTTTAATTTTATTTTCTAACGGTAACATGGTTGTGAAACTGGCATTGCTGCTGCAATACATGTTGTTGCTGTTGTTGTTCTTGATGACCCTCGGTCTGTTGCTATTGGTGACGAACTTGTCCCTCCTGCTCATGATGCTGTTGCTGAGGGACAGTGGTGAACCTCCTCCTCTTCCTGCGGTGGTTGGAGATTCTGCTGTTTGTGGTGGCGGTGAACTGGCTTTTGGAGCTCTTCCTCCTTCTCCTGCCGCTGGTGGAGCGGTTGCTGTCTCTGCTGCAAGTACGGCGGTAACTGCACCTCTACGTCCATTTGAATTCTTGTATTTCTTTGGATAAGCGACCATCTGATAGTTTGTAATATCTCCTATGTCAGGGGTAGATATCCCGGAACACGAGATATGTCCTGTTTTCACTTTTCTTAGCCCTAATAGACAAATCAGCAGGGGCGTCAGTGCAGCATCTTTTACCGTCTGCATTAGGTGGAACGGCAGCATCGTCGACATACTTATGAACGTTGGCAGCATTTGCGTACTTGCATCGTTGCGCAGCATGAAGTTGAAGTACATTTTTCATTATATATGTATATATATAAAATGATAAGAAATGATAAGAATAAGGTCAACACGTGCCGGAGTATAATGTGCGTCACAATTGACTTTGATATTTAACCTTTCGTTTATACTTAGCTGAAGGTGAAAGGGCAATAACGCCAATGCAGTGAGGCATGTTAACCTTCAACCGTTGCAAAGATCCTTTAGCTAACAACAGCATGAACATGTGCAATTATTTAGGGCTTGCGAAAACTGGCAAGAGGGCAAATGTAGTGAGAGTATGCATATAAAACAGGATAGAACCGGAATTGCTCAATGCTGTATATATGTAACAAGCAAAAACGCAATGTAATTAACATATTGCATCATTTTATGGAATATTTAAGTGAACTAAACGTGTATGAATAATTACAGAGAAAACAAATGCCTGATCTCAAGTGATAAGGTGTACTATAAAATGTGTGAAATATTTTCGTTGTTATCACATACGCAGCCTACAAATGAAAGCATACTTTTTTTTAGTTCGAGTCTTGGTAAGTTGTAGACATGACTTTTACTATTGTTCGCACCCGAAACATAACTTTGCATAGATTTTATTCTGGATATTCGGAAACTGGTGTACTAGCTGTTCCAATAACTGATGATGAAGAAACAGATTTAATGGAATGGATCCATTTGTTTTTTTCGCAATATTTAGATTTTGTAAATGAACGAATATTAAATAATCAGCCAAGCTATTTTGGAATGCCCATAGCTAATTCTGCTTATCATAACAGGAATTTTAACATCAATGGGTGTTTAAAAATGCTCCCTTACAGGTATTATTTGAGTACGTTGCTTTACCATGCAATACTTTTAAAACATGATCGTTATTGCTCAAAATTTAAAGTTGTACGACGGAAATCTATTACTCAGATATATGGTAGGTACTCCAAAATGGACTCCAGAAATAATTATGAATGGAAATCGTATATACAAGATGAATAATCGAACTGTAATATTTTTAGATTCGTTAAATTTTATACCGTTTTCAATTCCAAAAATTTCAAAAACATTTGGGTTAAAGGACGTTAAGGGATATTTTCCTTACCTGTTTAATACAAATTAAAATCAAAACTATATTAGTAGATTACCTGATGAAGAATATTATTTTTCTGAAAAAATCTCCATGGAAGATAATCAGATATTTGAACAATGGTACGCAGAAGAAGTGGCGTCTAATTATAAACTGCCGTTTGTGAAAATTGCAACACTAAGAAGGAAACCCATGAATTCAATGAATTTAATACCACAGGTTAGGTACATGACAACCAACAAATGATAAATATTTCAAATCCATACACGACCTTTGAGCTTTAATATTCAGTATTTGGTGTGGCCTCAATGGGCTGCAATTAAGCTGCTATACGCAGTGGCATTGAATCAAAGTTCTGAAGAAGTTCCTGAGGGATTTCCCTCCACGCAGTTTGTATTGTGGCCCATAAATCCGTGACACTGGTTACTGGAGGACAGTGACACACCAGGTGTCGACCAACCATATCCTGGACATGTGCGATGGGTGATATGTCAGGCGAACGTGCAGGCCAGGGAAGCAATGGTACTCGTCGCTCCTCGAAAAAGGCTTTTACATTCCTCGCAATATGTGGCCGGGCTTTGTCCGGTTGAAATGTGGCCTGTGGAGATGCCTGAAGCAGAGGGAGTACATCAGGCTCTACAACCACTTTAGGTACTGGCTGCTGTTCAAAGTGTCCTCAATTAGTAGGAGGCGAGATCGATTGTTGTAACCAGTGGCGCGCCAAACCACCTGTTTGTCCCCTATGCCGCTCAATAAAGCAGCCCTCCATTTTGCGCTCATCACGGTACTGCTGGACACATATGCACCTATCACTGTACGACCGTTGATGCGGGACTTGTCCGAAAAGACTACATTTTGCCACTCAGCACCCCAGTGACGGTGTTCACGTGCCCATTGCTGTCGGAGGAGCTTATGGTTTCTGGACAATGGAAGTCAACGTAATGGCATGCACGCAACCAGTCCAACCTGCAGCAGACGGCGATGAACCGTTGATGCAGACAAGTTCACACCTGTTGCAGTGCTAGAGCGTCGAGCCAACACTGTGGATGAAGCTGTACGGTCCGCTATGACCATGCGGACAAGATGACGGTCATCCCGTGCTGTGGTCATGCTCCGTGGTTCAGTACTCGCTCTTCGCTACACCCGACATTCATTTATTCACTGTTTCCACACACGCATAACTGTCGTAGCATCATCCCCTGTACGAGCCGAAATGGCACGGTATAACAAACCCGCTTCCCGGAGACAGACCACTCTGCTCCCTTCTAACTCACTCATGCAGTAATGGCTCCCTTTGACGTTGACGAGGCATACTGGCACTCTATTTATTATTTCCATCTTGTTTGACAGCTCTGCACTGACTACACTGGGCGCAACACTGAGCTTGTGGGACCGACACGAGAGGGCTCTGCTCGGCCTAGGTGTACCCCATCGCTCTGTAAACCTAATTACTTATTGCTTGCGCACTCTTCTACACTTCCACCAATTTTGTGTTATTCAGGAAATTCATTCTTGGTATTGCAATTTTCACAAACGGCAGTGTATATTTAATACGAAAAATTAAATGATTGAGTATTGTCAGAACGATGAACAAATGTTGTGCTTTGGCGTATAAATATTTAGAAAGGAATTTATACAGAAAAATAAAATCGATCCTCTTAGAGAATGTACGATACAACTATTGCAAATGCACGTATGAATGTCAATAGACAGAGGTTTATGTCTCAAAATACCATTTCTATAATTTCCCTTGCTGATTATCGTTTAGCAGATAAGCAATCATGTATAGCTCTAATATGGTTAAGTTGGAAAGAAGAAAAACAGCATATCACCATCCAATACGCACTTAACGGTCTTGAAGTAACACTTTTAAATTATAAGGTCATTGGTTATAGAGAAGATGATAAATCTAAATCCGTGTATATGTTTCAAAGATGTTATTTTTATGGATGTAAAGTCGATTTCCCTAATAGGTCGACCATGCTTTATAACACTAGAAATGAAACCATTAATTCGAGATTTGAATCCACGAAAAAGATAATTAAAAGCGTAAAAGGTGCCGGTAATGAAGAAGTTCAAATGTAGGAATGCGATTTTAATAATCTAAGACAATCAAATGTCGATCTTGCGCATTGTTAAAAATTTTAAAATTCCTAAACCTCTCGAGCCTCAAGACGCATTATTTGGTGGACGTACAAACTGTACTAAATTACATTATGAAACTACTGACAAAGACGAAGATATCTTTTATTACGATATGTGTAGCTTATACATATTTGTAAATAAGACGAAACAGTATCCAGTCGGGCATCGTAAAGTATTTTGCAAAGACATTCCATATTTGAAGAATGTAAAAGGTGAATTAATTAAATGTAAAATATTACCGCCGATAAACCTTTATCATGCTGTTTTACCTGTACGAATTAACGGTCAGTTAATGTTCGCGTTATGTAAGTTATGTGCTCAATTAAAAATCCAAAATGAATGCGATCAGAATGAAGAAGAAAGAAGTATTTTAGGAACGTGGGTGATTCACGAGATAAAAGTGGCCCTTCAAGAAACTTAAGTCATATGTCAAAGACATGAAATATGGGAGTACAACATGGTCCAATACAATTCGGAAACAAATGAAAAAGTTTTGTTGGAGAATGTTTAATGCAGTTTTTTAAAATTAAAACCGAGGCTTCAGGTTGGCCTGTTTTTGCAATACAGATGTTAAAGCTTCAACTTATTAAACATTTTGAATTAAAAGAAGGTGTTAAATTAAATTATGATGCTATGTGTTCTAATTCATGCAGGCGTGAAGCACATAAACTTCTGTTTAATCCCTTTTGGGAAAAATATGGACAAAGAGATAACTTACCTTCCTGCGAATTAGTAAATAATTACTCACGGTTGGCAGAACTGATAAACTATCCTAGTATAGAAGTACAAACATATCTTCCGGCTACAGATGAAATTAAATATTTGGTGTGAAAATATGTGAAAACAAGTCCTGAATTAAATCCGAAAACTAATGTTGTTATAACTGCATATACCACAGCTCACGCTCGACCAGAACTTTACACTTATTTAAGACAATTAGGTAAACGAGTATTTGGATACTGATTCTGTTTTTGCTACATGGAAACCTGAGCAGTGGTTGCCTATTACTGGTCCCTTTCTAGGTTGTATGACTAACGAACTAAAAAATACGGTAAATATACTTACATAGATCAGTTTGTATCTATAGGACCCAAACGTTGTCCATATACAACAAAATATGAGGAGCATACAATCGTTAGGTTAAAATTAAAGGAATTACACTAAATTGTGCAAATATCACTAAAGTAAATGCACAAGTAATGCGTGATATAGTTCTAAAAGATAAAACTCTAAGAATTAAGCTTAATAACACACAAACCACCAGTAAACCTTTCTGAAAGTTGGTTACAGGACCTACAACAAAAATCTTTCGTATGGTAGTTACTAAACGTAGAAGAGCTTCAGGATTCGACACAGTACCGTACGGGTATAAAACAGTGTGTAGAGCAAATTGTGTAAACAATTATAATGGTATTGCGAACGTTGCCGCAACAAGAAGTTTTAGATTACGACGTGAACAATGTATGTAATATCGAACCGTTATGAGTTCTAAAACGACCGACAAATCAAAAAGTTCTTTCGTACAGTAAAAGATACCCAAGATTAGGCTATCAAACATTTATTTAAAAATAATTTTAAATATTTTAGGCTAGATCGTAATACCGAAACAACTAAACGACCAGCCTCTGAGAAATTTAACCGTGAAACTAAATTAACAAAATCTGAACCCTTGGGTATTCAATCATTTTTTCAACATATAAAACGTGAATCTGAAGAAACACAGTTAATTATGAAATCCAAAGGTTTTAAAAAGCATCATATCAAAACGAATAAAAGACAAGTTATCGATTATTTTGATCAAGAAGCGAAAATAAGGAAATTAGAACCTTTATATATTGAAACATTTTTCAACCTATAAAACGCAAATCAGAAGAAATAAATTTAATAAACATATCCAAACGCCTTTAAAAAAGACAATCTGCTGAAGCGTTCAAACGCTGAAACACTTTGTGATACTAATTATAACCGTTTTAAGGAAACAGCTCCTAAGCGTTTAGGAATACAAAAATCAAATTTAAAAACGAATTATGCATCAAAACAAAACCGTAGAAAATATGTGTTACAGATGCAAATTTGCATAGTGTCTTTAAACCTGAAGAATTAACCGTAAATGTGTGTGGAAAAACATTTACCTAACAAAAAGTTTAAACGTTACTTAAAGCAAATCCATAATTGGCGACATGCACGATACACACCTTACCATAAACAGCAACAGATAGCTAGCAGAGAAAAAAACTAAAAATAATGACATCGCAAACAAAATTCGTTTAACTACATGTATGTTAACTAAAAACAAAACCAACTCTAATCAAAATGAATGGAAAGACATGCGGCATAAACCGTATACAAAACAAAAACGAGACATTATTTATAAACCTTTGGAACATGACGAATCGGGTGTAAACCGTAGAAATGGAAGCTAATGACAATAAAAATGTTACTACTTTACGGGATATGAAAGAGCAAAACGATCTTAATGATAACAAAGTCAGCACTTAAGATGATACTGCTACTACTACCAATAATAATAATAACAATAATAGTAATAATAATGACAATGATGAAGAGGAAGAAAATTTCACACTCACAGAAAACATGAATTCCGAAGCTGTAAAATTTAATTTTCCAAGTACAATGGAGATAGGCCATCCTTCGCGTTTCGGCAACTCAACATTCGTAAAAAGCTTATTAAAATACGCAAATACCTTATACGATAATCCTATAAAAGGAGCTTTATGGTGTCACCTGCGGTATTGCCCACAAAAGTTTGGTCGAAAATTTCACAATTGTAGTTTTAACGTGCGTACACACGAGGGAGTTCCCGATTTAGAAAATGTAAAAAATGGTGATTTGCGTATCTTAAACGATTGAATGTACGAAGCAGATAGCAACGATGTATCTAATGTTTTTACTAAAGGTTCACATCACAAAAGGTTTGGAGTGTTGTACGTTTTACAAAACATTTTTCCTCAATGAGAAAATTTAGAACAATGTGCTTAAATTCTAATTATATCGTGGTATTTAAAGAGTACAGAGAGAAATTATTTCAACTTCAACCCAGAAATTCAAAATTTCTTTTACAAACTTTTAATAAGGCCACAAATAAACAACACGGTTATTTGGTGTTAGACTGTACACAGCATACTCCCGATATATACCGACACAGAACAGGTGTTTTACCTAGCGAACGTATCGCTTGTTTTAGACCAAAGTAAACATATAGCGTTTGCAATATATATATATATAAATCATTTATAGAAACAATGACTACGGTCAAGTTCCTAGATTATCTTCTGCCGCTTATAAAAGGTCTGTAAATTATCTTCGCCCACAATAGCTAAACAACGTGGAGCACTGTTTGTGTTAAGTAAAGCAAACTCTAAATCGCGTGCAAAATTATTAAAAGACGCTAATTTAACTTACTTAAAGCAAATACTTTATGCGTATTAAACGTTACTAAGGGAACTGTACCTATATATAATAAAAGTATAAATCTTTTTAAAAGGTATCAAACTAGCTGGAGAACATTAGTTAAAAGAAAGACCTCGTTAAAGAAAAGGACGAAAATAACATTACAAAAAGGTGTATTTCTATCCGCTTGTATCATAACTGTTTAAGTGCATTAGGTAGCGCTCTGGTGTCAAAGTTAGTTCCGTCATCATGAAATATGCAAAACAAATTATGTTGTTACATTCACAACCAGAAGGGGAAAAATTTACGTTATAGATAAACATTATCTAATTTAATAGAAGATATTAATAAAATAAAGCATTTAAGCATATCAGCTGACGACATATGGAGTTTGTTAAGACATAAACTAAGTAGTTGTCATGATATAATGCCTAAATTACGTAAACCATATGTTCATGCTATGAAACACGAAGAACGGGTATTAGAATTTCAAAAACCTGAACATGAAAAAGAAAATAAGCATACACCGTTAAAGCCGATAAAAGGAAGCAGTAAAGAAGCAAAGAGAGTGATACTTCGGACAGTGAAGATTTTGATAAAAACGCTTGATTTACACATTTTTCTTCTCGCGCTAGAAAACAACCACCTAGTTACACTATACGTTCACGTAAATGGCGAAAAGCAGTTTAACACAAAATAAAATATCTTTGCTTAACGAATACGATTCTAAATTTGATCATTATGCAGGACTTGGAACTGTGCAAAAACTACATGAAGCTACAGGTATTTCTAAAAATAAAATTGGATATTATTTACAAGGACAGGAAAGTCCTTCATAAACCAGTGCGAAAGCGTTATCCAAAAAAGATGTATCATGTGATTAATATTGACGATCTTTGGGAAAGCGTTTTGACGTTTGAGATAGTATTTATAAATATAATAGACCCTTTATATATTTCAGCGGTTATAGAGGTGTTATATAAATATTCATGGGCGTTAGGTTTAAAAACTTCAACTAGTAATGAAATTACTAAAGCATTTGTATCTATATTCGATCGATATAAACGTATTCCTAAAATACTTAAGTCCGATAAATGAACTGAGTTTACAAATAATACCCTTCTATCCTTTTTTAAAATCTAAATGTATAATTCATTACACGACTAATAATAATGTGAAAGTTAGCATAGTAGAACGCTTTAATAGAACTTTGAAAACTAAAATGTGGCGACACTTCACTCATAAACATTTATATACGAGGGTCGTCCAATAAGCAAGTTTCCTTATTTTATAAAACGTATTACACACATTTGATCATGTTGAATTAATTTTATTTATATTGTAAATTCTTCTGTTACTTTTCTACATAGTTCAACATGCTTTCCCAAGCATTTTTGGGGACTGACGCAAGTTTTTCCAAGCCACTGTTATACCAGGTCCTATGCTCGCAACTAGCTCTTGACTGATTTTACCTCATCATAGATGTTAAAAGTGCTTACCTTTGAGTTGGAGGAACATGTGAAAATAAATTGGGGCAAGCTCAGGTAAATAAGGAGGATACGAGAAAACTTCCAAGTTGAATCTTCACCCAGACAGAGCTCAGAAGATTCAACTGGGACGTTTTCTCGCATCCTCCATATGCACCGGATCTTTTCCCAAATGATTTTCACATTTTCCCCCGATTCATAGGTCATTTTGGAGGTAAGCACTTTAACACCGTGACGAAGATGAATCATGATCGAACCAGAAGTCGGGTCCTGCGCCCGTAACCAGCTGCTCACTTCTGACTGATCTTCGTCACGGTGTTAAAGTGCTTACCTCCAAGATGACCTTTGTGTCAGAGGAACATGTATAAATCACTTGGAAAACGATCTGGTGAATATGGAGGATGCGAGAAAACTTCCCAGTTGAATCTTCTAACCTCCGCCTGGGTCAAGATTCAACTTGGAAGTTTTCTAGTATCCTCCGTATTTACCGGAGCTTGCCCCAAGTGTTTTTCACATGTTCCTCCAACTCAAAAGTAAGCACTTTTAACACCGATGATGAAGTCAAATCAGTGAACAACTGGTTGCGAGCACAGGACCCGAGCTGGTACAATACCGGCTTGGAAATGTTTGTGTCAGGTCCCCAAAAATGATTGGAAAAACATGTTGACTATCTAGAAAAGTAACAGAAGGACTGTACAATATAGGCAAATTTAATTCATTATAATCAATTGTGTGTAATGCTTTCATAAAATAGGGAAACTTACTTATTGGACGCCCTTCGTAGATACATAGATGTGCTATCTAGTTTATTACAAGAATATAATAGCTTACTACGGCGCGTGCACCTGAAGGGAACTAAGTGATTGTACAAGAAAGGAATTATCAAATTACAACTAGCTTTAAATTTATTAAATCCTAAAATTACATAATAGAAAAGTTAAACTTGAATTCTCGTTTAAATAAATAATTAACTACACCTGAAATCTCCATGAATACCCATATTGCTATTACATTACTAACACAACCCCATTGAAGTAAAATGTAGTCCTCCGTGGACTAGTGGTATACCGTGGTAGCCTCTAGTTCCCAAGGTCGCGGGTTCAAATCCGGCGGAGGGCGATGGATTTTTTCGGGCGTAAAAATTCTTAGCATGGCTTCCTTCGGAAGGGAAGTAAAGCTGGTGTTTCCGTGTCGTAGATTTACCGAACGTAAAAGAACCTCAAGCCTGATAAAGAGGCCTCTGAGCAAAATTACTGGTCTTTTGCGTCCAATATAGAATGGGACGCTACGGACCATAGTAGTTAAAGAGCGTCCATAAATAAAACTCAATTTCAATTGAAATAAAATATTAAGAATGTATTATAAGAAAAGCTTAAACAAATTACCATTGAAAACCTACACTGAAAATCTTTGTAACTGTGAATTTACTGATGTTATGCCCATGACAACTTAAGAATTAAACTGTTATAGCAATTAAATGAAAACTGGCGAAAATCTGGCGAACCTGGCAGTAGATAGACAGAATTAAATCTTTGGTTACTCACTCATTACATCGAGGATGGAGATAAGGATCTGCATCCTGCTCCGGACCGACGTGGAGTTGTCCAACATCACACTACGCAAAAAGACCCCGAGTTACCGGTCGGAAGGCTTTTATACTATTCTGCGAGACAACGCCTTAGTGTCGTCAGATTATCTCATACTTTATGTGTAAAGGTTGACATAGCCTGTCACGTAGTCTAGTCTCTAACCGCAGCATACAGCAAACAGAGGATGTATGTGAGTAAGCATCCGCTACTATTCTCACATAAAAGTTAAATATGATATTCGAATGATACCTCAAAGCGTTAATAATATTTTCTAATGAAATTGCATATTTCTAGGAAAATATCGTATGTAGGGAGACACTCGATACCCTTAAGGATGAATTGTGAACTCTTGTAACTGTGAAGGGAGGTTCCCAGGTATCTGTCAACTGTTACCCACTTTTCCTGCGAACTACATGTGTGGCCAGGGCACTATACCCTCCCCACCTTGACATAAGCAATGGGTACCAAAATACCGATTGCGAACCTATTGGGATTACTTAGGTGAGCATTTGCCAGTTCCTTTATATATATATATATTTCAAAAAGGAATTTAATTAAACAAATTATTAAGCTTAATTATCGCTTGTTCTTTTTAAACACTTTTATCTTAAACCTAAGTTACAATAATAATCATGGTTATCTCTTGCTCTCTTTTCCCTAAATAGTGTAAAGAATGTTACAAAATTAATGTGTGTGATTGTGTTGTCTGTCAATATACACTTTTGTCCCCTTTGTTTCAACATGAACTCGTCGTCGCGAAGCAGATTTTTGAGTCCGGGCTTGCGGTTTCCTCTCTATTAGAGGAATTTGGCTGGGTGTCGGTCCTCAGGAGCTCTCGGTCTTCCTCCCTGGCGTCCTGTAGTGGCGTTGGCTGGCATTTTCGGCGGGCGAGAATTTTCCTCCGGAGTAGGAGACGTGTGTACCAGTGCTTTTAGTGAGGCCCAGTAACAGTCCAACGCTCAGTACGGCTAGTGATAGCCCTATACCAGTCCATATGTGTGGTGAAGTTCGTTGTTGTTGGCTAAGGGAATCACGCGCCTCGTGTACGCTATGGGCGAGGCGGTGAAGTGACATCTGTGACGGAGGTCATTGATGAGAAGCTCCGTCTGGAGCCCTCGGGCTTCTTTAAGTCCAAGGGCTGTCGGTTAGGGGTAGACAAATTGTGTCGCTCGACAGGCGACAACAAACTGCTAATATCTGGAACGATGATGCCGTCTTCTTCCAGGTTCAATTGCGTCTCTACAGTGATGGCTGGCAGCAACGTCATCGTATCCGAATGGTAATGACAGTCGAGGTCGTCAGTAACCCAGTTGCATGGAGGATCAATGGCCTGAAACGTGTCTTGCAACCAGAACAGGCTTTAGCGATTTTTAAAGGTTTTAATACCGAGTAAACCCAATAAGTTTTCCTTTGAGATTTAACATGGTACCACACAGGTGGAAATTTTGGTTTTAGGATGACTCTAATACATAGGGTATGGATATCTTCTTCTTGCCCAAAGAATAAGGATGAAATACAAGTAGGGGATAATAATGCGAATTCCGCAGGGCATACGGAAATACTTCCACTTTTACAGTGGGTATGATCGAATTCGATGAGTAGGGCATACTTCTACCTACCAGACACTGCCAGGAACGCTACTGAAGTGTGTATGGTTACATACTTTCCTATCTACTCTATCTTTGTGGGCAACGGTAACACCCTGTATAATTCATGAGTACGATTTGCTCCCCTTAAAGAAACCCTAATTAAGATCCTAATGGCTGCCGGCATAGAGTACGCTATGACGTCACACAGCTGGTAGTACGTGTGCATGTCTGATAAATCGGCACCCGCCAAAAGCGAACTGCCTAATGGTAGCCTAAGTCCTACAGTTTGCAGAATTTGAGACAAATTCCGAAGTGGCACAACAGTTGCACCAAGTATGACGGTTGCGTTAACATCTAATCCCTCTTGTAATGTTATCAGCTGTTGTTGCAAACTAAGGCAGTAGTTTTATCACTTAAATGATATCAGTCTAATTATATAATATAAAAAATAATAACAGCCTGCCTTAAAAATATGCGTATTATATAATATATAAAGTGTATATTACAGTCATTGTATTATGTTTATTTTATTATGTACATGTATAAAAATGTTATGTGAATGCATTACGTAGTTTAACAATGTAGAATCTGTGAGAACAGAAGCAAGCTGCCTTTCGTAGCAAACAGAATTACAAAATAAAAGCCGAAAGTTGCTAACAATAAGGTAACATGGAGACAACAATAAATTAGAAAGTTTAAAAAGGCTACTAATAATTCTGACAAACATAAAATTTAACTGTTTAATAGTGTAATTAACAATAATCTCACAGCTCTAATGTAGGATGCATCAGTGAAGTGCTTTATTTTTAATCGTGTGAAGGAATAATAAAGTATGTGGAGTACAATTATAATTTGTGTATGCTTCATTCTGTAGCTGTACCAGTAATGTTAAGAGATACGTGCTCTACAAATTACTACTAACGAAGCCGATGCATATATATATAATATTTAAATGAACATTAAAATAAAAATTTGATTCTTAAACGTGGAGCGAAGGCCACCGGAAAGTTTGTACTGTACGTGGGGCAAGTTGGCATCCATTACATGCGTGGTATTAAAACCCCCTTAAAATTGGAGCCCAACTTGTGGCAAGAATAGGCGAGAATAGGCGAAAATAAGAAAAGAATCAACGAAGATCATGGAGCTACCAAAATAGGAAAAACTACAAGACTTCACTACGAGAACTGTAAAAAGCTTCATACAACTTCAAGATCAAAGTACAACAACGTCACCCAAGGACGGCAAAGACAATTCTTTCAGGAGTATGGGCACGCAGTCAACAATTCAACTAGAATCTACGAGGGAACATCAGAGTATAAAGGTTTACTAACACAGCCAGAGAAAAGATCAGAAAATTCCAATATTTTATATGTATATAATTGTCAATATAGTCATGAATATATTGTTATTAAAATAATTACATGTTGATAAGGAGTAGAAAATTGAAATTCAGCAATTCAAAACTAAATGTAACAATTCAAAATATTCAAAATAAAATGGAAACAGAAAACAATGGAAATATGGAAGTAGAAGTGGATAGGTCAGCCATTACAGATTGTAATGTAAATTTCCAGCGAGAGCCAGAGGAAACCACAAATAGGTTAGATATAAAAGAACAGGCATCTGTAAATTCACAGTTAGGCATAGAAAGAGATAACAATAGTATGCAAGGTCAATCACCTTCACATATATTAATGCAGGGAACAACAATGGAAAGAGACTATCCCTCACACATCTAGCCAACAAGAAGAAGAAAACTCATCACAACAAAATTTAATGTGCATTCTAAACGCAATATCTGAAATGAGAGTTGAATTAAATAATAAGTTAACTGAAAGCAGTATAGACTTAAACAATAAGCTAACTGAAACTAGTGCAGAGTTGAGAAAGGAGTTAAGTAATAAGTTAACTGAAACTAATACAGAGGTGAGAAAAGAGTTAAGTAATAAGTTAACTGAAACTAATACAGAGCTATCTAGTATCAAAAATGATCTAGCTAAGCAGATAGAAAATTGTATGAAAGAAAGTAAAGCTGAAAGTAGGAGGTTCGAAATCGAAATAGAACAATCATTGTAAAGCACTTCAAATGTAACATATTTAAAAGTAAATAAAGGTTGCAATGAGCTAGAACAGAAATTTTCAAGTCATATTGATAAATATCTAACTGAAATGGAGTTGAAGCTTAGTAATACCAAACAATAGAAATAGAACAATCTTTTAAAGCACTCCATATGTAACAGATTTAAAAGTAAATAAAGGTTGCAATGAACTAGAACAGAAATTGTCAAGTCATATTGATAAATATCTAACTGAAATGGAGTTGAAACTTAGTAATACCAAACAATAGAAATAGAACAATCTTTTAAAGCACTTCAAAGGTAACAGATTTAAAAGTAAATAAAGGTTGCAATGAGCTAGAATAGAAATTGTCAAGTCATATTGATAAATATCTAACTGAAATGGAGTTGAAACTTTCTAATAACAAACAGGGTAATTGGAACAAGTTAGATAACCAGGGTGCAGAATTAAAAACAATGGTGAGAAACACAAATGCAGATGATGTGCAAGTTCAAATAGATTTAACAGGAGACATAAGTAAAATGCATAAAATGGTTAAAACAAATGTGGATGCAATTAAAGAAGAACACACAGGCAAGCACAAGTAATGTCAATGATAGACAAAATTAATGTTAAAGTATAGGAGTGCAGCAAAGAAATAGATAAACTTAGAAATCATTTTGAAACTTTAAGTACCAGCGTACCAAAAGTAAATGCAATGTAACTAGTTCTGTAAATGCTGATCAAATGCATGATAATAATACAAGTGCTGAAAGAAGTGTATCACCATTGTTAACTAATAATACAAGAGATGCTACTGCTTTCTGCATAGCATCAGCTTCTCAAATACAAAACAATAATGATGACACACATGTGCATGTAACAAACCAAGTGTCAAACTATCATTCTGTGCTCAATGTATTACCTTAATTTTATTTTGATGCTTCCTCTAGTCCAGTACAATTTATTCATGATCTAGTAGAATATCTTAAATTGAAGACTGTGCCTGAAGCATTAAAAATGACCCTTGTTAGAAAATGCTTGGATAATAAAACCCTAGATTGGTTTCATATGCTAGCAGATAGTGAAATGAATTTTGAGGCATTTACAGTTTTATTTATAAATAAGTTTTGGAATACCATTGTGTAACATAAGATTAGGGCAAGCCTAAGTTATTCACAATATAGTAGAGATGTCAACTTGTCAATTACAGATTATCTTATAAAATATGCAGGATATTTCAGATACTTAACTTCAGCCAGGTATGAGGAAGATTTTATTAGTTTAATTACCAGACATTACCCTCTCCACATACAAAATTACATCCTAATTGCAAGACCTAAGACTAATTATGAGATGACATAGCTAATATCATCAATAGAACAGCAAGACTATAATAATAGTAACGAAATTTGGAGTCCACGCAGACAAGACAGACAAATTAGATGTGATAGGCATAATAAAATGCCTTATAGTACATGCTATCACCATGAAAATAGGAGAAATAGTTAATTTCATGGCCAAAACAGATTCAATTACGCTACCCAAAATATCAGAAATTCAAGACAACAAGGGAGACAGGAACACATAAATTATGTAAGAATGGAAGGAATAAATCAGCAGAATTCTACTTCACCTAGAGGTAATAATTGCTTTCAGTATGGAGGAAGTATGCAAAACGGGCAACTACCATAACTATAGTCACACAAAGAACACAAATATAGAAGAATATATACGCAGAGGACATAGCAATTATAATGGGAGAATATGAGCTAGGGCCATGGCTCATCCCCAGATGTTAATGAAAATGAGATAACACTAACCGCAGTAAATAACGGCAATCCTGTAATTACTGAAAATACTCACCAGGAAAACCAAATTATGTATTGCCTGATGTAGATTCTGGTAATACAGTAGCTTCTGCTCTAAGTGGCAAAAATAAAATATCTAAAAACTTTAATTCTTACCGTGTTAATCAAACACTGGGAATTCTGAAAATCAATATGAATCACCGTACATTCAAGCTTTTATTGCAGGAAGGGAAGTAAATATTGCAATATATTCAGGATTATCAAGCTCTATTTGCTCAAAGAAATTTTATGATCAGCTGTTAAATGAAGGCATAAAACTATTGTCAGTGCCAATAAATTCTGAAAATCAATATGAATCACCGCATATTCAAACTTTTATTGCAGGAAGGGAACTAAATTTTGGAATAGATTCAGGATTATCAAACTATTTGCTCAAAGAAATTTTATGATCAGCTGTTAAATGAATGCATAAAACTAATGTCAGTGCCAATAAATAATGTTGTATATAGGGTAGTCATAGGTACAATGAACCAAGCTATCGAATCTCAAGCATTGATACTTATGCCAATAGCAGATATTAAATTAGAGGTCATGGTTTTCATAGTTCGAAATTTAATATGCGAAGCTATAATTGAATGTGATGTATTAACGAAATTCTCTGCGATAGTTGATTTTAAGGACAAACTTATATTAAATAAAAAAGAAAGAATAGAAGCCATTTTAAATGTACCAACACCTAAAAATATTCAACAGCTACAATGCTTGTTTGGAATTTGGAATTATGAAAGTAAACTTCTACCAAGATATCCTGTAGAAGTGCAACCTTTCAGACAGATATTAAAGAAAGCAAATAAATGTTAGTGGACAGCAGTGCTACAAGAACATTTTGAAAATGTAAGAAAGTTGTTTGCAAATGCAATACTGCTGGAACGTCCAAGGGATGAATTAGATTATGGGTTGTATGTGGATGCATCTTGTCAAGGATATGCAGGAATACTAGAGCAAAGAGAACATGACAACTCCTTCCATGTAATAAGTACTGTTTCACATGGCTTAACCAATGTTGAGAGAAATGCATCAGTAACAATGTTAGAAGTTGGAGGACTTTATTTTTCATTCCTTAAGTTTAAGACATTTATATTTCAGAAGAAAGTGAAAATATACACAGATCATATTAGCTTGACTTTCATTCAGAAATGTAGGTTATATAGTGGAAAGATAGCTAGAATTATTCTTGCTATAATGGAATTTGATGTAGATATTATACATATTCCAGGCAAACAAAATACATTCAAGGATTTCATATCAAGAATCAACTATAACAAAGAATTTCCTGAAAGCTTTTCTAGACAACAATATGAGACTAAAGTGCTTTCGATAGATATTTCAATGAAGAGAGAATTGATGAATCAATTTAAAAATATTAAAGAAGACCAAGATAAAGACATTAAACTAGCAAGTTTGAAAGAAAAAGCTCCAGATATAGAAGAGGCAAAGAATAGTACAATTGCTGTTAAAAATGGCATCTTATAGAAGAAGCATGGAAAGGAGATAAAGAGGTGGTAAACATATATTCCAACAAATATCGAACTACAAGTGATAGAATAATTACATCTAGGATTAATACATGCAGGTACAGAGAAGACAACCCTAACTATTTTGGAGAATTTATATATCTTTAAACTAGGACATAAAGTAAAGAAACACATATCGTATTGCAACCTTTGTCAAAAGGCAAAACAAATTCATGTGGCTTACGAATGTAGAATGAATTCAGTGCTTAGAGATAAACCAAGATGTTTGTTAAGTTTAGATTTGCATGGTCCAATGCCTGTAATTACGTTTCGGTACAAATTTTTATTAGTATACCGTGATGTATTCAGTAAATATGTATGGATATATGCACTCTAGAATGCAACCAGCACAACATGTTTAAACAAATTAAAAAAATCATATTTCCCAGAGGAAGGAATAGTTCATGCCACACTTTGTGATAAGACATCGGTGTTTGCCATTTTTCTAAATTTATGAATGGAATCGAAGTTTTGGTAGTCAAACAGTATCTCTCATCAAGATATAGACCTAACACCAATCCAGCAAAGAGAGAGAGATAAAAGAAGTTTCAAATTATCTACGTGTAGTGTGTTATAACAAGCAGAGCACTTGGTACTCACTTATAAATATTATTCAAAATCTACTTAATCAGCCCATAAATACAGTACTAGGATTTAAACCAATAGAACTTCACTGTGGAAAATTATACAATACTTTAAGCAGTAATGCGCCATAAGTCATTGAAGTCCAATTAGCTAAACTGCCAGAAAAGGAGTTAATTTTTATATTAGCAATTTCAAAGATAGAGGCAAAAGCCCTGAAGAGAAAACAAAAACACAAAGAAACAAAAAGAAGAATTTGGAAGATAAAGATAGGAGATCAAGTGCTAGTGAAGAACAAGAAGTTGTCAAATAAACTTCATAAGGAATATTGGAGTTTATTTTTTAGTTATCATAGCCCGTATGAAATAATAAATATTATTGCGACAGATACATACAAATAAAGGAGCAAAAAAACAAATAAAGTAATTGAAATATTCCACAAACATATGTTGAAGCCGTACAAATGTAAACAGTCTGTGGCAACAGAAGAAACAGAAAAAGAAAATAATGTATCTGGAACATAAAGGGGGATAGCAATGGAACGCAAAACTTATAATAATTATAGCCTTACAAATTATTAATAAATGAGTATTTAATAACTACAGTATAATATGCACAAAACCACTTAAACAATGCAAGGTACTATTTCCAATATAATTTTAATAAATGTAACCATTTGTCAATATAACAAAAAGGAGTATAGATAAAATGATGTAATATAAGAAAATCCATTGTTATTGAGAAAAACATAAGAAATCTGAATAGCAATTACATTTATAATATATAGGATATAAATTATTAGAAATATAAATACATTTAACAAATAAATTGTAAATAAAGAGTAATAAGTGTTAGTATGCCTTATTAAGTGTTAAATGTGTAGTAAATAGGACATTTAATAGTGGCTATGATAGTGAGTAACAAAGTTTACTCAGGTCATTGAACACCAGATCGTTGACCTTATAATGTGGAATGTAAAAATGTGGAATATGTGGAAGAGCAAGTATAAACTGTTCTGCTACACGAGTGTGTGACAATCGGTGCATGTTACATAAATAGTGCTAGTGAGAAATAGCAAGTGTTATATTTAAAAGGTTTTGTTTCTTTCTTTTAGGAGACTTTCACAAAGTATTTAAAAATTTAAAAGACCAAAACGAAAACAACATAATATTTAAATATTTCTAAAAGAGGGTAACTTGAGGCAGTATTTTATCACTTAAATGCTATCAGGGTAGTTATGTAATATAAAAAATAATAACAGCCTGCCTTAAAGCAATATTTGCATAATATAATATATAAAGAGTATATTACAGTCATTGTATTATGCTTATTTTATTATGTTCATGTATTAAAAAGTTATGGGAGTGTATTATGTAGTTTAACAATGTAGGAGCTGTGACAATCAAAGCAAGCTGCCTTTCATAGCAAACAGAATTACAAAATAAAAGCTGAAAGCTGCTAACAATAAGGTAACCTTGAGACAACAATAAACTACAAACCTTACAAAGGCTACTAATAGTTCTGGAAACAAAAGCAATGTAATACTTAAATCAGTTTATAAATAGCCAATCAAAAACTTGAAAAGCTAAAAGTTAAATAAATGAATTCTATTGGGGTAGGATTAGCCAATTAGAAACTAGAAATAGAGAAAATGTACAATATTCAAATAGTAGACACTACAAGAAAGCATACCCAAGCAGTTCGTTTTGGTACAGGTCAGTGAATGTATGTGAGACATGAAAATTCATTGCGGTGAGGATAGTATATAAAATTTAAGTGTTTAACAGTGTAATTAACAATACTCTCACAGCTCTAAAGTAGGATGCATCAGTGAAGTGGTTTCTTTTAATCGTGTGAAGCATTAATAAAGTATGTGGAGTAGAATTATAGTTTGTGTATGCTTCATTCTTTAGCCATACTAGCCATGTTAAGAGATACGTGCTCTACAAATTACTACTAATGAAGCCTGGGTATATATATATACACATAATATTTGAATGAATATTAAAATAAATAGTTGATTCTTAAACGTGGGGCGAAGGCCACCGGAAAGTTTGTACCGTATGCAGGGTGAACGCTCCTAGAAAAAATCCCCCACAAGTTGGCATCCATTACATGCGTGGTATTACAAACCCATTCCAATGGGTGCCCAATTTGAGGCATGAATAGGCGGGAATAGGTGAAAAAAAGAAATGAATCAATGAACATCGTAGAGCTACCTAAATCAACGAAACTACAAGACTTCACTACAAGAACTGTAAAAAGCTTCATACAACTGCAAGATCAAAGTACAACAACGTCACCCAAGGAGAGCAAAGATAATTCTTTCAGGAGTATGGGCACGCAGTCAACAATTCAACTGGAATCTACAAGGGAACACCAGAAAATAAAGGTTTACTAACACAGCCAGAGAAAGGGTCAGAAAATTCCAATACTTTATATGTATATAATTGTCAAGATAGTTACAAATATATTGTTATTAAAATAATTACATGTTGTAAAGGAGTAGAAAATTGTGCTAAGAGTGAAATTCAACAATTCAAAATATTCAAAATAAAATGGAAACAGAAAACAATGGAAATATGGAAGTAGAAGTGGATAGGTCAGCCATTACAGATTGTAATGTAATTTTCCAGTCAGAGCTAGAGGAAACCACAAATAGGTTAGATATAGAAGAACAGCATCCGTAAATTCACACTTAGGCATAGAAAGAGATAACAATAGTATGCAAGGTCAATCACCTTTACATATATTAATGCAGGGAACAACAATGGAAAGAGACTATCCCTCACACATCTAGGAAACAAGAAGAAGAAAACTCATCACAACAAAATTTAATGTGCATTCTAAAAGCAATATCTGAAATGAGAGTAGAATTAAACAATAAGTTGTCTGAAACCAGTATAGACTTAAATAATAAGCTAACTGAAACTAGTATAGAATTGAAAAAGGAGTTAAGCAATAAGTTAACTGAAACTAATACAGAAAAGAGAAAAGAGTTAAGTAATAAGTTAACTGAAACTAATACAGAGCTATCTAGTATCAAAAATGATCTAGCTAAGTAGACAGAAAATTGTATGAAAGAAAGTAAAGCTGAAAGTAGGAGGTCTGAAATCGAAATAGAACAATCATTGTAAAGCACTTCAAATGTAACATATTTAAAAGTAAATAAAGGTTGCAATGAGCTAGAACAGAAATTGTCAAGTCATATTGATAAATATCTAACTGAAATGGAGTTGAAGCTTAGTAATACCAAACAATAGAAATAGAACAATCTTTTAAAGCACTCCATATGTAACAGATTTAAAAGTAAATAAAGGTTGCAATGAACTAGAACAGAAATTGTCAAGTCATATTGATAAATATCTAACTGAAATGGAGTTGAAGCTTAGTAATACCAAACAATAGAAATAGAACAATCTTTTAAAGCACTTCAAATGTAACAGATTTAAAAGTAAATAAAGGTTGCAATGAACTAGAACAGAAATTGTCAAGTCATATTGATAAATATCTAACTGAAATGGAGTTGAAACTTTCTAATAACAAACAGGGTAATTGGAACAAGTTAGATAACCAGGGTGAAGAATTAAAAACAATGGTGAGAAACACAAATGCAGATGATGTGCAAGTTCAAATAGATTTAACAGGAGACATAAGTAAAATGCATAAAATGGTTAAAACAAATATGGATGCAATTAAAGAAGAACACACAGGCAAGGACAAGTAATGTCAATGATAGACAAAATTAATGTTAAAGTATAGGAGTGCAGCAAAGAAATAGATAAACTTAGAAATCATTTTGAAACTTTAAGTACCAGCATACCAAAAGTAAATGCAATGTAACTAGTTCTGTAAATGCTGATCAAATGCATGATAATAATACAAGTGCTGAAAGAAGTGTATCACCATTGTTAACTAATAATACAAGAGATGCTACTGCTTTCTGCATAGCATCAGCTTCTCAAATACAAAACAATAATGATGACACACATGTGCATGTAACAAACCAAGTGTCAAACTATCATTCTGTGCTCAACGAATTACCTTAATTTTAATTTTACGCTTCGTCAAGTCCAGTACAATTTATTCATGATCTAGTAGAATATCTTAAATTGAAGAATGTGCCTGAAGCATTAAAAATGATCCTTGTTAGAAAATGCTTGGATAATAAAACCCTAGATAGGTTTCATATGCTAGCAGATAGTGAAATGAATTTTGAGGCATTTACAGTTTTATTTATGAATAAGTTTTGGAATACCACTGTGTAACATAAGATTAGGGCAAGCCTAAGTTATTTACAATATAGTAGAGATGACTATTTGTCAATTACAGATTATCTTATAAAATATGCAGGATATTTCAGATACTTAACTCCAGCCAGGTATGAGGAAGATTTTATTAGTTTAATACCAGACATTACTCTCTCCACATACAAAATTACATCCTAATTGCAAGACCAAAGACTAATTATGAGATGACAGAGCTAATATCATCAATAGAACAGCAAGAATATAATAGTAGTAATGAAATTTGGAGCCCACACAGACAAGACAGACAAATTAGATGCGATAAGCATAATAAAATGCCTTATAGTACACGCTATCACCATGAAAATAGGAGAAATAATTAATTTCATGGCCAAAACATATTCAATTACACTACCGAAAATATCAGAAATTCAAGAAAACAAGGGAGACAGGAATACATAAATTATGTAAGAATGGAAAGGATAAATCAGCAGAATTCTACTTCACCTAGAGGTAATAATTGATTTCAGCATAGAGAAAGTATGCAAAACAGGGGAAACTACCATAACTATAGTCACACAAACAACACAAATATAGTAGAGGACGTAGTAATTATAATGGGAGAACACAGGCTAGGGCCATGGCTCATCCCCAGATGTTAATGAAAATGAGATAACAGTATAACCACAGTACATAATGGCAATCCTGTAATTACTGAAAATACTCACCAGGAAAATAAAATTACGTATTGCCTGATGTAGATTCCGGTAACACAGTACCTTCTGCTCTAAGTGGCAAAAATAAAATATCTAAAAACTTTAATTTTTACCGTGTTAATACAAACATTGGGAATTCTGAAAATCAATATGAATCACCGTATATTCAAACTTTTATTGCAGGAAGGGAAGTAAATGTTGCAATAGATTCAGGATCATCACGCTCTATTTGCTCAAAGAACTTTTATGATTAGCTGTTAAATGAACGCATAAAACTAATGTCAGTGCCAATAAATAATGTTGTATATAGGGTAGTCATAGGTACAATGACCCAAGCTATCGAATCTCAAGCATTGATACTTATACCAATAGCAGATATTAAATTAGAGGTCATGGTTTTCATAGTTCCAAATTTAATATGCGAAGCTATAATTGGATGTGATATATTAATGGAATTCTCTGCAATAGTTGATTTTATGAAGGACAGACTTATATTAAATAAAGAAGAAAATATTTACGTGCCTTTTATAAAAGATAAAGTATGTAGAGCACAAAGAATGGAACAAGAAAATGCAGTATATGAAGAAGAATGCTTCATATAAATTGTAAATGTCCAGGGAAGCAGGGAAATTAATGAAATTTCGATGAACTTAACTTCGATGAACAGAAAACTGACCTTACCAAGGGGAACCCTTATACAGAGAAACTGCTGGTAGAAGAAAATATGTTGGAGCAGGTAGAAAACAGCTGTGAAACAAAGATAGAAGACTGGAAAATACACACAATTACACTGATGGCAAATAGAATACTGACTGATCATGAAATGATTATAATGAAGAAGGTAGTAAAGGACAATAAGCATGTATTCAATGAAATTTCAGGACGGTGTACATCATTTATTCACACTTTTGCTGAATAAAATGTACCAACATTCAGAAGAAAATACCTACCAGTAAACTTAAGAAACAAAGCTAAAAAATTAATAGTCAGTATGCTGGAAACTAACATCATTAAGCTTAGCAATTCACAATATATAAATAGTGTTTGTTGGGTGGTAAAGACAGATAATAGTTTAAGAGTCACTATAGATGGAAGATATTTAAATAAGTTCATGATACCAGACCACTTTCAAAATGTAAGTATAGAACAAACATTTGCAAAGTGATCACATGACAACTACATTTCTTCTATACATCTTACAGCTTCATTTTGGCAAGTCGAACGAGATCCAAATCTATGTGATTATACGGCCTTTCAAGTTTTTGGATTACAGTATAGGTATTGTGTAAACCTGTATGGATTAAAAAATAGTGCTAGTGGATTCCTGAGAGCAATACATAGTATCTTTGGTGACAGAGCAGAGGATTTCTTAATCAGATAACCTGATGATTTTCTAATAATAAATCAAACGTTTGAAGAACATTTACAGAATGTAAACTATGTACTAAATAAATGGTATGAACATGGCATGACCGTCAATTTAAGAAATTAAAATTTCTATGTACCTAAATTAAATTCCTGGGATATGTAATTAATGAAGTAGGCATTCGACTAGATGAAGAAAGAATAGAAGCCATATTAAAAATACCACCACCTAAAATATTCGACAGCTACAACGCTTGTTTGGAATTTGGAATTATGAAAGTAAATTTCTACCAAGATATGCTATAGAAGTACAACCTTTCAGACAGCTATTAAAGAAAACTAATAAGTGGAAGTGGACAGCAGAGATACAAGAATATTTTGAAAATATAAGAAAGTTGTGTGAAAATGCAATACTGCTGGAACCTCCAAGGGATGAATTAGACTATGATTTGTATGTGGATGCATCTTGTCAAGGATATGCAGGAATACTAGGGCAAAGAGAATGTGACAACTCATTTCATATAATAAGTACTTTTGCACGTGGCATAACCAATGTTAAAAGAAATGCATCAGTAACAATGTTAGAAGTAGGATCACTTTATTTTTCATTCCTTAAGTTTAAGACATATATATTTCAGAAAAAAGTGAAAATATACACAGATCATATTAGCTTGACTTTCATTCAGAAATGTAGGTTATATAGTGGAAAGATAGCTAGAATTATTCTTGCTATAATGGAATTTGATGTAGATATTATACATATTCCAGGCAAACAAAATACATTCAGTGATTTCATATCAAGAATCAACTATAACAAAGAATTTCCTGAAAGCTTTTCTAGACAACAATATGAGACTAAAGTGCTTTCGATAGATATTCCAATGAAGAGAGAATTGATGAATCAATTTAACAATATTAAACAAGAGCAAGATAAAGACATTAAACCAGCAAGTTTGAAAGAAAAAGCTCCAAATATAGAAGAGGCAAAGAATAGTACAATTGCTGTTAAAATGTATCTTATATAAGAAGCATGGAAAGCAGATAAAGAGGTGGTAAACATATATTCCAACAAATATGGAACTAAAGTGATAGAATAATTACATCTAGGATTAATACATGCAGGTACAGAGAAGACAACCCTAACTATTTTGGAGAATTTATATATCTTTAAACTAGGACATAAAGTAAGGAAATACATATCGTATTGCAACCTTTGTCAATAAGCAAAACAAATTAATGTGGCTTATGAATATAGAATGAATTTAGTGCTTAGAGTAAAACCAAGATGTTTGTTAAGTTTAGATTTGCATGGTCCAATGTCTGTAAGTACATTTGGGTACAAATTTTTATTAGTATACTATGATGTATTCAGTAAATATGTATGAATATATGCACTCTCGAATGCAACCAGCACAGCATGTTTAAACAAATTAACAAAATCATATTTCCCAGAGGAAGGAATAGTTCAGCCATACTTTGTGATAATGCATCAGGGTTTTCCAGTTTTTCTAAATTTATGAATAGTATCAGAGTTTTGGTAGTCAAACAGTATCTCTCATCAAGATATAGACCTAACACCAATCCAGCAAAGAGAGAGAGATAAAAGAAGTTTCAAATTATCTACGTGTAGTGTATTATAACAAGCAGAGCACTTGGTACTCACTTATAAATATTATTCAAAATCTACTTAATCAGCCCATAAATACAGTAATAGGTTTTAAACCAATAGAACTTCAGCGTGGAAAATTATATAATACTTTAAGCAGTAATGTGCCATAAGTCATTGAAGTCCAATTAGCTAAATTGCCAGAAAAGGAGGTAATTTTTATATTAGCAATTTCAAAGATAGAGGCAAACGCCCTGAAGAGAAAACAAAAACACAAAGAAACAAAAAGAAGAATTTGGAAGATAAAGATAGGAGATCAAGTGCTAGTGAAGAACAAGAAGTTGTCAAATAACCTTCATAAGGAATATTGGAGTCTGTTTCTTAGTTATCTTGGCCCGTATGAAATAATAAATATTATTGCGACAGATACATACAAACTAAGGAGCAATAAAACAAATAAAGTAATTGGAAGATTCCACAAACATATGTTGAAGCCGTACAAATGTAAACAGTCTGTGGCAAAAGAAGAAACAGAAAAAGAAAATAAAGTATCTGGAACATAAAAGGGAATAGCAATGGAACTCAAAACTTATAATAATTATAGCCTTACAAATTATTAAGAAATGAGTATTTAATAACTACAGTATAATATGCACAAAACCACTTAAACAATGCAAGGTACTATTTCCAATATAATTTTAATAAATGTAACCATTTGTCAATATAACAAAAGGGAGTATATATAAAATGATGTAATATAAGAAAATCCACTGCTAGCGAGAAAAACATAAGAAATCTGAATAGCAATTAGACTTATAATGTATAAAATATAAATTGTGAGAAATTATTAGAAATATAAATATGTTTAACAAATACATTGTGAATAAAGAGTAACAAGTGTTAGTATGCCTTACTAAGTGTTAAATGTGCAGCAAATAGGACACTTAATAGTGGCTGTGATAGTGAATAAACAAACGTTACTCAGGTATTCAACACCAGATCGTTGACCTTAAAATGTGGAAAGTAAAGGTGTGGAATATGTGGCAGAGCAAGTATAAAGTATTCTGCTATGCAAGTGTTGTGAAAATCAGTGCGTGTTACATAAATAGTTCCAGTGAGAAATAGCAAGTGTTATATTAAAAAGGTTATGTATCTTTCTTCCAGGAGACTTTCAGAAAATATTGGAAAACTTAAAAGACAAAACAAAAAGAACATACGTTTGAAATATATCTAAAATGGGGCAGTTTGAGGCAGTATGCTATCAGTGTAATTATATAATATAAAACTAATAAAAGCCTGTCTTAAAGCAATATGTGTATAATAGAATATATAATGTGTGTATTACAGTCATTGTATTATGTTTATTTTATTGTGCACATGAATAAAAATGTTATGAATTACAAAATAATAGCCGAAAGTTGCTAACAATAAGGTAACCTTGAAACAACAACAAATTAGAAACTTCAAAAAGGCTTCTAATAGTTCTGGGAACAATAATAATGTAATAGTTAAAACAGTTTATAAATAGCCACTCAAAAACTAGAAATGCTAAAAGTTAAATAAAGGGATTCTATTGGAGTAGGATTAGCCAATCAGAAACTAGAAATAGAGAAAATCTACAAGATTAAATGGTAGATGCTACAAGAAAGCGTACCCAAGCAGTTCGGTTCGGTACGGGTCAGTGAATGTATGTGAGACATGAAAATTCATTGCGGTGAGGATAATATATAAAATGTAAGTGTTTATCAGTGTAATTAACAATAATCTCACAGCTCTAAAGTTGCATGCATCAGTGAGGTTGTTTTTTTTAATCGTGTGAAGTATTAATAAAGTATGTGGAGTAGAATTATAATTTGTGTATGCTTCACTATTTAGCCGTACCAGCCACGTTAAGAGATACATGCTGTACATATTACTACTAATGAACCCGGGGCATATATATAATATTTTAATGAACATTAAAATAAAAAGTTGATTCTTAAACGTGGGGTGAAGGCCACCGGAATGTTTGTACCGTACGTGGGGCGAACACTCCTAGAAACAATCCTCCGCAAGTTGCCATCCATTACATGCTTGGTATTAATAACCCCTTCAAATTGGCGCCTAACTTGGGACAAGAATAGGCGAGAATATGTGAAAAGAAGAAAAGAATGAACAAACATCGTTGAGCTATCAAAATCGACGAAACTACAAGACTTCACTACGAGAACTGTAAAAAGTTTCATACAACTTCAAGATCATCGTACAACAACGTCACCTAAGGACAGCAAAGACAATTCTTTCAGGAGTATGGGGCACGCAGTCAACAATTCAACTAGAATCTACGAGGGAACACCATACTATAAAGCTTTACTAACACAGCTAGAGAAAGGGTCAGAAAATTCCAATACTTAAATGTACATAATTGTCAAGATAGTTACGAATATACTTTATTAAAATAATTACATGTCGTTAAGGAGTAGAAACTTGAAATTTAGCAATTCAAAACTAAATGTAACAATTGAAAATATCCAAAATAAAATGGAAACGGAAAACAATCTAAATACAGAAGTAGAAGGGGATATGTGAGCCATTAATGATTGTAATGTAAATTTCCAGTCAGAGCTAGACGAAACCACAAATAGGTTAGATATAGAAGAACAGGCATCTGTAAATTCACAGTTGGGCATAGAAAGAGAGTAATGGTTTTATCATCTAACTCCCCTGTGTAAGTAAACTGGTCTTCGGCTACATGTACCAACTTTGCCGCTGTAGTCGCGTAGTTAGCAATTTGCCCATGTACCTTATTTATTTCAGCCCTATCCGGAGTACCAAACAAAACTTTAAATAACGATCCCCCACCATCAATAGCTCTATGCTTTCGTCTTATGTCGTTGGCAGGCAAGTATTGCTCTTTGTTTTTCATTTAATTTTGTAATAAGTAAATATTTTCTTAAGCTTTTCAATTTCTCCCCAATCCATCAAATTCCCGGTTTCGCGCGTCCTGTCCTGTTCTAGACTATCAAAAATCGCTCTAATCTGCGCTATAGCATTAGCGTAACGTTGTACAGGTAAACTGATGCTGATAGTCCATCGACTTCCAGCGACTAGTATGGTCTCTTGGTAAGCAAATATGATCCCCTTTGTCATAAGAGGTCCCATGGGAGATACATCTAATGGGTCTCGTATGATGCCTTGGTTTGCCAAACCATAACCTGAAAAGACCGAGAAATGAGGAAAAAATTAGTTTCGCCAACACCTTTTTGAATGGTACGCTGTCAATTTTCTCGTATTTTTGCCTGGCTCATCGTAGCCTGCATTCTCTACAATTGCTTCATTACACTCCCCACTTACTGACTCCTCTGGTACAGAACTAGTGGATGGGCCCCCTTGGGTTCAAACCGGCGATCTAAAGTTCCAGGGCAAAGTGACGGGTCGTTCTACTTGATTCGTTTCCCTAATTCCTCTATGTATCCATGTAGGATCTCTACGTTCATCTCCCTGGGACACGTTCATTTCATCGTCATAATATTCATCATTGTTTGTAATATTATTTCCAAGCAAGTTTTCGCTTATTTCATTCCCCTCAAGGTTAGTGGCTCCAGCGTTCGTGTCTGCGAAAGGCGAGCTGATTATCACCTCCAGCCTGGCATCCGGCTCGGCGATCGCTTCCTGTCTCCACGTGAGTAACACTTCTTTAGCCGATTTATATGTACACGTATAGTGCGACCCGTTTCCATTTGCAGTTTGTAATTTAGCGGGGTAAATTTCTCTACAATTCTATATGGGCCACCGTATCTTGGAGCTAATTTTCTATTTGTTTTCTTTCCTATATAAGGTCTATCTAAATAAACATAATCTCCCATTTCATATTTGTTACTAGTTGCTTTTCTATTATACTGCTGCTTCTGCTTAAATTTATTTTCTAAAATATGATGATATGTGTTATTGTATGCTTTACTTAGTCTTTGTTTCATGGACTCGAGATGCTCTTCAGCGCTACCGACTTCTACTTCGTCGATCCTAGGTTCAAGCTCGATCATTGTTGGTAAACGCATTTCTCTTGCGTAAAGTAGATAAAATGGCCTATAGGTTGTTACAGTATGTGGAGCGGATCGACATGCCATTAGTGTGAACGGCACCATTCGGTCCCAATCATCTCGATGTTCTGTGATAATCATAGATAGTGAATCGTTCAGGTATCTATAGTACCTTTCGATTACAGAATTTAATTTTGGGTGAGATGGACTACTATTTACGTGCTTAACGTGGAAAAATTTACAAACTTCTGTAAACAATGCGGATTGAAAATTCGTCCCTTGATCGGTCAAGACTTTCTCGGGCGAGCCATACCTGAAAATATCTCAGTTACTAATGCTCCCGCCATTGTGTTGGCGGTTTGATCCGGTGTAGGCAAAGCATCCGGATATTTGTAAATTGGTCGACTAACGTGAGAAGGTATTTATTTCCAGATTTTGTAATGTTTAATGGACCTGTAATATCTATAGAAATTACTTGAAATGTTCTAATAGCAGTTTCCGATATACCTAATGGAGCGTTCGGTTTCTTCGTGACCTTTCTTTTGGCGCATATATCACACCTTTGGATATAACTTTTTGCATCCTGCTTTAATGACGGCCAAAAATATCTTGGTTAAAGTAGCGATTGAGTTCTTTTAGTACCTTGGTGAGCATTATAAGTCGTGTAATGATGTATTGATATTACTATGTTGACCATTGTTTCCGGTACTATTATTTTCGAATTTTGATTACACCCGGTGTACAATATACCTGCATCAGTGAAAAGTTTACTTTTTAGTCCTAAGTTATCTTCTTTCATTAACTGCTGGCAATATGTATCTAATGTTTTTTGCACTTTCAGATCGTGCTTCGAGGATGGACTAGCGACAAACTCCTCCGCCATCTCCTCCTCCAGCTCATGACGGACCACAGCCAGAGGAGCTACCGGACACGCACCCTGTGTCTCCAACCGAGACAGCGCATCAGGTACGACATTTTCTTTGCCTGGTCTGTGATTAACAGTGAACTCATACTCGCTTAAAGTTAACATCCACCTTGTCAATCTCGCACTTAGGGGGTTTTTGGTTGTAAGCAACCATGTGAGAGCTTTGTGATCTGTGTAAATTATGAATTTATGCCCAATGAATTCTAAACTTCTTTACTCCAAACACTATGCTAAGCAACTCCCTTTTGGTTGTATAGTTTTGTTCGGCTACTGTGAGTAATCTACTTACGAAACTATAGGCTTATCTAAATCATCTGAAATTTGACTCAAAATTGCTGAGAGTCCTGTGTTTGAAGCATCGCATGCCAAAATAGATAGTTACGAGAAATCAGGATGAGCGAGCATCATTTGTTCAGTGAGTGCATTATTAAGAGTATCAAACGCTTGCTCGGTATATTCATTCCACACAAATTTCTGATATTTCTTCGTTAACTGCCTTAGTGGTTTACTTATAGTAGAAAACTCACGTATGAAGGGTCTATAATACCCAATAGCACCAATAAAAGACCTTATTTGCTTATCAGTATTAAGTCACGCCAATTCCTTGATTGCTTCAACTTTTGAGGCATCAGGTTTTATTCCCTGTGTACTGACAGTATGGCCAACAAAAACTATCTCTTTTTGTACAAACTCACATCTTTCTAACCCTGGGTTTAAGTTAGCTTCCTGTAACCTTTCAAATACATGTCGCAAATGATCTGCATGTTCTTCTATAGTTTAACCAATCACAAGGATGTCGTCCATATACACTAAACACACTAGTCTTTTAAGATTATCCAATATCAAATCAATAGCTTTTGACCATGTCATTGGGACTGAAACTAAACCACAGGGAAGCCGAACGTACTGAAACGACCCTTCCGACGAAGTGAACGCAATTTTTGGTCTACCTGATTCCTTTATTTTAATCGCATGATAAGCAGAGTTTATGTCTATAATAGAAAAACAAGTGTTACCAGATATCATAACTCTTTGATATCAGGCATAGGCCACGTAGGCACTTAAGTTATGGCGTTTAGACATATATAATCCACACGCAATCTATATCTCACTATTCCGTTTACTGCTTTCTTAGGGACAAATAAACACGGACCTGTCCAATCTTATTTTGTATGCTCGATAATCTTTTTCTCTAACATTTCCTGAATTTGCCTTCTTAACGCGTCTTTTAGAGCAAATGGCATCCTGTATGGTCTAAGTCTGATAGACTTTGCATTCCCCATATCATGTTCAATTACTGTTGAGTACGGTAATTCCCTTGTAGGTTAATCTAAATATAATGGAATGAAATCATAAAATACTTCCAACATTACCTCTCTTTCCCTCGGCTCTAACTGCTTTCCTCTATCGCTTATTGTTTTGTAAATTTCATTAATTTTGCTTGTTTTCCTTTAATCTGCATTTCTCCTTTTTGATTTTAACTCAAGTTTTGTTACTCTTATCATTCCTACATCACGTTCTATATTCCTTACCATATCACACAAAATACAAATTTCTTTTCCACACATAGGTTCTGGGTTCATGACGCCCATAAACAACGCCGAGGGCCTGTACATCGGTCTTTGGGCGCGCGGGGCTTATTTCTCTTTCTGTTCCCCTCAGATACTCACTCTCATCGCGGTATAAGGTTCTCTGTCACTCCGGATATGATCAAGTTTCCCTGTTAACGTAACCGTATTAATGGGCTGCTGATACCTGCCTTGCAAGTCATCAGGCGCCGGACAGCGACTCTCAAGCCATGGAGAAACGATCTGCCGCCCTTTTTAACACACTAGCTTACCGCCAGTTTGCCATCCTCCTTCCACCCCTCCTCCAGAGGTGGGATAACTGCCCGCTGAGAATGGTGTATTGCCAAACTCCATATTTAATTACCGAAAAACTAGCACCGGTATCTATTAGCATGTAAGAAGGTGTGTCTCCTCCTAGCCTAACTTCTAATAAAAATTCCTTAAATTTTTTGTCACATGAGAGGACGGGAAGCGATTCTCACATGGGGCTGCCGAACTCCCGTTTTTCGACAAACCAGTCCCGTTTCCCTAGGGCCGCTGCTATGAACAGTGTTTTGAAATATGACCCAAAATTAAATTGAGTTTTATTTATAGACGCTCTTTAACTACTATGGTCCTTAGCGTCCCATTTTATATTGGGCGTGAAAAACCGGCAATCTTGCTCAGGGGCCTCTTTAACAGGCTTGAGGTTCTTTCACGTGCCGTAAATCTACGACAAGGGACCACCGGATTTACTTCCCGTCCGAAGGAAGCCATGCCAAGGATTTTTTTGCCCGAAAAATATCCATTGCCCTCCGCCGGGTTTGAACCCGCGACCTTGGGAACTAGAAGCTAGCACGGCACCATTGAAATATGACCCGGCATGTTACATTCAAAGCATCTGTTATTTCCCGTTCCACTCCAGAAAGTAACCTTCGGCGGCTAGCACTTCCGCCTGCTGTTAGTTGTTTTGTACAAGGAACGTTATCTTTTCCGTGATCTTGCCCTTGGTTCTGTCTTTGTCCCCGGTTACGGTTGTACAAAGTCTTTGGCTTGCTCCTTCAATCGCTAGCTACATGTCCTACTTTATTACAATTAAACCATGTCTTATTGGTAGGCAGCATAAGCACCTTTCTCTCGTGTGAACTACTGCTTGTGTTACCTCTTTGTTTTTCGGCATTCTCTCCTGTTGTAGCATTTCTAATTGCTGCTGTAAGCGTGTCAGGCGTTTGAAATCTAACTTGCTGACCTGCTACACCGCTTAACCCATTCATAAAAGCCGCTAACAATCCCCTTTCTGCTTCTTCATTAACTGTTCGTTGTTCTACTGCATCACTTACTGTTCTAATAGTTTTGTGACATAACTGTCTACACCGGTCAGTGAAAACTTCTCCACTTTCATCAGCTTTCTGGATGGCGTCTTTTAACGCGGCATAATGGTACTGAGGTGGCAATTTTTCTGTGAACCGCTCAATTAAGGCCTTCTTAAAGTCTTCCCGTGTCACCTCAGCCCCCTGTAAATCAGATCTACCCCTGAAAAATTGCAAAGCCGTGCCAGCTAATTTTGCGCGAGCAATACTGAGCTGATTTGCCTTAGCCAAATTGCTTACCACAACCAGTTGTTCAATATTACTAATAAAATCTTTAACAGGCCGCCCCTTAGGATCCCCCGTATACTCCTTTATTACGTTAGCAATGCTCACGTCTTTGATCTTGGCTGCCGTGGGGCGGGCCAGATTCTCCTCAAATTCCCGTATCTTTTCCTCATTTGTCGCCATTTTGTATAATTTATTTATTTTGGTTTCAGTCCTCACCTTCCTTAGAGAGGGCGGAGAGTCTGCCTCTCCAGCTGGATCTGCAGAGGATCCTCGACCATCAGCAGCGCCGATTACGCACCGCTGCTTCCACGGCTGCTGCAAGGATGCGGGCAGTGGAATATCCCACTCACAGCAGGCAACAAAAGAAGAACTAAGGAGTGAACAAAATTCAAAGTTTCGATGCAGCACCTAAAACATTTGTGTGTGTGTGTTTTTTTTACCACATTCAAAACTCTCAAAAATCACCCAAGAATTACTACCCCCTTCACTAACATATCAACCTAAAATAAATCGGCAAGATCCCGCTAAAATTGCAAACGGTAGATGGACCACAGATTCATACGTTGAATAAACGCAACACCAGAACTCTGTTGTTCTTATTTCACTGACCTATGCTGCTCCTTTGTCACACCACTAGTTTTAGGAAACCTGGACACCATTTTGCCTTCCAGAGATCCTACTTCTTGCTCTAATAGCACCTCACCTGATGCATAGTCGTATAGGTAGTCAGTTCTTTCAATTTCCAGCACTGCGTATTCACAGCCTTGGTCAATGTGTCGCTTCAAGATGCGAGTCTCAACGTCAAACGTCACTGTCCCGTGCCCGTTATGGTGAGTATATATCTTATAAGAAGGGCAGGAAGATCTCCTGTGTTTGCCCTTAATGGCTATTTCTATACGAGAGTCAGTAATCAGACCTGCAAACTTATTTCTGTGTCTTTCTAACAGAGACAAGTCAAATTTAGTATATTTCTTAAAAAAGTTTGCGATCAAAGTAAAAACGTTCTCATCTGAGTGTCTTAATGCCAAAGGGCTCGTAGTAGCAACTACATATACATAAATAATGGTAAATGTAACAGCTTCAATTTTCCTTTCACACCTGAAAATACACCGGAACATATCGCATACAACTCCTAGCTCAAACTAAGTCTTAATTACATTCCTAGGGTTCGCGAATTCCTTGGAACTTCTAATCACACCACTTAAGGACTTTGTTAAGGTAATCCTAAGAAAAATAAATCTCAACTAAGCTGCCAACAATACATTACGGTGCGTGCACCAGGAGGGAACTAGGTGATTGTACAAGAAAAGAATTCTCAAATTGTAACTACTCGTAGCTTTAAATGTATTAAATCCTAAAATTATATAATACAAAAGTTAAACTTGAATTCTTGTTTAAAGAAATAATTGACTACACTTGAAATCTGCATGAATACCCTATTACTGTTACATTACTAACAGAATCCTCTTGAAGTAAAATATTAACAATGAATTATAAGAAACGCTTAAACAAATTACACCTGAAAACCTACACTTAAGTGTTATTGTGAACTTACTGGTGTTATGCCCATGACAATTTAAGAATTAAACTGTTATAGCAATTAAATAAAAACTGGCGAAAATCTGACGAACCTGGCAGTAGATAGACAGCATTAAATCCCTGGTTACTTACTCATTATGCCGAGGATGGAGATAAGGATCTGCATCCTGCTCCGGACCGACGTGGAGTCGTCCAACACCACACTACACAAAAAGCCCCCGAGTTACCGTTCGGAGGCTTTTATACTATTCTGCGAGACAACGCCTTGGTGTCGTCAGATTACCTCATACTTTATGTGTAAAGGTTGACACAGCCTGTCACGTAGTCCAGTCTCTAACCGCAGCATACCGCAAATAGAGGATGTATGTGAGTAAGCATCCGCTAATATTCTCACATAAAAGTTAAATATGATATTCGAATGAAACCTCAAAATATTAGTAAGATTTTGTATGAAATTGCATATTTCTAGGAAAATATCGCATGTAGGGAGACACTCGATCCCCTTAAGGATGGATGGTGAACTCTTGTAACTGCGAAGGGAGGTTCTCAGGTTACCCCCTTTTCCTGTGAACTACATGTGTGGCCAGGGCACTATAAGCTCTTATCATAGATCCACAAAAGTGGTTCCTATTTACGTAAATTCTTCAAATATATTAACAGTATACAATAAATTATACAAAAGTAGACTTAGAGAAAGAATCAGCTTCTTTTATGCCTATAAGGTTTGAAGCCGGTGATCATGTTCCAATTTCAAATTCAAAATTAATCTTTGATAAAGGTTATGAACACACTTGGACAGATGAAATATTTATAATACATCAAGTCATTAAAGGCACTCCCGTGATTTATAAATACATTATTTATCGGGAGAAGAAATAAACGGCATTTTTATACCGAAGAGTTACAAAACGCTCGTCTTCCAAAAGTTTACAAGATTTATAAAATCTTAGGCACACGAGGTAAGGGCAGTAGTAGAGAAGTACTTGTGAAGTGGAAAGGTTATCCTGATAAATTTAATTCCTGGGTTAAACATTCTATAACAACGGCACCACCATGATACGCACCGAACCATTTTCTATTAGTTTAACAAATAGTGGTTCTTCAACTGTATTTGAAAACAATACTACTTCTCGGTTTTGAAACCTGCTGCCACAACGCATAGTTCTTCATGGGAAATGGCACTTGCAAAAATTAGATATCCAGGTTCATTTTTAAACATCGCAAAACATGGAAATTTTATTAAAGGTCGAATGCTTCATAAACCTGGGCAAGGTCTTCCACAAGAAATAGACTTTTGATACGAATTAAATGAAACCACTATAGCAGATCATTTTATGCTTCTATCGGTACTTAACGATTAAATAAAAACAGGAACTCATATCAACAACCTTTTCTTATGCAATAACAATACCGGTTTTGTTCATATTAATACACAGGCAATAGAAAAAGAAAGAAATAGGTGTAATAATGAGAAAAAGAGTGATAGAATCAGATGTTATTACTTCGCACACCTAAAATAAGTCTATTCAGCCGTATAATGTAGATTGTAAATTAAAAGATGCAACACCTACAGAACATAACATTGAAGTTAAAGACGAGACAGGTAAATCAAAAGGTAAAAGAACTACAACTATGGTTAGCGTTAATGTGATACGCGAATTATATCTACCTCTGGATTTAAGCAGACAGCTAGGATATGCACCTCAAACCGATGTTACTAAAGATAAACGCGATCCATTTCCAATGAATTCAGATATACCGTTTCCTTATGAAATGTACATATACTGTAATATTATAAAATGCCCATATGGTGAACGAGACGTGTACTCAAATTATCGACAATACATTAGTCGAAATAGACATTCATCACAAACATCTTGCAATGGAAAAATCGTTTTTGCCTTTCAACTGGGTACCAGTGCTTCAACATAATTTTCAAATTGTGCAAATATATTTAAGGACAGGAACAGGTGAGTTATTACCATTTATGGACGGATTTTCTTCGGCAGTACTTTAGTTTAGACCTTATGGATCATCGCGAACTCGTTAAGAGCTTTGTTAATCAAACCGGTGATGGCGATAGTTTTATGTCGTATAAAGGAAGATGTTTCCAAAGACTGGGGACTTTTTGGTGCTTTAGGTAGTTTGGTTAGATACATGTCGCCGTACATTAAAAGCGCTGCAAAATCTGTTGGCAAAGAACTATTAAATGTAGGTGGAAATGTTTTATCCGACGTAATTGCAGAAAACCTTTCAAGTCTTCACTTAATGTTAGATTAAAGGAAGGTGGATCAAATTTAAAGAGAAAAGCCGATCAAGCTCTAGACTCGATGCTCGGCGGGGAAATAAAATCTCACAAAAACGTAAACTAACTCAATTAAAGATAAAGTGTGTAAGACGTAATAAAGCACATAGAAAAACTAAAATAGCAAAGCATAAGAAGAAGAAAGAACGTAAAACTAATTCGACTAAAAGAAAACAAACAACACGTGATATGTTTTCATATTGTCTAAAATTTATGTAAATTCTGCATTTAATTTTTTTGAAGAACCTCCGGTGCAAACTAGCGTAAATCGGTATACGGTAATTGAGTTAGATCCTCAAAATGTAATTTGTTACAATTCACCAATTCCTTTTCACTATAAAGGAAACGCTGATGCATATACCGATGCTTCTCAAATAAAACTATATTTACATCGTAAAGTTATCAGTCATGACGGTAAAGATTTAAAAGATACAGAAAAAATCACTCTAGTTAACCCTTTAAATTCGCTTTTCAACAACCAGAAGTAGTTTTAAATAGTGTCACTGTTACTCCACCATAACCCGGATATCCTTATAAAACGTGTATAGAACAATTAATAAACTATTTATCCGATTCTCAAAATTCGTGGCTTGAAGCATATTTTTGGAAAAAAGATACGGCAGGATCCTTTGAGATCTAGGATAGTAATGAAGGTATAGAATGGCGTATTAAACACACTAAGGGTAGCAAAGAATTTGAATTAATGGGACAATTGTCGTGTTTGTCATTTTCTCAAGATGAATATATTTCCAACAATATGGATATGACAATAAAACTAACTTCGTTTACTCCCGAATTTCATCTTATTGCCGCTGGAGACCCTAAAGGAAAAACTATAATTACGAGTGCTACAATTAACGTAACATGTATCTTTCCTTATGCTTCCATGCTTTTAGGTCATCATAATTTACTGTCTACACTTAACGGTAAAATAATATTAGACGAGGTAGGTGTTCAACCTTTTAACATTCCAAAATCAACAATAAGTAAAACGTTTCACTATATATGAGTAGGTAAATCACCTCGCAGAATTATAATAAGATTCGTGTAAGATACTGCATACAGCGGTAGTTTTTTTTAAAATTCATACAATTTTTTACATTTAAATGTTCTTCAACTTTTGTAAATGAGCAACCGTTTCCGGCACGTCCTCTAACTCCCAATTTTACAAATAACCAATACATTAAATGCTTTAATATTGTCGGAAAAGCTACAGATTTAAATCCTGAAGATAAAGAACACACTACATCCAGAAAGGATTATTCAAAGGGATACACATTTCTGATATTGATTTAACGCCGGATAAGAGCGCTAATGAAACCCACGTTTCTGGTTTACACCATGGAAATCTTTCCATAAACGTAAGTTTTACAATAGCTTTAACAAAAGAAGCTTGCATGATTGTTTTATCCGAATATCAACGCGTACTAGAATTTGACGTAAACAGATCAATCTATGACATGAATACCGAAGAAATACGTAAATGTTTATCAAGCAATATTCACACTAGTCCGTACTTTTTAGGTGTTTCTGTATGTGACCAATTACCTAAACGTGTTCATAAACGTTTTCCAATCGCATTGGTAGCAAATACGGATCCTATCAATAATCCTGGTAAACACTGGGTTGGTATTTTTATTTCCAAATGTGGAAGAAGAGAATATTTTGATAGTTTCGGAATACCTCCGCTTTCTCACTACTTTATACATTTTCTAAATTATAATTGCGGTAATAATTGGAGTTGCAGTAATCGAAGATTACAAAGCTCCATTAGCTCTTCATTTGGACATTACGTAATTGCTTATGCTGTACATCGGTGTGGTAATTTACCTGCTCAAAGTTTCCACTCTAAATTTAGAATAACGATTACACTTACAACGGAAGTCTTATTTTAAAAACCTATAAAATGTTATGCTTTTGCAACAAATGTAAAAACACAACAGTTCCGCTGTGAATCTGCACATCCTTAATATAAAAGATAAGTGTACTCTTTATTTATGCTTCGGTTTACGTTTAGCAAACGAAAAAACTCAACATGTCTACAGAAATTGGATTTATATATTTTAACTTTTTTAAATGGTGAACTCGAATATGTGGTTAAAAAAACTTTCTATATGTAGTTTAGATCGTGAAGTGCAGACTTGAATCTTTAAACCACCTCACTATCATCGTTTGTTAAGTGATAAAATTATTTCCACCAATAAAATTAGTACAAAACTTCACGGTTTAAAATGGGATGACGGTGATGTTACTATGATCAACTTGCTTCTATACTCAAGCGAAATGTAGATCCTTTTACAGTTATTTTTACGAAAGAAGAGCAAAGTTTCTCGTAAAATTACAAATATAACCATAATCGACATACAAGAATTAGGGTTTAACGACGAAACACTAGTAACGTTTAATACTTCGTCTTGCATGCATCCTTGCCATAAAATACAAACTCTTAATTGTGCTCAAAGAAACGTATTAAACCTTTCTGAGTGATACGCTTATACCACAAATATAAGACATGCATATCCATGTGATCCAAAACCAAACCATTCACGTCTGTCTCACGAGTTAAAGCATGAATCATCGTTAAACTGCATTCCTTATGACGTATATATTAATTAGAACGCACCTTAAGACTACTTAAACTGATGTAACTCTAAGATCCCATTGTACTCCACTTTGTCTCTTCACCATGCCCGCGACAGATATAAGGTATGTATAATCCATTAATAATTGTAGTCAGGTAAGCCGAGAGGACTAAGGCGATAGGTTTCCGCTGTAATTATCTGAAAACAGCGTGGTTTCGAATCACGTATTTGACGAATTCTTTTTCTTTTATTTTCTAGCATAACCCAATTACAACCAAAGAAGATAAAACTAGAAGAGGACATTAAACAGCCACCGTCGTTAATAGGCGTTAAAAGCAATCTATGTTTTTTGGATCGGACCCAACAGAAGCTTCTTAGTGTGGAATTTTCTTCACATATTTCTTGCGAACTGTGCATCATTGTCGCTAAATGTGGAAAGCTCGTGGCATTGTGCTCAACAGCTTGTGCAATTGGAAAAACACAATTACGTGTGTTTCCCTTATTGATATGAATCCTAAAAAAGAAGCAGTGAAATAGGATTTAAACCTAAATGAAGATTTAAAATTAGACGTCAAACACGTGTTTGGTACAATAAACATTATAGTAAAACCATATCAAGGGGACGACTCCGTTAATATATCCTTAATCGATGAAGAGTGGAAAAATTTAATTAAACTGTATCCAATGTCAACGAAACTTTTATCATCGATTAAACTAAGTTACTGAAGTAAAACATCAAATTATAGCTTATGATAAATACCTGCAAAACCTGGAAGGCAATGTGGAAGCAATGTCATATTCTAAATATACGGAATATATCTTATGCGCCACTCCTAAAGACTATTACGAAATACGATTTTACTTATATAATCAACTCGCAGCTTCATATGATCATGCACAGAAGACGTTATGATCACATGTTCATCACTTATCGCCTAACTGCATGTGATCCGAAACCTAACATGTAAACATCACTTGTTACTATAGTTATATAATTAACATAACATAACATAACATATGATATATATATGTCGCATTCACTTGTACCCACAGTGCTCCTTCTGTTGCTTGGTAAACGAGTTCAGAAAAAACAATCATCGTCATAGCCAGCAATTCCGGGAGCACCAGCAACAACGCAATGGACATGTGCACAGAGTTGAACAACCTAGGTAGAGGTTGTTTTGCAGTAAAGAAACCAATTACGACCGCTGAATTGGATGAGGGTAAGCAATACTTCATACAAAGCATTATGGTGTGGGTTAAGGTTGAACTAAAATGTAAACACCACAGATATAATTTATTAACTCCGCGTACACAATATAGGAACAACATACGAACTATTAAATAACAAACTCAGAGGTTTAAGTTCCAGTATGCAAGCGTCTGCTTTCGGCAGAAGACCAGTCCCGACTCCCTGCCTTAGTGTTGCTTCCCGGCAGGGGTGGCTTAGCGACCCAAACGCACAGCTGTCCCTTGTCACTCACTGTTCGGTGTCTGGGAGATGCTGCCTTCTGAAGACGTGCCCACCCTTGGAAGCTGTTTCCAAGGGAAGGTCAAGTAGCTGCTTTCTGTGTGGTGGTTGAGCCGCCACAATGGCAACCAAAACTAAGTGGGGGAGGAAAATCTTTGTAACGATAGAAGACAGAGAGCTCATTCTGCCACAACGATTCGAAGCATTAACGCCGGAACAGCTGCCCTGGATTAATGCGCAAATATATTACCTCCTGTACACTTGGGAGGAATCACTTGGCAATAACAAAACAAGACATATGTACAGTTTTGAACCAGCAGAATAACAAACAAAATACTGCATATCAACCGACATATATCTCACAAAAAGCTTTTCCTTTCATCATCAGTTCTTAACGATGGACATTTGCACCGTATTAAACAACCTGGGTAGATGTTTCTTTGCTAAAAAAAGACAATGACGACCTCTGAACTGCATGAGAGTAAGCATTATGGCACAAAAAAACAAAAATTGGGAGGAAAACGTCGCTATTACGGTAGAAGACAGAAAAGTGATCCTTCCACAGTGGTTCGAAGCATTAACGCCGAAGTAGTTGCGCAGCATTAATGCACCAAATATTGCTTCCTTGATAATAACAAAACACGACAGTAATTATTGTAATATTTTAATCGGCGTATATCTCACAAAAAACTTTTCCTTTTTTTCATCAGTTCTAAAAGATGTTTTGCCCACATGCGATGTGCAAGCATAATCCTTAGCAATATCAATGCGTAAGATGTTACCACGATCCAGACCGGTGCATGGGACCCGACATTTTGATAGAAACATCTGTATTACAAAAAAGGAAGCATCGACATAATCTACATGACGTCATGACAACAAACAAACAATTAAATCTAACAGCCACACGCCAAACACAACGGATCATTCAGTAAGCAGCAACAGCACCAGCCTTCGCACCATGTACATTATCACCGATCCCATTAACGCTGGCCACAATGTGTGGACGCAACTTGTGTTTAATATCTCCGAAATGGTTAATGCACAAGGTAAATACGTACGCCAGTGATTTAAACTTATAGCGATGAAAATATATCCACATTCTCCTAATCAGATAACAGTAGTTATAAAACTTGGAGCAAACTATTCTTGTTCAGTTAACGCTGATGTATTACACATCGCTTTTAAAAGCGTATTAATAAATGCAGGTGATAGACACTCCGCAAGAGTAACCATCACTGCAGGACACTCAAATACGCCTACCCTAGACCAGTGCATCACTCAACGCGGATTGTGCAACATTCTCCAGCTCGAAGAATGTGGGTGCAGCGATTTCGTGGTGGGCGCTCTGTATGTGCCAAAACTACAAAGCGACGTAAGTAACAACTTTTTCACGTTGTGTTTAAGTACGTCACTTCCAAATTAAACAACCGCGCTCTATCGTGTTTAATGAACCTGATAGCGAAACGTCAGATGCTGACGAAAGTGACTGAATTCGAACTCGGTAGCAACAGCAGCAGAACACTGAATCCCGATCCCAACAATAATACGTGTGACAAAACCGACATTTCAACTAACATCGAAAACATCAGCAACAACCCCTACAAGCGTCGATGCCAACAGCAACAGCGGCAACACGACGATGATAGTGTAGTTACTCTCATTAAAATCATCGTGTATACCATAAGTAAAAAATAATTTGTATATTTTCTTTGCAAAAAAGGAACTTGTTTGAATTATAATATACACACGTTGTTAAAAAGCAACTGTTTCACAAACAATCCAATTGTAACAATTTTATGTACTAAAAGATAAAAATAAAAAGTGCCCCGCGGGCTGGCCGGACGAGAAAACCGAAATCCGCCCCGGCGCCGGCGAAAGGTCTAAAAGATTCATGACGTCAATGAGGGCGTCCCGGTGTACCGCCAAGGTCGGCGCTAAGCTTATCGCGATCTTCGAGAGGACGATCACCTCGAGGTTAAAGCTTGCCGTCAACCTGGGCAACCAACCGTGACGACCTTGACCGTAGACATTTCGCTGGCGCCAGGGTGGACTTTGACCGCCTGGCTCCCGTGGGGTGCATACTACTCCTTTGTCAGTCTTTTTTGCTGTGACCACGTATTTTGTCTCTGTTGCCAACTGCGGATCGAAAGGAACTCTTCCCATTAGTTATAAATTTAATATAAAACCTCATTCCCCGTGTGCTACTAGATTTCCTCCCGTATTCCCACCTTTTTCAGCAATAAATGCAGAGTGGCAAAAGCATTAAAAGCACAATGTATGTCCCCGGTTAAAAATCCTAGCCAAGTTTACTTTTTGTTCGACCTATCGATCAAGATTGCTTTATCGTCATCAACTTTTGCGCCTTTCTGGGAATTATCTCTGCATTGCGGATATATTCTAACTTCTTAAGTTACTTATACACACGTATTTATCATTCCTGTTTAAACGAATTGATATAGGAACAGGTTATATTATGCTATACTACCATCATCAATCGTTTTAGAAATAACTATTTAAAGAAGCTATACTAATAAATAACTTACACTATATTACTCTCTTAACATTAAAGCTTTCGTATGCAATGGATATTTCGTTTGCATGAGTAAACTGGCAAAGAAGAACAGACATGAATATTTGAAATACCTATGAACTGATCAAATACTTGCATACGTATGACGATTTATTTTAGCTTCTGTTTAACTATTTATATAGGGTTTTGCCGTTTTCCTTGTTATGCCTCAAAATCAGATAATCACTAAACATCTTATATTAAACATTAAAAGTTGTTTTACAACACACCTCACTTCACTACATTTCTGCCTAATGCTTGTGCCACCATGAGATCCTATATAAACTGATAACTGTTATGTGAACTATTGTTTATCTCCCTTTAGTTACCTTTGACCGTAATCTCCTTCACACTTAATGACTAATGAGTAATGACTACACTTCACACCTTCACTTTTCTTTTGTGCGGGGTACCGTCTCTGGTGTAAAATTCATTCTGCACAATAATTACTCTTAATCACTAAACATTACATGGATGTATACAGTTAGCTTATTATAGGTATTATAGCTTTCTTATCAAAGATTCCTTTAGCAGGTGTTCGTAGTTTGCCTTTTGTCCTCTAATAGGTGCTTAAAAGATATACATTTATAAAACTATTATATCATGTACCTCCACAAGTTAATTAATAATTTACTTACCCTTTCCGAAATATATTTCGCAAAACGTTTAAGGGCTGTCATTTCATATGTCTATAAATGTAACTTACACTACATACTTATATTCTTGTACTCTTTTCATTCGTTTATCTATCCCATCTATCCAGGATTCATTCATCACGCAACGTTGGCGATACATGGATCGTTCGAATTTTTAGAATAGACTTTGATCGAGAGGCGGCTCCTTAAAGAGTCGCAAAAATGCAATATTGAATCTTCCCATCAATTAACTGGTATTACAGTGTCTTATCTCATCAGCACGGTCTCTGTCTCCCATCTTCGTCACTATTATACCTGGTGCTAACCATACACTCCTAAACTAAGCGGTTCCTTAGCTTGGTGGTAAAATAAATAGGGCGACTTCCAACTAATTTTTCTCGCCAACAAGCGAGTCCTATTTTCACTTGTATCTTCGCAATTTCCTTCTTTTCTGATCTGCGCATTTCACAATTCGCTCATAGGCCTTCCTTATGACTGTATGTTCCTCTTCTCTATCTTGCGTCTGAATAGCTTCTGGAATCATGGGAATTATCGGTCCGTGGAGTTCTCCCGTCTGCAATGCTATTGGTGCTTAGCTGGTAGCCAGACGTATGTGATGAATCAATATCTCCACATAATCGCATATTTTTGGTCTTAGGTATGACGTCTGCTACAAGTATGTGTAAATATATTCTAAGATATCTTAGTACTCTTTCGCAGTAGTTTGGTGCTGGGTACAACTGGTTGAACTATACCCTTAAATCACCTCACTTTGGAGTTTAAAAGCTTTTTTCCTTTCTAGGTAATTACATTGTCCGCTAAAATAGCCTCCATTTTTTCGTATTTAGGGATATAATCGTTCCAAACATTTTTAAAATATAGCCCTGGATAATTTCTTAACAGGGTAGAGCGTTACAAACCTTGAAAACACGTCTATCATAATAAATTTGCACTACACTCCCCCTCTTACTGTGGGCATTTCCCATGACTATCTTTTGCTAGAAGCGCGTGTAGGTGGTTGCGAATTATTGCCTCGGGTGGTGCGTCGAACTTTAAATTTAATGGCTTTGCCTTCTGGTACACCTTGCACGAAGAAATTAATTTCCTCGCCTAGTGTTCCAACTGGGGTACACAGAAATGCTACTTGATTGTAATACAAGTGCCTTTTGTGCCTTTGTGAATCATCGCATTGCGATAGGCTTTTATCAGCAGTTCCTTTAGCTGCGTTGGTACATAAGTTAGCCACCTAAGCATCTCTTTCCCCTGAAACTTCCACAGTGTGCCATTCATTACGCCGAAAGTTCAGGTTATAGTATCATATATTTATTTCGCGTCTTCTGCATGCTCACGTAACTTTTCGTCCTCTGCCTACAATTTGATATTCCCTTCATTATGTTGATTAACACTTTATTTAGTATGAGGTCTAACTTGAGTACAATACTTCCTTCTGGGTGCCTAGTAGTCGTTCGGAAATGTCCTTGTCAGCACTGAGCCTTAATAGAATATCACTAAACTCGTTCTTGCTGCCGGAGATAGGCTTTATGTCTATATTGTAAGACGCAAATTCGTGCATCTCGGGATTTTGGAGCTTCTTAGTTTACATCCTTTTATAAAGGAGAGAATCACGTGGTCAGCATAAATAGTGACCGGTCTGTTGAACATATACTGCTTGATCTTCAAGGCGTAATAAGTTGCCGCTATTTCCTGTTCAGTGATAGAAGATATTGATTCAGCGTATGACAGGGACATGTAGTACGTGCTATTTACCCTGAGTTCTACGCCTGGAACTCTTTGTATCAACAGGGCTCCAAAGCCGGTACCAGAGGCGCCCGAAAATATCGTTAAGGGTAAGTCCATGTGAACTCTTTCCAAAAACATTGACTGCGCAAATAATCCTTTGATTTTCTCGAATGCCTCACCTACTACGTTTGTCCACCTCCAGCGCACCCCTTTCTTTAACAAAGCCCTGAGCGGTGTTGCTTCATTCCCAACATTTTCTAGAAAACGGCTTTGTTAGTTTAATATGCCGAATACCGGCGAATTTGTTAAGGTTTTCGGAACAGGTATCTTGTTTATTGCCTCAATCCCCTGGGTTAAATGAAATACGAGGCGTATTCCAAAACTAAGGCCCGTTTGATCATAATAACAACATCGCTCATGAGGCAAGGTTTTTATTGACAGTATTATGTGCCTACATATATACTTTCCTTTTCCACATAATCGCCGTTCACATCTATACACTTGCTGTAACGCTGCACCAGCTTCTTTAATTCCTCAGCATAGAAGTCTGCCGCTTGAGACTTGAACCAATTGGTAACGCTCGTCTTGAGTTAATCGTCGGTTTGAAGTCGTTGTCCATCCAGCCACCATTTCAAATGCAAGAAGAGGAAATAGCCGCTAGGTGCCAGGTGGGGACTGTACGGAGGGTGATCAAAGAGGTCCCAACGAAAGTCTTGAATCTTCTCTTCGCTCTTGGCAGCAGTGTGCGGGCGTGCGTTGTCCTGCAGGAGGATGATGCCAGATGAAAGCTTCCCGCGGTGTTAATTTTGGATCGCACATCTCAGTTTGGTAAGCGTTGCACAGTACAGGTCAGCTGTAATTGTCGACACACGATCCACGAAATCAATCAAAAAGACGCCCTTTTCGTCCCAAAACACGGTAGCTATCATTTTGCGATTCGTGTACGGCGATTGCTTACACTTTTTGGTTTGGGTGATCCGGAACGGCGCCACTGCATTGACTGTTGTTACGATTCTGTGTTGGTGTACGCTATCCATGTCTCGTCACCCGCAACAATATGGAAAAACAAACCATCTCCATATTGTCTCTATAGCGCTCCAAAACCTGTCGTGCACTACGCATTCGTTGCTCTTTGTGCTGACCGGTGAACAGTTTTGGCACCCACCTTGCACAAAGTTTCGGATATCCAAGTTGTTTAGTGACAAACCTTTAAAGTGAGGTTCTAGTAACATTTAAGAATTCATCAACCAGGTCACAAATCATCAAACGCCGATCATTTCGAAGTTTTTGATTAACTTGCTCAACGATGCCGTCGGTCCGAATACTAGGCCTACCACTCCGCTGTTCCTTCTGTACATTTATGCGACCATTTCGAAATTCTCCGACACCAGTGTCGAATCAGTTTGTCATTCACTGTGTCCGGTCCATACACGAGACATAACTCGCGATGGATGTCCGCACCTGACGATCCTTTTGCCAGTAAAAACCTAATCACTCCGCGCACTTCACAACTGGCGGGATCTACGATTGTCGCGGCCATTGCAATCTGCTCTCACCGCCTGGAAAACGCCTATTGCGTCACACCAACACTGCGGTGGGTTCCTCAGGAGACGGTAGACAGCGTTGCAGGAATGAAACGTCATTCAAGCCTGCCATCCGTTAAATATTGTTCACCGGACCTTAGTTTTGGAACACGCCCCGTACAATATGTTTAAGATATTTGCATGACTAATAAAACTCATTTGATTAGTATCACAAAGAGAAAACTAGCTCTACTACGGTGGGTTCGATCGCTGAAGGTTTGTGATGAAACAGTTCCAATTTAGCTGCCGTTTCTTTTTCTAGCCTTCAACATTCCCCCTCCAAATTTTGAGCGTTGAATGGAATAGTCCTTTCTATCTGTATTGTGTTGTTATGGATTGTTGAGTTTTTCGATTGTTATGGTGGGAAGACTTGAACATTAGCCCCCTCCCCCAGTTTGCATATCTAAGAAAACCGCCAAGTGAAACATAATAGCAAAGAAAGGCTCCAAGTATATTTGTACATACCAAGGAAATCGATGTAAGTTCTAGCTCAATGCCGTGGCTTCGAGACGCAATTGTCATTTTGATTAATATGCACATATAAAATGCATTAGAATGTAGTGTACATTAGATTTATGAATTTGCACCAGAATTTTCAGAGGCAGGGTGTAGATTTACTCGCGTCCATGATATTCCCTAAGTTACACGTGCCCCTGGATGGTGTTATATGAAGAACAGTAGATGGCAAATGCCATTTTGCTTCAAACACAAGAATGCCCTTTTAGGACATGAAGGTTAAATATCTTTCAGTGGAATACGGGAGGACTATCCCCATCGAAACTAACCGAACTTAGGAAAATGGTCCTAGAAAAAATATATTGACATCTTGGTAATCCAAGAACTCAATATCCCTGAAACAGCATTTAATACTACATTATTACTCAATACATGGGATATACCAGAAAAGACAGATTTCCAGTGGCATACTAGTTGCTATACTAAACAAACTAACAACAAAGTTTGAAGCTGTGAAAGAAATGAGTGATTATGGCACTGCCAAAATAGTAGCCATAGCTGTGTGGAAAGAAACAGTTAAACTAAAGTGTATAGTAATACTTACCAACAATACAATCTTATTTTTTATTTTAAAACGAAAGGGAGGGCAATATATGCCCTATGCACTGCCACCAGTTGTGATCTATTGTGCTTCCCTTCATTTAATTCTCTAAGATCTTTACCTCCTTCGCAATGTCTACAAGACTCTTTGTGGGAACGTACTGAAATCCTTGCAATCGCATGATTTACAGATTAAAGTATTTAACCTTAAGAACTGTTAGAGCTTCACAGACCCACAGCAAATTAGATACTGTTTCATTTGCTCTCCTGCATTTTCTACATAGTGGATCAACTGTTTTGCCGAATTTGTACAGATGCCAATGCAACTGACAGTGTCCTGTTAATAGACCAATTGTTCGTTTTAGTGTAGTTTCACTCGTTTTGAACAGTTATTGTGTTCTGCTTCTTATTATCTCCTTAATAAGAGCTTTGGAGTGCTTGTACTGATAAAGATTTCCTGTACTCAATCTGTTTTTTTCCTGATAATTTCCCAAACTACCCCAGGGCTAGTGCATAGGATAGTGGGATCTATAAGGGGCATTCAAATGAAACCTGGTCAGTGGGTCTAACTTTGCATTACACGTAAGTGGCACCACATAACTACGTGTATGTTGGCACCATCTATTGGTAGAGCAACTGCAGCGTACGCAATGTTTGACGTTGCATAGCGATAGTGTGGTTTCACGCCGAAGAGAGGTGGTCACACAAGTTATCGTCCACTACTGAACATGAAGGCGAGTAAGCAGGAACAACGAGGAGTGATTCGATTTTTAGCGGCGGAGGGATTTGGAGGCCGTGAAATGTATCGACGGATGAAGGCTGTGAACGGTGAGTACAGTCTGTGTCATTCAAGTGTGTTGAAATGGCGCAAAAGATTCCTTGAGGGGCGCGAGTTAGTGGAAGACGATGCTCGTCCTGGACAGGCTCATCGTGTCATCACATCTGAAATGATTGCGGAAGTAAATGCTTTAGTCTTGGGCAACCGCAGAAACACCATGGACGAGATCCATCGGTTACTGGGTATTAGCGTGGGCACCATTCACACCATAATGCATCAACAATTGAAATTTCGAAAACTTTGTGTGCAGTGGGTTCCCCACCAACTGACCGCCGAACAGCGCAATACTCGAATGGCGTTGTATTTGAGTCATCTGCAACGTTATCATGAGGAGGAATACGACTTTCTGTCGCATATTGTCACTGGTGACGAAATATGGTGTCACCATTTTGGACCGGAAAGCAAGCGTCAGAGCAAGCAGTGGAAACATGCGACTTCACCACCTCCAAAGAAATCAAAGACGGTGCACACCAGTTCTGGTAAGGTCATGATGTCCCTTTTTGACCACAAGGGTCCACTGCTTGTCGAGTTCCTGGAACGGGGGACCACCATCAATGCCCAACGTTATCAAGCCACTTTACAGAACCTTAGACGAGCCATCAAGTCGAAACGCCCAGGCATGTTGTCCAAGGGCGTTATTCTCCTGCATGATAAAGCCCGCCCACACACTGCCAATGCGGTGAAGACGACATTGCAGCAGTTTCGATGGGAAACGCTGGAACATCCACCGCACAATCCAGACCTTTCACCGTGTGACTTTCATGTTTATGGACCTCTGACACAAGCTATTCGCGGACATCGATTCACAACGGACGATGAAGTTTGTGAATGGGTTCTGGCCTGGATCCAACAGCAGCCTACTAGTTTCTTTAAAGAGGGCTAGTGTCGCAATGGGATAAATGTGCCAACAGTTTTGGCGACTATCTTTGAGTTAATAAAATCGTTACCGTTACTTTACACAAGTGACCGGGTTTCATTTGAATAAGCCTCATAGGTTTAGTACCTACAAAATTACTCTCTTCCTCTTTCTTCGCTAAATCAACTGCTGTTTCACTGCAATGGATACTTCAGTGTCCCTGCACCCGCACTAACTCCACTGAATTGTGCAGGGTGGGTACTGTTAGAGTCTCCATACACTCCCAGGCATGCTTAGATATGGTTATTCTACATTTAAGAGCCTTTAAGACCATTTCAAAGACGGAACGTAGAATAATGTGTCTATTCTTATAGTCCTTACTTACGCTTTCTCATATACAGACCAATGTGGCGTACATTTCTGCTTGAAAGACAGTGGTATATTGTCCGAGGACGAAAGAATGTTTTCTACCTCAGCCAAATGCTCCAGGTCCATCATTAGCTTTTGATTCGCCAGTATACCATATTGGTGCCTTTCAGATCCTTGCACTAATTGCTTGTTCCCATTCACTTCTTACTGGAAATGAAGTAGTGAATTTCGTTCTCTCTGTTCGTCTTGGTATCATTTTTCTGTACTCATACACAATATACGATCTACACTATTATTCCTAGAAAAATTCAAGTGTTCATAGCATGCGAACTGTAGTTTTACAGTGCAATTACACATTAGTCTGTAGGTTTAGTTTTAGGACCCAAAGGTGGAGGGGGAAGCTTCAATAAAGCTTCAGTGGTAACAGTAAGAGTGGTCCTAAATAATCTGGTTGTACTAATGTAGCCTAGCCTTTGCAGCTTAAAAACTCATTTCCTGCAAATACTAAGTGTAACCCTGAGCCACCAAATTACAGCCGCATAGGAAATTGTAGGTCTAACCATTGAGTTGTATACCCATTACATACACTGCCGGTATTAAGTTTCTGGGCACCCAGTGAAAGTAATGCAATTCAGAGTTTAGCTTGAATGTCGACTTATTCCATGTAAGTACAAGAAACCCAAAAATCTCTGTTTAGAACGCAATGTTAGTTAAAAATAACTAAGTATAGTATAGTAATACGTTTTGAAAATTTACAAAACAGTCTCACACTGGGTGCATCTACTTGCCCCGTCATCATCCATGCGTGCCGTACCACCGATTAATTAACCTGGGCCCACCCCATCCTAATCCATTGGCGAGATAGAGCACCCAGCGGGTATAGCTACCCTCCATCGACAACATACTTCCGGCTGTGAAATAGAGGTTGTCTTAACGGCAGAGAACAATTCGACTTGTAACAAATAACTTCTAGTTTTCAGCTAGTATATATAATGGCTGAGAAGCAGCAAAATCAGCCCGCAAGAGTCGTCAGTTATAATCAAATTAAAACTCTGCTGCTACTTTCAGAGAGAAACGAATATCCTTGTTAGCATATAATCATATAATTACAAATTTTTATGTGAGAAAATCAGATGCTAAAGTTATAGAACAAAATTCAACGAAACGAGTAACTCTATCATTTAGGTGTTCAAATTACAGAACAAACATACAACGAAACAGCGACAGCACCTTTAACAAATTAGAGTGTATTAAAAATTCAAACAAATAATAACGCTTATTTCAGAAATGGCTCATGCTAGAAAGAAAGACTTAACTTGGTCATTAATTTCTTAGAATAAATGAACCGTTGGGACAAAATGAAAACAAAATAAAAGTAATGACTGTTATCACATTAAACTTTAATGAGTAATAAAACATGTTAAGAGCTTTGCTTCTTTATGTTTCCTATCCTATTAGTTTCTTTATATTACTTCTGCATCACACTGTCGTCCTCTGTGGTGTAGTGGTTACCATGCTAGCTACTAGTTCCCGAAGCCGCGGGCTCAAACCCGGCGGAGGGCGATGGGTTTTTTCGGGCCTAAAAATCCTTAGCAAGGCTTCCTTCGGAAGGGAAGTAAAGCAGGTGGTGCCGTGTCGTAGATTTACTACATGTAAAATAACCTCAAGCCTGATAAAGGGGCCTCTGTACAAAATTACCGTTATTTCACGCCCAGTATAGAATGGGACGATAAGGACCACAGCAGTTAAAGAGCGCTCATAAAAAACTCAATTTAATTTAATTTTTTCCGAATGTTTCTTCCAAGTTAATCTCTTGTCCAGAATTATACCTGGGCATTTAACCTCAACAGCGGCCACGTTGCCGAGCGGTTATACCGCTCAGCTCTCACCAAGGCGGCCTGAGTTCAATACCCGGGACCCGCGTGTGGGATTTGTGGTGGACAAAGCGGCGTCTGGGTGAGTATTCTCCAGGTTCTCCTCTTTCCCCCACCATTTTCCATTCCCCTGGTGTTCCATAATCACCTTTCCTATCATTTATCTCTCATTCGCATCTATCATTCAATTCCTCACTCTCATCCCGGGCGTGTGGCTGATCTCCCACTCTGGTCTCTCACTCTTTGATCCGTAGGCCCTCTGCCTCTCGTCAGGCGTCTGTCCTGGGCATTTCCATAAGTCCTGGGCAGTGTGTGTCCGCGGTTCGGGTGGGCGTTAAAGAGGGGAGCCTCTGGCACAGTTGGGCAGTTTTCGCCTTGTAGTTACTTTTCTTTCTTTAACCTCAAAAGAGAATTGTATCCTTGTTCCTCTGAGACTGAGTTCGTTTTGGTCCTTCAATTCTCTGAGCCCAGTAAAGGGTAAAATTGTCGTTTCCTTGGATTATCTGAATTCATACTCGCCACACCGCTATTGGATTTTCTCATAGCTGCCTGCAACATATCTCGGACTGTTCCGGGAAATTTACCTCTGATTATTATTGCAAAATCGTCAGCGTAAACAATGGTAGGATAATCATTCCCAATGAGCTCCCGAAGCAATTCATCAACAACAAGGCTGCAAAGGAGGGGCTATAAGACCCTACTCAATGGAGATCCCCTCGCTGCGAATGCGGACATGGTATTTCCAGAAACTGTATTGACTATTCTCATAGTTTTAACATGGAGTTGGTCCATGGAAAAACAGTGTCAGGAACCCCATGTTCATTCACAGGTTTAAGTAATGTATTAGTAGAGGTTCCATCAAAAGCGTCCTCAATGTCAAGGTAAACTCCTAGAACAATTTCTTTGTAGTGCAGTGCCTTTTCTATGCCTGATACAACACAGTTAAAGCGGCTTCTGAAGATTTACCAGGTTGATAGGAAAATTTATACCTTTATAAAGGGTATTCCTTTAAACAGTCGCCCCTAATATAGCCATCGATGTTTCTCCATCTTTTTAATAAGAACGACAAGAGAGTGATTGATCTAAAAGCCTTAGCGTGAACCCATATTAGGACGGCCAGGTTTAGGCAGGTAGGTCACTCTTACCTGTCTCCAGGACATTGGAATATCTCCCAGCACAAGACTAGCCGGTAAAATGTGACACAGTAGAGATTATACTGCCAAATCCTTGCTGCAGTAGTGAAGGTACCAGTTGATCTATCCCTGCCGATTTATATAACTTAAATGAGTGAATAGCCCGTATGATTCCAGATAGATTAAACACATTCCTGGAAAGGTTCCAATCTTCCCTTTTCGTCATTTTGATTTCTAGGTATAGTGGTTCCTGTTCAGGCTGAGCTCCATTGTTGATCTATATAGATTCAAGAAAGTGTACTCTGAACATCTCTGTAAGAATTTCTTTCTCTGTCATACTGTAACTTCCACCAGAAAGCTTTACAGTCCTCAATTTATAAGCTTCATTTCTTGTCATTAGCTTCAAGAGTCTAATACTTACTTGGTATCTCTTCAATACTCTCACAATACTTCCTCCATGAATCCCTTTTGGCCTTCCTTATTGCTGTGTTGTAACGGTCAAATTCAGTTCTATAACTTACCCAATTACCCGTTCGTATAGCTGCATTATATAATCTTTTCGTGTTTTGCCTAAGTTTGCTCAATTCTTCAGACCACCAAGGACTATTCCTTGGAGAATTGCCAACCCTATCCTCGCAATTGGAGTGAAAGGACTGGAGAATATATTGTTGAAACTGATCAAAAGCTAACTCCAAGTCCAACACTGAACATGTGATCTTTGAAATTCCTTGAACTGAAGCCGATAATGCTTTAGTATATGAATCCTAGCCAGTGTTATTTGTATTTCTGTAAATTGTAGGTTCAAATATGTGTGCCCTACTTTGAAACGTGCGTACCTGTGATCTGACAAAGAGATATCAGATACATGTCACTTTTCTACATGGTTTACAATGCATATAGTTTCCAATGTAATGTCAATGACCTCTTTTCTCATAACATTGATGAATGTAGGCTCATTGATTTGTTTAAGAATATGCAAGTGTGTACTTCCAGATATTCTGCAATTTGCTCTCCCCTTGACCTCTGCCAATCTCCCTTGTGAAGAAGAGAACCCGCCATCATTGATGGTGAGAGACCTCAATAATTACGGAAGGTTATCCGGCAAGAAGCTCCTACTTGGATGTGATGGCAACACATACCACACTACGTGGGGGAGCTGTGGCATATAACAATACAGCCATAGTCAGAGACTTAAGCACTGCATCACCTAACTGGGGTAGTACCTACCAAAAGGATTTAGATGAATTGTAGAAGATTTTGTTGACAGTAATGCCCTATTTGTGCTATTTAATATCAAATATCCTAAAGATTTTATCCACTATTTAGGAAACTCTATAAACCTTGACCTAACAATAATATCTCCCATTATCATTTATCAGTGTAAAAAGTTGGTAACTGGAGACCAGATAGCAGCCATAAGGATGTAAAAGTAAATGTAAGTATATAGGCACACGATGTGGTAATATAGACAAATACAAAAAAAATTGTCATAACCAGAAACACAAAGTTGAACATACTAGGAATAAAGCACCTGAGGCTCTGCAATAATGGGCTGGCATGAACAATACGATTACCAACAAATCAAAAACCGTTTACCAATTCTTATCGTTAAGCTATAAGAATCCAAACTTTTAACATAAAATTGGAAAATACAACACTTCAAAGATAACCAATACTAAATATCTAAGCATAGTTTTAGACAACAAGATGAACTTTGCGGACCATATAAACGCAGCCAAAGAAGTGTGGGGGAAAAGCATACCATGATATCATGAAAAGAATAGCAGGAGCTAAATAAAGATACACCCAAAATACACTAAATATGACGTTTAACATGTGTGTGAAACCTATAATCAATTATCGTAGTGGAATTTTGTTCTCCGTTAAACAAAAGAAATTTACATTCTAGAAAAAACTTAGAATAAAGCCCTTCGTATAATGACCGGGGGGTCAAAGCTACACCTATCATGACCATGCAGCTATGCAAAAAAGATCCCTCTATAACAGTGGAGGTAGAGAAGCAAACATCTAGTATATTCATCAAATTGAAGTAATCGCTGAGAGCTTCCTGTATCAGAAACTACCCACCAAGTAGCTTAAAAACGCAAATACCATATATTAAGATATGTTAATAATAATTATAATTGACCCCGTGTCACTATACCCATTACCGATATTAAAAAACTAGACAAACCACTTGACTACATGGATATAATACACAAGTGGAGGATTGCCAGCAGATAGCAGCATATGTATGCTTGACGTAGCGATTGTACATCACGTATGCGTCTGGTCAGCCAGTGATAGCCAGAAGAAGTTGGTGGGTGTGTTGCAGGAGTGGACACGAGAAGAACAGAGTGCGGGTATGCGTCTTTTTGGTGTGTGGAAAAAAAGACTATCAACAGAAGAATTGCATCGCGAAATGCATCCTGTGTATGGTGAGTACTATTTATCACGGAGGGCTGCGTTCAATTGGATTCATTAGTTTAATATAGGAAGGCGAAGCATTAGAGATAAGAAGCGCCCTGGACGTCTGCCGAGGTGTCAACTAAAACCACAGTGCAGCGTGTGGAACAAATCATTCGTAATGACAGGCGTGTGACGATCGAACGTAGCGCGTGCTGTAAGCTATTCGCATAGAACTGCTTACATCATCCTGAGCAGCTGAAGTTTCTCAACGTTTGTGCACGGTGGGTGCCACGCTAGTTGTCTGGGGAACACAAAATGTACACAATTGGTCTGTCTTTGCAGCATTTCACTCGATACACTGAGGTAGGAGAGGACATCATGGCACGAATTATAGGGAACTAGTCTTGGTTTTACCACTTTCAACCGGAATGCAAACGATCCTCCATGGAATGGAAACATCATACACCTCCAACAAAAGCAAGTTCAAGACGATTCTATCAGAACGCAGTGCTTTGCTCACCGTGTTTTGGGACATGCAGAACGTCATACTGTTGAAACCTCCGAAGAACAACCAGGACGTTTCTGAACTCCGATGCATCGCCTTCCCGTGTTAAACTTCTAAATCCAATTGAACACATCTTTCCGTCATAAACAGTTCTCACCATACATGGGACGCATTTTGCGATGGACTTCTTCTATGAACAGTCATTTTGCCTACAAAATAACACAAAATCGCACGCGGTTCTTCCAGTGTTTACTCCTGCAACATACCCGCCATTTTCTTCTTGCTGACATTGACTGACCAGGTGCCTACATGATGTAAACCCGCTACGACAAGCATACATATGCTGCTATCTGCTGGCAAAATACACACCCGGAATGTAAATATTTCATGCGCTAAACTGAGGTTTCCGACTTATTTCTTGACTCACCCTCGTATCAATAAGAAAGCTACTTCAGGCAGGTCTTAAAGGCTACCGCGCTAAAATTCTTAAGCGAATCCATAGCTGGATTGGA